>CM038041.1:11092500-11692500 GCA_021397845.1 Areca catechu
GCACATACACCCATATAAACATGTATATATATATATATATATATATATATATATATATATATATATATATATGTATATTCATATTATAAATAAAAATAATATTATTAAATATATATATTTAAATAGGCTCGTAAGTTCTCAAATTAAATATCTTGTTATTTAAGTTTCAATTGAAAAACTATTAAAGCTACTCTAGCTCAACCCAAGTTCAATAATGATCGAGTTGAGTCAAGCTTAGATCAAAATCTAATTCGAATAGTTTGCGAGCAATTTGAGTAATGTGCATCCCTATTTGTGATGTCAACTTTGGATACAAGTCAAGTTGCACCAATCTGAAAGGGATCAAAATCCATCTCTAAGTTAACTTCCAGGCAACGTGTATAAAAAGAGTGATGCAAGGAGCACCAGCTCCTTCGACCATTCACATGCATCTGGATAAAAATGTGGTGTAATTATCTGTTGAAAAATATTAATCTAGAAAATTTCCAAAAAAAGAAGAAACATCTGGATAGCATTAACATATCTTGAAAATATCTAGATATTATATAAAGTTCTAGAAATAGGAGTCAAAGTTATCTCGATATTAATGTTAGAAAAATATAGATCAAAGTCTAGAAACCTCCATCAACTATTATAAATAGATGTAATTCTTTCAACATTTATATTCAAGAAATCAAGTAAGAAAATCTTTCAATCAAATTTCAATAACTATCCTCCTTGCCAATCATTCTTCTACTATACCATATATATCACACCTCAACTATGGTATCAGAGCCCTTTTGATCTAATCTTAAGACATTCTTATTATCTTGCAATCTATCCAAATCCAATGGATAGATTGCAACCTCTACTTCACCTACCTTCAAATATATCCAAACTCTAGTACTAATATTTCATGAAGAAGTTTATAATTATTGAAGCATTAAAATGCAAACTCTATTCATCTTATAAGATTTGTAGGATATAATAGAAGAAGGATATATACCAAATTCCATCAAGCCAAAAAGACTTAGCGATATGGAATGAAGCGAAGCAACAAGAATACAAGCAAAACAAGAAAAATGATGCAAGAGCATTACCATTCCTTCAACAAGGAGTAAGCAAGGAAATCTTTCTTAGAATCATGAGAGCAAGCACATCAAAGGAGGCAGGGAAGATTTTATAGAATGCGTTCAAGGGCTCCGACAAGATAATTTCTATGAAACTTTAAACTCTTTTGAAGAGATTTTGATACTCTTCAAATGAAGGAAGATAAATCAATTTAAGCATTCATCTCTCATATCTCAAATATTGTCAATCAAATTAAAACCTATGGAGACACAATAGAAGATAAAAAATGATTCAAAAAATATTAAAAAGTCTTCCTATAAAGTATGATAATATGTGGTAGCTACCATTAAAGAATCCAAAGATTTATCTAAGTTTACTCTAATAGAATTAGTTGGCTCTCTTGAAGTTTATGAGAAAAGAATGAAGAGATTTGATCAACCACTAGAGCAAGCATTTCAATCAAAGTTAAATATTTTCAAAAATGGAGATAGAAAAAATATTCATTATCAAAATTCAAAAAAATAGAGAGCATCTAATAACCATGGTAGGGGGAGAAAAAATTATAAAAATCAAGGGAGCAATAGAGAAAAATCTAGCTCCTATTATATTTTATGCAAAAAATAATCATGTTACTAAAGATTGCTAGTTTAAATGTAAAAGGTGCAAAAGACATAATCATTTTGAAAAAGATTATTGGTATTGGCAAAAAGAAGCTAATTTTTCTAAAAAGAATGAATCTCTTGATTAATTATTTTACTTCGTATTTTCTACTCATCAAGAATCAAGGGATGTTTGGTATTTAGATAGTGGTTGTTCAAACTATAGGACAAATAACAAAAGTTGCTTTGTCAAATTAGATGAAAATATAAAATCCCAACTCACACTTAGTGATGGAAATTTTCAAAAAGTTGAAGGGAAATGTATTATTGCCATTAAAACTAAAAATGTTAGTCAAAAATATATTCATGATGTTTTCTATGTTTTGGGCCTGGCACAAAATTTGCTTAGTATTAATCAATTAATTCAAAAAGATTACAAGTTGAATTTTGATGATTGTAGATGCACTATCATTCATAAAAATAAGGGATAACTTATAACTACTATTAAAATGGTTCTTGTTGCCGCCAAGACCGTCGTAGCCCGTAGCTGCTGCCGGTGCCGGAGTGCGCTCCCTTCACTGCCTATCAGTCCTCTGCTCCCGGACCTGCGAAACAGGGGTTAGTGACCCGGGCCGGGGTATCCGGCGAGGGCACTCCGACGATCAAGTCAGTGACGATCTAGGAGAACAGATCCTCCCGATCGGGCCCCTCTTGATGGACTCCATACTAGGAGGAGTGAAAGATGTGTGGAGGCGAAAACGTAGCTGGGGGAGACTAATAGCGGGGACAGAGAGGTTCCCTATTCCTCCGCTTCTCCTTGTTTCCCTCGTTTTTTCTCAGCGGTGATTTTGGTGGTGGCGCTTCGCCCTCTTGGTCGAGCTTGCGCTTGTGTTGGTGGTGGATTGTTGTTGTTACCTTTCCCCCTTTTTGGGGATGTCGACAGTTCTTTGTAGTTGAAAATTGATCGTTTGGAGCTTGCCTCGGGATCCTCGCTGGGTTGGCAGGCGCGTGCGGCAGGATTCCGTGCCGTAGACGAGACGCCTTCCTGACAGGTGGTAGGGGAAGCTTCCATTCGTTTTGACATCCTCTCCTGTCGCTCCATTCCGGGAAGCTTGCCAGAGACTCGATCCGGGGGTCGTCGTCCTAGGGGTTCGTGCTTTCTGGCTAGCCCATCCCCCTGGAAGTACGGCCGGGCAGGTAGTCATGGCAGCATGGGAGGCGCTGCTCCGTAGTCCTCGGGTGGCTCGCCGGTGTCCTGGGATGGCAGGGCTTGCTCCGGTATGGATGCTCCGAGCTCGTGTGGTCACCTTGGCGGAGGACGGACCCGGTCCAGAGGGGGCGCGCTCGGAGAGGCTCCACATCAGCAGGTGAGCGCTGAGCTCGACCTCGACTGCAGGGCACTAGCCTCTGAGGGTCTCGCTCGGGAGGGTGGAGGATGGACCCGGTCCAGAGGGCGTGCACTCGAAGAGGCTTCACATCGGTGGGTGAGCGCTGAGCTCGACCTCGACCGCAGGGCACTAACCTCTGAGGGTCTCGCTCTGGAGGGCGGAGGACGGACCCGGTCCAGAGGGCGCGTGCTTGGAGAGGCTCCACATCGACGGGTGAGCGCTGAGCTTGACCTCGACCGCAGGGCACTGCCTCCGAGGGTCTCGCTCTGGTGGATAGAGGACGGCTCCAGCCTAGGCGTCCCGAGCTTGCGGGCATGACCTGGCAGAGGACGGCTCTGGCCTAGGCTTCCCGAGCTTGCGGGCGCGACCTGGAGGAGGACGGAGCTCGGCCTGTCGCCTTGAAGGGGCTCAGCTCAGGTCAGCTTGGCAAAGTGGTCCGGGCTGGGGTGTTGCCTTGGCGTTCATCGTGGCGGTCTTCTTCAATGTGGCGCCTGTCAGCTATCCACGTCAGCGGTCTCACCACATCATTTGCCCCCCACTCCCGAGGCTCGTTAGTGCGTGGCGCTCAGGGTGAAGGGAGTAATTATGGTGCTGGCATGGAAAGGCAAAAATTCGGCGCAATGATGGCCGCGGTCGTCGGTGCTTCGAGGGATGGCCCTGCCGGCCAGGCGGGGGTGCCACGTGGCCACGTCCGAGGAGTAGTTAATGCTGGCACAGAATTCTGAGCGACCGAGACTCCTTTTTCGTCGATGGGCAGTACGTGGCGCAGATCCATTGGCGAGGGGGTCGCAACAGCACGGATTTGATGGGTCCTTTCGAAGTGAAAAGAAAAAAATTTCTTACTCAAAGTTTCCTTTCCTTTAAATCTTTCGCGCTTGTTGCAGTGCCCAGACCCTTCCTTCTCCACGATCTGCATCCGTCCTTCTCTTCTCTAGGGGTCCAGCCTGGCTTTGTTCTTCTCCCTTCTTCCCTTCTGGGATAGGCTCCTTCCTTCTTAGTCCAGCATGTCTTGTCCTGAATCTTTCGCCCAAGGGGTAGTGCTCTCCTCCTCCGACGAGGAGTTGGAGGGGGGACAGTTTAGGGTTAGCATGAGACCGGCCCTTCCTGCCCCTCCTGTTCCTTCTAGTCCTACTTGTCCTCCCCTGCTGCTCTAATCAGCTCCTGAGTCTGTCCGGTCAACAGGTCCGGGCAGGGTCATTTCGATGATTTCCGCCGTGGAGCTGGGGGCCATCCGGGATGCCTATGGCATCCTGGCTTCTGTCCGACTCATGATCCCTCGCCCCGGGGAGTGGGTCACTTCCAGTGGTCCGGGGCATCTCGCCTTCTACGAGGGGACCTTCTCCGGGGGTCTCCGATTCCCCTTTCATCCCTTCTTCTTATCTGTCCTGAATAACTATCGCCCGGTCCCCGCCCAATTGGTGCTGAATGCCATCAGGGCGATCTTTTCTTTCATTATACTCTGCCATATCCATGGGTTCGTTGCCCGATTTTTCTTATTCAGGGCATTCTTTACCCTGAAATGCCACCTTACCGAGGACGGGTGGTGGTCTCTGTCTTCTTGTCCAAAGGGCATCAAATTCGAACTCCCCTCTTCCATCAAGGGATGGAAGAGCAAATTTTTCTTTGCAGACGTCGAGGGGGTTGATTGGGCCTGGAGCGAGTCGGACCGGTCCCCCAACCGGATTTCTACGGTCGATGCAGCCGATCGGGACAATTACGATCAGCTTTTCACCGCTCAGATCCCCTCTCTAGAGGTCCTGCTGTCAGAGCAGAACCTTCTTGATGCCAGGGTCGACTCATCGGCGGGGCCAGGTGAGTTCAGCTCTTTCTTCATCTGCATTTTCTCTTCTCTTCATCTTAGGTTGACCTTCTTGGCTCCTGTGTGCAGGGTCGATCATCTCGAAGGGCGAGCCATTGCCGATCTCCAAGAAGAGGCCGCCCGCCGGAACGGTTGCCGAGCCTCCTTCGAGGTGGGCTCGGATTGAGAGCATGCCGGTGTCTGCCCCCGTGGTGCCGGTCGCTCCGAGGAAGGAGGCCGAAGGATGGACGGGGCTGCAGGCCGGAGTCCTTGTTCTAGAGCCTGAGGCGACTGTCCGGGTTGACACTGCTACTGCCGTCGCGCCGCCCCGCCCTCTGGGCCTGAAGGTGACTGGGGCCGAAGAAGGAGGGACTCGGGTTGGGGCTCCTCCTGCGACGGGGGCTCTGGCCGCGACGGTGACGGATCCTCGACCGGTTCTTGGGGGTCCCACTGCCGGAGGGACGGGCGCACCTACTCCCCGGGAGAGCAGGAGAGACGAGGCGAGGCGCCGCCTTCCGTTCAAGCTGGGGCCGGAGAGCTCCTTAACCGACAACCGCCCCCTAGCTTATCGCATGATGGACTTCTCCATCCAGCCATGCAACTGGGAGGAGATGGATGGGCTGCCGGTTGGGGCTGTGATCGACAGCATCTTCCCCCATCTCTACACGGTAAGCAACCCCATCCTCTTTCTCTCTCTTTCCCTTTTCTTTTTTTTTGACTCCCCGTGTGATGCAAATGGGTGTCGAGGTTCTTTTTATTAGGAGCTGCTGCCAAAATTGGGAGCGAGCTGAGCAGCAGCAGGCGGCCGAGATCGCGTCGTTGAAGGCCGATCTGAAAGAGAAGGCCGACTCCGAGGGGGCGCTTGACCGGCGGGTCAAGGACCTTGAAAGGCAGCTCGCCAATTCTGAGGGGTGAGCGAGGGAGCTCCAGGAGAGCCTAGACCGCGAGCTGGGGCGGTCGAGGAAGAAGTCCGAGGACCTCGCTGATACCGGGCGGCAGTTGGGCGTGTCCGATGCCGAGGTGGCCCGGTAGAAGGGGATCGCCCAATCCCTCTAGGCCCGGCTGGCAACGGAGGAGGAGAAGTCGACCATGGCCCAGAGGGTAGCCGAGGAGGCCGCCAGGTCGGTTGTGGATGCCAGGCATGAGGTGGCTGCTGCGAAGAAGGAAGCTGGGGAGGCGGTGGAAAGGTACAGGGCCTCGGAGGAGTTCCTCGCCGAGATCCAACAGACGGTGTCAGACTCCTTCAAAGGCTTCATGTACCTGCGCCGCTTGGTCGAGGAGTTTGTCTCGACCGAGGGCCGCAGCCGCCTTGACTATCTCGATACTTCAGACCAGGAGGCGGGCATCTAGGAGGCCGTGCAACCTGAGCCCGAAGCGTGCGGCTTGAAGCCCTTGCTGATGGAGACTCCCAGCCCGGCGATCCAGCTAGCAAGTAGTCATTTCCTGCTTCCTTTTATGTCTTATTCTTTTTTTGTACTTAGCAGGGCCACCTGGCATGTCGGGGGCCCACAGGATGTTTGTAATTGACACTCAATCAATAAAGTACAAACTTTCTTTCAATCACCTTTCTTGTCTGGCTCTTCCTCTCTTTCACTCCCCCTTCTCCTCTTTCTGTATTTTTGATGTATGGGAGATCAAAGAGGGGGCCTCACCTTGCGTGGGGCCGAGTTGCTAGACTTCGACACCAGCAAGCTAGGCGCAAGTTGATGGCACTTGAAGGCCACTGGGCTCGGAGGTCTCTTGGCCGGAGATCTGAGCTCCGGTCTTGAGTGGGCGTCCTGGAGTTGGGCTCGGGGACGTTGGTGACTCAGAGCTGCGTGGCTCGAAGTTCTCTTGGCCGGAGATCTGAGCTCTGGTCTTGAGAAGGCATCCTGGAGCTGGGATCGGGGACGTTGGTGACTGAGAGCTGCGTGACTCGAAGTTCTCTTGGCCGGAGATCTGAGCTCCAGTCTTGAGAAGGCATCCTGGAGCTGGGCTCGGGGACGTTGATGACTGAGAGCTGCGTGGCTCGAAGTTCTCTTGGCTGGAGATCTGAGCTCCGGTCTTGAGAAGGCGCCCTGGAGCTGGGCTCGGGGACGTTGGTGACTGAGAGCTGCGTGGCCCGAAGTTCTCTTGGCCGGAGATCTGAGCTCCGATCTTGAGAAGGCGTCTTGGAGCTGGGCTCGGGGACGTTGATGACTGAGAGCTGCGTGGCTCGAAGTTCTCTTGGCCGAAGATCTGAGGTTCGATCTTGAGAAGGCGTCTTGGAGCTGGGCTTGGGAACGTTGATAACTGAGAGCTGCTTGGCTCGAAGTTCCCTCGACCGGAGATCTGAGCTCCGGTCTTGAGTATGGAAAGTGGTAGCTTCGATGCTGTATTTTTCTCTTGTTCTCTCTTTCTTTCCTTCCCCTCTATTCTTTCTTTCTTCTTTTCTTTTTTCTTTTCTTCTTTTCTTTTTCTTTATTTTTTTTTTTAGAGTGGGGAGATCAGAGAAGAAGTTGCTGGTTGTGCCCCCATTTTGTTCTCTTTCTTTCCTTCCCTTCTCGTCTTCTTTTCGAGCGGGGAGATCAGAGAAGGAGGTTGCCGGGCTCCCCCCTTTGTTCTCTTTCTTTCCTTCCCCTTTCGTCTTCTTTTCGAGTGGGGAAATTAGAGAAGGGGGTTACCGATCTTGATTGCCTTGGAGCTAGGCTCGAGGCCTTCCTGGACGTGGAGCAAGACTCGGGCCCAGGGGTTGCCCGAGATCTTGGCTCAGGGTTTTGGTGTCTTGGAGCTAGGCTCGAGGCGTTGATGGGAGCTACGTGGCCCCATGATCTCTTGGCATCTTGGAGCTAGGCTCGGAGATGTTTGAAATGGAGAGCGGCTTGGCTCGAAGTTTTCTTGGCCGGAGATCTGAGCTTCGATCTTGAGCCGGCATCCTGGAGCTGGGCTCGGGGACGTTGTTGAATGGGAGCTGCCTGGCTCAAAGGTCTCTTGGCCAGAGATCTGAGCTCCGGTCTTGAGCTGACGTCTTGGAGCTAGGCTCGGGGACGTTGATGATTGAGAGCTGCTTGGCTCGAAGGTGCTTTGACATCCTAGAGCTAGGCTCGGGGATGCTTGGAATGGGGAGCTACGTGGCTCGATGATTCTTTGACATCCTGGAGCTGGGCTCGGGGATGCTTTGAATGGGGAGCTACGTGGCTCAATGATTCTTTGACGTCCTGGAGCTGGGCTCGGGGATGCTTTGAATGGGGAGCTACGTGGCTCGATGATTCTTTAACATCTTAGAGCTGGGATCGGGGATGCTTTGAATGGGGAGCTACGTGGCTCGATGATTCTTTGATGTCCTGGAGCTGGGCTCGGGGATGCTTTGAATGGGGAGCTACGTGGCTCGATGATTCTTTGACGTCCTGGAGCTGGGCTCGGGGATGCTTTGAATGGGGAGCTACGTGGCTCGATGATTCTTAGACATCCTGGAGCTGGGCTCTGGGACGTTGTTGGAACTTTCCTGCAAGACAGATAGACACTTGCACGAGAAAAAAAGCTATTATTATTATCATTGCTGGGAAACCTTACATTATTTATAGTATTTCCGCAAGTTGCAGGCGTTCTATGTTCTGGGGAACCTGACGCCGCTGAGGTCTTCGAGGTAGTAGGCCCCTTGTGAGAGGGCTTCAGCCATTTTGTAGGTGCCCTCCCAGTTCGGGAAGAGTTTGCCGCACTCCCTAGGCTGGGATGCCTCCGCCCGCCATAGCACCAGGTCTCCGGGCTTGAAAGCTTTTGTCCGGACACGGGCGTTGCAGTATCGGGCCACTCTTTGCCGGTAGGTTGCCATCCGTAGACGGGCTTTGTCCCTCGCCTCTTCAAGAAGGTCCATGTTGAGCAGGAGATGCATCAAATTTCGTGCTTCATCGTACTGCTATACCCACAACGTGGGCATGCCGAGCTCGACTGGGATGACCTCTTCGGCACCAAAGATGACGCTGAAGGGCATTTCATTGGTGGCCGTCCTGGGCATTGTGTGGTAGGCCCACAAGATGCTTGGGAGTTCCTCTGGCCACATGCCCTTAGCTTGGTCTAGCCTGGTCTGGAGTCCTTGAAGGATGGTTCGGTTGGTCACCTCGGCTTCCCCGTTTGTTTGGGGGTGAGCCACCGAGGTGAATCGGTGTTGGATGCCGTGCACTGCGTAGAATCCTTTGAACTCGTGGTTGTTGAACTATCGCCCGTTGTCGGTGATGACACAATGGGGGAGCCCGAAGCGGCAGATAATTGACTTCCAGAAGAACTGACAGACATTGGCTTCTGCGACTTGAGCTAGCGGCTCCGCCTCGACCCACTTGGTGAAGTAGTCGATCGCCACCAGCAGGAACTTTCTTTGCCCTGGTGCTGGGGGGAAGGGTCCCAAGATGTCTATTTCCCACTGGACAAAGGGCCAAGGGGCTGAGAGCTGGGAGATCGGCGCCGCCGGCTGACGCTGTATGTTGGCGTGGCGCTGGCATTTGTCGCACCTTTTAACGAAGTCGGTGGCGTCCTCCCTCATGGTCTCCTAGAAGTACCCCTGGTGGAGAGCTTTGTAAGCCAGTGTCCTCCCTCCCACGTGATTCCCGCAGAGGCCTTCATGTATCTCTTGGAGCACGAAGATCGCCTCGGCGGGTCTGAGGCATCTCAGGAATGGGTAGGAGTAAGACCGGCGATAGAGTTGGCCCTCCATCAAGACGAAGCAGGAGGCTTTCTTTCTGACGAGGGCGACTTCTGCACGGCCTTCTGGCAGGGTGCCATCGGTGATGTACCGGACATACTTGTCCATCTAGCTTGGCTCGGGGGCGACTTGATGTACCTCCGTCGGGTTCTCGTAGCTATGACTTTCAAGGTGCTCGATGTAGGCGCATCCCAAAGACAAGTCCGACAGTGTCGCAAGCCTGGATAGCGCATCCGCGCGCGCATTCTCCCCTCGAGGGATGTGGAAGATGCTGAAGCGTCGGAGGCCTGCCGTGCTCGCGCGGACCTGCTCCAGATACTTTATCATCTGGGCATCCCTCGCTTCATATTCTTCGAAAACTTGTCCGGCGACCAGTTGGGAGTCGGTGAAGACTTTCAAGTCCTGCACACCCAGCTCGCGGGAAACCCTGAGACCCACGAGGAGTGCCTCGTACTCTGCCTGGTTATTGGTTGCAGTGAACTTGAAGCAGAGGGTGCATTCCGCCACGACCCCATCACATTTGGTTAGGATGAGGCCCGCACCGCTCCCACCTGAATTGGATGCTCCATCTACGTGGAGGATCCAAGGTCCTTCTCCTGGCCCGGGCTCCGTTGTTGTCTGCTCTGGCTCCTCGGTGAACCCGATGCACTCGACCATGAAGTCGGCTAGGACTTGGGCCTTTTGCGATGACCTCGGCCGGTAAGCTATGTTGAATTCGCTGAGCAGCAAAGACTATTTGGCCAACCTCCTGGATGTCTCGGATCGGGTGAGGATAGTCCTCAGCGGCTGGTCCGTCACGACCACTATTGGGTGTGCTTGGAAATAGGGTCTAAGGCGCTTAGCAGATATTATTAGTATAAAAATGAGTTTTTTGGAGCGAGTATACCTGATCTTCGCATCGTGGAGGATTTTGTGGTGTAGTATACCAGCTTCTGAGATTTGTCCTCGTATGTGCGGACGAGAAATGAGCTGACAGCTCCTGGTGTCACCGCCAGGTATAGCAAGAGCTCCTCTCCCTCCTCCGGCCTGGAGAGCAGTGAGGAGAGGCGAGGAAGTTCTTTAGCTCCTCGAAGGCTATCCTGCACTCTTTGGTCCAGGTGAAGTCGTGCATCTTGCGCAGCGTCTTGAAAAATGGCAGGCAACGGTTAGCCGACCTCGAGATGAATCTACTGAGGGCGGCGACACGTCCCGTCAGGTGCTGGACCTGCTTCTTGGAGGTCGGGTGTTCCATGTCGATGATGGCCTGTACTTTTTCTGGGTTTGCTTCGATGCCCCTCTGGGTGACCATGAAGCAGAGGAATTTCTTGCCGCCACCCCGAAGGCGCACTTCGCCGGGTTCAGCTTCATCTGATGCTGCCGCAAATTATGGAAGGACTCGGCGAGGTCAGCTACATGGCTCGAGCCTGGCCTACTCATGACGAGCATGTCATTCACATACACTTGCATATTGCGGCCAATTTGGTCCTTGAGGATCTTGCTGACCAGGCGCTGATAGGTAGCCTCTACATTCTTCAGGCCAAAAGGCATCATCCTGTAACAATATATTCCTTGGTCGGTGATGAAGGCAGTGTGCTCCTCGTCTTCTGGATGCATGCGGATTTGATTGTACCCGGAAAATGCATCAATGAAGGAGAGCAACCGGTGGCCCGAGGTGGCATCCACCAACTGGTCGATCTTCGGGAGAGGAAAGTTATCCTTCGGGCAAGCTTTATTGAGGTCGGTGTAGTCTACACAGATCCTCCATTTGCCATTATTCTTCTTGACCATCACTACATTCGCTAGCCAGCTCGGGTATTGGACCTCTCGAACGAAACCGGTGGCCAGGAGTTTATCAACTTCTTCTTTGATGGCTGCCTGTCTCTCTGGGACAAAACTTCTCTTCTTCTACTGAACTAGCTTGTGCTTTGGGTCGACACTCAATTTGTGAGTAATGATGTCAGGGGGGATACCTGGCATGTCCGCCGCCGTTCAAGCGAACTCATCTGCATTCGCTCGCAGGAATCCCAGCAGTTGAGCCCTCTCCTCCTCGGGTAGCTGGGCTCCGATCTGCACCATCTTTATGGGGTCGTCTCCGAGTGAAAAAGAAAGTAGACGCTCGACCGGGCCTCCTCTGGGGTCTTGGGCCCTTTGGTTGAGGTCGTCCGCGCTGGGATCGTCCTGAGGGACCTTGGCCCTAGGGAAAGTTTGGAAACAATGCTGCACCGGCTGGGGCGTTCCTCTCATCTCCCGGACACCGTAGGGAGTTGGGAACTGTACAAGTAGCCTCTTGGTGGAGACAACGGTGTCGAGTAAATTGAGCCCGGGTTGACCCAATATCACGTTGTAGGCGGAAGGAAGCCTTACAATCGTGAAGGTCATCATAACGGTGCTCTGCCAAGGTGGGGTTCTGGCAGTGACTGGAAGAGTGATTTCTCCTTCTACTCATATAATCGTCTGTGAAACCAACAAGGGATGTATGCACGGGCCTAAGCTGATCGGGAGAGAGATTCATTCTGGGGAAGGCATCATAAAAAAGCACGTCTGTGGAGCTTCCACTATCAACTATGATGCGCTATACAGGGTGCTTCGCGATCGTCATTTCGACGACCATGGCATCATTATTTATATTTTTTTTCCCGTCATCCCCCTCCCTCATAAAGGGGAGTACATTCTCGGATTCCCCTGCCCCTCGAGTCCTCTTGGATGCACGGGCAGCTCCCCAAGAGATCATGCCCACTGGCTTCTCGGTGGGGCGGTTGTCGACGGCCGGAGCTGGCGGGAGAGCGACGAGTGCCTGAGACTCCACCTGAGGTCTACCCCCCACGAACCTTTTGAGGTAGCCTCTTTTGATGAGCTCCTCAATCTCCCACTTGAGGTTGCGGCATCCCTCGATGTCGTGGTCGTGGTCGCGGTGGAAGTGGCAGTACTTCGTCTTTGTCACGACCGGTGGTGGTCCTCAACGGAGGCGGGCACCTCAGGTAGTCCTCGCCCTCAATCTCCATGAGGATTTTTGTCCTCGGGACGAGGAGAGGGGTGTAGCTCTCCTCGGGGACAGGGGTCCCTCTCAGCCTTGGCCGGTCCCTCCGGGCGCTCGGAGCCTGGGGTGCTGGCTTCCGGGTCCCGGACGCTTCAGCAGGGGCCGACTTCTTCAAGGGTCCTCCATCGAGCTCCCGCCTCGTACGGTCCGCCTCCTCGATGCGGATGTACTTTTGGACCCGAAGAAGGAGCTCGGGGTAAGTCTTGGGGGGCTTCTTGTCCAGCGAGTAGGTCAGGTGGGAGGTCCTGAGCCCTCGCTTCAGTGCCAGCATGGTGACTGGCTCTTCAAGATTGTAGATCTCCAACGTGGTGGCCTTGAAGCGGGCCATGTAGTCCCGCAGGGGCTCGCAGTCCTGCTGCCGGATGGAGAAGAGGCTGTCTACCTCTCGTGTCAACTTCCTGCAAATGTAGAAGTGGGCCACGAACTTCTGCCCTAGCTGGGCGAAGGAGCTGATGCTCTCCGGCTCCAAACGGGTGATCCACACCCGGGCTGCCTTCCGGAGAGTAGTAGGAAAAGCGATGTAGAGAAGAGCTTCGGTGGCCCCCTGGACCCTCATGAGGGTCCGGTAGCTTTCCAGGTGGTCCAGGGGGTCAGTGGTCCCATCGTAAGGATCCACCTGTGGCATCAGGAACCGATGCGGGATCGGCTCCGCTTGGATTTTTTGGAAGAATGGAGGACGGGCGTCGTAGCCCGCTGGCTCACTAGCGGAGCCCTGCATGCTGGCAAACCGGCAAGCAAACTCCGCCAGCTTGCATTCATGTTCCTCAAGGTGCTTTTCCGCCGCGCGCCCAACAGCTTCATCAGTGGACCCCTCCACCGAAGGAGACGGAGAAGGTGACATAGATGCATGGCACCCGTGGCGGAGGGTCTTGCTTTTCTTGCCTCGGTGGGGTCTGGGCACCTCCCGCCCGAGATTTGGTGAGCGGCTCTCCCTGTCAGCAGAGCCGGCTCGTTATCTTTTCGCCAGAGCTTGATGGCTACCCTGGTTGTCGGTGGTGGCCCGCGGCTGTGATGGCCTTCCTTGGAAGGAGCGCACGCTATTGCGGGGAGCTGCAGCATGGGCCGCCGGAGTCCCTGGCCGTTGGTGGGTAGCCACGGACCGGTGCTAGTGTTGAAGCTGGTGCACTACCGTGGCAACGACTTGCATCTGCTAGGCAAGTGCAGTCAACTGGGCTTCTGGTGGAGGTGGCTGGACCGGAGCGGGTGGCTCCACTTCTTGGCGGTGAGGGTTCCCTCAAGAGGGGGAGTCCCCCGCATGACTGGTGGAAGCTTCCCTTGCCCTTGTCGTCACCATCCTCCCGCCTGGCTCGTCTGTGAAGAGATGGAGGGTTAATCCGCCTCCCTACCTGGCGTGCCAATCTGTTACCGCCAAGACCGTCGTGGCCCATAGCTACTACCGGCGCCGGAGTGCGCTCCCTTCGCTGCCTGTCGGTCCTCTGCTCTCGGACCTGCGAAACAGGGGTTAGTGACCCAGGCCAGGATTTCCGGCAGGGGCACTCCAACGATCAAGTCAGTGATGATCCAGGGGAACAGATCCTCTCGGTCGGGCCCCTCTTGATGGACTCCACACTAGGAGGAGTGAAAGATGTGTGGAGGCGAAAACATAGTAGGGGGAGACTAATAGTGGGGACAGAGGGGTTCCATGTTCCTTCGCTTCTCCTTGTTTCTCTCGTTTTCCCTCAGTGGTGATTTTGGTGGTGGCGCTTCGTCCTCTTGGTCGAGCTTGCGCTTGTGTTGGTGGTGGATTGTTGTTACCTCTCCCCTTTTTTGGGGGTGTCGACTGTTCTTTGTAGTTGAAAATTGATCGTTTGGAGCTTGCCTCGGGATCCTCGCTGGGTTGGCAGGCGCGTGCGGCAGGATTCCGTGTTGTAGACGAGATGCCTTCCTGACAGGTGGTAGGGGAAGCTTCCATTCATTCTGACATCCTCTCCTGTCGCTCCATTCCGGAAAGCTTGCCAGAGCGTCGATCCGGGGATCGCCGCCCTAGGGGTTCGTGCTTTCTGGCTGGCCCATCCCTGTGGAAGTACAGCCGGGCAGGTAGTCATGGCAGCATGGGAGGCGCCGCTCGTAGTCCTCGGGCCGCTCGCCGGTGTCCTGGGATGGCAAGGCTTGCTCCGGTATGGATGCTCCGAGCTCGTATGGTCACCTTGGCAGAGGACGGACCCGGTCCAGAGGGCGCGCACTCGGAGAGGCTCCATATCGACGGGTGAGCGCTGAGCTCGACCTCGACCGCAGGGCACTAGCCTCCGAGGGTCTCACTCTGGAGGGCGGAGGATGGACCCTGTCCAGAGGGTGCGCGCTCGGAGAGGCTCCACATCGGTGGGTGAGCGCTGAGCTCGACCTCGACCGCAGGGCACTAGCCTCCGAGGGTCTTGCTCTGGAGGGTGGTGGACGAACCCGATCCAAAGGGCGCGCGCTCGGAGAGGCTCCACATCGGCGGGTGAGCGCTGAGCTCGACCTCGACCGTAGGGCACCAGCCTCCGAGGGTCTCACTCTAGAGGGCGGAGGATGGACCCAGTCCAAAGGGCACGCGCTCGGAGAGGCTCCACATCGACGGGTGAGCGCTGAGCTCGACCTCGACCGTAGGGCACTAGCCTCCGAGGGTCTCGCTATGGTGGGCGGAGGACGGCTCCGGCCTAGGTGTCCCAAGCTTGCGGGTGCGACCTAGCATAGGACGGCTCCGGTCTAGGCATCCCGAGCTTGAGGGCACGACCTGGCGGAGGACAGAGCTCGGCTCGTCGCCTTGAAGGGACTCAGCTCAACTCAGCTCGGCAAAGTGGTCCGGGCTGGGGTGTCGCCTTGGTGTCCATCGTGGCAGTCTTCTTCAATGTGGCGCCTGTCAGCTACCCACTTCAGCGATCTCGCCACATCAGTTCCTAATAAAGTTTTTACTTTGATAATGCCGTTTAGATAAAGATATGCTTTAAAATGTGAAAATATGAATAAATCCATATTTTAGCATCTGAGACATGGCCATTTGAATTTTAATAGCCTCAAATTATTAAAGCAAAAAAAATATGATGCTTAGGCTTTTATTTATCTCTTTTGAAAAAAATATAGGATACATTTATGGAAAATGCATAGAATGTCATTTCCAAAAACTTTTTGGAGAGCTAAGGCTCCACTCCAATTAGTGTATGCTGATATTTGAAGACCTTCAAGAACCTTATCTCTTGAAGAAAAAAAGATATTTTCTATTCTTTGTTGATGACTACACTTGCATGATGTGAGTCTATTTTATTCCACAAAAATCTAATGTTTTCTCATGCTTCGCTAAATTTAAAGCTCTCGATGAAAGGTAAAGTGGGCATTCTCTCAAAATCTTAAGAACTGATCATAGGGAAGAATTCAATGATCATAAATTTTTACAAAGAGTACAGCAACAAGAAGGAGCTCACCATTTGACGTACACCTCAATAAAACGAAGTCACCGAAAGGAAAAATAAAACAATTATTGAAATGGCACGTGCCATGCTCCAAGGCAAGAACTTGCCAAAATTTTTATAGGCCAAAGCTATTAACATAGCTATATATATGCTAAATTGCTCTCCCAACAAAGCTGTAAAAGGTATGACTCTGTATGAAGCTTGGTTCAAGAGGAAGCCAAAAGTTGATCCTTTTAAAATTTTTGGTATATTGCTTATTCACACATTCCAAAGAAGAATCGGGAAAAGCAAAATGAAAAAGGAGAAAAATGTATCTTTATTGGATACAGTAATAAATCAAAAGGATATCGCCTCCCCAAGCCTAAATCAAGATAACTAATTATTTCAAAATATGTCATCTTTAATTAAGGAGCAAGCTAGCAATGGAGCAAAGATGCAACTAGAGGAGTTCAATTTCTTGAAGAAGCCCACGAGACCGGTGAAAGTGATCCAAGTCCAAGCACACAACCATCAATGCCTCAATATGATCAAAAAGAAGAAGAGGAAGAGGAAGAGATGCCACCATCACAACTTAGAAGATTAACAAAGCAACGAAAACCAAATCCTAAGTATGCTAATATTGTACTCCTTTTTGGTGAGCCTCAAATATTAGAAGAAGCTGCTAAAGAGGAAGTATAGAGAAAAGCCATGCATGAAATAATTAAGATGATTGAGAAGAATTGTACATGGAAGCTTTTGAAGAAGCCCAAAGACAGAGATTATTGAATTGAAGTGGATCAACAAGATCAAATATAATGAAGATGGATCAATTCAAAAATACAAAGCCTGGGTTGTCACCAAAGGGTACTCTCAAGAAGAGTTGCCACCATCACAACTTAGAAAATCAACATGGCAATAAAAACCAAATCCTAAGTATGCCAATATTATGATCCTTTCTTGTGAATCTCAAACATTAGAAGAAGCCGCTAAAGAAAAGAAGTATGGAGAAAAGCCACGGATGAAGAAATTAAGATGATTGAGAAGAATTATACGTGGGAGCTTGCAAAGAAGCCCAAAGATAGAGATTATTGGATTCAAGTGGATCGACAAGATCAAATATATTGAAGATGGATCAATTCAAAAGTAAAACACCCGGCTTGTCACCAAAGGATACTCTCAAAAAGAGATGCCATGATCATAACTTAGAAGATCAACAAGGCAATGAAAACCAAATCCTAAGTATGCCAATATTGTACTCCTTTGTTTTTAGCCTCAAACATTAGAAGAAGTCACTAAAAAAGAAGTATGGAGAAAAGACATGGATGAAGAAATTAAGATAATTGAGAAGAATTATATGTGGGAGTTTGTGAAGAAGCCCAAAGACAGATTATTGGATTGAAGTGGATCGACAAGATCAAATATAATGAAGATGAATCAATTCAAAAGTACAAAGCCCAGCTTGTTGCCAAAGGGTACTGTTGCCGATCTCACCGTCGCGCCCGTGCCACGGATCCGCCGATCCTACCAGACCGTCTAGCTCCTGGAGCCTCCTGGCTGGAGCGGACCTGCAAGAGAGGGTCAGAAGACCCTGGCCGGGGATCCCGGCGAAGGAGCTCCGACGGTCAAGTTAGTAGACGGCGAGAAGGAACAGATTCTCCAAGACGGGCCCCCGAAGGAGTCCCAGACTCAGAGAATTTACTAGCAAGGAAGGTGCTATAGGGACCAGAAACTCGGCCTTGGTCTCCTTGCCAAGCTCACGCCAAGCTTTCCCCTCTCGGGACCTTGGATCTTACTCTCGGAGCGGGGCTTTTGGCCACTGTTTCTTACTTGTCCCAGCTTACCTGGTCGCCTCCAGCTTCCTTCCTTTTATCTCCTCCCACTGTTCGCCTGTCTTCTGCTCGTGGGAGGCTCCTCTTTCCATCCTTTTCTCTTTCCCCTTTTGGTTTCGAGGGCCAGGCGGCTTTCCGACCTCGTTCGCCGAGCCCAGTGGGGAAAGGGTAAAGACAAAAGAAGGGGGGTGGCGCCGGCAGGGCGGCCGGTCAGACCTCGGGCCCAGTGAGGGCGCTCTCCTTCCTAAGTGCCGGCGCTGTCCATTTACGGGCCCTGTTTTGTCAGAACCGCGCCTCTCGACTGCAGGACTTGTCGGACCGACGTAAGTGGTGTTTCGAGTGCCGCCGCCCTCTGTACGGGGCGCCACTTGTGATGCGCACGGCTCGAGGGCCAACCTCGGAACCTGCACCTCTTTCTTTGGGACCTTCTCTGTACGGGCGGCCTGACCTCGGCCGAGGTGGACCCCTCCTGGGTGGACACCTGGCGAGGTGGCAGGAGGGCGCTCGGCTTCGGCCGAGGTGGAGCCGTCTTCGGGGGCCACCTGGCGAAGGAGCGAAGGAGCAGCCGACCTCGGCCGAGGTGGACCCCTCTTGGGTGGACACCTGGCGAGGTGGCAGGAGGGCGCTCGGCTTCGGCCGAGGTGGACCCATCTCCGGGGGCCACCTGGCGAAGGAGCGAAGGAGCAGCCGACCTCGGCCGAGGTGGACCCCTCCTGGGTGGACACCTGGCGAGGTGGCAGGAGGGCGCTCGGCTTCGACCGAGGTGGACCCGTCTCCGGGGGCCACCTGGCGAAGGAGCGAAAGAGCCGCCGACCTCGGCCGAGGTGGACCCCTCCCGGGGTGGACACCTGGCGAGGTGGCAGGAGGGCGCTCGGCTTCGGTCGAGGTGGACCCGTCTCCGGGGGCCACCTGGCGAAGGAGCGAAGGAGCCGCCGACCTCGGCCGAGGTGGACCCCTCCTGGGTGGACACCTGGCGAGGTGGCAGGAGGGCGCCCGGCTTCGGCCGAGCTGGACCCGTCTCCGGGGGCCACCTGGCGAAGGAGCGAAGGAGCAGCCGACCTCGGCCTAGGTGGGCCCCTCCTGGGTGGACACCTGGCGAGGCGACTGGAGGAGCCCTGTACCGAACTCGACTTCGGCGAAGGCGGTAACGTCTCGGGATATCACCTGGCGAGGTAGCCTGGGGGGGCAAGGGCCGAGCTCGACCTCGATAGCACGGAAGCCGAGGCTGACTCGGCCGAAGAAACCTCCACGTGGCTCGATCATACTTGACGGAATCTGAGACCGGCCACGTCATCATTATGGCCGTAACAGGTATTTTCAAGAAGAGATGCCACCATCACAACTTAGAAGATCAACAAAGTAACGAAACCAAATCCTAAGTATGCCAATATTGTACTCCTTTCTTGTGAGCCTCAAACATTAGAAAAAGCCACTAAAGAAGCATAGAGAAAAGTCATGAATGAAGAAATTAAGATGATTGAGAAGAATTATACGTGTGAGCTTGTAAAGAAGTCCAAAGATAGTTTATTAAGGTTGAAATAGATTGATAAGATCAAATATAATGAAAATTGATCAATTCAAAAGTACAAAGCCCGGCTTGCTGCCAAAGGATACTCTCAATAACCTGCAATTAACTTCAACGAGACATTTGCTCCAATGGTGCGCATGGAAATTATAAGAACTATTCTTGCACTGGTTACTCAACTGAAGCTGCAAGTTTATCAACTGGACATAAAATTCCCTTTTTTCAATGAAGAAATTGATAAAGAAATCTATGTGAAGCAACCACAAGGCTATGAAGCTCAAAGCAAAAAAGACAAGGTGTATTGCTTGAAGAAGGCTCTTTATGGACTCAAGGAAGCTCCTCACACATGGAATAACAAGATTGATAAGTATCTTATTGAGCATGGATTCCTTAAAAGCACAAGGAAGCCATATTTGTACATGAAAATGCAAGGTAACCACTTTCTCATTATGTGTTTGTATATGAATGATCTAATCTACACTAGCAACAACTCAAAGATAATTAAAAATTTCAAGAAGGCCATGATGCAAGAATATAAAATCACCAATCTTAATCATAAAATATTTTCCCAGTATGCAAGCGAAGCAAGGGCCTGAACGAGTTTTCACCTCTCAACCACACAGCCAACAATGTCTCAATATGATCAAGAAGAAGAAAAAGAGGAAGTGATGCCACCATCACAACTTAGAAGATCAATAAGGCTACAAAACCAAATCCTAACCACACACAAATCATTATGTGCATGGAGAACTAAAGAAAAATGCTGTATGAAATTTCATTCGATTTCCATTATACATTGTTTGCATACTGTAAAATGATCTATAAAATTAATTATAATTTTCAAACTATCTATTTTGGATAATCAATTGATTAATATGCATAGTTCTAAGATCCATACAAAATTAAAAATAATGTATGGATACTATAAAATATATATATTAATCAATTGACGGGTTTACGGTCAATGCAATACAAATTTTATCGAATTATATACAAAAAATCAGATTATTAACCTAGCAACTTATTCCCAAAACATAATTTTGCCAATAATAATAATTTATACATGTTAAACATTATAAATATAAATACAAGACATATATAAATTAAAAAAAATAAAATTTCAAACATACAACCTACATATTTCTAATATTTTTGATCAAATATATTTTTTTAATACCATGATTACATTTCTCTGCAAAATAATTTTATAATATAATTAATGTAGCATATAAGTTAATAATTTCACTCATAATTTAATAATTTATTTATGTACCATAACATATGAATTTTTATTTTTTTAATTATTATATATTCTAAATATTTATAAAATTTAATTAATTATTATTCAAACTTAAATATATTTAAATTTACCAACATCTTCTATTTATACAATATCTTTTATCATATAATTACTGTTTGTTAGTAATACATGAATTTACAAATTAGTTTAACATAGTATATATATTACTAACCTTATTTACAATTTAATCTATTATTTTTTATCCCCCACCCCACTTCCCCCAGCCAAAAAAAAAAAAAAAAAAAAAAAAAAAAAAATCTTTTACTTCTTATGAAAATTAATAAAGTGCCCCTGGAATAACGGATATCCACGAGGGTGTCTTCTCATTATTTTTTAAATTTAATTTTCTTTTATTTTTCTTTTACTCAAACCGAATTCACCAGGCAATTTCCATTCGATTAAGATTTTTTGAAATAAGGCCTGTTCTAAGAGTTTGTTAATCTTCCACCATCGACATCGAGGGTGGATGGTCATATGTTTGAAAATATTTGGGAACATTGTCTTGGAAGTGAACGTGCTTCGGCATTTCAGTCCGATACTTGGACTTATTCTTCTGGCTGCATTTTTTTTTAAAAAAATTTTATAATTAGAGATGCTAGGTTTACTCCTTGAATGATATATCTAAAAATTATCGGAACATGCATGATTATAATATGGGAGGATGGATCTTTCTCCATTCTATCAAAAAATAAATTAATCTAATCCATAGTCAATTCCATAAAGTAGCTAAAGCAAATCAAAAATTAAAATGAATACAAACCAAAATGATATATATATATATATATATATGTTTGGGCACGCTATATAACCTGATACATAAAAGGCCAGATTAAATCCAAATAATAACTAAAAGGCCAAGTCAGATCCAAGAACCGAGTAAATGACTGACTAGCATATAAAGTCTGACCAATCCATAAAGGCTGGCCAGCTCGTAAAGGCCGACCATCTGACAAGCACCTAAAGGCCGACCAGCATACAATGACCGACACACTATAACAGGAATAAAGGCAACAAGAAAAGAGGCAGTTATTCTATCAGAATAACCAACTACCGTTATTGCAAGCATGGGTTAGTTTCTAATGGAACCAACTGCTGTTATTGCAAGCACGGGTTAGTTTCTAACAGAACCAACTACCAAAGGCCTATCCCACTGAATTCTGTTAGGCCCACATCTATAAATACCGGTAAATTGGGGCTTCTGTGGGTAAGTAAGATCAACTGGCATAAGTATTCTTTTATTTTTTTCTGTCCACTTTTTTTAAGATTCTTTATCTATTTATCCGAATCCTTACTGACTTAAGCATCAGAATGTCCCCCATCAAAAATCCTTCGGTGAGTGGGTTTGTTTTGCAGGACCGCGAGGAACATGACTTAGCAAACCAAGAAGGTGCTCAAAGGGCAATTTGGTTTGGCAACAACAGATTGATGCGCTAGGAAGGGGGATAGATTAAAATCTTGAAAAGAATCTTGAAGAAAAGAAATGATGAAAGGAAGAGCGCAGAACACTTCGGCTAGGAGGTCTCGTCCATCATCCAAGAAGAACAATCCATCCTTGGATGGTGAGGACGTCACCTCAATGGCAAGCATAGGGCGACAGCAATTAGATGCTCTTCTAAACAAAAAGGAAGTCTTAACTACTCCTGTCCAGAACCTTCAAGAAGTAGTAATCAGTGGATGATAATGCCCGATCGCTTCCAGATGCAGCCGTCGATCTTCTCTACGGGAGGTCCGATGCCCAGAACCAAGCTATTCCCTCATCGTCACCACTCCTCGAGCCGACGTTCACCCCGCGACAATATTCCCAACTTCATGGATACGGGGAAGACCGGCTTGGAGGAAAATGCCCAAGATCTTATTCTGTTTTCTTCAAGGAATCTATCACAAGAAGCACCTATTTGAGCCAAGGAATTCAATGATGAGATAATTTTGAGAAAAAGTTTTGCAAGTTAGAATTACAGGTCGCCAAACTCGATGACCAAAAGAAAAATGATAAAAGGCTGACAGCCTATGATACACGACCACCCTTCTCCAAAAGAATCATGGAAGAGAAAATTCCGTTTCACTTCAAAATTTTTTAATTGGAGCTTTATGACGGAACCACTGACCCACTCGATCATTTCGGCACTGTTAAGGCCCATATGATGATTCAGGGGGCAACTGATGCCCTCTACTGTCTTATTTTTCTGGCAACACTCAAGAAAGCTGTCAAGATATGGTATTCGAGTCTTCGACCAGGTATAATCCATTCTTTTGAATAATTAAAAAAAAAATTTGTGACTCATTTTAGGACCAGCCGGAAGATGCCATGCAATTCGGATTGCCTCTTCTTCATTCAACAGCAAGAGGGTGAAGCTCTAAGAGATTATGTGGCCCGCTTTAACTCTGCCATGCTGGAAATCCCAAATCTCAACGAGCATGTGCCATGTCCGCCATGAAAAAGGGACTCCGATCATCCAGATTTATTTTTTCTCTGGACAAGAAGTTCCCCACCAATTATTTTGAATTATTGGGATGCGCATAGAAGTACATGCAAACTGAAGAACAAGCTGTAAGTCGGTGCCAAGCTGAAAGAAAGCCTATCCCAAAGAAGAAAAACCCAAAAGGCAACGAGTTACTACTTTTAGGTACAAATGATGCTTCGACCCAGCGACGAAGCCCAAAGCCGAAGAATCCGATCAGCAAGGCTCAGGTCGGCAAATTCAACACCTATAGAGCTGTCAACGGGTCGGGTCCAGACCTGAGACCCGCGGGTCTGGACCCAATGGATCCAGGTCTGGATCTTAATCTGGACCCGTTTACCCTGACCCGATTAGTCATAGTTAAATATATCCGAGTCTGGATATTACAAATCTAGACTTGACAAACCTGAGACCCGATTAAATAAAATAATATGATATATATTTATCTATATTTTAAATTTATCATTATCATTCATGCTATTAGAGAATGAAAAAAAAAAGAATCCTCAACTCTTATAAGCCCATGAGCCATGTTGGTACTCGGGTCCGGGTTGGGGTCTGGATACCTGAGATCCATTCGGGTCTGAATATGGTATTTTAAAATTAGACCCGTCGGGTATTCGGGTCCGATAGCTAAAATCGGGTCCGGGTCTGGATATCTGGGTTTCGACCTGAACTCGACCCGTTGACAACTCAGACACCTACACTCCTTTATCTCTCCCAAGAGAGAAGATATTAATGAGATTGAAAAGGAGAGCTTTCTCTAAAGACTACGATCGATGCGAGAACCCCTAGTCTTTTACAATAAGACCAAATATTGCCGGTTCCACAGGGACCATGGACACATCACAGAAGAATGCATCCAATTAAAGGATGAGATCGAAGACCTGATCTAACATGGGTACTTGGAAAAGTACATCCATAGTTAGGATCGCCCAGTTGAGGTGACAGCCCCAAGACAAATCATTGATGGTGCAGAGCTTCCTACTCAACAACCCACCAATGGAATGGTCGGCATGTTACATCGCCGATCACACTACGGAGAAGATAATGCTCCGAAGAGATCTCGAACAAGCAACGTCATCAGCTTCTCTAACGATGACCTGCAGGGGATCCAATTATCCCATGACAACCCTGTTGTAGTCTCTGCCATTATAGCAAACTATGATGTAAGAAAAATTTTGGTGGATAATGGAAGCTCAACTGAGATCTTACTTTATGATGCTTTTCTCAAAATGAATCTATCAAGAGATAAACTATAAAGAACCTTAGCACCCCTTACCAGATTCGAAGGAAATCCAGTAGGAGTGGAAGGGAAGATAACTCTTCTCGTAACTCTTGGAATAGAATCAAGATAGAAAACACTTTCGATCACATTCATGGTCATCTAGACATCCTCAGCATATAATACCATTTTAGGATGACTTGTCTTAAACAAATTTCAAGCTATTGTCTTCACTTACCATCTACTGGTATGATTTCTCGACAAGATAACACCAGAACAGATGGACTCGCGAGATCGAACAGAAAAGATTGAAGAACCGGTCGAAAGAACCATCTCCATACCTCTTACAAAAGACGATCCGACTAAGATCATATAGATTGGAAGTCCGCTCAACGGAGACATGAAAACAAGATTTACCGACTTCTTACAGAAGAATACTGATATCTTCGCATGGTTGGCCACATATATATTGGAGCTTCCTCCTGAAGTCACTACTCATGAACTTAAAGTTGATCCTGAGTGTCAACCAATTCAGCAGAAGAAAAGAAACTTTGCTCCGGAAAGACAAAGGGTCATCAATGAGGAGGTAACTAAACTCATTGATGCAGGGTTCATAAGGAAAGTCCATGACCCAGATTGGCTCACCAATATAGTGATGATGAAAAAGGCAAACGACAAGTGAAAATTTTGTATCGACTACACCGACCTCAACAAAGCTTGCCCAAAAGATAGCTTTCCACTATCTAAGATTAATCAACTTATTGATGCCATCGCTGGACACAAGCTCTTAAGTTTTATGGATACCTTCTCAGGCTATAACCAAATTCGGATGAATCCTAAAGACAAGGAGAAGACAGCCTTTGTCACAGATAGAGGGCTATATTGTTACAAGGTAATGCCTTTGGGCCTCAAAAATACCGGAACGACATACCGGAGGCTGGTTAACATGATCTTCGAGAGTCAGATCGGTAAGACCATGGAGGCGTACGTTGACGACATGATTGTCAAGAGTATTCAAATTGATGACCACATCAGGGATCTCTAAGAAGCTTTCGACGTACTAAGAAGACATCAAATGAAATTGAATCCAACCAAATGTGTCTTCGGAGTCACGTCAGGAAAATTCCTGGGATTTCTTGTTGCCAATCGAAGAATTGAAGCCAATCTGAAGAAAACCCAAGCTATCCTCGATATGAGATACCCCTCCAATAAGAAGGAAACACAAGAGTTGACTGGACAGATTGCATCATTAATCCGATTCATCTCTTGATCGGCTGAAAGGTGCCTTCCTTTCTTTAGAGCTTTGCGACAATTGAAGGGCTTCGAGTGGTCAGAAAGTTGCCGACAAGCTTTCGAAGAGCTGAAAAAATATTTGGTCAATCTGATCGTACTCTCGAAACTTGAAGAAAGAGAGACTTTATATTTCTACCTCGTTACTTTGGATGAAGTTGTCAGCTCGGTGCTGGTCAGGAAGGGATCCGACGGTACTCACAAACCAATCTACTGCACTAGTAAGGTACTCTACGATGCTGAGATAAGATATCCAAAACCTCAAAAATTGGTGTATGCCTTGGTGATATCGATGAAGTGCTTGAGACCCTACTTTTAGTCTCACCCCATCACCGTGCTAACGGACCAATCCCTAAGAGCCATCTTGCAATGTCCAGATACCTTGGGCAGAATGACCAAATAGGCTATTAAACTAGGAGAGTTTGATATCACATATCAATCCCGACCAGCAATGAAAGTCCAAGTATTGGCCGACTTCATTGCCGAGTACACTTGGAGGAATGATGAAGAGGAAAGTCGGATACCAGTCGAAGATACTACCGTTATTACAAGCATGGGTTAGTTTATAACGGAACCAACTGCCAAAGGCCCATCCAACCGAATTCTCTTTGGCCCATATCTATAAATACCGATAATGGGGGCTTTCGTGGATAAGTAAAATCAACTGGCTGAAATATTCTCTCATTTTTTCTACTTACTTTCTCTGAAATTCTCTGTCTATTTACTTGAATCCTTGCCGACTTAAGCATCGGAGTGTCCCTCACCGGAAATTCTTCGATGAGTGGATTTGTTTTACGTGACCACGAGGAATCTGACCTAGCAAACCAAGAAGGTGTTCAAAGGACAATTTGGTTCGGCAACGATTATATATATCATTGCATTAAATCATTTTATCAACAAATTTGTATAAATCAAAATATAAAAATTTGATGTATTAACCAACCAAGACTTTTCCAACTTTACGAGCAGTTCATCGAGCAAATGTCAACCATGCAGAGGGTGAATTTGAAAACGAGTAGGCAGACCAACGAAACGCCATTGCGGGTCAACATCTTAGTATAGTTAGTAGATGGCCGGCGGTGCGAGGAAAATTGGATGTGACTTCATCAAGTATTAGATTTTTTTTTTTTTTAAAATTCTTTAAAGATCGGCCTTACATGAAGAATAGGCGTGTCTCAAAATGTGTTAACGCTATCAGGGAAATATTAACCGTAAGATGGAAACAAAATAACTTGTCAAAAACGGGCACGCTTGTTTTGATGGCCGATGATGAAATAAAAATAA
The DNA here is from genome assembly GCA_021397845.1 of Areca catechu. Classification (NCBI taxonomy): domain Eukaryota; kingdom Viridiplantae; phylum Streptophyta; class Magnoliopsida; order Arecales; family Arecaceae; genus Areca; species Areca catechu. The sequence goes on from CM038041.1 coordinate 11,119,283, forward strand.
CAAAGAGAGAAAATAGACACAGCATCAACAAACGATTAAAGGTATATTAAAAAATGATCAACTCCATAAGCCACGCAATGTACGGCCAGGTTAATTCCAACTTGTCGTGCACCATGATGCTTTTCGGCTACAAATTGCGTGTGGGCTTCGGACTCGTGATCATGCAGCGCAACCCAAACGTGGCCTAATGAAGACTATGTCACGCATCAACGTCGAGGAGGTCAATATTTCTTTATTAGGCATTGAAAAAATAGGCTAATAGAAGCTGACGGTTTCCAAATGTTTGGCCTTCCTCTCTCTCTCTCTCTATATCTCTCTCTCTCTTATTTAAGTATTGATAACTTGATATGGAGGGAGATTCCACGGAAACTAAATTATTAAAAACAAAAAAAACAATCATTTTAGCAAGGATTAGCCGAATATCCCAAAGAATCATGTTAAACAAAGATTATTCTTCATTGAATGATGAACCGTACACCCTCCTCATCCTTCTATGATGCATCAAGGTTCAACTTCACAACTCTACATGGTTGGTGAGGATACCAAGAAACCGATCGAGTGGATTACCGAGCTGCTGATATCCACAAGTAATCCATTCTAGCCAACATTTCATTGGTATTCAATACCTCATCGCCGGCTCCGGATGATTGCTTTCTTCTGGCTTACCCCTGTTTCCCTTGCAATTCTTCTTTCATTTCTTTTTAACCATCAAGACCCAACCAGCATTTCTTTTTAACCATCAAGACCCAACCAGCCTAACTTAAAAGCATCCTCCACCCTACCTCTTTCATTCTTTTCTTTTCTACTTCTCCTCCTCCTCCTCCTCCTTTATTCTTCTTCTTTTTTTTTTTTCTTTTTTTTTTTAACCATAGACATCTTGGACGGATACAAAAACTGTTTAAAAGATTAAAAAAAAAAATTTTTTTAAGGATCTCTGAAATGTAACTATCCTGATGCTAAGATCGATCGACAGCATGCTGCACAACAAAAGATACGATCCAGCCAGCTCCACGTTACCTTCCTTCAAGGAAGGAAGATATGTTAGGAATCGATGAAGAACGAGGCCTTGAGCATCCCGGACCAACTTAGCAAAGCTACGCTTTCAAGTGGACGCTGGGATGAATGCCAACTCATACTTACTGTTCTTCTCCTTGACTCTCTCCAATATTTTAGGCCAAAAGAGCACCCCACATAACTCACCTAGCTTGAAATTCTGGGAAACCATTTGGGAGTATTCCCTTTAGTTGTTCACAAGAGGACGCAAGCAACATCGACATTACATGAGAGCGCAGGTATCTTTCATTGCCTTGGCCAGAGGAACCACGTTTTGTTAGCATTTCCTTGTGCCTCTCAAACAAAGGCCAACCATTTGCCCAGAAAGCAAACAGCCATATGAGCCAAGATATCATCATCATCATCAAAGGAATCCAACAACAAAAGAACCGAAGAGAATATACTCACTGTATCCACCACAACCAGGTTTCATTCAAATTTTCACCGTCAGCACCAAATAAAAATTGCAGCCATGAAGCAAGCTTCTATCTGCCATTTTTATAACTTAATAATCGGCTAAGCCTATGAAAGTGCTACCAGGAGGAATCAAGTCCAGGGCAAATGCACAGGTCCCAACCATAGCATCAAGACGCACACATACAACAAAAGAAGCATTCAATCAGTTTTCAGAGATATCCATAATGTCATCGAGTAACACAGATCCAAATTCAAGTACTTAAAAAGCAGAAACAATTCACGACGATAAAAACTCCAGATATTATACCTAAAGATACTTCAATGATCCACAATTCTCGATTCAATTGATTGCAGCTGATAAACACTTCTGGTCCTCCATATCATCCATCAGCATTAATTCCTGAAAAGAAAAAAACAAAAACAAAAACAAAAACGAGATGAAAGAGAAGGCATTTTTTTTTTTTTTTCATGAAGATCGAACAAAGCAACATGCAAAACTAGCATGGCTCAAGAAACCCAAAATGATCATGGGAATGCTTACATTAACCTTTTTACAGAAAACCAGCGGCCAACACCAGGATCCCTCAGTAAATGCTGTTCTCCATGGGCAGGTCATCGAAGCTCCAGAGATCCACGGTGCTCTGTCCATCCAGAGAAACATCACAGCTGAAGAGGCTGTCAATTGACTCGTATGCACTCCCCTCGAGATAAGGGATCTGCAGGAACTTCATTCGTGATTCGTAGGCAGACAGCTCCTCAGAGAGTTTCATTGCAGAGTTTTCATCAGCTGGTACTGCCTCTTCAGAATTGTTTTTCAGTTTCTTCTGAGGGCGACCATGTTCCAGGAGTCCGTATTCATCACCTACAGTTGCAATTGGAGCTACAAGGGATGTAATCTCAGGATTCTTGGTTTCATGTTCCCATCCAAAGTCCAAACAATCAATAGAGTTGCTTCCCTGATCAGAGAGGAAGTTCGCTAACCCGGTGACCCTGGAGGGTGGAGAAGATTCTAGCGGGGAAACGGAATTCAGGTACTCGGTCTTTGTGAGCTCCTTCACTTCAATGTGATCCATGGAGGAATTGAAATCATAATCTGGGTTATTTAGGTACTTCAAGGACCGAACAAACTTCTGTTCCTCTGCTGTTGCTGGTTTTGGTGCTTGCAGATTTGGTTTGTGGCAACGCTTTTGGGCACTCGCAGGTGCTTCAGGGAAGTTCACCTTAGCTTTCTTGCCCCGGATACGACGGGCTTCAATATCATAAGCTCTTGCAGCCTCTTCAGCAGTGTTGAATGTTCCTAGCCAGACACGGACCCCTTTGCAGGGATCTCTGATTTCAGCTGCCCACTTGCCCCATGGACGCTGACGGATTCCTCTGTATTGATTCTTTCTCTTCCTTTTGACAGATCTAGCTGCAGGTCCATTGAATTCTACTGATTTAAGAGTGATCGAGCCCTCTGCAGTCCAAAGAGAACATCAGACAAGACACAAAGTAACATAGAGGGGACAATTTTGTTTTAACAGATATAGATCTCAACTTTCTAGTAATTAATTAAGAGGAAACGGATTATTCCATACAAACTTCAATCACACATAACAGACAAACAACAGATTTTAACCCAGATTGCAGGATTCTTTGTCAAGTAACAACTCAATTCTGCTACTCTTCTGTCTAAGAAAGAGGCATGCAAGCAATAACAGAAAATATGAGTAGTAAGGTACAAGAACCCATGCCATTTCCATGCATAAAAACACTTTGATTTCAAACTTTGTTCCCATCAACAATGAAGTTCTAGGAAACATAAGGACTGATGTTGTTTGTCTATACATAAAACTGCATGGAACGTAGTTTTTGTTTTTGCTTTTGCAATAACAAATGCAAGGAGAGGTGACAATTAGAGTGCAGATCCATTCACCATTCTGTCAGATCTAAAAATTTAGACATTTACTTTCATCAGATCGGCAAAAAGATAACCATGATTGACTAAAAATGAGTCAGTCATGTTGGTTTCTAGTTTCCACCGTCCAAATCAATCACTCATCATTTTCATTTCCCCTTTGTACAAACAAGAAGGAACAACCTGACACAAATTTTCACCCGCCCCTGATATTTTTGTGATCAACAACTTAGTTTACATTTATCTTATACTCTGATTTTCCAGCAACATCCTAGGCAAGACAAAATTCTCAGCACACCTTAAATTCTATATACTTATAATTATTCATTGTAGATCTCATCTCTATAGTGGACAATTCATCTATTACAAACATAATATTACTGAAGAAAGGCAAGAGCGCCGATTACAATCCTGAAACCATAAAATAGACCCTGACAAGGCAAAACTGGAAGTAAGACAACAACCATGCACCGAATCAAACAACAGAAAAATGTAATAACTGTAAAAAAAGATGAAATTGAAGGAATAGAGGATAAAATAAGTCAAACATAAGATAGTGAAAAGATAAGTCAAAAGCTGATTATTTGGGTGAAACTTTGTGAATTTGAAGACAAAGCATCACACAAATTAAACAATATATCTCAATAAAAGCGATATCCTACTTTAGTCTTCAACAAAGAGGAGAGGAATAATGGAAACAGGAGCCTGAAAATAATCATAATTCATATAAAAATAGCTTGAAATAGGGAATTCATAATTTTAATTAAGAAAAATTAGGGAAGATAAAATATTTGTTTAGCAAAAGTTCCCTCAAATAGCACAAATTATAATAAACACCAAGAAAATACTTGAGCACAGAAACCCAAAACGGAAAGACCCAGGAAGTATTATTGTGTCCCTTATCCACATGTGATGTTCATCCACTGTTCTTCTCGGCATAAACAGATTTTATGGGATTTAATCTAACCAAAGTTTTTGTCTTTTAAAAAGAAGAAGAAGAAAAAAAAGCTAAAAGGGGGATCCATCAAAACTGTAACTCAAATCCTAAAGAAATATAACCTCATTTTTAGTTTCTACGTTTTATATATAGTCAAGAAATCCCAAAGAAGAAAGGTCATTACATGAAAGAAAAAGTAATCGAGAGAAAAAGATACTAGCCAAAATAAATTAAAATCCACAAACAACAATAACAAGTTCAGAAGAAGGAATCGCTGGAAACATCCCACTTTTTCGCTGATAAACACAGAAGAAAAAAAAAGAACCAGACGCATTAACCATAAATCGCCAAAAAGGATAAAAATTCGAGCGAAAAAAAACTAGAATTCATAAAACATCATATGGTACATGGAACACGAAGAAAATGGGCAAAAGAACAACCATTCAAGAGAATTTCTCCGATTACCACGGGAGAAGGGAGCCTTCGAGGCGAAAGCGAAGGGCTTAACGTCGATCTCCTCCACCTCCTCGTCCTCCTCGGACTCGTCCTTGAACTCCTCGAAGTCGGCCTCGAAATCGTCGTCGATCACCACCACCTCATGCTTCCGCCCCTTCTTGCCGCCGCCGCCGCCCTTCTTGAGGTGCGGCCAGAGGTAGCCGGTAGTGGCGCGCCGGGAGGACGCCGGCGGCTGGATGAAGTCCGAGATGATCGCACCACCACACATCTGGAAGCTCAAAGGCGACGCCTTTTTTTGATTTTGCTTTGTTCTGAGAAGAGAAAATGGGAGTAAAGCAGGGAGAAGGGAAGGCAGGTTTCTCGCGAAAGAGATTTGGAGGTGAAGGTGGGGGTTTTTATAATTATATATGATGGTGGTTTTAGGAGAGAAGAAAGGCTGGTGCTTGGTGACTGCCGGAGAGCGGGGGGGGGGGGGGGGGGGGGGGGGCGAATTAAAAATGGGATGGTGATTTATTATGAGGTGATACCAAGGATTATTAGATAGATAAGAATATATGGTAATAATAACTTAATAAGTATCATAAAAATCTAAGTATCCTGCTAAGAAAAATTAAATAAGTAGGAATATAGTAATTATAAAAATTACAAAGAATATTGTTTTAAGATTCGCAACAAAATTGCTCACGCTTGAGCTTAATTGTCCAAAATTTTAGAAATTCAGCAAACTAATTTTAAAAATTAATTATAAAAATTACCTCACAAAATATGCTATAATATTTTTAAAATAAAATAAAATAAAATATAAAACAAAATCGATACCGGTACATCCCGTTAAATAATACCAGGATAATGGTATATGTTGTAGGGATGTTGATCAAGAAGAAAGTAAAAAAAATAATATTACCGCCCGATCGTCATGGCCTGTAGCTGGAGACGATCTCGGATCCCGTCCTCATCGCTCGGGAACCTGCTCGCGTGCCCGGACCTGCAAAATAGAAAAGACTCGGGCCGGGGATCCCGACGGGGGCACTCTAATGCTCAAGTCAGTGGCGATCCAGGGGAACAGATCCTCTTGGTCGAGTCCCGTAGATGGACTCTACTTTAGGAGGAGAAAATTATGTACTTGGAGAGTGTTGATGGATTGAGAGTAGAGTAGGGGAAGCGGCAGCAGAGGAGTGTTTAAGCTGGATGGCTATGTCCATCAAGACCCTTCCGGTGAGTCTTCGGTAGCATAGAGCACTTGGCTTCTCAGTTGCTCTACTGTATGCCGCCTTTCGTCCGTTTGTTTGTTACTTACCTTCTTCTTGGAACCTTGGAGAATTCTTTCAAGCCAAGATGGCTGCGCGCCGCTTACCTTGGGATCCTCCCCTCGCTTGCAGGCGCGTGCGACGACACCTTGTGCCGTGCGCGAGGTGCCTTTCCCCATTCATGATAGAGAATTATAATGTGCACTCTGATCCTCCCTTCGGTCGCTCCACTTTGGAAAACATGACAGAGCCTCGATCGAGGGACAGCCGCCCCCTGGATTTGAATCTCCTGGCTTGATTTCCCCTTTTGGATGGCGCAGACGGTCGGTTGGGAGCGCGGTGCCTCGATCGGGGGATCCCTTTCCCTTCGGTGTAAGTGGTAGCAGGGGCAAATATTGCAGCCTGGTGGGCGCCCCTCCGTGGTCCTTGGACGGCTTACCGCCGTTCAAGGAAGGCGGCGATGTCCCTCAACTACCGGTCCCCTCGTCCGAAGTAGGGCTGGTTCAGGGAAGAGGAACTCGACTTCGGCCAGGGCATCTCGACCTCGAGGGAGCCACCTAGCGAAGGAGTCCGAAGAGAGCCGAAGCTTGACTTCGACCAAGGCATCTCGACCTCGAGGGAGCCACCTGGCGAAGGAGTCCGAAGAGAGCCGGAGCTCGACTTCGACCAGGGCGTCTCGACCTCGAGGGAGCCACCTGGTGAAGGAGTGCGAAGAGAGCCGGAGCTCGACTTCGGCCAGGGCATCTCGACCTCGAGGGAGCCACATGGCGAAGGAGTCCAAAAATAACCGAAGCACGACTTCGACCAGGGCATCTTTACCTCGAGGAGCCACCTGGCGAAGAAGTTCGAAAAGGGACGTCCGACGTGGCAGCTTCCTCCGACATGGTATCTGACCGTGTCTGACATGGGTTCCATATCAGCGATCCCATCATATCAAATAAATCACTCGAATCTTAGCCCTACTTACTATTTTTCATAAATATTTTATGTTTAAGGTTTGCTAATCTCACATATATGTCTATTTTTAATTTTTTATGAGAATATTGTATTCTTCAAATTATTGGAAGCGGTTGATTTGGATTGAATTAAGGAATAAAATAGAATAAAGGTCCAAGAATGGGATGCTGGACATGCAAAATATTTTTTTAAAAAAAATATAAAATGATAATTATGAAGTAAACATGATGAAATTAATAATCATGAAAAAAATATAGGATCCTACTATCAAAATGGTAGTCCAGTTAAAACCGACTATGATTCTATGTTTTATATGTCTCAGTGTTTTGGTGCATGACACCATGACCCGGTTTTGAATAATTCCAGAATTATGCTTGTTGCCTGGACATAGATTGTAACAAAAAAAAACCTTAAACAACTTGCATTAGAATAGTGATTTATTCTTGGTGCGGACAGGCTATCCGTGCACTGCGCGACAATTCTCGGGCCCAAAGCTCTGACATGCATCGGTTCCGGACTGGGTTATAAACTTAGGTATGAGCCATTACGTATTAATATCAAATTACGAAGTCCATACGGCGAATGGCTCAGATTGTATCGATATATTTGTGACATCATTGATTTCAGTAAGAGTCCATGTTGGGCTTGTCTTAGGCTCGTTACACTTGCATTCTTAATTCAGGGATAGGGATGGCAACCGGACGGATTTGAATTGGATCATCTAAAATTCATACCCATTTTGTTAAAAAAAATTACGTTTCATATCCATCCCGTATTGGATCGGATCGAGTATAAAAAAAATCATATTTAGATCAGGTCGGGTTGGATATATCCAGTCTCATAAAACTTAAACGGATCGGATCGAGTCGGATATACCGTTCCATATCCAATTTACTTAAATATTTTATAAACATAACCTTTTTTATATAAACGGATAGAATTTAGATCGGAGCGAATTACTATCCATATCTAATCCGAATCCGAGTCGAATTTTTTTTTTATATGATCCATATTTATTTATAAATTAGACGGATCGGATTTTACCTATCTCATCAGGATCGGGTATCCACCGGGTCGTTAAATATTGCTATCCCTGTTTATGGAGGAATAATGGATTTGTTATCCACTGGCTGAGGTTATCTTTGCAAAATAAGTTTTGACCTTCTACCCTCAAAAAAAAAAAAAAAAAAAAAAAAAAAAAAAAAAAATCTTCTCCCATGATGGTGGATGTTGATCATGCTCCACTCGGATCTCAAAGCATTATAAACTCTATTCATCTACCTGTATATATTTCAAAGCAGTCATTGTGCGATCCAGCAATGAAGGATTTTAGATCTGACCTTTATATTCAACAATTGGTTAAGTTCGGTCAAATTTACAAATCAGACGTATGTTGGGTCAAACATTTCCGGTTTTCTTTGACATTTAATGCTGCTCTTTTTGTTCACCCAAGTCGGATGGAGATTTTTGTTCTCGGTCTGCCAGGGACTTTGGCTCGCATGTTGGGCAAATGAAACCTATATTTGGGGCACAAACTAAACACTTAATTAATTTTGAATTGTATTTTCAACTTTTTTTTTTTTTTTTAAAAAAAAAAGTCCAATTTGGGGCAAGTGACAACAATTTTATCCTTGGTCCAAGCCTTTTCATTACTCGGTTTCTTGAACCTGATTACAAAATCAAATGTTAATTAAAGTATTATTTGTAACATATATCCTCTAGCTTGGTATAATATTTTCTTGCACTTAGAAGTCCTCTCAAGAAACCAACCCATTGAAATATGTATGACAGTTCAGAGATTATTTTGTGGGAAGTTTGAATGCCATTTTAATGGTCTATCATCTCTCTTCATCTGAATGTTTTGTCATCCATTCAAACAATTTGATTCTTCCAAGCGACCCACCTAATTTCAAGGAGCAGTTGCTCCATCATTCGACCACAAGACTTTACTGCTTGATTTTACCCAGGTAATATCATTGCGATATTACCTTCAACAGGATACACTCATCTCCAAATGAAATGTAGCCAATAAGTCATGACACATATCTCCTAAATTATTAACTACTATTATTATTAATTAATTTTAAAATCTTAGCGAATCGATATTGATAATCAAAGTCAATGTGTATCTAATGGGTAGCATTTACAAATGAATAGCAGTATCAAATCATGCTACCTAGGTTAAAAAATAATTCATCCACCCTCGCTTGACCATTAAACAATTATCCAATTTACCCCTTCAAATGGATATGCTTAGGTTCGAAGGTCATACGATGGATGAGGATCTGATCCAATATAATTATATAAAGATGTATTTCTTTGCCAATCAGGATGGAAGCCATATGTTTATTTTTCTTTTTTTTTTGGTTTAAATGTTTAAGTTTCCTGGCAACTAAAAACTTAAGAAGATTTAATTATTATGAAAAAGAATCCATGCCATGCATGTCTAGAGACATCAACATGGCAAGCCACCTGTAACCAAAGAGAAAAGAGGAACCCGATTCCAGTAGCAAGCAATGGTTTCTTGTAGTGTCTACGGTAGCATATATTACTTCAAATAATCAAATCATTGTCACTGATATGTACTATTCTTCCGATCATTCTTTCCTTGGATACAAATCTACCCCTTTCAAAAACTCACTTCAATTTTCAGAATATCCATTTCAAAATTATCTCCATGGTCAAAAAAAAATCGGCTCATGCACCAAATCTGCCACGAAGCAAGGAACACAGGTTGGAAAGTGGCAAGCACAAATTAGTGTAGGACCCACAGGGGATATTTCTCTTTTTGAAGCAACTCCCCTCTTGGTCGTTGGAGGCCGCGAGAGAGATGATGCTCATAAGATATATTATAAGAAAGTCATGATCGGAGGTTATTTTAGCAAGAACCCTATGTCGATCAAGTTAGGTCGCAGGCAATAGAAAGAAAAAAAGTAAAGCGAGAAAGGGATAGAAAGTGCATGTGTCGTATACCTTGGAAGTTTTCAGAAAGTCTTTTGATATAGACGAAAAGTAGGAACATTTTCAGGATACAGAAACCCTCAACGGCTTTGGTGAGAAGTAAGGGCATCGGGTTCTATCAGTGGATTTGGCAATGAATCATTTCATTTGCCTGAAATGTCTGCCTCCCATTAATTAAGATCTTATCCTTTATATGTTGCCGATCATTCCTTTTAATAGCGATGTTGATTATTGCCTGGGACTAGTCATGCTCCTTTTAATTGTAAGAATTTATTGTGGATTACGTGATTTATTTTTCTGATCGCATGCGAGGTGCATGGGGATGAGCATTGATTAATTTCTTATTGGACTGCCTTGAAGGATTGCACCGAAGAGCTTTATTTGCCCTTGGGCTCAAGGATTTAGGTTTGGCTTGAGTTCCTACACCGGGACCGAGGGTTCATAGGACCGAGGGATGCGACGTGTGATTCCGCCTTACCCATAGGATATGCTATTAGGGAAGGAAGTGAACTAGCCTTCGACGGTACCGTGGGCCAATTTGGATGAAAGAAGCTCTTCATTCAGGATCAAGGGTCAACTAGGATGAGGAAATCAAGGTGCTACTATGATGTAGGGATACTGGAGCTCGATGGCCAAAGATGAGAAGGACTCGTACTGAAATCGAGAGCTAGAAAGGCCAAGGGGGACCTACATATGGTCCTGCTTCATCTAGGATATGATTGGTGACTAGTTGAATCGATGCTTGATCTAAGAATTCTCAAGATCCTAAGGGTGAGGGGTTAGCCCCCTATATCATCTCTCATGAAAACAAAGAAAGATTCTTGGAGATGCATGAACCCTAGCTCTAGACTCCAATGCACAGATGGCATGCAAGAAGAAATGCAAGAAATTTCTTCTCTCATGGCATCAACCATGCATCTTTTTTGCATGTTCTATAGTACCTTTGTCTCACAAAGATGGCCATGATATATATATATATATATATATATATATATATATATATATATATATATATATATATATGTTGTCCAGGTGGCTTTTTTCAAGATGGGGGTGAATTGGAAATTACAAAATTTTCGCAAGTATGTGGACAAGTAATTCCTTTTAGTGGTTAGGTACTGTGTTAATCAGAGAATGAATGCAGAAGTTAAAAAGTAAATCGAACACAACACAAACAAAGCAGGTTTATAGTGGTTCGGAGCAACCCAGCTCCTATGTCCACTATCCAAGTTCACCACTTGGAATTTCCACTATATCCCCCAAACCGGAATACAGTTGGATTGTTTTACAGGCTCACAATCCCAACCTCTACACTTTGGTTTTTGAAATAGGGCTCACCAAAGAAACCCACTCTAGGTTTTCACAGGTTCACCTAGACCTCTACTCTTTGGTTTTTAAATAGGCTCACCAAAGAAACCTCTACACTTTGATTTTAAAGGCTCACCAAAGAAACCTATTTGGTTTTTACAACCGGGCTCACCAATAACCCAGATATTCTAAAAGATAGAATAAACAAGCAACAATAAAGACAAACTCTGTTGTCTGGGTGGTTGCCAATGCAGCTCGAGTGAAGATCCACTGAATGCTTTTCAATGCACTTCAATGGCTTCCTTGCTTTCCTCAAAAGATGCTTCAAGCTTCTGGTAAGAGTTGTTGCAGGCTTGAAAGCAGACTTTAAAGCTCCAGTGCTCTCTCTTCACTTCAATAAGTGTTCAATAAATGTTCAATAATTCATTAGTCTCTTCAAAGATGTTTTCATACCTTATTTATAGAGATTTCAACTGCCTTCCCTTGATTTTGAACGTTGTAGACCGTTGGGAGGTGACAGGTTACCATTGGAGCACTTTTGGAATTCAAAAACTGAGAACTGGAACTAGTCGTTGGAGGTGACCCCGTCATTCCAGTCGGCTCGGACAAACTTCGAGTCGGCTCGGACCAAGTTCGGGTTGGCTGGGCTGAGTGCCAGTCGGCTAGCTTCCACAGTTGAGAAAATACCTTACTCTGGACGAGTCGGCTGGGCTGAATCCCAGTTGGCTGGAATCTTAGACGCTCTCAGACCATTCTCAACCGAGTTCTGGACGAGTCGGCTGGACTGAATTCCAGTCGGCTCAGATTCCTGAGAATCTCAGAACGTTCTCAACCATGTTCTGGACAAGTCGGCTGGACCTTGGTGCCAGTCGGCTGGATCTGTGTGTCAGAAAACTTCTTTCTTGTGCCAGTGCCAGAGTCGGCTGGGTCCTCCATGCAGTCGGCTCGAAAGTGGTTTTTCAGCCAGATCAACTTCAAACTTCCAGAATACATGTTCCATGCTTTGAAGTCTTCTTCAAGAGCTTCTTACAATAAATTCAAGAAAAATTGAAGCTTGAAAGACTACTAGAAGCAACCCTTAAACTTGATTTTAACATAAAATTTTTTGTAAGGTTCTTCTTTACAAGATTCTAAATACTTTACAACTCAACACAAAACATTAAAGATTGTAGGATTTAAAAAATATGTCAACGTAGTTGTCCTACAAAAACTTGTCAATCATTTGAAGAGTTGATAGATAACCAAATGTATGCTCCAATATTTTATTATCATCAAAATCACTTTAGGGGTCAACAATATATATATTTGTGTTTTTCAATCAGAAGAAGAAAGAATACAATTTTGCGGTGGTTTGTCATCAGCTAATTGTCAAGAGAAGGAAAAGGAAATCAAAATGTGAACAAAATGATGTTGCATAACAACTATATTATATGGAAATATAGTTGTAACCACTTGACCATGTCCCAATCAACACACCCAGGGTATCTCATCCTCCAACTCGATCAATGTTAAATTAATAGCAAGTAGAACAAACAGAACCCTCCTGATGATTTTGGCCCAAATTTTTCATGGATTATCCAAGCTGAGCTTATTAAGTGGATTAGTTTGGGGTCAATTTGTCTAGAGATAAGGATGAGGACTAGAGGTAAGATGCAGTGGGTTATCTAACGTAATTCATTTGATAATGTTTTGTAGAAATATAAATATGGTTAGAGGCCTTTGGCGTGGCTGTTGGGACAAGCGGCTTGAGTCATGATCATATGGTTGACTAGTTACAGTCCATTTGCATTATTTCAAACCTAAGTTTGCCATCTAGCTAATGCTATGTTTGTTTTTAGCTGGGATTGTTCTCAAGTGCCATCCTAGGGTTAAAAAGTTACCATGTTCTTTAATATTTTTTTAAGATTTTTTTTTTTTTTTTAGATAAGGAAAAGGAGAGGGATGATAAATCCCGGTATAGCTATCTTCACTGGGCCCCAACCCCGACAGGTTAAGTTCGAGGCATGATCATCACGGGTGATTCGCTTAAATTCAGGAATTTTTCTGAGACATGTGATTGGGATGGCGAGAGAGCGCACTATTCCGGCATCTTAGTGGTGTCAGGCTGACGTGCTCACCAATGATAGGAAGGGTACGTGAAAAAATTATAGCTTTTTCTTTTTGGCCAGTAAAACTTTGGCAAATTATTTATGTTTTGGACATATATACAAGAAATTGATTTAGTTTCTCATGTTGAGTGTATTAAATATATATATATATATAGCTACTCTTTATGTTCATCTATTTTAGGGAAAAACTATATATTATTATTGCCATGATTTTAAATCCCGTGAAACAGGAATGTCTATATATATATATATAGCCACTCTTTATGTCCAGCTATTTTAGAAAAAAACTATATATTATTATCGTTAAGGTTTTAAATCCCGTGGGATGGGATATCTTAGTTTTTTCATGAAATGGAGTATGCTGGCATCTCGTTCTATCTCGATACTTGGAACAGGAGATATATCAAAATATCTCGATTGGGATGCTAGGATGCCGACGGAACATCCTGTCCCGATATATGAAATGATACTCCATTCTTATATTCCATGAAATATCCTATCAAGATCTGAATTCTTGGTTATCGCCCCTTTTAAATTTATGCATGACTATATTATTGTCACCTTCTCTCGTATATATGCATGCACTAGTCAATACGTATGTCAAAAAAAAATATACATACAGTTGAAAAGTTGTATGTATAGCTTAGACCAGTTTTCTTTTCTTCTGCATGGAAGTCTATAATTAGAAAAAAAAAAGGGAAAATTACAAAGTTGCAATTTTTTTAATTTCTTAGTGTCCCTGTATGAATGCATGGATGGATAGATGCATTCAGTCCATTTCATTTTTTTATTAATTTTCTTTTGTATCCTAATTTTACTTAACTTTTTCTCTAGATTAATTGATCATAAAATCACACCAAAATGCTTGAAATTGTTAGCGAGAGTACAACATTCTTTTGTATCCTAATTTTACTTAACTTTTTCTCTAGATTAATTGATCATAAAATCACACCAAAATGCTTGAAATTGTTAGCGAGAGTACAACATTCTTAGATCCATTTTCATCAAAAGACCATTATCAGATCCATGGCCATTTTTTTTTTGAAGCATCTCTACCTGATTGGAAGCAGTACCAAAGAAGATTGTACTGGTATCACGAGGTTAACTTATTTTAATTAATCAGGGTTGCAATGATGCTGAGTTGTGTGTCATATCTGCAATCTCCTGGAATCATGTTTGCTGCTGCTGCTGTGCAAGGCTTTACATGGACTCAAGTAGGCTCTACTAGCTTGGTTTTCTACATTAAGCTCATATATGCAGTCCTGGTTTTGTAGCAGCTAAATCTAATGCATCCCTTTTAAATTTTTATCAAGTTATTACCTTCTATTGTTATATCTGTTCTTGTTTATGTGAATGATATTCTCATCAGTAGAAATCAAGAACATGATTTACATGATCTCATTTGATAATTTGGTTGCGCATTTATTATTAAATATCCCAGTCCCTTTGATCCTTTTTTTTTTTTTTGGTTCTTGCCATTGAAGTTTCTATCACTTCATCTAACTGCCATTTCTCTCAATCCAAATACATGCTTGACTTGCTCAGGTTGCTGAAATTGGATGGTGCAAAACATATGTCAACACCTATGGCAAAGTAATTGTTGCCTCTCCAAATTTGATGGTGATCTTCTTCCCAACCCTCAATTTTTTACTGCTTTGCAATACTCAACAATCACCAAGCCTGACATTGCTTTCTCAGTAAATAAAGTCTTCGCATGGCAACTTTGGTTATTGAGCTTGGTCCCTCCAAGGTTGTTGACCAATTGCTGGTGAAAAGGCCTCGTAAAACATGCAGTTATAGCCTTACTTTTTTATTATTATTATTATTTTTCTTGCTAGATTGCGAGAAATTATTAAATGGACTCATTATCAAAATAAATAAATAAATTAATTAATGAACTCGTAAATTTTTTCACTCACGTACAACTGAGCACCTTGGGTTGCAGCAAAATGAATGTTTATGTATCAAGGAAACCGATCAATTTGGTATATTTGTTTGCAGTTCAACTTTTGATCTCTCAGCTTTTCCGGATCCAGACTAGGTAGATATTAAATCCCATAAAAGTAGATAATGAAGGTGAGAACCGAGGTAAGATACTCCCATAACTTAAAAAAGGCCAACCTCTTTGAAGGATGAAAATTTTTATTGCTGAAATGGCAGCTTGGTTGGTAGAGACTTTGCTTCGTTATCAACAGGAGTTCGAAACATATTCTTGTGGATGACTCTCCAAAAATTCTTATCAAAAAAAGAAAGAAATTTTTTTTTGGATGATATTTAGATAAAAAAATAATTTACTTATATTTTTTATACATTGAAAAGGAGATTCCGGATCCATTATATATATATATATATATATATATATATATATATTTGTATTACTATTTTTTTTAGTAACTTGATTATAAAATTTATCCATTTTTTAAATATCCTTTATCATATAAACATTATTATATATAATAATAAAATATATTATAATATATATTAGATTATATTATTATATTATTATTATAGAGTTAGGAAATGTTTGTAATAAAATAAAAAAAATATTTTTACTGCATCGATGGGAAAATAATTTATTCATCTTCAAAATGGAGTAAAACTTTTAAAGTTAACCAATTTTTTTATCGTATTTATCTAAAAAAAATAAAAAATAAAAAATAAAAAAGAGAAGGAGGAGCCAGGAGTGGGAAAGGGGTTAAAGAGAGGAGTGGTCGGCAAAAGGTGTCAACTTGTTTTTATAATGCAACATGTACTTGGTGGATTAAAGTTAGAATGAGACCAAGTTCATTGAAGGAATCTTTTGTGAATAGTGCTGACTATTAAGTTGATATCTTTAGTCCAATCATTCACCAAATCTTTCTGTATACCACCATCATGCATGACAACGACATGGATGTCGAAGCTCGTGGCCAACACGTTCATTGGAGTTAATTATTGAAGATGGATCTTGATCCCATGGACTCATGGCACTTTCATTTGAAGCATGGTTGGAATTCTTAGAGAGCCGGGAAGTTCAACTAATATCGAAGGCTTGAACTAGATCTTATTTAATCCACAGGACAAACCGACAAGATTAGGCTCGAGATGCCAAGTTTAGGTAGAGATGCTTCATGCTCCCATTGCAATTGGTGGTAAAGTTAGGTGTCATACTTTAAGAGATGACAAACTCTAATCGATGTGGAAGCATCCCTGCTCAGCGAATTAGAATATGAGCATCTCGATATAACAACATTATAGCATTTAGTTGAATAGGAAAGATGTCGAATATTAGTCATTATTATTACTTTTTTTATCATGTAAAGTCCATGATAACAAAGTAACCACTAAATACTAATTATTATGTATAATATATCAATATGTGTGCATGCACATACTCAAGTGTATGCTGTGCATGTATATTATTAGGATCGTTGTCATGAACTTTTGATATCGGGCGATTAATTTCTATCTTCGTGAATAAAATATGTATATTCTTAAAATCATGCACAATATTAAGTTATAAATTTGATGCAGGAGCATGTAATTTTTCTTTGTTTTCATGAGCGATACATAATTAGTGTTAAGCTATGAGAAAATTTGCAGGTCCTCTGGGAAATGGTCCATCGAAAGCCTTGCTCCGTGCTTAGTTATAAGGACACCTTCGAAAGGCCTTGCAATATCTTGGAGTTTCTATTCGGAATATTCTTGATATTGCAAAGCAGGCGGGCACACTGCACTATCTTGAAGTTCCTATTACGGGCAGTAGATTGCTAAGGGTTGATTACGACCGTCTCATCAAGGCGGTTCATGATAGGATTGGGGACTGGCAGGGCAGAACTCTTTCACTCATGGAAAGGATCACCTTGATCAGGTCGGCTCTTACTTCCTTACCAGTTTACTTGCTCTCTAATGCCGTCCTTTCGAAATCCACCATTTTCAAGTTGGAGCAATTCTTTCTAGTCTTCCTTTCAAGATCGGTGCCTGGTCGGAGGGGCGTCCACCTTCTTAGCTGGCATGTGGTATGTCAGCCTCGGCATAAGGGGGGGCTTGGTATTCACTCCCTTCTGGTGACGCGGAAAGCTCTGCTTGCCAGGCATGTCGCCAGATTTCTGTTATATCCTGACAATCTATGAATGACGACGATGAGGCATAGATACGGTCCCATCTGCCCTACTAAGGATTATCATCACACCTAGAGGTGCTCGGCCATTTGGAGAGCGATGGTGGCCGCAATGCATATAGTGTCACCTCACATCAAATGGATCGTGGGGGATGGCAGGGCCATCAGCTTATTAATGATCCTTGAGTGGCGAACCTGTCGCTGTCCCAATGGCTGACATTCATCGTGGTGGATATCATCGACTCCCTCTCCATCCCCGACCTATTGCTTATGGATGGATCATAATGGGATTCACTACGAGTCATCCAGGTTTTTGGCACATTATGGGGGCCCGGGTCTCATCATCCCTCTGCCTGTTCATGCCTGTACTGATATTAGGGTGTGGAGGACCTCCTCCATCCTTAAAGTGACTACATTTGACTTGCTTCCTCTTTTTTGCCATGCGCTGTAGAGGAACCTTGATATTGCCTAAATCTGGAGGATTCGGGTTCACCCAAGGGTGAGCCTATTTTTTATGGAAGGTGGCTTGGGGCTATCTCCGCACCAAATCTTAACTTAGCTTTAGAGGAGTGCATGTACCCTGCACTGTCCTTTCTACGGGAAGAGGAGGAGATGATGGCCCATGCTCTTTTCTCTTGTCAGCGGGCTGCTTAGGCATGGAGGATGGCTGGTTCGAACCACTACTTATGCATATGGTTGATTACATTGTTCACTTTCTGTAGATGTTCTGTCCTGGTGCTGCTCATTCTTCGACATCTCTCATTGCCTACATTACATTTCACATATGACTTACCAAGAATGGTATTATCTTCAACTCTGGTACTCACTCAGCTAAAGTCATTGTGGAGAGAGCATGGAGTCATGCAGACGAGTACTTGATATCGATCGTGGTGTTGTCGAAGATCTAGGACTTCTGCATCACTCCTCGAGCACCCAGTCGGGTTTTTGTATCCTGGGAGCCCCCTCCGACCTTCATCACGATCAACTTCGACAGGAGTATCATCGGCACTTAGGATGGTGCTGGTTTTGTCATTCGTGCGCGGGACTCGATGTTCTTGCTGCGGGGGGACACTTCCTCCTTGAGTCGATGGTCCCGGTCGCTGAGCTGCCGGGAACCTGGGCTGGGATCATCCACGCTCGGATGATCCTTCACATTGACCATCTCATTGTCGATGGTGATTCTACGATGATTATTTCTTAGATTCATGAGGCGAGGAGATCGAGGCAAATGCATCCTCTCCTCCGCGACATCGCTTTCCTCCTTCAGGGATGTTCTTCCTGTGTTATCAGACATATTTATTGGGAGGCTAACTCTATAACTGACTGGGTAGCTTTCTTTGTTGCCCATCACTTGGACTCTATTTTATGGACCGACCTAGGATTGTCCCAAGACCATTTCGTGACATTATCCTTTCTGACTTTCTTGGATGTGTTCATGTTAGATCCTTTAATTGAATGCACCGGTTTATCAAAAAAAAAGGCCTTGCAATCATGGTCCACCACCCTACTCCAGATCCATGTGCTCTTGAGTTGTTAGTGTAGAAAAATATTTTCTAAATCCCTAGGATCAATCAAAAGATTAGAATCATGTAAATATAAATAGATATGAGAAATGCATACCTGTATTCGCCATGAATCCCAAACCTGAAAGTGATGCTCACATGAACATCAAAGGCAGAGTCCTCTCCGATCTTCCTCAGAAAGGCAGCTCTTGATGGAAAAAATTACCATATCATAAATCATTGAATACGTGATATATATAAATAGAGAAAGCGGAGAGGGGACCTAGCAAATAAAATAAAAATGCCCTAACTGACCCTCCCATCACGAGTCAAGTTGGGCTAAGGCCTACACTGTGCCGCCTCAACCACACCAAATCACATGAGGTGTTCCTAGTCCAATCAATGATCACGTAATAATGAGCTCAACCTACGTCTATCAATATGGACCATAAAATCAACTCGGATTTTAATAAAAGAAAAAAATGCCAATTAATGTTAGCCCAAATTAAGGAAATTCTTACATTCTTCCACTTGGGCTACATTAATTACAATTTTGAAAATATTTTATTTTAAAAATAGCTCTCGGGTTGAAAATAAAATGTGGCCACCATATGATCCATAGACAGCACCTACAAATGACTCGATCCAACAATATCCATGATGCCAAATCATGAGACCGTTGTACTACTTAACCGATACAAGACTTATCCATGATTACAAGCATCATAAACACCACCGACATGAGTCTTGGTATGGTAGTGTAGCAAAAAAATAGTATCAAGGTGATCAAATAAAACATGCTATTTTTCATTGTCAGTCCTTCAATTTCTCGTCAATATGTATAGAAATAAAATAAGCAAGAGAAATTATGATGGCATCAAACAACAAGCCATCCTATCTCATATACTCAACAATGGTGTCAATGACGAGACAGCACAACAAATCTGAAACTCGATACCAAGTCTCAGTCGGGTACATAACCAAAAGAGATATCTCATAATCAAAACAAATTAAACATATGTACCCTCAATCAAGATTTCTCTTTAACTACATACTTTATAACAAGCTAGAAAAATCTCACGACTTCATAAGAAGTCTGCATGTCTCCAAACACAATGAGATCTCATAATTATCAAATGAGACATATCCATACAACTGTCATTCTCAAGATAAAAATATATTCTTAAGATACTATGTTGTATTTTATTATTTCACATGTGCACATACAACCATATAGGAATAAATCCATCAACTAACATGTCAATAATGTATATAAATACACATGATAGAAAAATAAATGAAACCAAGCTTTATAATAATAAAGCACAAATATAAAGTCACTCCCACTAACCAAGTATAATAAAAGAATTCAATATGCCCATATTTTTAACATGGTTTGTAAAGCATACGACTTCAAAATTCTTGGTTAGAGGATCAGCCAACATGGACTTTATACACTCGACACTTATGTGTCCTTGGATTATAATCCAGCAATCAATGACAAATAAAGTTTGTCAATTAAGTCAATGTATAAATACATCAAACTCCCACTAATCCAAAAATCAAAAGATTCTAAAATATCCATATTCTTGACATGTTTCATAAAAACTATGGATCTTAATCTTGATCAAGGGATCAACAAATATTGACTTTGTATATTGTACAAAATATCTTTCTTTCAACTACAATCTCTGACTGACAAGTATTCTATCTTCACATAGATAAAAAAGATAAAAATTTTTATTATTCCTTTAAAGAACATAGCTGCCTATGATTATAAGAAATTATAAGTAATTTTAAGACATAATCAATTATTATAAGATCCAGGACAAAGTTTTATAATAAAACAATATAAATTGTGACTTTGTAACATGCCACAAACTTTACCTGTAAATCCAAGAATGCCACTAGATTCTATTTACAAACCTTTCTATGAAATAAAACCTCCAGTTATTTATATTGTCATAAGAAATGACAAGTATCTATTTTCTTATCATATAATTTCTTTACTAGTCTATATCAACTAGTAATGGAGATAGAATCATTAGTTTGTATATTTAATATTGCTCTCCCACTGTTTTCTAGTAGGATGAAACAAAATATTTATAAGAGCAAAAACTTATTTTCTTGCAATGTCATACTTCTAATATTTAGAAGCATATGATATTATGCAAATCAGAATCTACAAATATGGTATGATTTGACTCAATATTCTTTATATCTCTATTAAGATAGTAGAATTTGTATTCATTTAAAATTATTTGGATAACCAAAATAAACAACATATTATTACAAAATCAAGGTTTATTCACTGATGGATTATCAATGATTAAGAGTTATAGGACAGCTCCAACCATAAAGATAAAAGATATTGGACTTCCTATCACTCTTTAACTCAAAAGGTATCATGCATATCTATTTTATAGAGAATTTATTTAAAATATAGATGGTAGTTATTTAAGATCTTATATTAGAGACATCATGATAAATTGTACCCACTCATCTTACTTCATACCATGTCTGTCGGAATGTGCTTTGCCTCTCAGTCACATCATTTTTACAATAAATTTCAGGCATGGTATATTAAACAACTATCCCATACCATCCATCTTATATTAATTTTTCTATCCATCAGCTATCCAGACTTTCTTTAATCAGATTTTACATATCTATCACAAATAAGGTCAAAATAGATCACCATTCTTAGATACAACAATAAGAATGGAATCAATTATATGAATATATTTTAAATAAAATAATTCACACTCTTTACCATTTTTAAGATAACTTTATTTCAGAGTACTCTAATAAGACAACCAAGATGGAAGATCATTACATAATGTAATATCTATATTCCATCATACTTAGTGCTAGTACAATTTTAATTTTCATATCTATATTTCAGTTAGAGTCATCATAATGGAAGCATTAACTCCATTGAACACAAATATACTAACTTCTAAATAATCGTTATGTAGTTAATCAATTGAGAAATATAACAATATATTTCAGAAAATCTTTATATGCATTATTTTAATGAGAGCCTTTGGTCCAATGCAATAAAACTTTCTTTAGAAAAAAAATGACCAAAATAAAGAATATCTCTACAATACATAATGCTTCACAATCTCTCTTAAAAGTCTCATAGAAGGACCTAGTAAATCTCAATGAATGGGCCACTTTGGTGGTCACCATCCATCAAAAAATACTAACATTCCAAAGAGGGATTATCAAGTCATTACCTCTAAGATGGCATAAAATATCAATCGGGATCATGTATGATGCAACATATTTGAGGTACAAAAAATAAATCAATAAAGGCTTTGAATATAATAAGCCATTTTCAATAAATGTACCATGTGCATCATTATAAAACTCCCCTATAGGTAGAGAATGTTATGTACTTTTGAGCTCCGAAAATGAGATCAATACAATTTTTGAAAATGTCTCTTTTGGATAAACAAATTTCTTAGACCCAATATATTTTTTTTCAAAGAAAGACAAAGGTTAACACAATGAGGATGCAAGGCATTCGAAAATCTATCCCCTTTGGATATACAAATTTTCTAAGCCCAATATACCTCTACCTTTGATATTTTGACCCAGTCAAAACTGAATAACAACATTATTATTAACATAAATGACTGTATAATAAAAACTGGTAGGAATGCTAAATACTAGTCAATGGGCATATACCATAAATGATATATAAGAGTCCAAATGCAATATCATATATTTTCTTTTGATCAGAACATGTAATATGCAAAGTACTCTTCACATGAAGCCACAAGTAAATGAAAATCTTAACAGTTACGAACCTATCTTTGGGTAGACAAGCCCATGAAATCTAGAGTACCATTGCAATATAATATCCCATGCTACTTTCTAGTTAAAATATACAATCCCCTTTGGATAGGCGATTGTATACAATAACTAGAAACCTTCTCATAATGAAAAAATTCATAGACAACATAAATAAACCACTTTAGTGATAAATACTTATGTCAATCCACAAATTATTCATACAGGAAAGACAAATGCCTAAACGAATATAAAATGACATACTTCAACAACATGTATGCCATCAAAAGATTAGTCCAAAATGGAAAATTCTACAACATGCACTCCAATGATCATATTATTACATAATAATGCATTCCAACTACCACATCTATCAATACACTTACTACATAACTATAAAACACCTTTAGGCAAGAATTATATTATATAATAAGTGTCACAATCAATTACAATTAATTTTAGATCAATTATCATAGAGACATCAATATGCAATTCCAAATAAAAGATAAGTCATCAGTCCTCATTAACTCATCTATTCAAAATTCATAGAGTGCTCCAAATCCTTTGAGGCTGCGGAAACATACATTCGAACTATATGATAGTGAATAGAATTGCACATAAATAATTTTAAATTATTTAAATATTTTATCAAACATGAAGAACTCTACTAAAATATTCTTCAAATTATTACGAGTCCAACGATCCAAAAAAATGCTCAAATCGAATATAAAATGAGCAAGTTACAGCAATTTTTTTATCAAAAATAATAGTAAAGGACCAAACCATAATTTCAGAAATTTATTTGGACTCATATTTAATTCATAGGGGCTTAAGCACAAAAATCTCCTTAATCCCAAAATTAAAATAGGCCCACTGTAATTGGATCTAGCTAGTTTTTCAATTTGGGCTAAATTTATAATTAATAAATTCTATTCAAAGCGGGTTGTAATTCGATAACCCATCAATCCAAAAAAAACTTTAAAACATTCTCTTCTTCCTCCCATTTTCATCCCAATCGAGACTTTCCAAACTCCATTAATGGCTTCTCCGAGCTTGGAATCTTCCTTCACAGAGAGTCACCGGCCAAACCATCCACTAACGGCCATTCCCTAGCCACTGGTGACACAAAGTTCAGGAAGAGACAAGAACAGAGCGACAAGAAGAGCCATCGGCCACTCGTCTAGTTGTCTAAGAAATCTGCCATGGCATTCACCACAAGCTGGGCAGGGTCCAGCAATTTGGCAACAACCCCACTATCTCCTTCTGGAAGATGGCGAGGTCCTTGCGACGGGACACTACGAACCGCCAAAATTCAATAGGATCCATCTGGCGGTAGCACAGCGGAGGACCACTTGGAGGTCCTCGGGATAACAAGGCCAGAAGCAGCATCCCAAAGGCCCAGCACCGCTCGGCACTGGCATTGGTAGACGAGCCATAGTCGCCACCATCTAAATGATCGCCAATCAATCACTGCCGGACACTTCTAACGAGCTATGGGAGGAGGAGAAGGGCACGGTGGTTCCCACAAGTACCGGTCCCTTTTATTTAACCAATATTTCAAGGTCTCAACTATAAAAGGACTAAATTACAATTTCAAAAAATCCAGGGGCCTAAGTGCAAAATGGACTCTTTTTTTTATTGGCTTATTGGGTATTGGGTTATTGGGTTACTGGGTTTGAACCCAAAACCCAAAACCCCTCTTCTTCCCACGATCAAACAAGGCTTGAACCTAAAAAACCCAAACAAAACCCCTCTTCCAGGTTCAACCCCACCGGCGTCGCCGCCGGTGAAACCACCATCATGGCTGGCCAAGAAGGGCCGGTCACCGGCTCTGGTGAGCACGCCGGAGGTCGGAACACCTCCGACAGCCGGCTGGATGGGTAAGAGTCTTCCCTAGTTTTTATTTTGTTTTTTGTTCTGCTCGGTCGGCCACCCGGGGTTATCAAGACCTTTGATCGCCGTTGTCGGGAAGGGAAGAGGATGGGGGGTTCTAGTCACAGAGACCAGCTGGAAACGTGGCCGGCGGTGATGGCCCAGTGATGTGGGATGATCCTAGGACTACCATGATTGTAGGAAAACAGAAACTAATTTTTTTTATAATTTTTTTGGAATTTTAATTTGCAGGCTAATGACCCGAAATCAAGTAAAGATGAGCAGGAAAACTAGTAATGAAAAGAAACATCATACCTGCAAAGAACTCATGAAAAATAATAAAAGAAATAATCTCGGAGATTGAGAAACCCCTCGTTAGGATAGCGTACCTTCAACAAATCAGAAGTTAGGAGGGGGAAGGATTTTACCAAGCACCGATTCAAAAATTTGCTCAAAGCCGGGGTCACATAGCACTCGGGATTGTCGCCTGGAAGACAAGCCTTTGGTTCCTCGGTTCGGGAAACTATCTGGGATCGGTCCTGGAGGCAAAGAGGGCCTCCTCCTTGGAGGTGAATACCTCGGGGATCCTGCAAGCGTCAGAGGTTAGCAAGAGAACAAATAAGAAATCAAAAAGAAGAACTAGGGTTTGGGAAAAGAGGAATCAGGGTTTTTGTTGCTGGCGGTTGGAGGTGGAAGAAGACTCAGGCTGAAGAATGGCTAGGGCTCTCTTCCTTAGGACGGATTAGGGTTTGAATGCTGATGCTTTGGTTGGTCAAGGCTTGGAAGAACTAGGGTACACTTGTAGCACTCACACACCTCGATTACAAGAACACAATTGAACACAATTAAACTAAATTTCAGCAGGGTTTCATTCATGAAAAGAGTTACTTACAAGATGGGCAGGGGCAGGGTATTTATAGAGTTTTTCCATGTCCTATCCTTGTTATGATAGAATTACAAAGTAGAGTGGGTGAGGGATTACAAAGGGGTTTAGAATTAGGAGTATACACTTTGAATGAAATTAAAACTTGTTCTCCTTGTTCTAATTTGATTTCTCTCCTCATTTGACTTGGTCAAAGAGCTTTCTTTGGGCTTGGATGCCGAGATGGCTTGGACTTGGGCTTTAGGGCAGCAAGGGGTGCCCTCCATTGGGCTTGGGCGGCCTCCTAAGGGCTTAAGTGCATTGGCCTCCAAGTGGGCTTGAAACCCTGGGCTGGGATGCCTAGAATATTTCTTGGGTATCTTGGTTCTTGAAATATTCATATGGGTTAGGGGAAAAGCCTGGGATGCCTCCTCTTACTGGACTTCTGGGCTTGAGAGACCCTTGGGTTGGGGCGCTTGGTATATTCCTGGAATCGTGGGGCGCCTTGGTCCTTGGAATATTCTCTGGGCATCTGGAAGGAATCTTGGCATCTGGGGTATCAAAATATCTGGGACGGCAAGCAAAGGCCCATTATGGCTGATGTGAGGGCCTCTAACTCCTGGATGAAGCTTGGTAGAACTTCAAAACTGGGTTTCCTCTTCTCTTGTACAAAATTGGACCAGTATTGGATTAATACAAATGTACAGGACTCAATGGGACTCAACTGAACTGGATTAGGGTTGAAACAAATCAACTTGGACATCTTGCCTCAACTTATTACATGATTCAATCTTATTTGATTACAAAATTTGATACATAGGCAAGGGCTCAAAACCCTAATCAGTAAACCAGATAGGGCCCAGTAATCTGTGTCAGATCCTACTGCCCTTACCACCCAGGAATGGCCGATCGCGGCTTCCACAGTAGCCGCCCTCATCCTTTTTTTTATTTGGGATCTCAGTCAATCGACCGAGATTCGATGACCGGGATCGGGGTTCCATGGTTTTTCTTCTTCCTGCAGGTTTCCACGGCTTCTCATGGCCACCGCCGGTCACCGCGGCTCCTCCTCGCCGCTGCCGACTTCATCTCGCCACCACCGCTCACTGCGTAGCATCGATTAGTATGGTCGTACGGGCACAAGGAGATCGATGACAGACGGTAGGGGAAAAAGGTTTCTTTTTTTTTTTGTTACATGATATTCTTTCGGGGTGTGAAAAAAAAATGGAGGCCATCACCGGTGACCATCTCTGCATCCACCGACTTCCATGGCTTCACACCTCTGCCGCTGGCCACCGACGATGGTTGAGCAATCAATGGGAAGGAAGGGAACAACAATAAAAAAAAGTTCTATTTTATCATATCTAAAGCATGCAAAACAGGAGATCCATGATTCCAATCATACCAGGACTCTGATACCAAATATAGAAAAATATTTTCTAAATCTTTAGGATCAATCAAAAGATTAGAATCATGTAAATGTAAATAGATCTGAGAAATGCATACTTGTATTCGCCATGAATCCCAAACCTGAAAGTGATGCTCACATGAACATCAAAATCAGAGTCATTCTCTCCGGTCTTTCTTAGAAAGGTGACTCTCGATGGAGAAAATCACCGTATCATAAATCACCGAATACATGATATATATAAATACAGGAAGCAGAAAGAGAACCTGGCCAATAAAATGAAAATGTTTTAACTGACCCTTCCATCACGAGTCAAGTCGGGCTAAGGCCTACACTGTGCCGCCTCAACCACACCAAATCCGGTTTTTAATTACATTGTGCCGCTTCAACCACACCCAATCAATAGTCACATGATAATGGGCTCAACCTACGTCTATCAATATGAATCATAAAATCAATCCGGTTTTTAATTAAAAAAAAAAAATCAATTAATGTTAGCTAAAATTAAAAAAATGCTCACGGTTAGCTCATCTCGCATTATAATGCTTTCTTTCAGTGGGTTGTGGCTAACATTTTTCATCACTTGCCAAAGGTGCAGTTTGCTTGCCAATATGTTAATCTCTTGTCACATAAAATATGAAAAAGGAGGGATAATCTGACTTTACATTTTAATTTGTTTTAACGTTTTACAACAAAAAAAAACTCATATCATAATTTTTGATTAACTTACAAACTCCTCTCATATCAACTACACTCGAAACAACAGCATCACCAGTCAGTCGGGCAGATTTCGACCCCAGTAATTGCCTTCTAAATTACAGCGCACTCGAAAAGGCCTTTTTCCGGAGAACATCAACCACAGCATGGAATTTGAAACCACATCCAGCTCATGGATGGAACTTAATGAGATGATGGAATGCTTACGGAGTCTTCTTATTTACAGAGCACCAGTTGCCAGGACCACCATCATTCAGTAAACATTGCCCTCCATGGGCAGGTCATCAAAGCTCCAAAGGTCCAAAGTGGTCAACCCCTCCTCCTGAGCCACTCCGGAGCCAAAAAGGCTGTCAATTGATCCATCCGAGCTCCCCTCTGTACAAGGGATCTGCAGGAACTTCATATTTGCATTGAAGTCAGATAGCTCCTCAAAGAATTTCATTGAAGAGTCTTCAATTGCTGGCATTGCCTCTTTGGATATGTTTCTAAGTTTCTTCTTGGGGCTACCATGTTGCAGGAATCCAGATTCATTATTACCTTCAGCTATGGTTGGAGCAAGAAGTGATGCCATCTCAGAAGTCCTGGCCTCATGTTCCCATCCAAAGTCCAAACAATCCATGTAGTTACTTCCTTGGTCAGAGAGAGGGTTCACAAACTCAGCACACCCAGAAGGGGGAGAAGATGGTAGCGAGGGAAGGAAATTCAGGAACTCAGGCTTAGCAAGCTCTTCAACTTCCTGGTGCTCCATGGTATAATAGAAATCACAGTTCAGGTCAATCAGGCAAGACTGGTTAAAGTTATGTTTTTCTGATATTGCTGGTTTTGGTGCTTGCAGAGTTGGCTTGTGGTGGTGCTTGTGGGCACTTGCAGGTGCTTCAGGGAAGTTAACCTTGGCTTTCTTGCCCCGGATACGACGGGCTTCAACATCATAAGCTCTTGCAGCCTCTTCAGCAGTGTTGAATGTCCCGAGCCAGACGCGAACCCCTTTGTAAGGATTCCTGATTTCAGCCGTCCACTTGCCCCATGGACGCAGGCGGATTCCTCTATATTGACTGTTTCTCTTCCTTTTGGTCGATTTAGAGACATATCCACCAAAATCTACAGATGTTAGATTGGTTGGCAATCCTGCAGTCCAAACAGAACAAAAGGAATAGACAAGAGACAATATGGTGAGGAAAATATAATATCCTCGTACCAAATACACATATCAGATAGCTGCATGATTTATTAAAACAAGTAGACCAATCTATATGAAGTTTAATTACACAATTTAGTTTCTGGGACCCAAAAAAAAAAAAAAATTCAAGATAAAACAAGTGACATACATACACTCCCTATCAAACAAAAATGTTGTTTGCAGAACGATCCATCCAAATCCCGAAACATGTTTAAAAAAACTTATCAAGGAAGAATAATAGAAATAACCAGACGAAACAATTTTTTTTTGCAAAAAAAAAAAAAAAAAAAAAAGATAGCAAAAATAACAATAATGGAACCCTAAGGGCCCATTCTTCTGTAAATAAATATTATATAACTTACTGGATGATATTTATCTATGAATTAGTAAAAAGATTTTATCCATCTAAAAGATGGCTAAATCATTTTTTCACCGGTCAGTAAAGTAAATATTCAATTTTATTTTTAAAATATATATTTTTTAATTTTCAATGTATTTTCATATAATGTCCAATAATCCAGTTATCTACCATTCCAAACTCTAGTTTTCATAAAGGATATTATGAAATATATATATATATATATAAATTTTAGTAATTTATTCAAAAAAATAATAATATAAAAAAACATGGATTATAAATTTTGAAATTACTTTTTCATGATATAAGAGAACATGAATAAATTATTTTCTTATCTAATATTGTTTGAAAAATATTTATCTTAAAAAAATATAAATTTTAAATTAAATTTTTTATTCGTAAAAGAATAGGCCCTGAAGCACGAACAGGCCCTAAAGGAAAAACTCCTCCATTAGTATTTTTATATATGCAACCTTTTCCTCCATTTTCTTCTCCTAAAACACAAAACTCAAGTTGATACAAATAACTGCAATTTTTACCAAATAAAAACAAACCTTAGACGAAAATTCATCAAAACTCTACCTCACAAAAGTAACATAACCCTAGGTTTCATTTTTCAATCGTGCCTGCGTTCATTTGGCTCTTTGGCTCATTTATGCCTTCGATTTGAATACCTCCACATCAAAAAAGCCATCATCTTATCATTTCATCTAGATTCCTTGCAAATCAAAGAGAGTTTTGGAGGATTTCTCCTTGGTTGCATGTGTTTGAATACGACCAATAAAATAGATCGTGTAATTTCCAGACATTCAGCAAGAAATTCTAGAGATCTGCCTGCTCAATCTTTGCATGGATCCAAGATAAGAAAAAGAAATAATAAAAAACATCCCACCCTTCCGCAGAAATAAACATCCAGAAACAAAACCAATTTCCAGAAACTCGAAATAACAACCAAGGAGGAAAAAAAAAAAAAAAAAAAAATCAAGAATAACAAATCCAGGAGGAGAAAATTTTCCATTAGAAGGGGGAAAAAAAAAGTCGATTTTTTTTAAAAAATCGTCTGATAGTTTACCTCTCGAGAAGGGAACGTTAGAGGCGAAGGCGAAGGGCTCGACGTCGATCTGCTCCTCCTCCTCGGATTCATCCTCGAACTCCTCGAAATCGGCCTCAAAGTCGTCATCGATCTTCACCACCTCATGCTTCCACCCCTTCTTCTTGCCGCCGTCGGCCGTCAGCCGGCGGGTCCCCGCCGGCTTGAGGTCGGAGATTATCGCTCCGCCGCACATTTCGGAACTCAAAAGTGACACCTTTATCGGGTGGGAAATAAGAGAAGAGAGAAAAGCAAACGAAGCTCGTTCTGAGAGGCGCGGGAGGGGATACCGGGGCTCTTATAGTAGCGGTTTTAGGGAGAGCCAGGGCGTGTGCTTGGTTTTATTGATAAGGAGGGAGGTTTAGAGGGTGGATTATAAAATTGCACACTTGGAGAAAGAGATAAGATTGAGATTAAATAAATGAGAAGCTGGAAGGTGGATGTATTAAAATGGCAGTGATGGATTAATTTGCAGGAGTCGCGATGGCCTCTAACATGGGTGGGGCGCCTTGAGGACTTGGTGAGTAGCTTTATATTGGTAAATGAAGGCAGATTTGATCAAGATAGCTTAGCTTTTGTTCCTTGAGGAGGGCCATGGGTGAAGATAGAGTGTATCTTGCTAATGGAAAAGGGGCTACGTCTAGAAGTTATTGTATATATCTTTCCAAGTTACTTGAGTTAGAGATATTTGGCAGAGGGCTATCAAGCTTTTTATGGTTCGATTCACTTTTTACTTGAGAGCATTTGGTGATGGGAATAATTGTAAAACTAGTTTTAGTGAAGATTTTAGAAAAAGTTTTTATTTTAAATGGATGCATGGATTAGAAACAAAGGATAAATAATAAAGATTTCAAAATTTATGGTGCTTGATGAATTTATTTTTGTCCATGTTGAGAGTAACAATTGGTTTTGTTTTGGCCTTCTGGGATCATTAGTTACGGTGGGATTCCTAGAATCCCCTACCTTTAAACGTATCCAGACTAAAGGTTGTTCTACAATTAATGATCGATGAACTCTATAAAATCTTTTAATCTATCAACTTATTTATTTATTTATTATATAAGAATATGTATTAAAAAAATAGAATTTAAAAAATATGATTATAGGTTCCCAGATAGTTATATATATGGTGTTGTCAATAGATTATAGTAATTGATATATAGACCTTGTTATGATAGTCCGATCAGTCGAGCCAATTTCAAATTTTTTCGGTCTATTGTATGAACCATTGTACTAAAAAAAATCTCTTTAAGCATGGTCTGAAGAGTAAGCATGATGTGCCTGGTCCAAAGAATATGTCGAAAATGTTACTCTATCCTTCGGCTTCGTATCTTCAACCTGGTCCGAAGAATACATCGGATATGTTACTCTATTTTTTGGCTTTGTATCTTCAACCTCGTCCAAAGAATACGTCGGATATGTTATTCCATCCTTCGGCTTCGCATCTTTAGCTTGGTCCGAAGAATACGTCGGATATGTTATTCTATCCTTCGGCTTCGTATCTTCAACCTGGTCCGAAGAATACGTCGGATATGTTACTCTACCCTTCGGCTTCGTATCTTCAACCTGGTCCGAAGAATACGTTGGATATGTTACTCTATCATTTGGCTTTGTATCTTCAACCTCGTCCGAAGAATATGCCTTTGGAATATTTTAATCTCTTCGACACTACAGTAAGTAGTTACTTGTTTTCATTATTCGTTCCTAAGAGGGATGTCCGAAGCATACAGCTAACATTCCCTTAAGCCCTTCCAAGAAAGGCCATCTGAAGAGTTTGATAGCTTCACTTCGGACTTTCCCTAAACGCATCTGCAGCTTCAAAGAAACCTTTCAACCTGAAATGGTTAAAGGTTGTTCTGGTTGTTCTAACCATCCACATGGTCGACAGCCCTAGGATGACCATGGAATAACTAATTTTTCGACCGCTCCTACTTATTGTTATGAGAAGGTTTTCTTAATTAATTCCCATAATCGTAAGTAGTTACACCTCATGCCTATAAATACTGGTAAGATGGGACACTTAGGTAAGCTAAGCTAACTGGAAGCAAACTCCAACCATCTTCTTCATTCTTCTCACATTTCTCTGCTTTCGAGCTCTCCATTCTGCTGCCTGAGTTCTTGCTAACTTTGGCATCGAAGTGTCCCCCACCGGAAACATTCCAGTCAGGAGAGTTGTTTTGCAGGTTCTAGTTGATGATGAACCGGCATGCGAGCCACTCTATCTGGTTGGCGGGGACTTGGCGTCAACAGATTGGCACGCCAGGTAGGAAAAGATCTGTTTCCTCTAGTTGAAGGAGAATTTTTGCAAAGCAAAAATGGTGAAGGGGAAGATCTGTTTTCTCTAGTTGAAGAAGAATTTTTGCTAAGCAAAAATGATGAAAGGAAAGATCCAGAATGCTTCAACAAGCAGAGATCAGCTTGCTTCTCAGCCAAACAACCCACCGGTGGATGATAGCATGCCACCTTCAATGCTAGGACAGCAGCAGTTTGAAGCCCTTTTGAATAAAGTGGATGCTTTGACAACTCTGGTTCAAATTCCACAGGAGACTGCTGTTCAAAGGCAGTGCCCTCCACCCATCTCACAACCCAGCCATCAAACTAAAAGGAGAGAGGATCGACATCGGGAACTCACTCCAAGTTCTTCACGGATTTAATCATCTCAAGGTCATAATGCTTCACAGCCAGAACAACGCATGGATGATCACAATGGGAAGAAGAGAACCAAGCGTTCTCCCTCTATTTCTTCCAGAAATTCTGCACCTGGAACGGTTAGGCAAAGAGAAATGAACTTCGAGTTTGAAGACCAAGATAGTCCCCCAGATCAGCAACATCACTATCCACGTCAGCTAGACCTGTCAAAATGGGCCAGAGCCCATGGACCAGCCCATTTAGCCCTGTAAATGGGTCGGGTCAGGCTGAAAAAAAGTGGCCCATTTATATAACCGAACTTTTTAGCCCAGCCCTTATAGCCGATGGGATGAAGTGGGTTAGGGCCAGGCCAGCCCACCATTCGCCTAAAAGGTAAATCCTTTTGGATTCCTGACCTGTTGCACGAGCAAGCACGAGCCACTGCCCGCTGTCACCCGCGAGGCATCCCATCGCCCATCGACGGCCGTTTTCCCAACCAGGTTGGCCACCGCCTCTCCTCTGCCAGTGAAAAAAAATACCGTCTGATGCCCTTCTCCCCTGCCATGCTGTCCTTCTTCCCTGCCATGCCGCCATTTTCTCGCCCTCCAACCCCAATCTCGTTGCCACTGTATCACCCGAGGCCGACCGCACGGATCCGCCCGGATCGCACGGATTCACCCGATGCTTCACCTCCGCTGTCGAATGCCGTCCCCTCCCACGGCCGCGCCTCCCTCTCATCGAGCCACCATCGTCTTCACCATCGCACTGCCCGAGACCGAGCGATGCCATCTCCGTCTCGTGACGCCGTCTTCCTCCCTGCTGCCGTCGCTAGCTGCCACCGTCGACTACGCCCATCTCTTCCGTCCGCCATCACCGGAACGGAGCCGTTGCTGCAGCCGACGCCCCTCCGCCCGGAGTCATCTCCAGCCATCGCTTCCCCAGGCCGAGCCCCCCCTCCCCAGCACCGTCACCGACGAAGCCTGCCGAAAGTCCCTCCGTTCCAGCCTTCCTCCGTCCGTGGAAAAGAAGTCCCTCCATTCTGGAAGTCCCTCCATTCCAACTTTCCGCAGTCCGCACCCCCTGGCCCTTCCCCGAGGCCCGAACCCCCCGCGGTGATTGTGGGTTGGCCCGGCCCTAGCCCACGGCCCATATAGGGCCAGGTCGGGCTGGGATTTTTGGGTCCATTTTTGCAAGTGGGCCTACCCCGGCCTGGCCCATATAATTCAGCCCATATGGGTTAGGACCGGGCCGGCCCATTTTGATAGGTCTAACGTCAGCTCCATACCGCTGGAGCCGTGCCATCCCATTGGAACTGTGCCGCATGGGATCGTGCCACCTGTTCCCATGCTTTACTCGAACCATGTCGTCTGCCTCCACTAAAGCCCATCTTATCAGGGCCCATGAAGGCAGAGGGATGATGGAATTTTGTTCATCCTAAAATAGAAAAAATGAAAGAGCCAATGATGCTTCCATAATAATTTCTTGCACAGAGTAAATTGATCCAAGGACTATCAGACTTGCTATTTAGCTAGAATTTTGGCCAGCCTCATCCAACAAATCTGTAAGTATTTGTTAGAATCAAGAAATCCGATGATTGGACAACCTTGAGAAAAGGTAAGAGGAGACCTCCGAGGTAAGCTATCATGTCACTCTGACCTCTTTCATTGAGTTCTCCATTTTATTGTCTGAACTCTACTAACTTGGGTGTACGAGTGTCTCCCACCGGAGGAATTCTGATCAGGATTTTTGTTTTGAAGGAACTCTAATGGCCGATGACTTTTTAAAGGCTGATATCTTCTTGAAGGCCGATGTATTCTTTAATGGTCAATGACTTCTTAAAGTCTGATGTACTCTAGAAGGCCGATGACTTCTTAAAGTACGATGTATTTTCAAAGGCCAATGACTTCTTAAAGTCCGATGTACTCTTGAAGGTCGATGACTTCTTAAAGTATGATGTATTCTCAAAGGCCAATGACTTCTTAAAGTCCGATGTATTCTTGAAGGCCAATGACTTCTTAAAGATCGATGTATTTTTGAAGATCGATATCTTCTTCAAAGCTGATGACTTTTTAAAGGCCAATCAAACGCCCAAGATGCCCAAAGCCTATCTTATTAGGACTCACTAAAGCCCAAGGAAAGGCTCACTGAAGCCTATCTTATTATGAAAGGCATAAGGATGATCTCTGTGATCTACCTTACGAAGTGCCAAGGTGGGCTTAACCAGCCTGTCTTAATCTTTTTTCTTAAAAAGCATAAGGATAATCTCAGTGATCTACCTTACGAAGTATCGAGATGGGCTTAACCAGCCTATCTTAATTTTTATTTAAAAGGCATAAGGATGGTCTCTGTGATCTACCTTACGAAGTACCGAGATGGGCTTGATCAGCCTGTCTTAATCTTTATTTGAAAGATATAAGGATGATCTCCATGATCTACCTTACGAAGTACCGAGGTGGGCTTGATCAGCCTATCTTAATTTTTCTTTTTTTCTAAAAGGCATAAGGATGATCTACATGATCTATCCTACGAAGTACCAAGATGGGCTTGATTAGCCTATCTTAATTTATCTTTTCCTAAATGATATAAGGATGATCTATATGATCTACCATATAAAATGCCAAGGTCTGATCAACCTATTTCACTCTCCAAAAAACAAGGATGACCCACGTGGTCTATCTTGTTTCAGATCAGAACTATCCTAAGTCCGAAGATTTAGTATATTTTCAAGTCCGAAGACTTGGTATTATTATCTGAAGACTTGGTATTATTTCTTCTCGAGATCTAGAATTATTCAGAATTATCCTAAGTCTGAAGACTTAGTGTTATTTAAAATCTGAAGACTTGGTATATCTCAAGATCTCAAAATTGTTCGGAATTATCCTAAGTCCGAAGACTTAGTGTTCTTTTATATCTGAAGACTTGATCTTAGAATTTTTCAGAATTATCCTAAGTCCGAAGACTTAGTGTTATTTTATATCTGAAGACTTGATCTCAGAATTGTTCAGAATTATTCTAAGTCCGAAGATTTATTGTTATTTTATATCTGAAGGCTTGATCTCAGAATTATTCGGAATTATCCTAAGTCCGAAGACTTAGTGTTTTTTTATATCTGAAAAGTTGATCTTAGAATTATTTGGAATTATCTTAAGTCTGAAGACTTAATATTATTGAAAATATGAAGACTTGGTATATTCTTCTCAAGATCTCAGAATTGTTCGGAATTATTTCTAAGTCCAAAGACCTTGTATTATTTTAAATCTGAAATCTCAAAATCTCAGAATTATTCAGAATTATTCTAAGTCTGAGGACTTAGTGTTACTTAAAATTTGGAGTATAAACGACAAATTCTGGTACTCTCATTTTTGAAATAAAATTATTTCAAACTTAAGAGTGGGGGGCATATGTTATGATAATCCGGTTCAGTATAAAATGATTATCGATCCATCAGTCGAGCCAATTTCAAATTTTTTCGATTTATCATCTGAACCAATGCATTAAAAGAAATCTCTTTAAGCATGGTCCAAAGAGTATGCATGTGCCTGGTCCGAAGAATACGTCGGATATGTTACTCTATCCTTCGGCTTCATATCTTCAACCTGGTCCGAAGAATACGTCGGATATATTACTCTATCCTTTGGCTTTGTATCTTCAACCTCGTCCGAAGAATACATCGGATATGTTATTCCATCCTTCGACTTCGCATCTTTAGTTTGGTCCGAAGAATACGTCGAATATGTTACTCTATCCTCCGACTTCGTATCTTCAACCTAGTCCGAAGAATACGTCGGATATGTTACTCTATCCTTCAGCTTTGTATCTTCAATCTCGTCCGAAGAATATGCTTTAAGAATATTTTCATCTCTTCGACACTACAGTAAGTAGTTACTTGTTTTCATTATTCGTTCCTAAGATGGATGTCCTAAGCATACAGCTAACATTCCATCAGGCCCTTCCAAGGCCATTTGAAGAGTTTGATAACTTTGTATCTGCAGCTTCAGAGCAATCTTTTAATCTAAAATGATTAAAGGTTGTTCTGGTTGTTTTTACCACCCACATGGTCGATAGCCCTGGGATGATCATGGAAAAACTAATTTTTCGACCGCCCCTACTATTGTTATGAGGAGGTTTTCTTAATTAATTTTCATAACCGTAAGTAGTTACGCCTCATGCCTATAAATACTGATAAGAGGGGACATTCATGTAAGCTAAGCTAACTGGAAGCAAACTCTAGCCATCTTCTTCCTTCTTCTCACCATTCTCTGTTTTCGAGCTCTCCATTCTATTACCTGAGTTCTTGCTAATTTTGGTATCGAAGTGTCCCCACCGAAAAAATTCTGATCAGGGAAGTTGTTTTGCAGGTTCCAGTTGATGGCGAACTGACGGTCGAACCACTCTATCCGGTCGGCGGGGATTCAACATCAACTGACCTCATTAGTTATATATTTTTTTTATTTGAAAGTCACCGCCAGAGTTTGATATATATATATATACACAAAAATGTATGTATATACAAATATGTAGCCATGGCGACATGATGTCCTAAGCATGTATGTAAATAATTATAATATATTATAGATTAAAAATACCTAGATGACATGCAAGTTGTGACATGATATTAGGAGAAAATCGAAGAGGAAGGATGAAAAGAATGTTAGAAACGAGCAGGCATCCAATTATTTTGCATATTGTATTGCAACTTGTGCTCGGTGGACGCAGCAAAGGCTAAGTTCAGTGAACGAAAAGAGAGTCATTTTCTTAATCAACAGGCCCGGATCCTACCAGAGAGCATGACGATCCGATCAACGAAGCTTCCGTCCTGATCGGAAAGATATAACTCGTTTTTTTTATATATATCGATAATCTCCATCATGACGAGAAGAAAGTATAATGTAGCCACAAGAGAAGATGGTCTAAGTCTATTATTTCAAGAAAATAATCAATCTTGAATTCGAACACCGATTAACTCCGGCAAACAATGGTAAGTGATCTGATTGATACATCATCGAGATCGGTGACATGCTCGAAAATTTTGATGGCATTATTTTTTATAGTGTACATGAGAATTAGTTTATAATGTGAGATTTTCGTCAACGACGTGCTAAATTTCTATCGGTAGCTGGTACTTTCATTTTTTATAATAAATAAAATTTTTTTCGTATCATGAATCAGTATTTATACTGTACATAATAAATGTAGATTTTTCAATGACATTATAAATTTGATGATTACGTCCCAAGTCATTCACTTTATATATATATATATATATATATGAAAAAAAATAATAAATGGTATCTTTAGATAAGTAATTTTTTTAAAAGAAAAATAGAATTCAAATTTTACCCCACTTTTTTTAATTTATTATACTATTGTTTAAAACTTCGGCTAAAGCGTTCTTTTATCGTTGAATCTTCGATGAATTGATTCACTACAATCCCCCACGTCAGCAGGCTACTGATCCCCATCT
Source organism: Areca catechu (assembly GCA_021397845.1). NCBI lineage: Eukaryota > Viridiplantae > Streptophyta > Magnoliopsida > Arecales > Arecaceae > Areca > Areca catechu. The sequence goes on from CM038041.1 coordinate 11,157,599, forward strand.
CGATCGGAAACCAAGACCGCCTCCGGAAATCCGCGGCGGCACATACCGATTCAACCCAAGAATCATCGCCTTATCATGTGATGACTGCGACGTGAAATATTGAATCCCGTGGCCTACGCGTTCCCTCCAAACGATGGACCTCGGCTTTTGTCGCGTTTCAGCCCAAGTTGGAATTTCGAGCCAAAAAAAAAAAAAAAAAAAAGTACGCTCCATCCTGATCTCTTTTAACCCGAGACAAAAAAAAAAACAAGGAAGATTAGGTGAGACTCTTTTTCAACTGGCCGTGGAAGGAGCCTTCGTTCCTCTCTCTCTCTCTCTCTATATATATATAATATAATATAATATAATTTTAGAAGGTAGAATTGGTAATAAAATTTAAATTCATACATACTTGATTCGATCCAATCAAGTTGGGTTGGATAGAAAATGCTTTTAACGGATCCCAATGCTTAAACGTGGATTTGGATCGAAACTGGATAAATATATATCCAATCCAAACCAAATCCAAAATATTTTAATATTTTAAATAAATATATATATTATATTAAATATATTTTATTAACTATCATCTACTAGTTATTAAATTTTAAAATATTTAAATCTCTTTATATATTATATTAGATATATTTTAATTATTTCAAAAATATTAGATTAAGTATTGTTGAATTTTATTTATTTAAAATTATTTAATTTTTTAAATTGAATATAGAATTAAATGTCGTTGAACTAAAATAAAGCCGGATTTTATATATTTAAGGTAGGTATGATTTATGGAATGGTAGTATGGTATTAAAGTTGATAAAAATTTTAAAAAATATTCAATATGATTCAATTGAGTTTGGACCGGATAAACCTGAATCATCCGATACTCGATCGAGATGGATTTGAACTAAAAAATCTAATCATGATAATATTTTGACCGGATTTGAATAGTTTATTGGGCATTTGTATTTAGGTTTGGATAATTAAAAATCTATCCTGAATCCGGGCGGATACCGGTCCTATTAGAAGGGATTCATGGTCATGGACGTGCAGCACTTCCCAGCAGGGGATAAGGCCATAAACATTTTGCCATCCTTTACCATTATAAAAAAAAAAACAGAGAGAGAGAGAGAGACATGGACATTCATATCATAAATAATATGACATAACGGCTCTGATTTTATACTATACAGCACTCATGAAATGGTACAATAAATAAATAACAATTTCTATATTTATTAATTTTTTAAAATTTAAAAAAAAAAAGAAAAGAAGAAAAATTAGCTGTAACCCAGCTCCAAAAGTCCAGGTCAACTAGATGACCAATTTTCCCATATTCAACTTGTTACCGGGCAACTTCCTGAGGCATGCCAATGCTACTACTTTGTGAAAGAATGCCAGCTGCTATATGCCAACAGTTGCTGACCAAGGCCGCAAACATATAAATAAAGACGGGTAGTTAGTCTAAAGGAAATACAAAATAGATGCTCAAAAGGCAACCAGGTCACGATAAGACTACTACAATGTGGGAAAAGAGACAGATTTTATTTTAGATGAATGAAATATAAACGAAGTCACAAATGATCTGCGTGACAAGAAGGGGTTTCTCCTTCAACTTTTCCAAATTCTGTCTCAATTGGTTTGCGTGTATTCAAAACACCACCGGTTCAAAAATATTTTGGATTTGAAAAATGCTGGACCGAGGAGGAAGAACCGGACAGCATGATTTGTGATACATGGATGAAAGCAGAAGTGGACCAGGAATCTCAGAAAATTATGATACAAACCGAAAAATTTTTGCTACCGTCCTCTTTTATAATATTTTATTATAAAAAATTTTCAGATATTACATGATCATCATTTTTTTTCTTTTATACTTGGTCGATGGAGTTGAAGGTTAGAAAAAAGAATTGCGAGGTGACATCCCCTTACAAAAATTTGATACCACAGACAATTTAGCATCTCAGAGGAATTTCGGGATCCAAGAACAGGTACCGAGGCTTGGTTAAATGAAATCCAGAACAAATAACTGTTAACACTGTTGGCAAAGATCTGAAAAAACAATGGTTGCTTTGAAGGGGATAAGCATTTATTTTTTTTTCCTTCATGGAAAATTGGTAGTGCAAACAAGAGGAGGAACTATAACCATTCAATAATCACAGGAGGAGGAGAGGTAAATGATCAATTAAATCTCATGAATCTTTTCGCTGCACATTTGAAGGTCATCATGGCAGAGGAAGAGAACAACCAACTTATTAGCTTGGATTGGAATTTTTTGCATCCAAATGGAGCTGGTTTTAGTTTTGATGCTCCTGTCGAGCTGTTCAAAGCTGAAGAAATTGAGCAGGCTATATTTTGCTTGGAAGTAATAAATAACCTGGACCTGACCTTATTTCAAAGCCGAACCCATCAGCAGAATTGGGATTTATTAGAAAATGACCTTATGCTACTTTTCAGCAAGTTTGATCAGGGAGAGCTGGAATTGAACGGGATTCAATTATGCGAACTTGCTTCGGTCCCTAAAAAGAAAGAGACATCTAGTCCGTCGAACTTTCTTCCTATAAGCTTGATTTGCAGTTCAATCATGGTGACATCGAAGGTATTAGCCACAAGGTCAGCTCCTCTGATGGACATTCTTGTTGATAAAGCTTGGACATGTTTCGTTAAAGTTAAATATATAATTATTAACTTCTTATTTACTCATGAGATTTTACATCAATGTAAGAGAAACAAGAAAGGACTACTGGTCCAATCGGATTTTGCAAAAGCTTTCGATCTGTAGACAAGGTGGAATTGTTACTAATTGTTACTTCAAGGCTTAAGCAAGGTGGCTATTTAGTGAATGGCCAAGCTAGGAACTGGAGATATGGTAGTAGTAGAGGCATCTGGCAAGGAGATACCTCCATCTCCTTTTTATCTTTATCCCTGATTTCAACACTGTTACCATGATTCTTAACAGAGCAAGAATAGCAGGATGAATCAAAGGCAGTGCCTCTCTTGGAAGCAGGGATGGGATTAAGTAGTACTTGCATTTTGCTGATGACTCATTATTCTGTGGAGCCAAGGATGAGCAAGTTATGTACATCAAGATTATCCTTCATAATTTTGAGCTCCTATTAGTTCTAAAATAAGGGTTGCCTTGTTTCTCTGGGAGATAACCAGCACATTGCGGAGAAATATGCTGTCATTATAGATTGTAAACTGGAAAACTGCCTCTTAAATACTTGCAGCAGCCATTAGCAACAGGGAAGATAACCAAAGAACATAGAAGGATGATCATTCAAAGAATTGACAGAAGGTTAGAAGGTAGGAAAGGAAACACCATCTATTGCAGGTAGAATCATTTTAACTAGTTCTGTTTCTATCAATTTGCTGATTCACTTCATGTCCATCTTTGAGCTTCCCTTATGGGTGATCATACAAATTGACAGAATTGGTCAACTGCAAGTGGGTTCTCTTGTTTGGTTGTTGGAAATAAAACAAAGAAGGGGGCTGGGGTATTAAAGATATTGTGGAGTTTAACAATGCGCTTTTAGTTGAATAAGGATCGAAGTTTCATTATAACGAGGAGGATGCGTGGAGGAAAGTTTGAGAGCTCATTATAAGGGGGGAAAAAAATTGACATCATTGTGTCCAGTTTGGAATGAAATTTGCAATGCTTTCCAATCTTTTTGGTGCTGATTTGCTTTTTAAGTTTGGAAGAAGGGAATGCATGGAATGCCAACTTTAAAGGACCCCTTAGCTTTGAAGAATACAAGGAATGGTCACAACTGAAAGAGCTGCTGGATGATCAGACTGGGTATGAGACCTGATCAACCTCATTGTAAACCAACAAAGGATAATAACTACTCAGTAAAGTCCTTTTGCACTTTCTTGAATCTGGGAGGGTTGGAATGTTCTTACTTTAGATATTTTGTAGGAGTATTTGGATATGCATCAAGGAAACAGCCAGATTCGAGGGTATGCCTTCTTTAATTATTTCACTGTGTACTGTTTGGAGAAAGTGAATCGAGAAAGATATTAGGAACTCTTTGGGATCATTTGGTATTGCAGTATGCTGAAATCCGTGGAAAGAAAGGCACAGCAGAATTTTCTTGCAGAAATCTAGAAGCTGTTTTGATTCATTACCAGTTCAAGGATCGAAACAAATTGGCAATTCCAAAGACTGAGCTGCTCATTTGTCTCTTCTTTGGGGCTTCAAAGATATAGGGGATTTATGGCATTTAAGTTCAAAAGGATGGTGGCTTGTCTTTTGAAGATTTTAAGGCATGGCCTGGTCAAGTGTCAATGATTTGACCTGGTTTTGGTCCAAAAGTTAGCAAATAAATGGCGCAGGCCATGGTTGGACTAGGCAAACCAAGTGATTAAAAGTTACATCTTCTAGAGATACCTGTTGATCTAGCAGTTTGGTGAAGCTGTTGTCTCCAAATCACAATGTAGAGCTGCTGCTTGGTGGTGGGGTTTTATTTCTTTCTTAAGAAGATCATAGAAAACAAGTTGCAGAATATACAATCTGTCTCATGAAAAAATCATGAGCATTATCCAATTAGGGAATACCAATCACAGGCTTAAGCTCTTTCTGGTGCTACCAAAGGTTAAAATCATTATAATTACAGGAAAGATCACATCCCACCACACCTCAGGCACTTCTTCCAAGTTTAACTTGATTTGCAACAGCATTTGGATTCCAAAATATTAAATTTTATCCTAAAATATATATATATATGTGCACTGTAAACTTTCTTATTCTGGTAATACCCCTGTTTTCAGAATACCCGCTTTCTTAAAATACTCCTAGATTTCTAATATATATCAAAGTGAACCTTCAGCCCATGGAATAGTGAATAAGTTATATGTGACAACTTTGTGATATACATTGGCTTCAAATAACTGGCTCCTTGATTCTGTTTTAAATCTGAGAAAATTATAAGAATTCAAAAGTTTAAAGGAACTTAATACCACCGAATTGGAAGAAATTATGCTAGAACAATTTCTGCCAACTCAAAAGGCTAATACCATGCTTGACTGATGACTCCTGTCCAGACAACCAAAAAGAATATGAAATTTATAAAATTCTCTCTTTGCACTTCTTAAGCCCAGGGGAAAGGGAGATCCTTAAAAAAGCTCCTTAGCCCACGTAAAAGAAAGTCATAAACAAAATCTAAATTTCTTTCAGATACTGTAGGAGAAAAGAAAAAAAGATTAAAACAACTAAAAAAACCAATCAAGTCCTAGATTGCTTTAATAGCATAACTTAGAGATCCTAAAGAATACTTTTTAAGCTCATGTAACAGAGATCATTGACATCACATGGCTATGGTAGATCTCATAGAAACCCCTAGGCTATGGTAGATCTCATAGAAACCTCTAGCCAGCAAAATAGCGATCCTAAAATAACAAGTTCCAAAATAAAGCCTGACAGTGAACATTGTTTCAATATACACCACTGCACTGTGACCGAACATAACAAGTGGAAGGCCATTACTACAGTAATGCTGGAAAGCAAGTTGCCGTAGAAATGTAATCATAAATGATTCAAAGCCATCTTACCTTGAATATTTCACCCAAAAATTTTGCTTTGAATATAACAGATTTAAAATTTCGCTTCCATCTCCAAAGACCTATGATCTCTTGCAGCAATCAAATTTATCTCATTGAAATTGTTAATTTTCATTGTCTCATCCATCCATGTTTATATGCGATGGCTACTAATACCTGCAAACCTATACTCATCAGGATTCTTTTCAGATTTCACCTCGAGCTGAACCAGACCCATAATTTGAGCTTTATCTAAAAGCATTGGCAATGTGCAAAAAAATAGCTCACAATCATGTCCTTAGAAATTCAGTAATTTTGCTCTTATTACATTATACCTTAGTAAAAATACTCCAACAATAAAATCATTAGAAAGCAACTACGAGCATTGGCACATGCATTATAACCAGTGAAAGAAAAAGATGGGATTGACAGCATCCATATAAATGAATATTTCTCTTATATTCCTTCTGTATGGTATTCAGGAGCTATCTAAAAATATCAGCCTAGACTAACATTAATGAAACAACAATGGGGATCATTACAAATTATAACCCCTCCACAAACTGGGGGCGCTCTTATGAAAAAAAAGAGGGGGTGGGCAGGGGGGAGTAAAAGAAAGAGATTACATGTTTCGCGGAATGGAGGCAGTATTCAAAAACCCGTTTGCCATTTTCTGTGATTTTCTCTTAAAATTTGTCAAACTACAGTGAGGGCAAATATATTCCAACCCATCTGTCTTCGCATAATCCTGTCATCACACCACAACAACTAGTGAGGATTTGAAGTTACAAGTCACAAAGAACCAACAAAGAAGAGTTTAAAATGAAAAGATGGCAAAGTCTGAAGATAAAATATTCACTCTGGTCTATAGTTAACCAGTGCTGTCATACAAAAGTGCATAGTTCCCCTAATGCATACATGATGAGAAAAACTGGTGTAATGCATGAAGTACCATTGATGCTACGATCTCAAATTTGGCATACAGATGCAGATATTAATAGATTAAATGAATTATGTTACATATGAGCACTCTGGTAAGCAATAGGATTTAATGACACTATATCAGAAAATGCATGCAGTGAGTGTTATATTTTTATTGAAAGCTAAGCAAGTATGTTATGAAATACTAAAATGGATTTGATAAAGATCAAACCTTGAAAGCACCAAGACCCTGCCGTCTATCACATCCAAAGTGGGCCCATTCACCGCATAATCCACAGTTTACCCAATCACCAGGAGCGCTACTGTAACAAATTCAGAAAACTCGATATCAGTGCTAGCTTCGAGGATGGAAGGAACATAACCACGCGCGCGCACACAAAAAGGAAAAAAAAAAAAGGAAGAAGATTCATGCCTACAACCTGCGACACAGCAAGCAGCACTCTCCATCCACATCATCATGTGCTAGTTCATACTCCAACAGGTAAGTTTCATAATGTCTTTTTAACGTATTCCCAACACCCTGAATCAAAAACAATGAGCAGTCAATATGTCAGCTCTTTTGTGCAACAAATCTGTGCTATGCATGTCTGCAACTTGAGGATGTCAAGCAAATTCAAGTGCCCACAACATTGTTTGAGAGGGCAAAATTAGGCTTAAATTGTTAAGAAGACTGTTTTCTTAACAACGATAACAAAAAGTGTGCTACGTCTGCGCTAGCATTTTGGCTGAGAAGATGGCTCACTCATGTTTCGGTCATTTTTAAGCACATCATTTATAGCAAAATCACAATTCAGATAAAAGCTGTGATACATAATCTCTAAACTCAAACAAAATGCCATAATGATTCCATGTATAATTTTCAGTATAAGCCCAAAATGAAACAAATAAAGATGTTAATTCCTTTCTAGTGAATTAATAACAATATGTACAAGAGAAGCAGATAGGTATATCAAATACTCACTGTCATTCTATTGGAAACCGTATGGTTGCGCATCTTTGAAAAAACTTGACCTTTCCAGTTTATGCCATTCCCAACATAAAAACCTCCTCTTGAAACCACCTGTAGCAAGTGATGCATATAAATTGTTACTCTTAAGATTTTCAGAAAGGAAATAAATGATTGCCAAAGTCAAGCCATGTATGCTGTAACCACAAAACAAAATTATATCTTGTACATGCATGTGAGAACAAAAGCAGACCTCTCTATACAAATTGAAAAGGTCCAAACGCTTTGCATTTAGTATGGCATCAGGAAACTCAGATATTCCTCCTTGGGGAACAAGTCGACTATGCCCCCTAAGGATTAGAAACTGCATGACGTCCTTCAAAAATTCATCCTATAAGACAAGAGAAAAACAAAGGTTAAGCAGGAACATGCATCCTCTTTTACACATTTAGAGGATTGGAAAACATACTTCGGAGCAAACTTGAATTGGGGATCTGTTACATCCATGTTTTTTCATTGGCAGAGGGTTTAAAGAAATTATCTGCCGAGCATGGGAACTTGAAATGGATTTCCTGTGTGTTGAAGCAGGAGGAACAATATTGTGCTTTACTGAAGGTACAACTGGCAGGTTAGGCTTTGCCTGATTTCCATCATTCAAATCAGTCCGAGGAACTCCAGAAAAAGGCAGCATCCTGCGCTGCCGGGAGTGAGGAATTGGCCTCATTGCAGCAACCCTCAATCTCTTTTTAACTGTCATGGAGGACAGGTTAGTCCCTTCTACCAAACTTGCCTCTTCCTTGACATCCTGATCATCTTTCAAAAAAGTTGCTCCATTCGCACTCAAAGTACCATTATAAGTCATTGGTTTTCTATCAGGAATAGGTCTGGATCTTTTTCTAACAAGAGAGGACGACCAGGTAGGTGCCCGGCAAAGTAACCCATCTTGTATACTCAAGTCTTTCCCTTGTTTTGTACAAAAGAATAGAAGGCGATCTGCATCATCCTTCTCAAAAGAAGCCACTGAAATACCCTGAATACTTGCAACACCAAGTGTCACCAAACTACGATAAGAGACTTCAGGTGAAAGCTGTCTCAAGACCTGTATCATATCATTAAAATAAATTCAATTATCTAGCCATCGTGTCAGTTTAAAAAAAAACAACTGGGACCATTAATTCAATGTATTGATTCATGATTTGAAAATTTATTCTTTATTAGATATGCTTTCATCTTCAGCTATTGATTTTTTTTTTTTTTTTTCTTTTGTGAGAAGATTCAGCTATTGATAATGTTAAAGCGTAGAACATTTAAAGGTTCTCATTCAAGAAAAAAATATGGACAGAAAATTTTTCTAGTTCACGTAAAGGCCAGATCTAATTTACTATAAAATCATAATAGGGTAATCCTTTTTGCAGATGAACGGAAAGCATCAATACATATTGGAAGTGAATCAAAAGATAAAATATTAACATAAATAAAAAACTGACTATTTCAAGTAAAGGCCAGTTCTAATTTACTATAAAATCATAATATTTTTTACAAATGAATGGAAATATATTTGGAAGTGAATCAGAAGTTCAGTCAGCAAAAAAGCAACCTGAGCAGCCCAAGATGGAACCTTCATCCAAACTTCAAACACTGGAGCCCCACAAGCTATAGAAATAGAGTTCAGAGGTTCAGACAAAGAAGGCTTGCTTTCCTCACAATTTGGAAGAGCACGAACTAGCTGACTTTTCTCAATGAGCTCATGTTTTATTTCACTTTCTAACAGCTGCATATTAGAATAAAATGTCTCTAGAATCATGGAGGTTAACAACTTGACGAGCAAATAAAATGAGTGAGATATTGTACCTGGTCATCAAAACATGTTTGTGCACTACCAGACACTAAAAGTGAGATATGAGCAGAACTACAAGTTGTGAGATCACATCTCATTGTCACAACTCCACGAGAAAATGTCCCAGCTTGAAGAGGCGGGGGTGCAGCACTGTCAGGCATTAATACCATTTATCAACTCATGTTACCATGTATTGTCATTGAAATGCAAACATGAATACAAGACAGCAAACATTTATTTATTTTTTTCAAAAAAAATCACCAAAGAACTTTTGCACTACATAATTATAACAATCAATCCATCATATAATTGGTTGATTGATGAAAAAACTGGTAACATTAGCTTGTATGATATACCTGATTCTATTTTGAAGTTTGCTCCCACGAATCTGAAGCAGCAGCAAGAAAATGTTAGAGCAAAATAAGTTGCCATTTCTTAATGCATGGAAAAAAAGAAACAGAGGAGCAACTGAAACAATTTCTAAGCAATCAAAAAAAGGAATTATCTTTATTCCATTAGACTTGATATGCATCAGTACAAGTTTCTTAGGATCAATTTATTTGATCCAGAAGTAAGGGTTCCAGTACCAGTTTGTGCCAGTCTGTTGCCAGCTTTGGGTATGCATGTGTGCTGCGATACCCTGCACATCGCAGGGTGCACGAATTTAGATATCTAGGTACAACTGGTACAAAGCCAAAAAGTCCTCTTTTTTCCCCTCTCCTTTTATTTTAATGCAGCATGGCACATGCCATGCCAACCACTAGTCAGCACAAGGCACTTAAATCCTTGTCTAAAAGTGGTTTCCATGCATAGAGAGCATGAATGTTCAAACTTCAAACCATACATTATTCATAAAACAAAATAACTCCACTACATACACATTGCCAACCAATTACAACACACTCATGCTGCATCCAACTTGCTGACGTGTTGTAGTCCTATTTTTTGCAAATATCCAACCTTACTATAATCCTTTTTCTCATTATAATGCAAAAAAAAAAAAAAAGATAACAAGCTGCGCTAATTTAATGCAGTTTGTTGACACAAATAGTATACTAGAATAACTACAATTTACTGTCAGTCACTAAAAAAATAGAGCTAACAGTAAAGACAAAAATCACATGCCACTTAAAAGACAACAAACAATTAATTCTTAAAAAATGTCTCCTCTACACACCTACATTTCTCCCAATTTGACACTCCTTGATTTGCATTGTCATGCATGCATATAATATCCATGTATATAGTTCTCCTAAAACTTTGTATTTTTAATGTTTATTATTTTCATTTCTTATAGAAAAGTGATAACTTTGCATATAGGAAAGAGGAAAAACTGTTAATGGATACCAACTGGGTTCTGCCACTGCATGGACATTGCAGCACAGTTTGACTAATTATGCTGCTTCACACTGAAGATTACTAGTTCCATACTAGAGTCTAAGAATAACTTGGATCTACTATTTAGTGAATTTCAGCTTAACAAGATTAACCAGTTCAATAACTATTGCTTCATTATACTTACTTCAATGTTCAAGAGGGCATTAAGGCCATCTTCAAAGGAACCCAGCAGACAAGCATCCTGAAAAAGGAGAGGATCAAATGGTACACATTAAGTATCAAATCGACCAATCAACTAAGTAAGAAAGCACTAGACTTGAGAAATAAGAGCACCAACTTACCAATGTGCACGGTAATCCACAAACAAGAAATCTTGTATCTACATTGTCATCATATATTTTTATAGCAGGTAGATTATCAGATGAGCTTTCTTCTTCTTCTTCTTTTTCTTCACCCATAACTCTGTCTGGAGGAGTTATATTAATCCTAGGAGCATCTCCCAGTAAACGGGGCCCAGGTTTCCCAGTAACTTTTTGGCTGTCAGCTGGCAAAACATAGTTGTTTCGTACACAATATAGCCGAAAAGATGCGTGTGCAAGTTGAAATGCATCCCATGTATGGCTGCATGAACTGCAAAAGAAAGACAGAGGACCATGAAGCTAACATAAACTTCATTTGTCAAGGAGTGAGGGAAGCAAAAGTACCTCTGTACAACAGACATCAATGCTTGGCGAAAGTGAGAAGCCGCATAAGATGAAAATGCATTCTTCCAATATATCACATATGGAATTCCCTGAAAAAAAAAATTGCCTTGGATCAACACGTCATCCAATTTGAGCACTATGAATGAGGATGAACTTGATAACACTGAAAACAAAAAAATTCTATTGATATCTATTAAAAAAGTCAAACATATCCAGATGAAGCTAGAAATCAAAAAAAGGGTGTCATTTCCCAACAACCCACCCACCTAAATGCCTCAAGCACATGCAAAAAAGGAGCCTGTAAGTGAGTATCAGGTAAATTAAATAGTATGTTTCACACAAATATTTAATAAAGTAATCAGAAAAAGGAATGCTGAGAGCAAATCAACCAATCAATTGAAATGTGACTTTTTAGATCTTCAGAAATAATGGTGCCACCATGCAAAAAGGTGCATGAATCTAAGGGAAACTAAACTCCTTGCCCTTTTTCAGTATTCACACCCCTGACCTGCAATAGCAGGGTACAGTTGTAGTTATCATGACCACTAACAATCAGTGGCCATATAAAAAATTCTTTAAGAGCGGACTTAAAGTAACAAATTTTTCATGTTTTCAGTTCCTTATGTTAAAGCATCACCAATTCAAATATATTACAGACAAACAATAGAATGTAGTAAAAAAGTAATGCACAGTGGTATTTCCCAGCTATCACCTTAGAATGAAGTGCTTGCGCAATTTTTTCACCATTTGGGACCTCCAGATAAACCTGCAACAAAATCTCATTTTGTCAGATATAAAGGGCAGATATAAAATTGTGCACAAACCATAATAAACGCCCATATAATGAATTATTTTATATGCGGTACACCTAGAAGCAGTATATGTACCCATTTGGTCGGGTGTGTAGCAAAAATGACAATCTAGATGGTGTTAGAACACCTAAACCACTAAAACAAGGTGCATGAAAATTTCAATCTTTTATCAGCGAAAAAAGAAGAAAAGACTACAGAAATATAAAATGCAACAAAGAGATGGCTACATGTGCCTTGTATAGGTCCAACCAAAAAAAAAAAGTCGATCACTTCCGGTCTCAGAATACAAGCAAATCAAATGGATATCAAATGAAAAAGGTTGTTGAATGCTTCAACATCTATCAAGACAAAAAAAAAACCCTTGAAGATAAGAACATATTAATGTATTTAACATGATCAATCATTTCTCTGTGACAATTATCAAAATCTTGTCCACAGGGTCAGAACTAGAAAATACCATTTGTCTTGTAAAACCTTGTGATGCCTCCTTGAAGAAGTAAATGTAATTTTCCAAATATAAACGTTTGAACTAAAAAAATCGATATATGTGTCTTCCAGTACATAATTATGTTGTTTCACATGCAAGAATTTTGGTGGGGTAGCATCAGTAGAACCCAGAGTCTGACAGTAAACATTCCATTACCTTTGTTTTTTCTCGCTATAGGTAGTACATGAAATGTCAAAACCACAAAGAAAGAAATAGCATTTAGTAGTATCTATGTCAATAACAAAGTGTACTTTCTCCCTCAAATGGTAATCCTGATAAAATTGAATAACATAGAGGGTACAAGAATTATTTTAATAATAAATTCTGTTTGAATTTTTTGGAATTTCACCAACAGGTTATTTGTAATTCATGAATAAGAATAAAAACATAAAGACACAAAATGATGAGATAAATTCAGGAGTTCTCCAAGTGGAGCATGGCAAGAAAATTTGCAAGAGTTTTTTGTCGCAACAAAATGGTTACACCACATAACACCAGGTCACTCTTCAGTTTGTCACAGCCCTAATAGGCTTTCCATTTTCTGTTCCCTTCCGTATTTCCTTTTCTAAAAAAGAGATAAGAAAAGGAACTCCAGCATTTCCAATAATGAAAAAACAGAGCCCATGCCACTGATCAGTTTGTAGAAAGCTTGGAAAAAATATCACCTCCATGCAAATAATCATATATGAGACTGATGACATATCCTACCTAGTGTAAACCATGATGGTCATACTTGCCTCATACTAAAACTGTCTCATGTATCTCATATTAATAAAAGAAACCTAACAAAAGATTAGCAATGTGTTAGATATCCCTTGTTGACAACCTATGTTTCTGCGTAAACATCTGAGTGGCTGAAACAGGATATGAATGGCTAAAAAGCAAGCTGTAGAATTACAGAGGAATGTCTTGGCTTTAGGATCACTCTTACTTTAAAACTAATAATGTAAGGGAAACAACTGCTATTTCAGGAGTTTTCAGTTATGAAAATGCAGCTCAGCGAAACATACTTACCGCCACTTCTACACTTAGCCCAAATCAAACTAGGAGTAATTTAAGTCGAATAGATTTATTGATCATGCATATCCCAACACAAAAATGAATATAACAGAATATAAATTGAGATACATAGTTCACACTCAAACTTTGTAGCATCTACACATTAAGCTCGAATTACTTTAATAGAACCATAAATAACAGCATGCAAGCTACAATATCAGCTATATTATAGTATAATATGTTTAGAATTGTATATGAGCTTACGATGGTAGGTAACGATGGGCCGATAAGGGAGCTAAATGTTTGAGGCTCCGAGACATCGACGGTTCCCCAAACAAGAGAACCAATTTCTTCTTCATTCTCATGTTGTTCCCCTTGAAAGTACAAAATATTTGGATCCAATGACTTCTGAGTATCCCTGATTTCATCCAATGTTGGGTTAACAAGAGTGTGAACCTGCATTTACACAGTTAACTCACTCAAAATCAGGCCAAAGCAAATCCCACCCAGTTCCAGAATATGAATGCAACAACATTTTGAGAAAGCAATCTTGAATTCGTGGGGAAAAAAAAAAAAAACTGACCTCCAGGCGCCCAAACGACACAAGCTCGGGGAAAGGATACGAAGGCTGATGCTTCACCTCCTCCCTTTTCCACTCGGCGAACTTCCCGCATAACACCGCAATGAGCCTACAACCCTGTTTCGAAAAACTCGGAGCTTGAAACATCTTTTATGCATGCCACTGCGAAGAAGAAGAAGTACTTTCACCCCAAAAAAAAAGGCACCTAAAAATTCCCACTATCTCATCTCCCTCTCAAATCAAAACCTCCCCACCTCCACTCCCATCCAGCAGGCCCCAAATTCAAACTCTGAAATCCACCATCAAGCACCAAATCCAGAGCCGCGGCCCCAGGAAAATCCCTAAAAAGATGAAATCCCTCACCAAAATCCAATCTTTCCTCCTCCAAACGCCTCAAAAACCCCTCCAATCGCGAAAAATCGGCCCGGAACCGACGCCGCCGGCAAGAAATCAACGGATTTGAAGGAAAGAAGGTCGGAGAACAAGAAGACGGAGTCCAAGAAGAGGGGAAGAAGCGTCGAAGAGTAAAGTAAACAAACAGGGAAGAACAAACCCTAGCACCGTGCGACCTTTCCTTAAGATCACAAATAAAAACAAAGAAGAAATAATAATAATCCCTAATAAAGAGGGAAGACTAGAGACCCGAATTAAAAGACGAACCCAATACCATCATCGTTAAATCTCGCGAACGAACCCGATGGACTCACGCGCAGTCAAACCAAAACAAAAGAAAAACGAAAAGATGAGATTTTGTAGTATAAAAAAAATAAAAATAAAAATCCATCACCACGCGAAGCTGGAAAGAAAAACCGAATCCAAACAAAAATAAGCGAGAGCCAATTAAAGTATCCGAGCCCCAGAAAAAATAAAAATAAAAATTGAAAATAATTAATAAAAGACCGTGGAGAGAGAGAACGACCAGAAGATTCGGAGAGAGATCTGTGACAATAACGTGTTATAATTACACCACGTTATTATACCCTTCCACTACGCTTCTTCTGCTGTACTTCGCCATGGAAGATTTTTTTTTTTTTTTTTTCTTTTTGAGAGAGAAACCGGAAAAGGTGAGATTATTATGGGAAATTCTTAAAGGAATCGAAGTGGGTTAGATTTTTTCCAGTGCCTTTTTTTTCCTCTTCTTTCTTTTCTTGCTTTTTTTGATTGGATCCATGACTGCTACTGCTGCTGTTGTTGCACGAAAACCGATCCTTTTATATCTCTCTATTCTCGCTCTCTCTCTCTCTCTCTCTCTCTTCAAATCAACCGGGGAAAAAAAAACACCGAATCCCTTCGATGAATCATGAGATGATGGGCGATTGGAGATCCGGATCTCTGGATCGACCGCGGTGGATTTAATTTAATTCGTGGGATTGTTCCTGGACTGGTCGCTGGGAACGGGGATGGAGACGCACGTGATCGAGCACCGGGTCACGTGGGTGGAAATAGACGTTGTTGCATTCCGTTGTCCCTCCGGGGCTACTTTATCTAAAACGAAGTACCAAATAAAGACAAAATCATAGGCATGGCACGATGAAAAGAACAAGTAATGTGCGATTTTTAGTGACCATATTTTGGTGGTGTAACATGAACATTATATTTTGCTGAGAGGTATTGGTGGAAGGGAGGTGTTTATGAGATTTTTGGTTTTCTATCTTTTTGGGATAAAATTTGTGGCATGGTAGGTCTAGGTTTGTGTAGTGGTGGTGATTATGAGATGAGTACACAACATGTGGGCCTAGAAGAGACAAGTTATTAATTTTGCAGGTTTGATTTAGTATGATGTGGAAGGAAGAATTTGTGACTATTTAATGTGATGCTTCTCTACTCTACATTAGATAAATTAGACTTCAAAGGCCACAGCATGGTGCACTGATGCTTTATGTTTTTTTGTCAAATTAAAAGAAGGGAAGGGAAGGCACATGCATATTAGGTGAATGTGATATAAACAATGGATCTCTGAGCTTGGCTAGCATTGACATTCTTGAGTTATGCTTCATAAAAGAAATCAGTGAGTGTGAGCCCAGACATGAAAGGTCAAAGCTCAAGGTTTGAAACAAAGATGTCCATGTAATATTACTTGCCTCGGCCTTCCTATGTTCTAAATTTATAATTCTCGTAATTTGATGCATGTCTAACTTAAACACCTATTAAATGAACCATTGTACTTGGATAGTTGCACTCACATTGGATTCTCAGTTATATATATATATATTATATAAGCACTCACTCAAGGATGGTATATTCATCAAGCTTCTTATATTGTATTTCTGTTGCCCTATACTCCTGTAGATTATAGTATATACTTTTTAAACAAATGGCTAATCTCATGAATTCAGTTCTTTGAATTATGAAATTACCGGCTATTGCTATCAATATCAATGTGCAAGCCCATGTTTCTTTTTTATATTGCCTATTCAAATTTAGTGTTTCAAAATTTTGTTAGGAAAAAGCTTTTATATATATATATACAGAAAAGGGATAGGGGTAGGGGGGGTTAAACCTGGTGTAGCTATCCCCGTAGGTCCGTGCCTCGTCAGATAATGTTTGATACAAGATGCTTAGATTTTCGCAGTCTTTTTCCTTCTAGCGTACGTCAATCTGATACCACTACAATATTGGCTAGTAGAATGGAAACACAAAGAAAGAAAATTTTGATATCTCATCTAATTAAACCTGTCACGGGCTCTAAGAAATAATTTCTGGATTTAATCAAGTTATCGTGTATGGATCATGTCTCAAACCTGTGATCAATTAAATATAAGACAAGATTTTTAGCAATCGGGCTACCGTCGTAGTGGTAAAAAGCTCTTTAAACTGGTCTAAGGTGATATATCGAGTTGTACAGTGCTACGCTAGCAGGACCGGTCGTTGCATCAGTTTGCTTGGAATTGTCCTATCATCAACTTTATGATTGTTCCACTAGCTGGGTATTTCAACTACTCCCTTATATTCTCTTAGTATTGGTGGTTGTTAGAGAGTAGGATATTCGAGATGGTTACTGTTGCTCCAGATTTGAGTTCACTATTTTACCTTCTTTTTATCTTTTGATACATGAAATGGGCTTACCTTTCTCTACAATCGGAAGTTACAAGTGTATATATCATTTCAGGTTCTACGGAATCCATCAGTTAACAGCATGCTGGGCATGTAATTCTTATGTCTTTTTTTTGGATGTATCTTTTTGGATTTTTTTTAAAAATTTATTACAGATGAGCAATTACCCAACTTTGATGTGAGAGTAGCCTAGAAAGTCAAGAAAAAATAAGTCCCGAAGAAGCTAAGAAATACTGTCATCCTGGTTACAGGACCAATCATCAGAATGTTCAGCAACAAATGAGACAATCCAGTCAACCATATTGTTCACCTTCTGATAGACATGATGAACTGACACTGTCATGGATGGTCCAAGAGATAGCCAGATGTCGCGAAGGAGAGGGTGGGCCTCACATTGCTTTGATCATCCTAAATCCATCCAATCATAATGGTAGAATCTCTCTTAATGAGAATACTCTCAGCATATAGCTGCCTAGCCCAGGTGATGCATGTCCATGCAGCTCTAAGCTCAGTTTTTAGAATCGAAGGTTCATTAAAAAAAAGTTCCCAGCTGCCAACAGCCTGCCATCAGCATCTTGGATAACATACCAGCACCTCTTGAAGCATCATGAATACTGTCATATCTTTTTGGACTACTACTCACAATCAGAGGATGGTTTCTTTTATCATGTTATTATAATACTTGGTGTTGCCGCTCTCGTCGCCGCGCCCGTGCCACGGATCAGCCGATCCTTCCTGACCGCCTGGCGAGGGAGCCTCCCTTCCTGCAGAGAACCTGCAACAAAGGGGTTAGAAGGCCCTGGCCGGGGATCCCGGCGAGGGAGCTCCGACGGTCAAGTCAGTAGACGACGAGAAGGAACAGACTCTTCCACCCGGGCCCTCGAAAGGGTCCCAGATTTAGAGAGTTAATTGGTGAAGGAAGCGCTCTGGGGACCGGAATCTCGGCTGGGCCTGCTTGTCGAACTCACGCCCAGTGTTCCCCTCTCGGGATCTCTGATTTTTCTCTCGGTGCAAGGCCTTGTACCCGTGCTTCCTCCTTGTCCCCAGGCTAATTTGGCTTACCTTGTCGTCCCCAGATTCTTCCTTCTTTATCCCCTTCCGTCGCGCGTTTGTCTTTTTCTGCCTCGGGAACCCTCCTCCCCCGTCCTCTTCTCTTTTCCCTTTTTGGTGAAGGGTGCCAGGCGGCTTTCCGACCTCGTCCGCCGGGCCCAGCAGGGAAAAGGCAAAGACAGAAGAGAAAAAGAGGGAGGGCGGCGCTGGCAGAGCGGCCGGTCGTCAGGCCTCGGGCTCCGTGAGAACGCTCTCTTCCCCGAGCGTGGGCGCCATCCGTCTATGGGGCCTGTTCCGTCAGGATCGGGTCTCTCGGCTGCGGGACTTGTCGGGCCGATGCAAGTGACGTTCCGCGTGCCGCCGCCCTCCGTACGGGACGCCGTCTGGGGTCGGTACGGCCCGAGGGATGGCCTCGGGACCTGTCTCCTTCCCCGGGGGCCTCTCCGTACGAGCGGTCTGACCTCGGCTGAGTTGGACCCGTCTCCGGGGGCCAACTGGCGAGGGGCGAAGGATCTGCCGACCTCGGCTTAGGTGGACCCCTCCTGGGTGGACACCTGGCGAGGTGGCAGGAGGTCGCCTGGCTTCGGTCGAGGTGGACCCGTCTCCGGGTAGCCACCTGGCGAAAGGCGAAGGATCAGCTGACCTCGGCTTAGGTGGACCCCTTCTGGGTGGACACCTGGCGAGGTGGCAGGAGGTCGCCCGGCTTCGGCCGAGGTGGGCCCGTCTCCGGGTGGCCACCTGGTGCAGGGCGAAAGATCTGCCGACCTCGGTTCAGGTGGACCCCTCCTGGGTGGACACCTGGCGAGGTGGCAGGAGGTCGCCTGGCTTCGGCCAAGGTGGGCCCGTCTCCGGGTAGCCCGTCCGTGGCTTAGAGGGCCCGGCACGTTTCCCGAAGAACCCATCCGTATGGGCCCGGCACTCTTTCCATGGATCCCCCTCCACGTGGGTCCTGGACGCGCCGCCTGACACGCCGCCTGCAAAGAGAGGTACGCGTTTAAGTTCCTTAAGCTACTGTTTGCACTAACTAATGAATGGTGCCACACTCGAGGCGCTGGGCTCCTCTGCCAAATCTTCTGAGCCATCAAGAAAAGGGAAGCTGACCAGCCTGCCTAGGCCTCCTAGGCCTGCAGAGACTTCACAGGCCTATACCAAGAAGAACGTGCCCCTCTGAATACCAAGAGCCGCTCATCTATATGAGAGCAGCGGGAAGAGGTAAGAAGGGGGGGAAGGTAAGAGATAACACTCTCTCTTCATTCTAACGTTATCCATCACCTTCTGGCAGCAGAGAGTCCCCCCAAGCTCTCTGTCTCAGAGGTCCCCTATCTCCTTCGATCGTCCCATTGACTTGATCGTCGGAGTGCCTTTGCCGGAATCCCCGGTGTAGGTCTCCCCTGTTTTGCAGGTATCGCCCGGCGGAGGGACGATAAGTAGGAAGATTACTCCTCACCAAAGAGGCCCACAGGAGGGCCATGACAGTACCAAGCCCCTTTCATCCCAACTACGACTGTGTTCCCCTTGATCGTCTCCGACCAACGAGCCCGGTGACGCTGCACGGAGTCCGCGCACCTAGGCCACACGAGAGCTACCGGCCACGGCGATCTAGGCGGCAACACTTGGTATCTGGTTATTTTTTTAAAAAAAATGAAACTTTGCTCTTTTTTTCTTTAAATAAATGAATAAATAAATAAATAAATAAATAAAAAGAAAGAGAATCCTTAATTTTCTAAAGCTGATGGTATTGATCATGGAAAAAGTCTTTTTGCACCGCGTGCGGTGCAGAAAATCCAGCGTGGCCTGCACTGCGCTTTTTTATTGTTCCAAATGTATCCACTGTAGCATGATGGGATGGGAGCTGAGCATGACTAGCATTAATTATCATTCAGCTTTTATTTGAAATTTTTGTTCAGACCAAAATACCATTCCTTCCAGTCCCTTTTCTGCAGGGATGTCGTAGGTTTTGAACTAGGGTGACGTAGCTTTTGAACTAGGATGTCGTAATACTGTTTCTGGTTTTAATTTATATTTTTCTGCAGGGATGTCGTAGGTTTTGAACTAGAGTGTCGTAGCTTTTGAACTAGGATGTCGTAATACTGTTTCTGGTTTTAATTTATATTTTTCTGCAGGGATGTCGTAGGTTTTGAACTAGAGTGTCGTAATATTGTTTCAAGTTTTAATTTATATTTTTCTGTAGGGGTGTCGTAGGTTTTGAACGAGGATGTCGTTTTTTGAACTAGGATGTCGTAATACTGTTTCTGATTTTAATTTATATTTTCTGCAGGGGTGTCATAGGTTTTGAACTATGGTGTCGTAGCTTTTGAACTAGGGTGTCGTAATACTGTTTATGGTCATTTTTAAATCAGGGTGTCGTAGGTTTTGAACTAGGGTGTCGTAAGTTTTGAACTAGGATGTCGTAATACTGTTTCGGGTCATTTTTGAACTAGGATATTGTAGGTTTTGAACTAGGATGTCGTAATACTGTTTCATGTCATTTTTTGAACCAGGGTGTCGTAGATTTTGAACTGGAATGTCGTAGCTTTTGAACTAGGATGTCGTGAGGGTATTTTGGTTTGGACGAAAATTTCAGTCAATGCTAATCATTTCAGCTTTTGTCCCATCATGCTACGGTAAATATTTTTGGACCAATAGGAGCGTGTGGC
Source organism: Areca catechu (assembly GCA_021397845.1). Classification (NCBI taxonomy): domain Eukaryota; kingdom Viridiplantae; phylum Streptophyta; class Magnoliopsida; order Arecales; family Arecaceae; genus Areca; species Areca catechu. Next base: position 11,178,525 of record CM038041.1, read on the forward strand.
ACAGGCCACGCTGGATTTGCTGCACCGCATTTGATGCACAAAGAATTACTCATTGATCAAGACACGTGAAGTACTGCAATAACCCACCACGATGATTCCATGTATGCTTGATATTTTAAACAAGTTGCTATTGTACTAAGATCTATTTTTAACTTTATTATTATTTTCTATTTTTTTAAGAAGGAGGAGGGAAAGTTCATCAACTACAAATTACTCAAGAAGCCCAAATACTCGGGGATTCGCTAAGAATTCACCACCAACGCTGCACAAACAATTCTGGTGGCAATAACACAACAAAATATTTGGCATTCAGGACTAGATACGATGATTCAAAATTTGGAAGAAAACTGAAAAATTTTCAATAGTTCGAAAAGGATTCAAGTTCAACATACAAGAAATTAAAAAGTAACTATTTTTTTTTTTTAAATATTTTAAAATATTCATTATTTTTTAAATTTATAAATAAGCATAGAACAGGTAAAAAGAATAAATAATAGAAAAAAATAGTGGAACCATTAATTTGTAATGCATAAAATTTTCTTACATTAATCATGAAAAATTTGTGAATAACTTGTAAAATTCACATATAATTTGAGAGTAATCGAATAGTTCTGGAACGCTTCATTTTTGGAGAATTCAACGAAAGGAAAAGATTTTTTTGCTAAAATAAAATATATTGTAATTAAGGATAATAATCATAATTAAGAATCTGTTTATCGTAGGAATCGGGTCCGTTATCCATTCTAACCCGAGTATTCAAATTTTAGCTTATCTGCCTAAATCCTCGTTAGCAGACCTGTTTGTATGCATGCAGGTTGGACGGGTATTTGGTTGATATGGGCCCTCTCCAAATCGACCATCGAATCCACCAAGTTTGGCAGCATGTGTTGCCTGATTCTATTGGATTTCTCAAACAGCCCCTAAGCGATAAGAATGTAGCTTTTTACTGGATGGTATGGTATAAAGGGGTGGAAACGAGCAAAACTTAATTAAAACTCAAGATTATCACATTATGCTTGTATCATTTAGCACCATAAAATTGCCCAGTTCGGTGTGAACCTTGTGGTTGGACCGAACCAAGGCAGGCTCGATTGGGGTAGCATCAATTTTGGATAAATCGAGGATGGAATTTGGATTCGCTGCGGTGCAACTTTTATACTCCAAAATATGGTACGATTATAGATAGCTGCCATGTCATCCCTCTCCGAGGCAGATGATTTTGTTTGTTTCTAAAATATGACAAGATATTGAAGGTATGATACATGACATGTTGCGGTGACGAAGAAGAGTTGTTCGTCCTTCGAGATGGATAACATGTCAGGGATGTTGATCGCAGTGGGATGTCGGAAAGTTTACAGAAGAAACAGAATAGAAAGTCTGAAATGCAAATATAAATACAAGTATAAGTAATACACAGGGATTACGTAGTTCGGAGCCTTTTGCTCCTACATCCACGACCGCATAGGATCAAATCTTTACTATGAAAAATAAATATATGAAATTATTATACAAGAAAACCCTCACAGGATGCAAACCCCAGTCCAATATGAAGAAAGAAAAAAGAATAAATCAATACAGGAGGAACCCTTGCCCTCGCTCTACCTTTATCTCTCTTTTTTTCTTGTTTTCTCTCTTGGAAAACCCTTGGACTACCCTTCTCTAGGTTGCAAAAATCTCTCTGGCTCTCTTCTTAGTTCTCTCTGTTGGCCTCTGATACTCTATCCTGCACTTCACGGCGGCTCTCTATGGCCCCTGATGAAAAGAGCCCGCAAACAGTTCGAAAATTGCATCAAAACTCATCTCAAAAGTCCAAAATAGTCAGGAAAGCTTCCAGGCCATCAAATTTGTGATCATCGTCTCAGATCGCATCAAAATCTGAATCAAAAACCTCCCGATCAAGCATGATCTCCCTCGGATCAATTTTAGCTATCCAATCAAGCGATCGGACGGTCTAGATCGCTCAGAAGGCCCGTGGACCATGGTGAACCATGCGAAATGCTTGGAAAAACGGGTGGGAAATGCTTGGGAAACCTTCCTGCGCATAACTGCCTCAAGTTGGGCCGAGCCCACGTGCCCGTGCATGCCTCGCGCGTGGGCTTGGGTCGCGCACCTGCGCGTCGAGCTGGGCCACACGCCCGCACGCCTGGCCCACATGCTAGGTTACACGTGTGGGTCTAGGCCGGTCCGATCTGGTGGGCCGGCCTGCTTCCTCTTTTTTCCTTTTTTTTTGGTTCCAGATCGGACCGGCCTGCTTCCTCTTTTTTCCTTTTTTTTTGGTTTTTTCTGGTTTTTCTCTGAGCTTATGGGCTTCTGGGCTTGGGTCTTGGGTGAATATGGCTCCACACCCAACAACTCTTTCACTTGGAGACTTAGACACCCAATCTTGCATTCACCTAAAACATCAAAAACAAACTTCCAAAGAAAAAATAAAAATATGTCAGTATCCTATGTGGCCCCTCCAATCAACTAGCTTCGAAGGCCAATTGAGGCCATGCATGGCCCTAATTTTTCTATAGTGACAGTCTCGTTAGCATATCCTTCTCGATGGTAGAAAGAGCCACGATCTTCTGCAACTACAAGACCCAGCTCATCGCTGTCCCACCAATGATATACATATACCATGTCGTGCTCTTCCTAGTGTCGGTATCACCACCTGGATCTTCTTTCTGTTAGAAGCCTTTCATAGCTAACCTTGTCTTGTACCTCTTGCTGCCATTGTGCTCTTCCTTGATCTTGTAGACCCACTTGTTATGCAGTGCTTTCTTTCCTTCTGGTAGTGTACTGAGCTCCCATGTCTGGTTCTTTATCAAGGACTGCAACTCATCCTTCATCGCTAGCTCCCACTTGATCGAATCTTCGCTCTCCATGGCTTCATCAAAGTACTTTGGCTCCCCACCATCTGTTAACAGCAGATAATACAACGAGGGTGAATACCTTACACGTGGTTTCGGGGTCCTTGTAGATCTCCTCAGCTGAGCTGTCTCTAGCTCAAGTTCAGGATCTTTTGCTCCCTTGGAAATGTCCTCCTCTATAATCTCTTCAAACTCTACTTGTTTTGCTTTGTCTGGAACACTCTGGTCCTTGTACAGGCTTCTTTCATTGAATACCATGTCCTTGCTCCTGATGATCTTCCTATCCTTCTCACTCCAAAGCTTATAACCGAACTCATCAGTGCCATACCCAATGAAGAAGCACCTCTCCGACTTTGCGTCGAGCTTATCTCTCTTCTCTACATTGACATGTACGTAGGAGACACAGCAGAAGACCTTCAGGTAAGATAAGCTTGCTAACATCCTTATCTACTCTTCTTCTGGTAGCTTGTATTCAAGGAGAACTGAGGGACTCTTGTTGATCAGATAGGTAGCAGTGCTAACTGCCTCGACCCAAAACATGTCGGGCAATATAGCATGGAGCCTCATGCTCCTGGCTCTCTCATTCAAGGTCCTGTTTATGCGCTCAGCTACCCCATTCTGTTGTGGCATACTTGGAATTGTCCTCTCCATCTTGATTCTATTGGTTGTACAGAACTCCTTGAACTTAGTGCTATCGTACTCGCCTCCATTATTCGATCTTAGGCACTTTATCTTCTATCCAGACTCATTCTCTACTAGGCTTTTTTACTTCCTGAAAGTATCAAATATATCAGATTTATTCTATAAAAAATAAATCCATACCTTTCTGGTGGAGTCGTCGATGAAGGTCACATAATATCACGAAGCTCCAAAGGATACAACCGAGGAGGGACCCCACATATCGATGTGTACAAGCTCCAGCTTTCTTGATCTTGGTGCCTTACCAATCTTGGAGAAGCTGACTCTCTTCTGCTTCCCAAGAACACAATTCTCGCAAAAACCTATATCTGTCATCTTCAAACCCGATAGCTTGTCCTTCTTCAATAGTACTTGCATTCCTTTCTCGGTCATGTGACCCAACCTGTAATGCCACAATTTTGAGTCTGCCTGTGCCAGTGCATCTCTGGTGTTACTAGTCATATATAGGATACCCAACTTACTTCCTCGTGCTATCACCATCGCACCTTTGGTAATCTTCCAAGAGCCACCAACAAAAATTATAATGTACCCCTCTGAGTCCAACTACCTGACTGATATCAGGTTTCTCTTCAATCCTAGGACATGTATGATATTCTTGAGCTTCCAAACTGCCTGATCTGGTATCTTGATATGTACATCACCATTTTCCACAATATCTAAAGGCTCTTCATCTACAAGATGGACATTTTCGAAATCTCCAGAATGTAGTTGCGCATAGACTTCTTTTGTATGGTAGAGTGAAACGAAGCTCCGGAGTCTAGAATCCAAGACTCCATTGGACTGTCCACACTGAGAACCAATGCATCTTCAATTATCTCGATCGCTGCATTGATTGACTCTTCGTTCTGCCCCTTGTCCTTCCTTGCCCAGCAATTCTTTTTGATGTGCCCCTTCTTGCCGCAGTGCCAATAGCCATCACCCTTTGGTCTTGACTGGCTCCTCTGTTTGGACTTGGATCTCCCACGGCCTTCATTACACTGTGTAGTTCTTCCTCTGCCTTTTTGAGTCACCAAGGCAGAACTAGAGCTCCCTTTGATTTTACTGAGAATCGGGTCCTGGTCCTCTTCAAATTTTAGCTTGCTTGAGCTACACAAACTACTCACCGCTGTCCCAGTTGCACCCCAGCTCTCGGACAAAGATGATAACAGAATTAGGGCATGGACTTCATCCTCGAAGCTTATGTCAACTGAACTCAACCGACTAGTGATCAAATTAAACTCATTGATGTGATCAGTTATGGATGCACCTTTGCTCATCTTCAAGTTAAACAGATGATGCATGAGATAAACCTTGTTGGAGGCTGAAGGTTTCTCGTACATGTTGGATAGTGCTTGTATCGATCCAGCTATCATTTTCTCCTCCAAGATGTTGAATGCAATATTCCTAGCCAACGTCAGACGGATAACTTCCAAAGCCTGGCGGTCCAGCAAATCCCATTCTGCTTGTGACATCTCGGCAGGTTTCTTCCCTAACAGCGATAGGTGAAGCTTCTTCTGGTACAGATAATCCTTAATATGCATCTTCCAGAATTCGAAGTCTTTTCCATCAAACTTGTCGATCTTGACCTTTCTTTTGTCTCTTGCCATCGCTCCCACTCGAATCCGGTGCTCTGATACCAGTGGATCACAATGGATGCGAATCACAGTGAGATGCCAAAAAGTTCATAGAAAAAATGAAACAGAAAGTCTAAAAGGTAAATAGAAATACAAGCAAAAAAAATACATAGGGATTACGTGGTTCAGAGCCTCTTACTCCTACATCCACGGCCTTACAAGATCAAATCTTCACTATAAAGAATAAATACAGGAAGTAATTACACAAAAGAACCCTCCCTGCATGCAAACCCCAGCCTGATATGAAGAAAGAAGAAAGAATAAATCAATACAGAAGGAACCCTTGCCCTTTTTCTTTTCCTTATTTTTTCTCTTGGAAAACCCTTGGACTACCCTTCTTTAGGTTGCAAAAATTTCTCTGGCTCTCTTCTTAGTTCTCTATTGGCCTCTGATGCTTTGTTCTGCACTTCACGATGGCTCTCTATGGCCCCTGATGAAAAGAGCCTGAAAATAGTCCAAAAATTGCATCAAAACTCATCTTAAAAGTCCAAAATAGTCAAAAAAGCTTTTAGTCCATCAGATCTGAGATCAATGCCTTAGATTGTGTCAAAACTCAAATAAAAAACCTTTAAATCAAGCCTAATCTCCCTCGAATTAATCTCAGCCATCCAATCAAGTGATCGGACGGTCCAGATAGTTCAGAAGGCCCGTGGACACGGTGAACCATGCAAAATGCCTGGGAAACCATCCTGCGCATAACCGCCTTAAGCAAGGTCGAGCCCACGCACCCGTGCATGCCTTGTGCATGGGCCTAGGCCGCGCGCTTGCACACCGGACCTGGCCGCGCACCCACGCGTCGGGCTGGGCCACATGCTGGGCCACGCGCGTGGGTCTGGGCCGGTCCAATCTGGTGGGCTGGCCTACTTCCTCTTTTTTCCTTTTCTTTTTGGATTTTTTGGTTTTTCTCTGGGCTTCTGCACTCGGGTCTTGGGTGAAATGGCTCCACACCCAACATAACATGATGGCTATATATCCACAATAATATTGCATTTTGTATCTATGATAGTATCACATTCTATGTTACAAAAGTTATGTAGCAGAAGGTTCCTTTTTTGCCTGCTATATGAAGCTAGATGTTGTAGCAGATACTGGCTTTTAGATTGGAGAAGAGATTGACTAGCTAGAGTCATTACCGGAATGACCTGCAAAAAAGTTCACAACCGGCCAGGAGGGGCGTCGGTGCGGATACTTCAATGCTCAAATCAGTGATCCGAAATAGGTGAAAAGTAGCGAGCATAAGAATAAGATTATTTATCGGAGGTCTTGAATATTTATAGAAGAGAGCTTAGCAGAATGAGCAATCTCGAAAATATCGGGCCATGACACATTGTTGCAGAATTATCGCCGTGATATGCTTTCAAGGATCGCGAGTGAGGATGTAGTTTTCGGTAATGTCATTGATGTTGATAGTTATTTTCATGAGGCCATTCAAAACCTCTAATGATGACCATGCTAGGAAGAGTGTGCATCTCAATATCTCAGGCCTAAAGAGAGTCCTACAGGATATACCTCGATGCATCACCCGAATTGCTTCACAGGTTCTTAAATGGGTCGAGATCTCGAGACTTAGTCCTCGAAAGACATGAGCATCTTAAGGGGAGGTTAATTGATTGGACAGCTAGGCGTCAAAGTCAATTGGTGTGTAGATCTTTACAGAAATAAAATTATGAGTTCATGAGATTCGTATCCGGGATATATTCCTATATCCTTCTTTCCCTCGAGGCATAATCCGAGATATCCTGTTGATGTGGCCAAAATGCTGATGTGGCACGGGGCAGCTAACATGGAGTCCCCATCAGATGCCATGACAAGCTTTTAACACAAGCGCCTTCGCGGAGCTGAGCTTCCCTGAAGCAACACCTCTGCCGTCGAAGGCAAGCTCCGTCCTCCGCCAGGTCCGTTCCCGCAAGCTCGGAACACCTAAGTCGGAGCCGAGTCTGAGTTCCCACCTAAGGTGGACCTCTCGAGATCGGGCCCCGTGGTCAGGAGTCGAGCTCAACCTCCTCCGCCATGAGGCGCCCCTCTAAACTCAGGTCCCCTGGGCTGGGCGGTACCCCGGCACCGAGCTCGCCTGAAGTCGGGCCCTGTGGTCAGGAGTCGAGCTCAGCCTCCTCCGCCATGAGGCGCCCCTCTGCGGCCGAGCTCAGTCCACTTCCGTCCTGTCGAGTAGCATCGAGACGGGTCTACCGAAGATGGGCCCTACCCCTCCAGCTCGGCCCTCAGTTCAAACCAACATGCTAGCCACCAAGGGAGCCATGCCTCTCCTCCAAGGATAGTGACGATACTTCCGAAGGCCGTATGACAACACCAACCATGCCGCAATTAATGCCCACAGTCGTCACTCATTTCGAAAGGAAAAGAAAGCTCACATCAAGGCACCATACCCTTCGCCGATCTGCCGTATAGTTGGAGAAAAGACCCTACCGGAGAGCGCGGGTCCCAAGACCGACGGCTTGCCGATCGAGACCCTGTCAGGTTCCCAGGAGAGGGATAGGTAGAAGGAATGTCAGAAATCTACAGAGGCTTCCTCGACTGTCAAAACAGGAGAGACGTCCTGTCCACGTCACGATACCTCGCCGTACATGACAGCAGGGGGAGATCCCAAAGTAAACCAAGGTAGAGAACCCCGCGAGGGTAAGCAAAAGAGGTATCGGTATCTAACTTCAAAGAACAACACCTATAGCATACCTTTCAAGTCAAGAGAGAAACCAGAGCGAAACAAGGGAAGAAGGCCAGAGAGGAGGGCAAGACCACCTTGGCCAACACCACTCCTAGCTCGCCCTCATCTTTTACTCACACTATACTCACTCCTCCTAGCGTGGAGCTCATCGAGAGGGGCTTGACCAGGAGGATTTGTTCCCCTGGATCGTCACTGACTTGATCGTCGGAGTGCCCCCGCCGGAATCCCCGGCCTGGGTCACTAACGTTGGCTTTCTTGCAGGTCTCGAGGCACCGGAGGCATCTCCCGCGAGCGGATGCAGAACACCCGGCACCACCAGCAGCTACAGACCATGATGATCCGGGCGGCAATAGATTGGCACACCAGGTAGGGGGGAGAACGACACCTGATCCAGTTCAAACCCTGCTTAGCTAGTCCATTGGAAGGATGGTGACCACTCGGACAAGGGGAGCTTCTTCCAGCCGTGCGGAGGCATCCCCTTCTCACGGGAATCCGAACAGACCGGAGACAAAAGTGGAGCCACCCACTCTGATCCAGCCACCTCCACCAGAAACCCAACTGGCTGCACTTGCCCAGCAGATGCAAGTTCTTAACACGGTAGTGCGCCAGCTTCAGCATCAGCACCGGTCCATGGCTACCCACCAGTAGCCAGGGACCCCGGTGGTCCATGCCGCAGCACCCCGCGATAGCCTGTGCTCTTCCAAGGAAGGTTGTCGCAGCCACGGGCCACCACTGACAACCGGGGCAGCCATCAAGCTCCGACGAAAGGACAACGAGCCGGCTCTGCTGACAGAGTGAGCCGCTCACCAAACCTCGAGCGGGAGGTGCCCAGACCCCACCGAGGCAAGAAAAGCAAGACCCTCCATCATGGGTGACATGCATCCATGTCACCTTCTCTGTCTCCTTCGGCGGAGGGATCCACGGATGAAGCCATCAGGCGTATGGCGGAGAGGCGCCTGGAGGAGCATGACCGCAAGCTGGTAGAGCTGTCTCACCAGTTCGCCAACTTGCCTAGCCCCACCATTGAGTCAACGGGCCATGAAGCCCATCCTCCTTTCTCTTGAGAGATTCAGGCGGAGCCGATTCCCTGTCGGTTCTGCATGTCGTAGGTGGACTTCTATGACGGGACTACCGATCCCTTGGATCACATGGAAAGCTACCGGGCCCTCATGAGGATCCAGGGAGCCACCGACGCTTTGTTGTGTGTCGCCTTCCCCGCTACTCTCCGGGAGGCGGCTCGAGTATGGTTCACCCGCCTCGAGCCGGAGAGCATCAACTCCTTCGTCCAATTGGGGCAAAAGTTCGTGGTCCACTTCGACGCCTACCGGAAGATGCCATGCAAGGCGGACAGCCTCTTCTCCATCAGGCAACAGGATCAGGAGCCGCTGCAGGATTACGTGGCTCATTTCAAGGCTGCCGCCCTGGAGATCTACTGTTTGGAGGAGCCGGTCGCCATACTGGCCTTGAAGCAAGGGCTCAAGACTTCTTGCTTGACGTACTCGCTCGACAAAAAGCCTCCAAAGTCTAACTCCGAGCTCCTCATTCATGCCCAGAAGTACATCCGCACCGAGGAGGCAAATCATACCCGGCGAGAGCTCGATGGGAGGCCACTGAAGAGGCTCGCGCTCGCCGGGCCGCCTGGGGCACAGAAGCCGGCGCCATCAGCTCGGAGCTTCCACCCTGGATCGGGGCCAAGGAACACTCCTATCCCTGAAAGGAATCTCACTCCCCTTCTCGCCCCGAGGACGAAGATCCTCATGGAGATCGAGGGCGAGACCTACCTGAGACGCCCATCGCCATTGAAGCCATCTGCCACCCGTGACAAGTCAAAGTAATGTCGCTTTCATCGCGACCATGATCACGATACCGAGGAATATGGCGACCTCAAGTGGGAGATTGAGGAGCTCATCAAGAGAGGCTACCTCGGAAGGTATGTGGGGGGCAGATCGCAGTTGGAATCCTAGGCACACGTCGCCCTTCCCACCAGTCCCAGCGGTCGACAATCGCCCCACTAAGAAGCCGGTGGGGACGATACACTGGGGGACTGGGTGCACCCCTGAGAAGGCCCGGGGGGCAAGGGGTGGAAAAGCTCTCGAGCGTCCTATGATCCTACCGCACAACGCCCAGAACGGCAATGGGCAAAACGCCATTCAACCTTGTCTTTGGCACGGAGATAGTGATTCCAGTTGAGCTCGGCATACCCCCTCCTCAACCTGGACCCCCTCGAAGAAACAAGGGTTAAAGCTTGGCTTTGGATGGCAGTGTACCATTAACGGGTCGCCCGACATCATAACACCTGGGTGAAGTTGAAGGCCTTTCGACCTGGCGACCTGGTATCGTGCTGAGCTGAGGCATCCCAACCCAGAGAGCGCGGTAAACTCCTGCCGAATTGGGAAGGCCCCTACAAAGTGGCCGAGGCCCTCCTATAGGGGGCCTACTACCTCGAGGACCTCGGTGGAACTAGATTCCCCCCAGACATGGAATGCTTATAATCTGAGGAGTTACTGCCAATAGTGTAAGTTCTCCCTCCTTTTGAAATAAAGGTCCTTTTCCTGTGCAACAGTTTATTTACCTTGTAGGAACACCGATGACCTGGGAAGCCCCCAGGCACCGGTGAGCCTGGCTCCCCAGCACCAAAGACTGGACGACCCTTCGGCACCAAAGACCTGGGAAGCCCCAGGCACCGGCGAGCCCAGCTCCCCGACATCATCGGATCCCATGACCCTCTGGTGCAAAGACCGGATCCCACGACCCTCCGGTGCAAAGATCGGATGACCCTCCGGCACCAAAGACCTGGGAAGCCCCCAGGCACCGGCGAACCTAGCTCCCTGACATCAAAGACCGGATCCCACAACCCTCCAGTGCAAAGACCGGATGACCCTCCGGCACCGGCGAGCCCAGCTCTCCGGCAAAGGACCTGGGAAGCCCCCAGGCAACCAACGCACTTTCGAGCCCAACTCCAAGGCGCCATCTCAAATCATCGAAGTCCCCGAGCCCAGCTCCAGGATGCCAGCCCCAGACCGGAGCTCAGATCTCTGGCCAAGGGAATCTCCTCGACCAACACGCTTTCGAGCCCAGCAACAAGGCACCATCTCAAATCATCGAAGTCCCCGAGCCCAGCTCCAGGATGCCTGCTCAAGACCGGAGCCCAGATCACTGGCCAAAGGCGCCCCCAAGCCACGCAGCTCGTCACCGACAATGCCCCCGGGCTCGGCCTCACGATGACAGCCGAAGCCGGGCCCTGTCCTCTTTCAAGTCCGCTCCCACAAGTCCGGGATGCTTACGCCGGAGCCGAGCGCGAACTCTCACCCAAGGTGGACCTCTCGAGATCGGGCCCCTTGGTCAGGAATCGAGCCCAGCCTCCTCCATCGCGAGGTGCCCCTCCGAGCTCAGGTCCCCTGGGCTGGGCAGTATCGTCGCCAATCAAAGACCTGGGAAGCCCCCAGGCACCGGCGAGCCTAGCTCCCCGGTAACAAAGCCCAGAGAAGAGTCCTCTGGCACAAAGACCTGGAAAGCCCCCAGGCACCGGCGAGCCTAGCTCCCCGGCACCCAAAGACTGGATGATCCTCCGGCACCGGCGAGCCCAGCTCCCCGGAGAAGGACCTGGAAAGCCCCCAGGCACTCAACGTTTTCGAGCCCAGCTCCAAGGCATCATCTCAAATTATCAACATCCTCGAGCCCAGCTCCAGGACACCAGCTCAAGATCGGAGCTCAGATCTCTGGCCAAGGGAATTTTCCATCAAGACGTCTTCAAGCCCAACTCCAAGGCATTATCTCAAATAATCAACGTCCTCGAGCCCAGCTCCAATACACCAGCCCAAGATCGGAGCTCAGATCTCCGGCCAAGAGAATTTTCCACAAACGCGTCTTTGGGCCCAGCCCTAAGGCACTGTCTCAAATCATCGAAGTCCCCGAGCCTAGCTCCAGGATGCCTGCTCGAGACTGGAGCTCAGATCTCCGGCCAAGGGCACCTCCGAGCAGCGCAGCTCATTATCAACAGCGCTCCCGGGCTCGGCCTCGCAACAACAGCCAAAGCCGGGCCCCGTCCTTCGCCAGGTCAGCTCTCGCAAGCCCGGGATGCCTAGGCCAGAGCCGAGCACGAACTCCCATCCAAGGCGGACCCCTCGAGATTGAGCCCTATGGTTAGGAGTCGAGCCCAGCCTCCTCTACCGCGAGGCGCCCCTCCGAGCTCAGGTCCCCTGGGCTGGGCAGTATTGTCGCCAATCAAAGACCTGGGAAGCCCCTAGGCACCGGCGAGCCTAGCTCCCCGGCATCAAAGACTGGATGACCCTCCGGCACCGGCGAGCCCAGCTCCTCGGCGAAAGACCTGGGAAGCCGGCGAGCCTAGCTCCCCGGCATCAAAGACCGGATGACCCTCCGGCACCGGTGAGCCCAGCTCCTCGGTGTAGGACCTGGGAAGCCCCCAGGCACTTAGTGCCTCCGAGCCTAACTCCAGGATGCCAAGGCCTAGAACTCAGATTTCCAGCACCACAATCCCCAAGCATCGACGTCCTTGAGATTGGCTCCGAGATACTAGGGTTCAAGACTCGGACTTCCAACACTAAGGATCTCAGCCTTCGATGTCTCCGAGCCCAGCTCCAAGATGGCGACCACTGAATTATGCCCCTAAACAGCTGAGTCCAAGGTTAACATCCATCACCGGCATAACCTCAAGCTCAACGCCGGGTCCATGCCAGTTGGAGTCCTCGACTCCTCTCTCGGACCTCCCTGCACCAAAAAGAAGAAGCAAAGAAAGGGAGGAGAAGAGAGAGAAGGGACATTCCACATTGCAGATAATGGAGGCACCATGATTGCAAAAGTAAGTTTCATTACTGAAAGAGTTGATGACACTATCTTCCGAGCCCCGATAGGCTGGGTGACCCGGTCAAGAAAAAAGAAAAGACAAGAGAAAAAGTACAAGCATAAAAAGAAGAAAGGTCCTATCCTAAGGGGCTGGCTCCTTTCCCAGGCGGCGCACGGTTGGGACCTCTCCCTCCTCTACCTTCGCAGGAGGAGTAGGTTCAGCTGCTGGGGCCGCTGGGGTCGAATCGGCTGCCTCCGGCTACGGCGCAGGTGCTGCCCTTGCCGCCGTCGACGTCGGCTCCCTGAGGCCGGGCGCTTCCGAGGTCGTTGGAGCCTGAGCCTCGGTTGGAGCAGCTCCCTGCTTTGCCACTGCTGTCGTCGTTGCAAAGGAAGCCTTCTTCCCCGGGATGCGGAGCGCTGCCAGTTGCTCCTCGGACAGAACTCCCTGCAGCCGGGACCGCTTCCCGGAAGTCCTTGAGGTACTCCGGGGTTGCCTTGAAAGCAGCCACAGCATCAACAGCTACTTTCTCTGCAGCCTCGGCCCGGCGTCGGACCTCCTCGAGCTCCGCCTGCAGGTGCTCGGACAGGCAGACGGCCGTCACCAATGCCTTCTCGGTGGATTCGGTGGAACGGTGGGAAAGAGCGGCCTTCTCCTCCGCATCGACATCCCTCCTCTCGGTCGTGGCCACCTTCTTCTCAGCGGAGGTGGCCCTCTCCTCTGGTCGCCTCCGACTCGGCCCGAAGCTCCTTCAGCCGGGCCCGTTTGGACTCGAGCTCGCTGTAGAGCTCCTTCCTTATTTTGGCCGCGTCAGCAGCTTCGGCCTGGAGGCTCTTCACCTTCTGGCCAGCCTCCGAGACCTCCGCATCCTTCCGGCATATTTCAGCCTTGAGGGATGTGAGCTCGGCTCCCTGCTCTCTATCCCTTCTTGCCCAGTTGCGGCAGTAATCCTTTATGAGGATCAGCTCCCGCCCTTGCTGCAGTAAGAAGAGCCAAGTCAGCAACTAACTAAAAAAGAAGAAGGCAAAAAGATGTTAAGGTAAGGGAGAGCTACTTACGGCGTATAGCTGGGCGAACGACGTCGTGATGACATCACCGAGGAGTCACCCACTCCCCTCGTGCTTGTCGCATGACTGGACAGAGAAGTCCATCATGCGCTCCGCCAGGCTCGCATCCTTTATCAAGGATATGTTTGGGCCCAACCAGAAAGGGACTCGGCGGTAGTCCCTCTCCTGTGTTCCCGCCGGTTCGGCCCCTTCGGCGGTAGAAGGCTCCCTCGGCGCCAACTGGGAGCTGATTAAGGTGTCACCTTAAAAATTTCTGAAGCCAAAAGTATCTTACACCTTAATGAGAGAGCAGTTCAAGGATGTATGTGAATGGTGTAAAAAACTTAAATTTCTAGATAGTTATACAAGTAATTTAGCTCGGTACGTCAATGTCAAAGATTGCAGGTTCTATGGGTTAAAAAGTCATGATTGCTATATTTTCATGCAATGATTACTATCATTAGCTTGACGTGATCTCTTTTCAAACTCCCTATGGAGTACTTTGACTGAGCTTAGTCTTTTTATCAAGGACATTTGTGCTATCGAATTATCTATCAATCATATCTTTAATCTGGAGGCTAGTAGTGTAAAGACGATATGCAAGTTAGAGCTAGCTTCTTTGACTTCATAAAGCATCTCATGATTTATCTGGTCTATGAAGCTAGGGTGAGGAGACCAGTGCAGTATAGATGGATGTATCTATTTGAAAGCATATGCATAGTCTAAAGAAGAAAGTGAAAAATAAGGCCAGAGTCAAAAGTTCTATTGTGGAAGCTTATATAATAGAAAAAATTTTAAATTTTAGCCAACATTTTTTTTAATCCTAATGTATAGATAAAGTTAATTCAAGTTGATCAAAATGTTGATAGTGATGGTAAGGGATTAGAGAGAAATGTCAATATTTACCTATACTGCTTGTGAATTTGGCCGTGAGATTCACCGAATTTTAATGAATGTTGAATTTTGAAAGGCACAACATATATTTTGCTAAACTATGATGATGTCACTTCATACATTGAGTAAGTATCTATCATAATCTAAACTTTTCAATCACTTATTACAGTATGCTAATTTTATGCATGTTTAGAGATTTTGATCGAATATTGAGATGGAACAACCCGAGAATAAGTAAGCAAGAAATTTTTGCATGACATTCATAAAACTTTGCAGATTGGTTCCATCAATTAATAAGCATCCATTGATATTTTATTTATTTTATTTTTTTTAATTTATTCTTTTTATACTATGTAGGCTGTGCAAGGTAGGGACCCTATTCTTAAAAGGCTAAGATCATTAACTTATGAGCCAGCAAAATACGTGACATATTACAATGGTTATAATGTTAATGGTTTTAAATTTCATACTTAGGAATATGGATATCATAAGAGTATAATGAACAATGATATGTATATAAAGGATAGTGATGGAAAGGGTCGAAGAATGACTACTATAGAATCCTCGAAGAAGTGATTAAGTTGACCTACGTTAAAGATAATAGGATCATTTTATTTAAAGGCCAATGGTTTAATAATAACAACAGTATGAAGATTGATCCATGACACAGACTTATTAAAATCAAATATGGATCAAAAGCATATGTCGACAATCCATTTGTATTAACTCAATAAGTTCCTCGAGTACATTATATTTCTTTTCCATCAAGGGAGGGCGGAAGGAAATATTGGTAGGCTATATGCAAAATTAAGTTTCGAGTCATTTATTACAAGCTCGAAGAAGAAGAGAGCTATTTAACAGAATGCTTTCAGGATAATGAAACACTATGAGTTATCAATCCTACTTTGATGTAGAGTTGGATACTTTAGGAATTCTGCTACATGAAGGCCAGCATAAGAAGATAGATCATATTGAGTTACTTTTAGGGGGCAATCCTATCCAAGAAGCATGAGAAGAAGAGGAAGAAGAAGAATGAAAGAGGAGGATGAAGATGATGAAATGGAAGAAGAGGATAAATCAAAAAAAATCTGAAGGATATCAATCATCTGAAGAGGTCAATGAGTAGTGTCAAATATATAATTCTTGAATCATTTTAAATACTTATCTTCCATACATTTTAAATTTTTCATTACTTGCTCCTACAATTATATAATTAATTTGATGAATTTATTTATTTTTATTTTCAATGATTAGACATCATATCTTTCAGAGGCCGTAGCTATACCAGTTGAGGATAGAGCTCTCGAGGAGAGAGTGATCACAATGCCAGCTCTCATGATTCAGTACCACTCACACCACATAGTAAACTCTAAAATTTTAGATATTTAATCTTTTTAATATTTTATTATTTAATATAATATTCTTTATTTTAGATATGCTTCAATTAAGTTTGCAGGACATGGGATCATGAATGACCCCACAGTCATAAGCTGCAGAGACCGGCTCATCTTAGACTTGGTGTTGTGGTCGAGGATTCGCCCGGCTTGTAGCACCTCCGATTCATTTGGAGGATAGAGAGCTCATTCATGTCCAGAGCCATTCATAATTATTACATCCTTATATTAAAATATTTAAAACTCAATTATTTTATAGTTAATATTTATTATTAAATTTTAATTTTATGGGACATTTAGAGAGCCTAGAGTTTTTCAAGTGATTACCAGGATCATTCGTCAATTGATACCAGGATCGATGAACGAGTTTTCTAGTTTGCCATTGGGAGCTCAAGATGCAGCCTATCAAATATTCTTGTTAAGTTAAATATATTTAATTTTTAAAATAATAAAATTATTGTATTTTCTTTGTTTAATACAAGTTTGCTTTTACTTGCAGGAGTATTACCGGTTCAACACTCCTCAGACTGAGGTTGGCCGTTCGATCTTTGAGAAGGTGGCCACATGTCGGTTTTGGGATGAACTATACGATCTCAAGCAGAGAGCTATAGAGCACACCGATTCCTAGTTAACATCGGACTAGAGAATATTTAGGGATCAGTGGATGCTAGTGAACATGTGGGAGCCCCTTTGTGACATGTGAAGCATCGAGGAGTATTTTGCTAGGCGACAAAGGGCATGATAGAATCGTACCGTCTAGTAGGATCCGATCAAGCATACTGGTGGCTCTATTGGCATGCATATAGTGGCTGACAAATTATAAGAATTCTTTACTTAATTATATTAATTAATTTTAATTTCAAACTAATACTATATATATTTTAATTAAATTATTTTTATTATTTATTTATTGTAGTTATGATAGTTGGGTCATGTCCAGGATAGTTGTAGTCATGGGAGGTGGTGCGGACACCATGACCAGATGAAAATGATAGGTCGAACCTACATCCCGGTGGATCACTTGTGAATGAAGCGCTAAGCCCAAATCCCAGATCACTTGTAAATAGTTATCTTAAATTTTGTTATTTTAGCTTAGTTGGGTTTAGCTCTAAGTCCAAAATTGAGTCCCTATAAAAACCCCTGGACCCAAAATTGGGCCTATTAAAAAATTTCAATTTCAATTGGATCATAAATTTTATTATAATGGTCCAGTGTTAGTTAGCCTTTTTTACCAACTTTAATTAGGATTTTGTATTTGCAAGCCTAATTAAGTATGGTATGGTTTAATTATGAGTCAGTATGCCTTTTGATCAAATTGGGTTCCAATTGATCAAGTTGGGCTTGAAATTAGTTACAATTGAGTCTTTGTAATTAATTAGTTGGTTGAGTCTTGTAATTATTATTTGAGTCCTATAATACAAGAGGAGACCCAAGTCAAAACCCATGTGATTCCATGTGTTAGCTCAAGTCAAGCCATGTACCAACTATCTCTTGGCGCCCCACCTTCATATGCACCACATGCATCAAGTTTGGACCAATCACATGACATTTTTGGACATCACTTGCCACATCATCAGTCTACATCACTTGCCACCTCATCAAGACAATTTCATATGCCATGTCACTTACCTTCGTCAGCCACATGAAGGACTTAGCGCCAACCACTCCTTGTCGCCCAACTCAAAACCAAAGTGTCGCCACTTTTTAAGAGAAGTAAAGCAGAAGGAGTCCAAGCCAAGTTAGCGCCCCTTCCCTCCTCATTTTGTCGCCAAATCCAAAGGAGAAGTCGGCCAAGAGTCCATCTCAAAGGGATGCCCAAGTGAAGAAGGTTTAAGGGTTTTCTTACTTCAAGAGTTCAAGGCAATCAAGTTCCAGGAAATCAAGATTTCAAGAACTCATGAATCCTACTAAAACTCATGAATTTTTTCTTATCCAAATTGAAGAGTCCACTCTCATACAAGAGTCCTCATCATCCAGACTCCAGAGTCCACCTCTCATGGCTACTCGAGAACCCATCTTGGCCACACATCACCATCCATCAAGATCGCCCAAGAAGGATTGGAGTAATCACATGTTGGCGCCCAACCTGAAGAGGTCAATCCCGTGATGTCGCCCACTTTGGATGAAGGCCAAGGAGAGCTCAAAGACTAGAGTCCAAGACACCAGAAGCAAGGACTTAAGGAGTTGTTGCATAAGGGAAACCAATACAAGACTTAATAACCCATACAATTCATGTTGGTGGTCTATAAATACCACCATTAATCCCTCTTATAAATACAATTATTATTCATCAAATAAAATCGATATTTTGTTAAATTTCCTTTACTGTGCGCATCATGGGATGTGAGGCCCTTCCTTTGTTCTTCGGAGTATCACGGGGTGTGAGGCCCTACATATCCAACAATCAGAAAACCCTAGCCGCCATCTTCCATCCCATCTTTCATCCCTTCCCTTCCTCCTTTTTCATCTTCTTCTTTTTCTTTCTATAACCATCTAATTTGAAGTTTCTTTTGAGTGATTGCAGGTGATCAAGGATTCGAAGTCAGGGTGTCCTTGTCTTGGAACCAACATCGTGGAAGTTCGAAGCCTGAAGATCGACCTTCTTGAAGCCCTGCCGCAAGTTCCTTAAGAGTCCTGTCGGATCCACACCAGAGGGATATAATCATCGTTGGTAAATTTAAATACCCATCCCTACTCTTTAATTTCTATTTCCTTGATAAGTAGAACCATAGTTTAAGGTGATTTCTTAATCACCAATTCTTGGTTTTTCTAGTTTATTTTGTTAGATCGGCTTTGCGGGTAGATAACTAGTGACTAGTTTTGCTTTATTGATCTCCTCGAGTCTTTAAATCTGAAAATTCTAAATAAAATTTAATATCTATTAATCACTATTAATTAGATTAATAATTAGTAGATTAATTTTTGCATATTGTCCCGTATCAGAAGGCTACATATCAGTCCAAGAGGATTGATAATTCTTTAGATAAAAGACCTTAACATGTTATGGTAAGAATTTAAAATTTTAAGTACTAATTTTTATATATACTAATATGCATAATTAGACTAATTAATTTAGAAAATATATAGATAGATTACGTGAAGTATGCCGTAGCATGGTACAATGAAGACCCATCATCTCAGCCCCTCCTTGATCTCAAGAGATGGCTTAGGGTCATAGGAGGGGTGAATAGGAGCCAGGTTCTCGGATTTGGCCATAGCTTTGACCTTCGGTAGCTCGTTATTCTTTAGTATCTTCTTCTCAGGCTCCGATGATTCAGACGTGGAGTGATGCATACATCGAGAATATTGTGAACCATGTTCTGGCCCAATGATCTCAGTACCTTCGGGTTACCATCTGTGATATCATCGTAGAGCTTTTTCAAGACCTGCATCTATGCAATCAGCTGGCCTCGTTATCACAGTCATCATAATAGATTTATTAATATTTTTTTTACTTATTTTAATTTTTTATTCTTATAAATTTATTAATAATATTTTATCTCTTTGTTATAGGATGCTGGGATATCTGACACTCATCCTCCAGCTACTAGAAAGGATATGTAGCAGGAGGATGATGACGATGATGACAATGTAGATTTCACATGATTTTTTTATTTTGATATTATGTATATTTTTTTAGTAGTGTAAATTTATGAAATTATAAAATTTATACTTTTAATATAATATAATTAGATTTTTACCATAATATAATTATGATTGTTAATTATTATTTTATTTTTAATATTATTTAAAAATTCTAATTATTTATTATTATCATTAAAATTAAATTTTCAAAAAATTAATTATTGATTTAAAAAATTAATATATTATTAGTGACGGCATTACTGATGGTATTTGTGTTGCTAAATCGTAACAATGGCCTTCTTGTGTCGATAGGATATTTTTGTTGCTAATAATTTATTTAATTATTTTTTAAAAATTTAAAACTTATTAATGATGGTAGTAGCAACAACGATTGCCATCATTAAATATTTAGTACTGGAGGTGTTTTATTGTTGACAAAAATTTTTATGGTCACTAATAAGTTTTTTAAATTATTTTTAAAAATAAAAATTTTATTAGTGATGGTTTACTTTTGTTGCTAATATCATCGCTAATAATTCTTATTAGTGACAATTTTGATCATCATCACTGATAAGGATTATTAGCAACTGGAATTTAATCGATGACCAATTGACGATGGTGAGCCATCACTAATTGAATTAGTGATGGCACAATGAGTATTACTGACGGTATTTAGCTATCGATAATAGTCATTTTTCTTATAATGAGAGTGCCAGTCGAGGAGAGAGCTCTTAAGAAGCGAGCAAACATGCTGGCAGCTCACATGGGTCTACTCCACTCATATCACATGCTAGATTTTAAAAAAATAGATATTATTTTTTATATTATTTTATGTATTGTTATATAATATAATATTTTTTATATTAGATGTTGTCCGCTCAGATTTCGTTGACATGGGGTCACCAATGACCCCACAGTCATAAGCAGCGGTGACCTGTTTATCTCAGACTCAGCATTATAGTCAAGGACCTGCTTGACTCGCAGCATCTCTGACTTGGCCGAAGGATAGATTGCTCATCCACATTCAGAGCCGATAGTAAGTGCTACATTTTCATATTAATATATTTAAAATTTAATCCTTATAAAGAATAATTATTATTAAAATTTAATTTTATAGTACATTCGAAGAGACTGGAGTTTCTTGGGTGGTTACTGGGATCATTTGTCGATTAATGTTGGGACCGGTAAACGAGTTCTCCAGTTGGCTATCAGAGACTCCTAATACAGCTGGCAAATATTCCTTGTAAGTCAAATGTATTTAGTTTTTAAATTCATGACATGTTAATATTTTATTTTCTTAATATAAGCTCGCTTTTTTTGTATGAGTACTACCAATTTAAGACTCAAGATGAGGAGATTAGCCATCCGATCTTCAAGGAGGTGGCCACACATCAGTTCTAGAATGGGCTACATAGCTTTAGCATATCGCCACAGAATATACCAGTTTCCAGTCACCATTGGACTAGAGGAGTTATACTGATCACTAGATGTGGATGGACATTAGGTGGCCCTCTACGATATGTAAAGCACTGAGGAGTACTCCACTAGGTGGCAGAGGGCATGATAGAATCGTGCTGCCTGACAGGATTCGATCAAACATACCAGTAGTTTTGTCGGCATGCATATGGTGGCCGATAGATTGAAAAAAATTATATATATATTTAATTTAATTTCATATTAAAGTGACAATATATGTATTTTAATTAATTTATTTTTATTATTTATTTATTATAGACATGGTAGTTGGATCATCCACTAGTGTAGCTGTAGTCATGGGAGGCCACATATCGATCCAGGAGGACTGGTGATTATTTAGATGAGAGATCTCGATATATCACGATAAGAACTAATAACTTTAAGTATTAATTTTTTATATATATTGATATGTATAATTAGACTATTCAATTTATAAAATGTATCAGCAAATTACATGGAGTACGTCATAGCGTGGCACGATGAGGACCCGTTCTCTCAATCCCTCCTTGATCTCGAAGGACAGCTCAAGGTTTAGAATGGGTGACTAGGAGCCAGGTCCTTGGATTCAGCAATAGCTTCAACCCTTTGTGACTCGATACTCTTCGTCATCTCCTTCTCTGGCTCTAATGATTTAGACGTGGAGTGATGCACACGTCGAAGACATTGTAAGTCATGTTTTTGCCCAGCAACCTCAGTACCTTCGGGACACCATCTGTGATATGGTCGTCAAGCTTTTCTAGGATCCACATCTGTGTGATTAACTAGTCTCATTATTACATCCATCAAAGTATGTAAGTCTATTAATATATTTAATTATTTTATTTTTTATATTTAAAAATTTATTAATTATATTTTATTTTTCTTTGTTATAGAATATTGGGATATCCGGTTCTCATCCATCAGTTGCTGGAAAGGACATGTAGGAGGAGGATGGCATATATCTCACATGATTTTTTTATTTTGATATTATATATATACTTTTTTAGTAGATATATTTACTTTTTTAATTGTATAAATATATGAAATTATAAAATTTATACTTTTTAATAAATATAATTAGATTTTTTATTTATAATTATGATTATTAATTGTTACTTTATTTTTAATATTGTTTAAGAATTCTAATTATTTATTATCATCATTATAAAAATTAGTTTTTTTTAAAAAATAATTATTACATTTTTAAAAAAATTAAAAAAATTGTAATGATGGCATTTGGCGACGGTATTTGCCATCACTAAATCATTATTATTGACGATGATTTTTGTCGATAAATTTTTTTGATTGCTAATAATTTTTTTAATTAATTTTAAAAATTAAAAATATTATTAGTGATGGAAAATTCTTGTTGTTAATTCTGTCTCTAATAATCCTTATTAGTGACGGCTTAGAAACCCATCGCCCATAAGGATTTGTTGCGATAGGGATTTATCCGATGGCTTAGTAGTGATGCGCGTCATCGCTAACAATATTAGCAATGGTAAATTGAGTATTAACGATGGCTAAACGCTGTCGCTAAAAGCCTATTTTTTTATAGTGATTCATGGAGACTGAGGCGGAGCACAGAGTCCAACACACCTAGTAATGCTAGAATCAAGGCTGCTTATATTTTTATTAGATTTGGCTTGCCCATAATGCTGAAGTGTTTAAGGCAAGCTGGCAACTAGTGAGAATGGTGCCGGAGAGGACTATAACCTGGGTTTCGAAGATTGTTGAAGCATCGCTGTCCAATTTTGCCTTGAGGATCCAGGACATCTGGGACTCTTCCCTTACCTCTTGATCAGAAGGAGAATTTTCATCTCTTGGGAGCTCCCATCCTTAACATTCCTGAAGGTTAATTTTGATGGCAGCATGGTGGATATGTCTGGTGGAGCTGGGTTTGTGATTCGGGGTCATGATTCTTGGATAGTTGCAATTGAGGGTGTTCAGCTAATGGAGACTTCAGTGCTTAGGACAGAGTTGAGAGTGGCTTGAGAGCGTATCACTTATGCAAGGATAACTCTTAGAGCTAATCGACCGTTAATGATGAGGGATTCTATAATAGTTATGGCCTAGTTTACAAAGGCACCCTGACTATGGTGCTGCTACTCATTTCCTGGTGCATGACATCAAAAGCTAACTTTTTGGATGTGTATTTTATGATATCAGAAATATCTATCATGAAGTGAATAGTATTGTGGACCGAATTGCTTTGTTTGCTGCTCGGCATTCTGGAAAGGGTACTTAAACTGATGCTAATGTTTTGCTGATATCTTTTCGGGATATCATCTTTTTTGACTTTTTGAGCCATACTCATACTCGTTTTGTATGAATTATCTATCTTATATATATATATAACCCTTTATCAATACGGGGTTGATGCCGGGTTTTTCATGCCTAGACTAATGTTGCTTACAACATTAGCTGTGGTTTTCATACAAGTTTCCCGGTATGATTTCAAGTCTCTTTAACTTCATGCTGTCATTGATGTTTTTTCCTTCAGGCTGTCAGCTTTTCCAATATAGACCTACCATGATAACTTTGCCTATTGAATGAACAACACTGCAATGTAACAGCCACAAAGCTACTGGCAATCATATGATATGTTTGACTAGCAGCTTGCAGTTCACACAACCCCTGCACAACAGTGACAACATGAAAGTCTTGCCTCTAACTGGCCATCACAAGGTTCTCTCTCTCTACCAAGCAGCTTGCCGGTAGCTACTAATTGGACTTCTCGATGTTCTTAGAAATCTCCCAACAAGCCCTACAAAATAAGTACGAAAAGATTTGAACTCCAGGTTAGGACCCCTTGGTTGTACCAATTCCCTTTTGGTAGGAGGCTCATGTTTCGACCTCGGAAGGTATTTTTATCGAAGGACTTGACAACGGTAACTCTTTATCATATATATGATTGAAAAATTTAAAATTTATTCCGCATGAGTTTTTTCAGGAAGCACCGTAGCAAAACCATTATTAGCAAAAAGGATCATGAAATGAAATCCACAAGATTAAAAGATGTATCACAGACATCCAGAAGCAGAGATTTGGTGTAGAAGCATCAGCCCGATTTAAGAACAAATACTTCTAATACAGAAACTACCGGGGGATGCTAAGTAGTAAGTATCTTTATGAATGCAAGACTTCTCCAAGTTTTAGCAACAAAAAGCTTCGATAATACATGAAGTGGCTCCATATTATATGATGAAGATAGAAGAAAAGTTGTACAAACTAGCTAGTTCTAACTCTTCTTAATTAATAAGTGTTACAAAGAATGAATATGGTCTGTGTGTGTGTGTGTGTGAACAAGAACAGCTATTTATTTATCCTCACAGGCACTAACAGCATATTAATGGGAAGATGAAATTGAACTTACAAACATAATAAGATCTTTAAATAGTTGAAACAATACATAAACCTCATCTCATAAAAGAGAAATAGGAAGTTACTCCAAAGACCCTTGGCCTTCACGGCTCCAAAGTAGGCACGCTCGGCTCAAAACATTACTCT
This sequence comes from Areca catechu, assembly GCA_021397845.1. Classification (NCBI taxonomy): domain Eukaryota; kingdom Viridiplantae; phylum Streptophyta; class Magnoliopsida; order Arecales; family Arecaceae; genus Areca; species Areca catechu. Next base: position 11,203,054 of record CM038041.1, read on the forward strand.
CACACATCCCACAGATTATGTACATAGCACATATTATGCTCATAATACAAAAGAAAAAATGGAAAAGAAAAGAAACGAGGGGAAAGAAAATGAACAACTCAAATAACTACCATAACTACATTCATGGCAAATCCCATCAACCAGAAGATTTATTTTGATTCACCACATACATGGAGCGGAAACGGCTGGCTATTTGGGTGAATGATGGCCGTTGCTCAGGATCAGGTGCCCAGCATTGTTCCATCAACCTTCTCCAATCTGGGTCGCAGGAACTTGGCACAGGAGGCCTCAGTGTATTATTTAAAATACCTCCTGCTTGTAGACAGGGAAAGCTAATTCAGCACTAAAACTTTTGTCGCCTTGGTAAGAACTAGGAAAAACTCCTGAAGATGGTGCTATGATATGCGTGTGTTGTGTCTTTTTTCTTTTTCTTTTTTTTGGAGGGGGTGGGGGTGGGGGGTGGGGAGGGGAGACACATTCTGGACGTTGGATTTATTCTCATTCTCTCCCAAAAAAGTAGAGGTCTAGTGCACGAGGCTCCTATAACTGGAAGGTCCAAGCCCTCTAGGGAGGTTGCACATACACACCTTATTCCTAATAAAAAGGCTATTTCCATATTTTGAACTGGAGGTCATAATAGAGCAACCATATCACCCTCTTCTCTCTCTCTCTCTCACTCTCTACATGATTAACTAGGCAATGGAGTGGACTATTGGTAGGAAAATCCATTCCAGCAGAATCGTGAAACCAGGATGATTTTAGTCATGCTTACAAATTCTTTCTGAATGATATCACTCACTATCACAAAATTAGAAACACAGGCTATGATCAGTTCTTGATGCTGTGACAGCCTAGGTTTAATATGCACTCTGGCATAATTTTGGGCCCAAAGAAGTCATGTCCTTGTATAAAGGAAAGCATCAAGTGGACATAAGATCAACATTCCTGAGAGTGATATCAAGAAATATCACCTTCAGATCTAAAAGTTCTAGGGTATGACTGTTCAAAAGGGTCATGAATTCTCCAAAGCAGGCATTGGCAAGGACTACTCGCAGACATCCAGTATCCATGAACTAAACAATACAATTTACAATTTCCTGAAAAAGTAGTGAAGTTTTGAAAGCATACCTATAACCGCACCATAATGCATATCAGCATAAGGCTCCTCACCGGTGAGAATTTCCCACATAACAATGCCAAAAGAATAAACATCAACCTGCAGTGTCATTATAGATTAGCTCCTGATATTAACAAACCTCCGAATCTTGGTAAACTAGACTTCAAACATGCAGGTGAACTTTTTCTAGGAAGATTTCTAGGGTAATTTACCACTTTTGACATGCAATACCAGGCTACCAATTGATAGTCAACGGAGTATATCATTATAAAAGAGGGGTAATCTGAATTACCTTACTCTTAATTCTTCATATACAAAAGAGGGGGGGGAATTACATCACTAGCATATACATGACAGTGAAGGTCATGGCTTGCAAATAGTCAACATTAAGAATAAACCAATAGCATTCTTTTCCTTGTTTCTTTCTGAGACCAGATTCCACTGACAGTCCATTGGCTTCATTTAGCAATGGTACGACTGATGCTATTGGTTTATTCTGAGATCCTACAGAGATATTGCTTAAACAAATGATTCCTCCGATAATAGGTCTCTGAAATTCTAGGGTGAACCCCTACAAAAGTTGTTGGACTTCAATACGGTGGAACTCTGGGAGCAATTGCGAAACTGAATACTTTTCCCAATTAGGCATCTGGCCATTACCCATAAGTATAGAGCTTGCATGCATTAAATATGTCATACCATCAGGGATCCATGCATGCATGCCATCTTCAAATTTATTCAATATGTAACAGGGACAGTATTCAAAAAGTAGTATACAATAAGCACGGTAATGTTCTGTTGCTATATATCCATAACAAAAGCATAGCAACAGTGCACTTTCAAAATGAAAAAGATTGCATGATACCTTATCAGACACCTTGTTGCTGTTGATAGTTAATAATTCTGGAGCCATCCATGGAAGTGTCCCCCTCATACCACCGGAAACCATTGTATTTCTTTTTATCTTTGACAAGCCAAAATCACCTACCTGGATGAAACAGATACTAAAACTCAGATGGCCAAATATTTGGCATTGGCAAACTTGCAGTGATTCACTTGGCATCCATAAGAAGTGCCACTTTTAACAATGTACCTAATGAAGTGCAGTTAGTATGGTTGAAACTATGTCTCTCTTGACAACAAAAATGTATCATACCTTACAAATTGGTCTTGATGGATCTTTGAGATTCACAAGCAAATTATCACATTTCAAATCAAAATGTACGATATTCTTAGAATGGAGATATTCCATCCCTATTGCTGCATCCATTGCAAGTACAAGCCGCTTACGTAGATCAAGATACCTATTATGTCGAATTATCCATAAACCAAAGTGTTAGTTCTGACTATAAGTATACATTAACAGAGGAGATAAGAGAGAGAGAGTATATACTTGTCCTTGCGTAGTAAAGAGTGCTTCAGAGAACCATTGACCATGAATTCTGTTACTGTTGCTAATGTCCCCCCTGGTCCATCTTGCACAACCCCATAAAACGCCACAACATTTGGATGGTGAAGCTTTGAGAGAATACAAGCCTCCCGCCAAAACTCTGAAGTCTGTAAGTGGACTTATTGGTTATTTATATATGTATATTAAAAATTATAAAAAAAAAAATTATCCTGGCTCAACATTGCCAATCAATTTCATTTGCTTTCACATAAGCTCGGTAATTTCTGCTATGGGTCAACATTGAGAATTAGAAATGAGAAAAGCTTACCAATCTATTTGGAGATGATTTATCTGTAAAGCAACTGTTCTTGATCCTTTTAATGGCCACATCACTGCCCCTCCATTTTCCATGATAAACAGTTCCAAAAGTGCCAGAACCTAATTCTCTGAGCTCTTCAAGATCTTCATTCTTTATAATCTGCTAACAGATCACGCACAAAAATAAGTGTTACTGATCTTCATTAATGATACAAAGCAAAAGTGTTGGCAGCCTATACAGAACCAGTATGCCATGATAACATACTTAAAAGTCATAGATATCAACTAGCAATTCTAGGTGGCCATTAGTGTTCCATTCTACTAATGGCTTACTAGAGAGCCCTCTTTACAGTTTTATACTGTAATTCTGGTTGGGCACATAATCCTAGTTTTAATATCCAAGGGCAATATTTTGAACCCTGATTTTAGTTTTACTGGAGAGTGCCAACTAGTGCAGGTGGTAAAGTCACTAGAGATTGGTACCAATGACTTGGATTCAAGCTCCACATTCACCCAATTTTTGGCTTGGCTTCCTCCTGTCCTGGTTCTCTCTCTCTAAAAAAAAAAAGGAAAAAAAGAAAAAAGGATTTTAGTTTTATTGACCGGCTACTTCTCCATGTCTTCCGATATTAAATGAGTTTGTCATCGTTCATTTATGTTCCAGATGCTGTCAGAAGACAGCCCTGTCATTTAAAATGTGCAGTACACACAGCAAACTGCCATGTGTCAATCAATATAGCATTACAAGTGCATTAAATACTGGGAGATAGAATGGCACTCAATTTCCTCCACTGATGTAGAAGAAGAAGAGAAATGAGGAATTAACAAAATTTCATATCTCAAATGAAAAAACTAAAACTACTGTATCTCAAGAAACATTAAAGCAATATGTTTTGCTTTCAAGTCTTTGTTGTTTGGGCTGTATTTCTGATAAGTGAGGGTATCTAGTTTGGCAGTTGTGTATTCAACCTCTGATGTAATCACTATTTTGGAGTTCTACCAGACAGGTTAAGGAACCAAGCTGAAAGGCCCATCTCCGATCGATGGATTCCTTTCCTGTAAAATAAATAATGACCAAGATATAAGCTAAAGATCAAATAAAGGAGAAAAATATTTGTAATTTTTGTTCTCCTCCTTTTTGAAATCAACTTGGAGAGATGTTAAAACAAACAAAATAATCTAAAAAAGCATACTTTGAAATGAAGATCAAGGAAGAAATAAAACTACATGTAAGTCTCTATAGTATCAATTGGCAGCATGATGGACAGCATATGGACATTGGAAACTTTCACTTGCTGCAATCATTAAATGCACAAGAATAGCAACAACAGTAGCATGCAACCTATCTGGAATCTTGAGCCAAAAATAGCTACAATAAAAAGGATCACGGAAAGTAACAAAGCAACACTAAGGTAATAACAATATAAACAATGGAAAAAGTCAAAGAATAAGATTAGTATTTACCCGTTAATGATGTAAGAATACAACTCATAGGCCAGCTAAAGCTTTACTGAGTTCCCAATTTTCAACACAACCCATTATCATGATATGTCATGGTGAAACAAGTAATGTTAATGCAGGAAAAACAAGTCATCTTCAGCAATTGCTAATGTTTGCAAATTATCAATCAAGAAGTGCAAGAAACCTATTAACTAATTTCAAAACCATGCATTAGTGCTCCTAGTGTGGCATTACAGCAGAGGTGTTCCAAGTAACATACCTGCAAGCGACTTGGAACAAAATCTTTCAGAGAAGCATCATTTACTGGTGCAGCGGCTGGCCCAATCTCCTGTTTCAATTCCTATAGGAAAACTAAATTATCAAACGTTTGTCTGCAGAGTTCTGATGGTGGGTAGCAATAACTATGCTACAAGTTAAATCATGCACAGGCACACACATGCACATGCCCACAAGCACAAATACATACCTCACAATCCGAGATTAGTGTTCCTAAGTTGTTTCCAAGTTCAGACAAGGGATTCCCAGCTTGAAAGGCATCACAATCTTTGTCTAGTAAATGAGTTTGAGTGACCTCTGATGGAATCTCATTCGGGTACAACATATTAGCATCCTGTTCATGAGGGCCAGATGATTCTTGTTGCCTTTTCTCGTTGCAATCAACTTGGGAATTCTTGTGACACAATTTAGTAACATCTTCCTTTAGCGGTGCAGAGTGATGTGCATTGGAAAACCCCTCTTCAGTTCTGGCATGCAGGGAATGGTGACTGATAATGTCTTGGTTGAAAAGAGAAACATCTTTATTTACAGACTTGTCTTGAGCCCAATTTCTCTGGAAAGACAAGTCTTCATGGTTTTGCATCTTCAAGCCGATGCCAATGTCATCTTTGCATGGAGAACATACATTTGAGGATTTATCAGTGGTAATAGTTTTGGGAAAGGTGTCAAAGTGCTGAACATGAGGAACGGAAGATTCCTTTTGAGAAACAACTCCAGCATAGCTCTCCACCCACACATAAGTTAAGCCATATTCTTCAGCATCACTGGATTGATTAGCTTTGGTGATATTCTCCTCGCAATGTAGCTTATGCAAAAAAGTAGGATTTTCCTGTTGCTTGGTGATAGTTTCTCTGCCTGGCAAAAAACATTTCACTTCAGCTGCCTCTGCTCCATCAATAGTGGACTCTTTGAAATGACTTTTAACCACTCCCGTCTCACTAACAACTGTGGAATTTTCTGAGTTCCTGCTTCTATCAGAATCGTACCAGATCTTATCTTTGTTTATAACATTCTTTTCACCAACCAAGCACAATGGCATGGGGTCCTGATCAGATTTCTCAATCTTCCTTCCAGTTCTATAGCTCTTTCTATAGCTCTCTTCATTACTCATGTCATCTGTCTGACCATATGCTGCATACTTACGAGAAAATTGATTAACTGCAGCCTTTTCTGGATCATGCCTATTCTGCTTGGCTGAGAAAGTGTTGCCACTTGCAGGTTTACAAAAAACTTTTGAAGCTTCTGGTTTCTCTGATGCAGATAAAGGTTTGAACTTGCTCATTTGATTAACCATATCAGCCAATATTTCACACTTGTTTATCTGTGTCACATCATCCATGATGGTTGTCGGTTCAGGGGCAGGTGGCTTTGCAGCTAAAGGGAACTTTTCACTTTGTGAAACTGGGTTTGCTTCGGGTAATGGTTTAATGGTTTCTTTAGATGATTCTTGAGTCACACCAGGATGTGGGTGAATTGCTAGTTGTTGGAAACCAACTGAATCATCAGACTTTGATAGCCGAACTAGTAATTCTGCCTGTTCCCGTGGAATCAACTCCGTACAAAAACTTCGTAAAGAGCTTGAAGCTGGATCTGCATAGCCAAGACCAGTGACATTAGCCTTGTAGTCTGAAAATCCAGAAGTAAAATCTCCTGCAGGTGTGCAGTGACCGTCATCCTCTTTGGGTGCTGAATTCTGGCCAGAAGTCAAAGTGTCAGGTGGTGGTACCGCCTGTTTGGTATTTACATGTTTCGCATGGCATTTTGAAGAAGCTACATACTCCGGTGGAGAAGAGCCACAGGATACTTCAACATGCATAAAGTTTGAAACTGAACCATCATTCTGCAGTGTGGGTGCCGAACACATACTTGCCACATATTGTATCTCCTTGATTTCATTTTTTCGGTGGGCTAAACCATTAACAGCTGATTCCACTTGTTTCACCAATGCATCTTCAGCCTCACTTCTGGTGCCCTGATGAACAGGTACTAACTCATGGATTGGCTTTCGAACAGAAGTTTCACCAGTGGGTGCATGGTGAACATTACTGCCACAGTCAGAAGGTGTAGATGATAATATTGAAATTCTGTCATGTTTAGAATGGTCACAGTGACTTGCAGAGTATAAATTCCCATCACCTTCAGCATTTTGCATTTTATGGTCCTGATGTTGCGGATTATCAAAGCTAGCAGACAGGTTTGATTGAATTGGAAAGGATGGAGTAGCTGAGTTTTTCTTGACCCCTTCGACTTCGGTATTAAGTAACTGAAACAAGTCTGATGTGCTTGGAAATGAAGATAGGCTCAGAAATTCACCAGATCCCTTCAAATCATTCACAGCAACCAGGTATTGAATTTCAGAATCCCCCCCCTCCATGCTGCCTAGCAAATGGATGTCATCATTATCATCTGAAGAAAATAAAAATATCCTGGTTTTCTGTGATCCATCACCTTTATCTAGAACGCTGCACTCCTCAAACATAATTTGCAGATCCTCATCACATGATACCGATACCAAGGCATCAAAATCATCCCCTGGCAGTTGGTATTTAATTGTGTGGGCTTGGCTGTACATTGCTTTTGTCTTCTGCATGAATTCTTGCCAGGATATGCCCTTGCTTATTCGAAATATGCGGGTCTCACCTCCCACATACCTTAGCTTGCCATCACTTGGTCGGGGTCGAAATTTACCACCAAAACTGCAGAGGAACTTCATCTTTGTTGATGAGATATTGGAAACTCCTGAAGGATATGCACGAAGAAATCGTCGACCATCACCTCCATCTGATAAGGAATGTGATACTGACCTCACTAATCCATGATCACCCTTATTTTTAGTCCGAGTCAAGACTTTCTTCTCCTTTTCCCTAGATTGAACTTTAAGTTCGGTTGAGAGCGCCGGATCATCTGAGACACGTTGAGGTCCCAGTGGAGGTAGGCCTATAATCACCCTCTGGTCCACATAACCAGTGCCAGTTATCTGATTTCCAGTTGTACTTGGAACAGGAGGCTTACTGGGATTTGCTCTTTCTCGCATGAATTCAAGAGCAAACTCCTCACCAGTTTGAAATGAGTAATTCAATACATGCCCAACACCATATGATACAATATACTCTGGAGGTCTAGGATGGGTGTTTGCAGAGCTTGGTGGACCTTGCATAAACCTTTGGCTTGCAGGGCCAAGCCTTTCGTTTCTGGTTTCCATGGAATCATAATGGAGGTGTTCGGAGTTTTTAAAACGCTCCATCAAATTATAGATTTTTCTCACATATCTTTAATTTTCGAAGGGATGGATATCCAAAGCAAAAGCCTCCTGCAATTCTCATCCCCCAAAAAACAAGACCTTATTGGCTCTGCAATGACTTAAATTGTCTTGCTTCATGATGCCATCGCTGACACAGTATTTGCTTCTCGCAAAATTGAGACTGCATAAGTGGAAATGGTTGTACCAATCTCCTATCAATTTTACCCTGACAACACAAACAAGTACACTGCCGTGAGGAACAGGGCAGAGTCAACAAGATCATGTATATTAAGACAATCTCGATGAGTAGCAAAGTCATTTCATGAACTTGGTACAACAAAAGAGAAGGCATAAATGAGATAGGATTAAAAGAAACACATATGCTTTTAATCAGTTCATAACAACCAAATAAGACATGATAACTAAAGCAACAAATATTAAATTCATCAAGAACAGCAAAGAAAAAAAAAAATTCTTGAAATCTACATCCCAAGTCTTTCATCTCAAATCAGACAAGCAAAAGAATTCACAGGTCATTCAGGTCCATTCCTTTTTCCATATCACATGCTCATTTCCCATATATCATGACAGTCAAAATTCCTATGAGGACTTTCATTTTTCACAACTCGTGAACCAGATTCTTGCCTAGCCTATTAATAAACAATACCCTGTTAGTTATTCCACCTAATAAAAAACTTCTATATCGTTTCACTCATGATTCTGCTCCCTGTTTCCCCCGAAACTAGAACTCGATGATTGCAAGAGAAGAAGATATCTCTTGTCACACACTTTCAATAGCAATAGACCAAGGTCTATCACAACCTTAACAGGCTAATAGTAAGAACAAAAAGGAGAAACATGACTGATCTCGTTGTTTTTTCTTCTCAATCTTCTAGCACACCTGAATTAAGAAGAAGAAAAAGAAGTTATTTACTATCAATATACGACCAGCTGAAGTCACTGTTTTCTATTAAAATAAACATGATCATATTCACAGAAAAAAAAAAAATCAGAGAGAGAAGCTTTAACACCTGCCAAAAAATTAGCTCCACCAAGAACTAAATTCTTCTCTTTCTATAGCAAAAGTCCAGAGAAGGAGAAATCCAACTAAACTCCTAGTTTTTTTCTTCCCGATCTTCAAGAACACCTGAATTAAGAGTTCATAGTAGCTTCAGGATAGAGATGACGTACCTCCTAATCCTGGCTGCAAGCTTAACCTACAGTAGATACATCCACCACCAGCCGCCGTGTGGAAGAAAGAGAATTATGAGAGGTAGTGGGTTCAGGTGCGCGTAACGTAAGAAAGAGACGGTTTTTGTGGCTTTTGGGTTGATTGCGAGTTAGGTTGGCCTCGGAGCATCATTGGTGGAATTTGGCGCATTACCGCGGGTGACCCTTGCCTGTTTCTTTGACGGAGTCCCATTGACGACATCAGAACCATTTATCAAACCACTGCACTGTTCTTCAAGATGAAGGCTGCCCGTTTTCTTCCCTTGGCGTGAAGGCAAATTGACCGCATCGATTAAAGTTCGAAGTGACCGGTTGTCTCTCTCTTCCTCGGTTCGCCAGCGCACCATGCCCCCTCCGTTTCTCCTCTTTCGCTCTCTGACTTGCCGACCACGGCTTTTTTTTTTTTTTTTTCTCCACCGTCTGATAGCGGCGGCTGAGGACTGGTTTCTTTCTCCCCCCACCGTCCATGTCGTACGTCCACCGCCCAACACCTTGCCTTTTTTTTTTTTTTTTTTTTTTCCCGTATTTTTCCCTTCACTCATCGTCATTGATCGAGATAAAAAGTATTTGATGGTAGGTTGTAATCCCATTAGGTACTCATTTTGTTTGGCGGAGAAGAAGAGGACAAAGTTGGTGAAATGTTTTATATTTGATTGAAATTTTGAAAGGAAAAAGATATTCATGGAAATAAATTTTTATATTTACTTATTAAAAAAATATACGGTATACGAAAATATCTTGTTTCGAGATTATAACAAGTATTATATATATATTTTTTAAAAAAATATGCTAGATCAAATATAAATTATTTTATAATATTTTTTTTATAATTAACTAAATATGTAACAACTATTTTTTCCAGCATCATTTTTTTACATATTAATTATTTAAAAAATATTTCAACGCCAAGAGTTGAAATATTTGGTGTTCCTTCGTGTACCTGTAATAGTGGACAATTAACATCTCATCATACAATGACCATCAAATAATCCAATGAATGTCCAATAATTATTAAATTATTTCATAATCTAATATAATTTGAGTCACCCTTCACTAAATACCATATCAAAAAAAATAAAAAAAAATCAACAATTTTTTGGATGTGCAAATAGTTATAAAATCTCAAGCATACTTTCTCGTGCATCTTATTGCATGATCAATGTTGCATTCAGCATCAAATTATTTGATGGTCTAATAATAATATATTTAATTACAACAAAAAATTTAAAAATATCCTCTTTTCTCAATCTCTCTTTCTTTTCTTTTCTTTTCTTTTTTTCTGGCTTTTTCATAAACTTCCTTGCAACTAAAAATGTCCTAGAACATCCAACCAGATTTTATATCCTTTATGATAAGAAAAAACTAGGGAAGCACGATCAGCAAATTAGGGAAGAAAATCATTTTTTTTTTTTCAAATTTTTTTTTATTTTTGCACAAAATTTTCACACTAGTTGGACCACCAGTTAGGCTTTTATCTTATTTAACTCTTTGTATAAGTTAGCCCAACATGGAACTCATTGAACATGGATTTCATCATTGATTCATTGGTTCGTCCCTTATAATTATGGGGAAAATATAACCTATCCCTCCAAAATTCTCCTTTTTCAAAGAATATAGCTATGACCATGGCGGTAAGATAGATTCCGGAATGTATTATTTTCCTTCTTTTTCATAGGACATCCATGGAGGAAAAGCAAAGATATCTTCTTAATTGGGCAGAGTTAGCAATATTGCTTAATAATATTAAAATGGCATGACGGATCTTTGTCTCTATAATTTTTATACATGATCTTTTTTTTAAAAACAAAAAAAAACAAAAAACTAGCATTCTAGAATGTTATTAGTTAATAATGATTGTATTCATTAGTAAGTTTGACTCATTTTGAGCAATAAGATTCACAAGCATGATCCGGTTGTATGCAATTACTCAAATCCTTTTTTTTTCCCCTGCCCCTGTTAAAAATAAAGAAAAACGATCAATACATATTTACTCCCACATAATTAGGTGTTCAAAAATTTTTACATACAAACATTATCTATGTGAATTTAACTGGCAAATGCCTGATTCAAGGAATATCGGATGGATGATCTCGATCAAATCAATAAATAAATATTCAATTAGAATTTCTTATCATCAAACTCCCCTTATTTTAGTGAAATAATAAATACACTTTCAATAGCCATAAACATCATACAATTAACAAACTTGTACTAATGTTGCCAAAATGGATAAAAATAAGAGAAGCACTGATGACTACTATCTCCATTTCATTAAAAACTTGATTTTATTATTTTTGTAACTTGATCTCTGATTTCTGGCTGGCAAGGTGAAAGAGAACCAAACCATTTCTTTCACCAAACCATATAGGATGTAACTTGATAAATTGTCCATGCATCTTTCTGCAATGCAACATATAAATTGAAATCAATGTTTACACCATCTACACCATATATATCATAAAGTTATTCAAAAACATAAATGTTTTGTAGACCCTTCGCTAGTTATGAAAGGGTCACAACATGAAGGATTTTTGGTCAATTGGACAAATTTTGCGCACAATGATTAGAAAATACCCAAACTAACGATTGAATATGCCTGAAAATTAGTAAAACATAATGATTACCACAAATATAGAGTTAGATTTTGCACTCTGACAAAATTATAAATTTTTAAACCATTCCCTAGATGAAGCAATTAGAAAATGGAGAGCGTAAAGTACATATGTCAATGTAAGTCATGGCAACCTCCCTGCATCAACAGTTTCTACCTGGTTTTGCCAACCATCACAATTTGCACCAACCAAACTCGTACCCAAGGCCTCCAAATAAACTTCTATTTTGTACTTGCGAGCGTGCATCCATGCATAGGAGTAAAGGACTTTACACCCATTTCAAAACTCAAAGTTGGGAACTAAGAAAAGAGAAGCTTGACTGTTGCAAATGATTTAATCCCATGTTTTGGTTAACAACTTGGCCTATGCATGTCATTTTACAATTTACATAGAGAGGTGAAATTCTTAACTAGAATATTCAGAAATTCAGCATCAAATATATAGAAACGGCATAGTTCACCATGAAAGCCTACTCCAATGCTTTATTAGTTCAACCTATAACCCAGAAAGGCTTTAATACTGGACACTGCCTAAAGAATGACTTCTACAAATACTAAATGGTTGAAAATTGTCAGGCTCAACTTTCCTCTCAAAAGCATATCTCTAATTGACCAAATAGCTTACTCCGTAATTTATCAAAAACTATAATTCTTCTAAAACATAATAATCTCATTCTCCTAGAATGGCTGAAGAAACTCATCTTCATACAAATGCTCCTCACGGCTATGAAATCTGCATGTTCAGCTGCTTCATTAATATTTGTAATATGATAGGAGTAACTCCCTTAAGACCTGAACCTGCTATACCACCACATTAAGATGAGCAGCAGCAAAAAAGTTGTATACAAAGGAAAAGGAAAGTGAGTACCTTATGAAAAGAATGAAAAAAGCCATATAAATTTGGAGCAAGACAGGATGGATTAAAAATTTTAATCATATAAATGAACTCAGAATGCTTAAACAAAAGACTAATCCAAACTGCACTAAAATTTAGTAAGGTTGCATTAAATTAATTTCTAGAAGATTCAAAAATCTAAAAGGGAAAAGTTTACCTCTCGATGCAGCTTTCTAAAATATGAGAAATAGAGTAGATAGTTTCTTTCCCCACTTCTCCCTACAACAATGCTGCAAATGCATAAGAGTTGAATATGAGTTTTAGCCCTTGCATAGAATCACAAGGACATAGTCGTTGCTCCACATATGGAACTTTATTTAACTATAAAACACAGTCCTCTTTCTAATTTCAACATGATTCATAATTTAAATCTAATGATTCATAGCATTGATGAGCAAGAATGTACAATTCTGTGTGCAAGAATCCAAATAGTGCCATATTACTACAAAAGGAGTCAAAAATATTCTCAGGCTGAATTACAATGCTAACTTACAGTAAATGGAGGCTGACATCCAAAAGAAGCAGGTCTTCATGACTGGTCCCAGGTTGATGATCATGACTCTTCTGTGTTAACCACTAGTCCAGCTTCCGTGAAAATAAGGAAGAAATTCAGTCATTACCAACTCTCAAACACACAACCAATTTCCATGACAATGAGGTTTTGCCTTCATATTCAAAGGAAGCTGATCGAATCTGAAAGATAAAATATGATTCTGTTGAGGTCAGTGAACCTTTGACTTTTGGGCATTGCAATTCCAAGGTAAATTGGTTCACAAAATAGTCTGCTTGATAATTTGGCAGCCAAAATAATCCTGATTCCTAAGCTTCCAGCAACTTTTCAGGAGATAACCAGATAATGGCATTACTCCACCAATTTGGTGAAAACAAGTGGCAAAGAATGATCTATGGTACATTCGATTAATGCAATCCTCAATGATACAATTTTGTTGTTGGAAAGGACCTTGCATAATTGCACTATAGTGTTCAAAATCAACCTTGTTCTTTACACCTATGCAGCATAATACTATTCATGTGCTCGTATACTCGACTTGCCTGTTTGTAATATCCTTTCCAACTCAGAGCTTTGAATAATGAATTATACATAGAATAACGGCTCACCAGACCCTTCATGGTCATTTTCTCATAGTTCTCAACTGCTTCTGCCAGTTTTCCCCTTCTGCATAGCTGTTTTATGAGAATGTGAAATGGCACGTGATCAACAGCTAATCCAGAGTTCTGTACTTTGCTAAACAGCTCTTCAGCTTCCTGGAATTTTCTCTTTAAACAAAGGCCTCTGATCAACTCAGTGTAAGAGATAATATCAGGCTGGTAACCTCTTTTTGACATTTCATGGAGCAATTGGTGAGCAAAATAGATGCAACCGCTATTGCATGCACCAGCAATCAATAAGTTAAAAGTAACAACATCAGGAAAAAGCCCACGAGCAAGCATCTCCTGCTTCAGCAATAGAGCATAAACTATGTTTCTTGCTTTTACTTGAGCATTTATCAATGCATTGTATGTGAAGACATTTGGTTCCACACCCAATGTTACCATCATATCTCGAACTGAGTAAGCACTGGTGACATCTCCAAATCTCCCAAAGCCATTAATGACAAGATTCCATATTAGAGGCTCTGGGACCATGGAATCTCTCAACATCTTTTGCAAGAACTCTGAAGCTTGTAGGATGCGCCCTTGTAGGCAAAGACCTTGAATGACCAATTTGTATGAGATTTGATCGGGCAGAACACCAGCAAGAAGCATCCTGCAGTGAATGTCACAAGCCTCATCCATCTTCCCCTTTTTAGATAGACCACTTATAAGAGTGTTATAGGTCACAAGATCTGGAAGAAAACCCTTTTTGTGCATTTCACAGACATATCTGTAAGCAAGCTTTAAATCCTGCACCAAACAGAACCCATTAATGATTACATTATATGCAATACGATCAATTCTAATACCGTTCCTAGACATTCCATTCCAATACTCAAGTGCTTGGATGCTATGTCCCTTCCTAAAACATGCATCTATCAGTATTGTTGAAGTAATTAAATTTGAAGCCTCATTCTCCTCCAAAATATCTGCAAGAAGTTTCTTTGCATTATCCAAAAGACCTCTATTGCAGAGGGCAAGAATCAATATATTGCAAGTAACTATATTCGGTCTAATTCCACTTTGTACCATTGAAGAAACAACATTAAGAGCTCTGTCTACACTGTCCCAATGGCAATATGCATCAACTAGAGTATTGTATGTTACAGCATTTGGGGACACGCCAACATTTGACATGAACTCAAGAAGCCAAGTTGCAGTTGACAAGTCACCCATCTTACAGAGTCCATTCATGAGAAAATTATAAGTGTGAAGATCTGGAACAGCATTTTTCACGAGTAATTGAGAGTGAAGCTGCATAGCAACTCCAATCTTTCCATCAGCACATAATTCCCTAATCAATGCATAATCACCGTCGAGATTAAGCTCAGAAGCACCCTCTAAACTCATAACACTAGCGAATCCTTTGTACAAGCTACATCTCCCAACAATGGCAACGCTTTCCCTGCAAATACATCATTCCAGAGTGAAAAATTAAATTAGATATCAGTATTCCTGCACATAAAGTTATCTAGAACTTCAAATACTGGCCGAGCATTGTGATTGTCCCTAATTTCTAACTACATATTGAAATCCATTAGCATGCTAAAAATCTTAATGTGCAGTGAAAGTTTGAGTGAAATAGAAGCACAAAATTGCAAACATTAAGCAAAATCAATGCAAGTAAAAGTTGGGTTTCATTCCATGAAGCATACATGCTAAACATATAAACCAACCTCAACTTCTTCAATCGCTCCATAGTGTCAACGAGGACGGCATCCAACACATTGAAAACAGCGCGTGGATCGTTGTCATCATTGTAATTATCATGCCTACCCTGCTTGAAGAACCAGTCTTGCACATTGATGTGGTATGGCTCCTCCACAGTTAGTCCTGGGCTTTTGACCATCAATGGCAGCTGCCCATCGGATCTACGACAACCCAAACTCAAATGATAATTAAAAAGATAATGATAACTAAATTCAATAAGAAAACTGGTGCTACATAAATTCAAATCAAATAAAGGTTTTTTCGACGGAAACCAAAACGAAACGCATCAACAACAACAATCGACAACATTAGGCGTCAAGTTCAGCAAACCATGGATTGTAACGTTGGAATCGGAGAGAAAGGATACCTCTGATAGTCTTCGGGTTGGGATATCTGGGAGAAGATTCCGGAGAAAAAATCGCCGATTCCCCTGACGAGAGAAAGGGTGCGGAGATCCGAGCAGACGATCCGGACGAAGTGCTGGAATTCTTCGCCGGCAGCAATAGACTGAGACGTTGAGAGGGCGTGAGAAATCGGAAAATTTGGCATATAATTGGGGAAAAATGGATTAGAGAAGGGGAGAGAAGGAGCTCACCAACATTTGAGGGGAAACTTCTCCCTATTTTTTCCGTTGGATTTGATCGTTGGTGTGATTGGTTCACGGAGGGAAGGGGCGAGGAGAGCCGCCCATAAGCCTAACCCTAAAAAAAGAGGGAAAAAATGGAGCATACGGCTACTGGTAACCCTAAGGACACGAGGAAGAATAAAGTTTAAAAAAAACGGGGCATTCCGAGAATTGAACTCGGGACCTCTCGCACCCTAAGCGAGAATCATACCACTAGACCAAATGCCCGCTTATAACTTCGTACTTTCCTATTTCAAATCAAAGCGTAAACAAAAGACCTCAGTAATCTACAAGATCCCATTGCACCGCTGAACAAAAGCATAAAAGATTTTGCTTTGCTTTGAGATCTGTGCAGATGTAATTTGATGGTTGCCCTTGTGAAAGATCATCAAATTTTTTTTTTAAAAAAAGAAAAACATAAAACCCTCGAGGATTAAAAAAAAAAAAAGAAAAACATAAAATTAATTGTCGCATACATCACCATGGCCCGCAGCTCCTATATGACGTCGGTTGGTGGCTTTTCCGCCTGGCGTCCTACGTGCGTGCCCGGTATTGCAAAAGAAGGAAGGCCCGAGTGGGGGATCCTGGTGGGGGCACTCCGATGGTATAAGATGCGGCCTGTGGGTACGATGGCCTTCCTTGAAAGGATCGCATGCTGTCATGAGACCCGGTGGCTTGAGTCGCTGGGATTCCTGGCTATTGCTGGATGGCCAGCGACCGGTACTGATGGTGCAACTGTCGCACCACTGCAGTCAAGGTCTGGACCTGCTGGGTGAGCGCGGCGAGCTAGAGGTCTGCCGATGGTGGCGGTGGCGAAATAGGTAGCTCCCTTTCTAGGCTATGTGGGTCATCGCGGGGAGGAGGATCCCCCCGCGGCTAACAGAGACTTCCCGTGCGCGAGTCACTACCATGTCATCGGTGGAATTATCCTAGCGACGAGGGGCTAGCTCATGCTGATCGTCCACCTTCCTGGCGCGCCAATCTGTTGCCGCTTAGATCGCCATGGCCCGCAGCTCTTACGTGACGTCGGTTGGTGGCTCTCCCGCCTGGCATCCTACACGCATGCTTGATCTTGCAAAAAAAAGAAGACCCGGGCTGGGGATCCCGGTGGGGGCACTTTGACGGTCAAGTTAGTAGACGATCAAGGGGAACAGATCATCCTCGGTGGATCTCCAAGTGGTCTCCACTCTCAAAGATTTTAAGAAATGATGGAATGAGGGTTGGGATTGAGAAGGAGGGCTTGAGCAGCGATGGACATTGCCGCTGGAACTCTCCTAGGGAGTCCTGGTGTATTCTTGTTGCCTTTAGAGCCTTTCTGGTTGCCTGCCCCTTCTCGATTATCTTTGCCGGAGGCCCTATGAGTTTCTTATAGAGGAGTGGCACCTCCAATGTGGTGCAAAGTCCTGGCCTGGCACTCTTTGGGAGTTTCTCACATGGGCGAGGCGTAGGCCTGTTCTTCCTGCCCCCTCCGGAGGAGGGGGACAGCATCCATAGCCTCCATCAGGGAAGGTCTACCACTGGCAGTGGTGGAGTGCGGAGGAGTGCGCATCCCTTTCGTGGTAGGTACATGAGACACGTTGTAGGGCCTGACACTCCATAGGGCACTACCTCTTTCTGGAGTCGTCCTGCCACGTTTGGAGAGACTTGGCAGAGCACCAGTTTGGAGGCAGATGCTACAGGGTCTTAATTTTTTGGCAAAACCTTCCTCTTCTAGGTGGTGTAGATGGTGGGATGAGGGGCGTGGCACTTTGAGCAGAGTGCCCTTCCCCAGGTGGTGCCGACAGTAGGCTGAGGGACCTGATGCTCCAGTGAGATGCTCTTCTACAGGTGGGGTGCTCTGATAAAATGCCATCCCGCAGGGATTACAGTCGGCGTGCCATGGTGGGATGCCATTTTTCAGAGGTTCCAGGCGGCATGCCTTAGTGGAGCACCACCCTTAGGGGTGTCAGCCTCTCCACGTAGTGCCAGGGTTTTGGTGAAGATGGTGGCGCCACCTGTCGACGTCACCCGCCCGTTTGCCTTAGGGGCGCTCGCCGGAAAGGCCGCGTTCCCCTGAAAGAATCCATATTTGATTACAGGGAAAGAAGTTGACTTTGATCGGGGGATCGATCTTAAGTAGGGAAGCGCGACCTCGGCCAAGGGCTCGACCTCAAGGGAGCCCACTTTGGTTAGGGGCTTGAAAAGCGAGAGCACGACCTTGGTCGAGGGCTCGACCTTGAGAGAGCCCACTTCGGCTAGGGACTCGAAAAACAAGAGCGTGACCTCGGTGAGGGCTCGACCTTGGGGGAGCTGATCTCGGCCAGGAGCTCGAAAAGCGAGAGCACGACCTCGGCCAAGGGCTAGACCTCGAGGGAGTCCAAGACCTTGACCAGGGGCTCGAAGAACGAGAGCATGACCTCGGCCAAGGGCTAGACCTCGAGGGAGCCCAAGACCTTGACCAGGGGCTCGAAGAACGAGAGCACGACCTCGGTGAGGGCTCAACCTTGGAGGAGTTGACTTCGGCCAGGGTCTCGAAGAACGAGAGTACGACCTCGACGAGGGCTCGACCCTGTGGGAGCTAACCTTGGTCAGGGGTTCGAAGAACAAGAGTGCGATCTCGACGAGGGCTCGACTCTGTGGAAGCTGATCTCAGCCAGGGACTCGAAGAACGAGAGTGCGACCTCAGCGAGGGCTCGACCCTGGACGAGTTGATCTCGGCCAGGGGCTCGAAGAACGAGAGTGCGACCTCGACAAGGGCTGGACCATGGAGGAACTAACCTCGGCCAGAGGCTCGATCTTGGCACCTCATCCATTCTGTACATCCAGGTGGCACCTTTTGCCAGTGTGGCTGCCAGCCGGATCTGAGGATGGCTCCATGTAGGCGGTCATGCCATGTCAAAATGCGGAGAGGGAGGGCATTATTTTATGGGGAATGGGTTCTACCCGATGCCAAAGAAGGATTCCCCATCTTTGCACATGGTGGACGATCCAAACATTTCTGCAGCCTTGGATGGCTGCTACAGGATCCATTCTTCACGGTGGATGGTTATTGCCTGTAGATAGAGAGTATCACATTAGGTATCAAACACAGCAGGTCACCGCAGTGGTCACAGTCTCCAAAATGGATAATGCAGCAATTATTTAGGTAAAGCAAAGGACTCATAATTATCATATAGGATTTGATTTGTGATTTGGTTAATTTAGATTTTGAGATTCGAAGATGGTAGTAAAATAGATGGTTTATTAACTTGGTTCACCATACACAATTGTAGAATTATCGGATAATTTTTCTATATTTGAGAAAGTAGGATACTTCAGTAATATAATAAGGTTCATTAGTTCTCACATGTTTATCTTATGTAACCAATATATAATGCTGTCTAATGGAAATGAATAGCCAAACCACTAGTAAAAAAATTGTATGGTGCTAATCAAAACTTACAAAGTTTTTGTTACGTTTGCTCTAGTAAAAACCTGCTCCCACAAAGCAGCCACGAAGACCCACGAATCCCGACCCACGCGCGGCATGGGCGGGCACTCAGCCCAGCGTGCGGGCACGCGTGGGCCTAGCCCAGGCGGCTGCGGCTGACCCTTGGGGGGTTCCCCGCGTTTCCCACGCGGTTTCCCATGCATTTCGCACAGTGTTTGAGTGGTCCACGAGATTTCTTTTGATCCTGACCATTCGATGGCGCGATCGGACAGCTGAGATGGATTCGACCTCTTTTGGGCTCGATCTGAGGGTATCTTGCACGGATTTTGGCACGATCTGAGCCTTTGTTCTTTGATCTGATAGCTTGGGAGTGTTTTGGACTTTCTGGACTCGTTTTAGGTCTGTTTTGGACGCCGTTTCAGATGGTTATTTAATCACAGAGAGCCTGCGATCTTTGATACATAGAGAGAGACAGAGAGAGAAAAAAAATTCAGAGAAATTTCAGAGAGATTTCTTCTTCGATCCAGGCACCAAGAAAAGCTAGAGGCCTGGTATTTGGAATTTTTCTCGTGGTTCTTTCATCATCTTTTGTTTATTTATTATGTCTCTTTGTTTTTAATCTGGCATTTATTATCTGGATATTTGTATTCTTTTTGTACCCAGATTTGGGTCAGATTATAGTGGATTACTCATTTCCTCTTGGTGGACGTAGGCAATATTTTGCCAAACCATGTAAATCTCGTCTTCTTTTGATTTGATATCTGCCTGTGTTGTGATTGGTTAATTGCCTAAGTGAGTAAACATGAATTATTTGGAGGCCTAAACTGGTTTAATCCACTGCGCACATCCCAACAATTGGTATCAGAGCAAAGAGATGGCATCTGACGGGCAACCAAGTTCTTCTCCGGCTCTTGAGGCGGTTATTTTTCATTCCACTACATCTGGGCATGAGGTAGCGATATTTGATGGCACAGGTGATTTTGCACTATGAAAGGTGAGAATGAGATATCTGTTGGTAAAGGAGGGCGTTGCAACATCTCTCAAAGGAATGGATGCAATTCTAGGTATTACAGAGGCTGCAAAAGAGGAGATGAATGAGAGAGCACTTGGAATTCTGTTTTCGGGATTGAGTGATAAAGTCCTCTGCAATGTAGTAGAACTTGATACAGCTAAAGGTGTATGGAAAAAATTGGATACTTTGTATATGGTTAAATCTCTCACTAATAGACTGTATTTGAGGGGCAAGCTTCACACATTTCGTATGACGGAAGGGATCTCATTCAAGGATCACTTGGATGATTATAATAAGCTCCTGCTTGATTTGGCAAATATTGGTGTTAATGTTGATGAGGAAGACAAGGCTTTGATCATGATTTATTCTTTGCCTAAGTTCTATGAAAATATTACTACTACCATGCTCTATGGAAGAGAGACTATAAGTCTCAATGAGGTTGAAGCCACTTTGTTATCCAATAAGCTTAGGTTGAAAGTATAGTAGGAGCATCAGGCTCCAAATCCGGCACAATGACTTACTGTCAGAGGTAGAGATGAGCAATGAACAGTTGGATAAGGTAGAAATAAGTCCAAGACTAGATCAAAGTCTAGGTCTAAAAGACCTGGTGTTTGTCATTATTGCAAGAAGCCAGGCCACTGAAAAAATAAGTGTAGACTTCTACAGTCCAAGAAAGAGAAGGAACAGAAAAATAAAGGAACAATCTCAGATTCGGCATCAGTAGCAGTTTCTTCTGCAGATCATAGCAGTGTTGCAGATGATGCAGTATTTATAGCTGCATGCAGTATCAGTCAGCCTGATACCTGGATCGTGGACTTCGGAGCATCTTTTCACATGACACCCCATAAAGAATGGTTCACTTCTTTTAGATCCTATGATGGGGCTCTGTTTTTCTTGGGGATGACGCCATCTATAAAGTGGAAGGAATTGGTACAGTTCAGATCAAATCTCATGCTAATACTATGGTGACTTTGGATGATGTCAGATATGTTCCTCTATTGAAAAGAAATCTTCTCTCGGTACATGCTCTTGATATTGCCAGTTTTAAGGGCAGATGGGATAGAAGATCTATTACAATTAGTAAAGGTGCATTGACTTTGTTAAGAGGTACATTGAGTGGCACTCTTTACTATTTAGATGGCACTACAATAGTTGGTGAGGCTTCTTCAGCACATTCCTTTATTGTTCAATTGACACAGTTATGGCATCAAAGATTGGGCCACATGTCAGATAAAGGTTTACAGGAGCTGAGTAGACGTGGTTTGCTAGGAGGTCAGAAAGTTGGTGCACTTGGATTCTGTGAGCATTGCATATTTGGAAAACAATACAGAGTCAGCTTTACTATAGGCGTGCACAGGACAGCAGGTATATTGGATTACATATATTCTGACCTATGGGGACCTGCCCCAGTTACATCCAAGGGTGGATCTATGTATTTGCTCTCTTTGATTGATGACTATTCCCGTAAAGTCTAGATTTATACTATCAAAAATAAAAGTGATGTGTTTCACACTTTTAAAGGGTGGAAGGCATGGTCGAGAGGCAAACTGAGAGAAAGGTGAAAACCTTCCGGACTGACAATGGATTGGAATTCTGTTCTACAGAGTTTAATGACTTTTGCAAGTCAGAGGGCATTGTCAGGCATAGGACCACAGTGTATACTCCTCAGCAAAATGATGTTGCGGAATGCATGAATCGCACACTATTGGAAAGAGTCAAATCTATGCTGTCAAGTTCTAGATTGAGTAGAGACTTCTGGGCAGAGGCTGCACATACAGCCTGCTTTATAATAAATCGTTCTCCAGCATCTGCTTTGAATATGAAGACTCCGGAAGAGATGTGGACAGGAAGACCTGCAGACTATTCAGTTCTTCGAGTATTTGGGTGTTCAGCATATGCACATGTCAAAGATGGAAAGCTGAATCCTAGGGCTAAGAAATACATATTTCTTGGATATGCATATGGGGTGAAGGGCTACAGATTATGGTACACCGAGTCCGGATCCCAGGGTTTTCTAGTCAGCAGGGATGTGACTTTTAATGAATCATCCACTCCTTCAAGGTAGCAACAGCCAAGTTCTTTACAGGGAGAACATGTTCAGGGTGAGCAGGATAGGACTGTTGTTGATATTAATCAGACAGTTAGTTTACAACAGTTGCAGCCTACAGGTGATATTTATAATGAACAGCATCAGCAGATAGATCCAGAGTTACAGACTTAGGAGGAGGTTATTAGACAAGGTCTAGATGATAGTATTACCACTCAAAGAACCAGGCGACATATCAGAGCACCTCAAAGGTATGGTTTTGAGTACTCTGCTTGTGCTGAGTTAGTTTATTATGCTCTGAATACTGCAGACACTATAGGTGATGAGCCGACCACATTTCAAGAAGCAATTGGTAGTTCACAGGATGAGTAATGGACCATGGCTATGGTAAAAGAGCTTCAGTCTTTGAAAAAGAATCAGACTTGGGAATTAGTCAGATTACCTAAGGACAAGAAGAAAATTGACTGCAAATGGATCTTCAAGAAAAGGAAGGAGCTACCCCTCAAGATTTGAAATATAAGGCAAGGTTAGTGGCTAAGGGTTACAGTCAATGAGAGGGTATTGATTACAAGGAGGTATTTTCTCCTGTAGTTAAACACTCTTTTATTCATGTGTTCCTTCCTTTAGTTGCTTCTCAAAATTTGGAGTTAGAACAGCTGGATGTCAAGACAGCTTTTCTACATGGTGACTTGGAGGAGCAGATTTATATGCAACAGCCACATGGTTTTGAGGCTCCAGATAAAGAAGATCATGTATGCTTGCTTAAAAGGTCTTTGTATGGTTTGAAGCAGTCTCCAAGATAATGGTACTGCAAATTTGATAAGTTTATGGTTGACCATGAATTTGATAGATCTCCATATGATAGTTGTGTGTATCATCAGTAGCTTTCAGATGGGTCCTTTTGTTATTTGTTATTATATGTTGATGACATGATGATTGCAGCCAGGAATATGTCAGTCATCCAGAAGTTGAAAGATGAACTTAGTACTGCATTTGAGATGAAGGACCTTGGACCGGCAAAGAAGATACTTGGGATGGAGATCATTCGTGACAAGCAATTATGTAGACTATTTGTTACTCAGCATAGTTATATTATAAAAGTCTTGGAAAGATTTTGTATGTCTACATCTAAGCCAGTCACTACGCCCTTTGCCAGTCACTTTCGTTTATCTGCCATGGATTCTCCTCAGACTGATGATGAGGAAAAGTATATGTCTAAAGTACCTTATGCAAGTGCAGTTGGCAGTATCATGTATGCAATGGTCCGCACTCGCCCTAATATTTCACATGCAATTAGTATAGTGAGCAGATATATGGACAAGCCTGGAAAAACTCACTGGTCAACCGTGAAATGGATTCTTCGATATTTGAAAGGTACTTCTGATTTGGGAATGGTATTCTTGGGATAGAGTGGTTGCACTGTTACAGGATTCTGTGATTCAGATTATGCTTGTGACTTGGATAGGAGGAGATCATTGACCTCATATGTATTTACTCTCTTTGGTTATGCAAATAGCTGGAAGGCTACTTTGCAATCTACAGTTGCTTTGTCTACTACAGAGGCAGAGTATATGGCTTTGACAGAGGCAGCAAAGGAAGCAATCTGACTAAGAGGGTTAGTACAAGATTTGGGTCTCAAGCAGAATTCTTTGGTTATTCACTGTGACAATCAGAGTGCATTACATCTCGCCAGAGATCAGATGTATCATGAGCGCACTAAGCATGTTAATGTCAGGTATCACTTTATCAGAGATTTGGTAGAGGATGGTGATATTCAACTTCAAAAAATTGGCACTGCTAATAATCCGGCTGATATGCTCACTAAACCAATTCCAGTAGTCAAGTTCAGGACATTCCAGAACTTGATTGGTTTGAGCACTTGATGATCCCCTTTGGGGTCTTTTGATGAGGAGGAGGCTTTATAATCCATATTTGATAGAGGCATTTGTTTTTGGTCGCAAGGAGGAGGATTGTTACGTTTGCTCCCATAAAAACCTGCTCCCATGAAGCAGCCATGAAGACCCACGAATCCCGACCCACGCGCGATGCGCGGCGTGGGCGGGCGCTCGGCCCAGCGTGCAGGTTTGCGCGCGGGCGCGCATGGACCCGGCCCAGGCGGTTGCGGCTGACCCTTGGGGGGTTTCCCCATGTTTTCCACGTGGTTTCCCGTGCATTTCGCGCGGTGTTTGAGTGGTCCACGGGATTTCTTTTGATCATGACCGTCCGATGGCGCGATCGGACGGCTGAGATGGATCCGACCTCTTTTGGGCTTGATTTGAGGGTATCTTGCATGGATTTTGGTGCGATCTGAGCCTTTGTTCTTTGATCTGATGGCTTGGGAGTGTTTTGGACTTTCTGGACTTGTTTTAGGTCTATTTTGGATGCTGTTTCCGATGGTTATTTAACCACAGAGAGCCTGCGGTCTTTGATACAAAGAGAGAGACAGAGAGAGAGAAAAAAATGCAGAGAAATTTCAAAGAGATTTCTTCTTCGATCCAGGCACAAGAAAAAGCTAGAGACCTGGTATTTGAGATTTTTCTTGCGGTTCTTTCATCCTCTTTTGTTTATTTATTATGTCTCTTTGTTTTTAATCTGGCATTTGTTATCTTGATATTTGTATTACTTTTGTACCCAGATTTGGGTCAGATTATAGTGGATTACTCCTTTCCTCTTGGTGGACGTAGGTAATATTTTGCCGAACCACGTAAATCTCGTCTTCTTTTGATTTGATATCTGCCTGTGTTGTGATTGGTTAATTGCCTAAGTGAGTAAACAGAAATTATTTGGAGGCCTAAACTGGTTTAATCCGCTGTGCACATCCCAACAGTTTTAAATACAAATATTCCTTGTAGTAATTTGGAGCAGTCAAAGTATTTTTTTTTTTAAAGAAAAGAAATCTCGTTCGTGACGTTTCAGACCTTGCATCATTACAGTGACCTATTAGTAAAAAAGGAAGGATCGGATTTGCTTATGTCACCGGGGGTCAATTGTTTGATAGGATAATTCTTCATTGTGATTTAAACCTGCTAAATGTCATAGATGCAGGATGGCTCATCTTTAATCAAAAGTGATCTAGTTATGCGATGCCATGGTGGTAGCCTACCTGCTTACATTAAAGTGGACTTTAAAGTAATTTAGTTAATAATATGGATGGCAGTTTTAGCTGATCCATTGGATATCTAATTCGACTTGATTTGAATAAGATGAGTTTTACCCTTCTTGGTTAAAACCCGTATGGATTCTAGAAAAAAAAATATCTAAAGTAAATTTAGATTGGATACGGATAATGATATGCCTAATTTTGAATCTGATGTGATATAACTTTAATTTATCCGATATGAATTTTCCATTTCAAAATTATAATTGTTTTATAGGTGGCATTTGGTAATTTAAATGGGATCACAATGGTGATTTAAGATCACCAATGATTTGAATCTTGTAGTGATATAATCCTAGAATTCTAAAATCATTGTATTTGGTAGTTCATAGTTTAGTAATTAAAGATCTCCTGATTTGGTACTTTATAAAAATTCAAGATCATTGATCATGTAATACCAAATTTATCCCCGATTGATTTTAGAAAATATATTTGTTAGTCCTATACATTATTAATTTTATAAAAACATATCAATTATTAGTATATTATTAATATTTTTATTTATACTTATAATATATTATTTTTTAATAAAAATATTTATTTTGATTAGAAAATAAAGTAAATTGGAGTAATATATTAAATACTTTTATTATATAAATATAAGGTATAATAAGATAATTTTATTCTAATTAAAAATATCATGACTCATAATATGACAATAATATGATTAATAATATAATATAATATAATAAATATAATAAATATTATTAATAAAATATAATATCAGATATATAATATTGATATAATATATTAGCGATATATTGATATATTAATTTTATTTGCTAGACTCAGAGATATTTTTGTCTTTAAATTTTAGTTCAAAATCACTACTTGGACATGATCATGGATTCTCAACCTCAAGCATGGGTATCCCATCACTAAATTAGATAATTATTTGAGCAATAGCATGATTTAGGATCACTGCCACATAGAATCATCATGGTATAACTAAATACAGTAATCTCATCACTTCTACCTATATCATCCTTGATCTTGGATGGATCATCTTATACCAAACATCCCCATAATGTGTACATAATGAGTTCCTTACCCGATCCTACTTACCTACCTGACCTGATTCAACTTGCATCTTTATATGATCCAACCCGACCTGAGGTGGATACAAGATAGGTATGGTTGTAGAGTTTTTAATTATGGGACGTGTATAGATATTGGTCTATTTGAGCCATATCCATCACATTGCCATCCCTAGTTAATAGTGGCTTGTCGAGGTTGATGGAAGAAGACGGTGATTCCTGGACCAAACAAGTAAAATGCGAGATATAATGAAATGGCTTACGCGAGCATATAATCAAATGTGAGTATGTATATATATCATCTATTGTTTGGCAAGACATAATTGGTCAAAAAAGAAAAAGAAAGAGTTAGAATCTGCCCAAAACTTATGTTGATGCTACTTCCTATCTGGACACCAAAGATTGCTAGAGGAGAGGTACTCATGGGTTGTGCCTATAAGAAAAGTCTAGGCTAGAGATTGCTCTAGCGAAGGCTCTCCAATGATTAAGTCAAGTGGCAAGCAACAGGAAGAAGAAAGTAGAGCAGAGATGAAAGGAGAGAGTGTGTCGCACATGCATACCTTGAGAGCTCTTAGAAAAATCCTTTTTATAGGTAAATGATAAGGACATTTTCAAAATGCAGAAACTCTCAGTAGATTTGGTGAGAAGTGATAAGGTGTCAAATTCTGTCAGGAGATTCGATAAAGGATTATTCTATTTGCCTAGAATGTCTACTTTTCATTAATTAAAACTTTGTCTTATTTGTTTTGCCAGCCACTTTCTTTAATGGTAACAAGGACTATGGCTCAGAACAGATCACGTCCCTCTTAATTAAGAGGATTTGTTAGAGATTATGGGATATGGTCTCCTGATCATGCCATAGTATGCTACTATGGGTCCTGAGTTAGACCTGGTTTTCCTATCGAGGCATAAGGTCGAGCAGGGCCAAGGTGATTAGAAGATGCTACAAATGTTGACTCGTGACCAAGGGTTAATAGGACTGATGGTTGCTAGGGGATGCTGCCAATATTGGATGATTGCTGGAAGGGAAGTGGTCCTTTGTCAGGATTGAAGGTTAATCAGATCGAAGGGACTTGGTGGCATAGCTCCATCTTGCATGAGTAGTCTATCTTGAGCGCTAGAGATAAACATTGGTTGCTGGATCTTTGGCCTTGCTGTCTAAAGAATTATCATATATAAAGATATGGCATGTAACTGATATTGTTCTATTAGGAAATTTAAGAGGTAGCTCTACTGACACTTTCCCATCTCACGAATCATGTCATAGATGTTTGGTTGATATTTTATTTTAGCAAATACTTTGTATATAAGCATTCCGATGGTGAAAGGGCCTGATGCCGAGGATCAAGAAGGTCGAGGGGAACCGTGCGGCTTTGCCTCCTTGATGCAGACATCGAGATGAATATTGAACCTAATCACCTGACTCATATATCAGGACAGCCCGGTGATAGTTCGGCGAACCCCAACCTAGACGTTTCGGTTCAGCTTCCGGCTCATGACGATTTGGGGCCGCCAGTCTCGCCAGCAGGAAATGTGCGCAGGTCCAGATGCCTTCAAGGAAAGCAAGTTTCAAATCTGACCCGTTTATGGGATGAAAATAATTAATTAGGAATTGGGCCGAAGGCCCAATACACTATTAGCGCCCGTGGAGTTTCGGATCCGAGAAAACACCGGAGTCTTTAGTTTTATTATAATTTTATTAGTGGCGTGATTTCTTGAATAGTTGTATTGAATTCTTTAAAATACCGAACGAAGGAAAATAAAGTTAACATTTTTTTTTGTGAAATATTGGACGATTTTTGGGTGTTACCGTGGAAGACCGCCGGCTCTTCTTCTTCCCCGTGCGCGTACCAGGTCGCAAACCTAGTTGGGAGAGGACGATTCCGTGAGGAATCTCTTCCTTCCATTCCAAGTTCTTGATAAAAAAAAAAGGAAAAGAAACAGGGATTCATGGTGAGAAACCCACCGTTCGTCCCTTCCATTCGTGAAGACCTGGATTGAAATCCGGTAGAAGGCTGGCAACGTGAGGAATCACGCTGCCCTTCCAGCGCTTGATCGTTGCAGGTTTCAAAGGGATCTTCCCCATCTTGCTCAATCCTGGCATCCAAGAATTCTCAGAACCCGTTCTCGCAGAGCCGGGGTTTTGGTCGCTGCAGGCGTTTGACATCCGCCCTGCACCACTCCTCCAGGAGATGGCAGGTGATTGCCTCCATTGATGTTCAACTCGAGGATCCTCGAGATATCGAGGGTGGGAGGTTAGCACCTACATCATTTGCCCCTACTTCTTAGACTGAGTATGAAGCATCTCGAGCTAAGGAGTAGACTCAGCTACACACCCAAGGGATTCCAAGTTTAGGCAGGAGCTATCATGTTCTTTCAAGGATGTGAAATGGGCTGGCAAATAAAAGGGAGCCAAATGGTACACTTATGATGCTTTTCGAGATGAGAGAGGAATTAACGGCTATCTCTCTCTATAAATAGAGGGTTCAAGATAGCCTTCTTGGTATTGTTCCAGCTTTGGGGGATGAGGGATTTTGCACCACCTAGAGGTGACCTCTGATGATCCAAGCAATTTTTGGCAAGCATTGCTAGTGCCCAGAAACATTAACTCTAGCTCTAATTTTTTAAGGTGATACCGGAGTCAATGGATTCGAAAGATGTGAAGGAGATTTAGAAAGCTGCTAAGAGGCTCAAGAAGTCTGGCATTTCGGTGGAGTCATTGCTAGGATGATCCACCAAGCACATGCTAAAAAAATAGGTGTCGAAGAAGGGCATCCAGGGGTTAACCCCAAGTTCAACAGAAGGCTCGAAGATGGCCAAAAATCTAGTTTAGTCTCTCTTTTTGCCTGTCGACATATAAGAGATGCAAGAGGCTGCTGACCTTGAACTTTACAAACAGAGGGCCTCCGAATTGGTCATTCAGGTATGATAATGCATTTCTGTATTTTGTCTTAGTGCCCTACTAATAGTGATTTGTCATAGTTGGGGCAACATCTCAACTTCTTCATGGAGTTAGCCGAGGGTGCAAAGAGGAAAATGAGAGTGGTTGAAGAAAAGGCCGCTTTCATTGAAATGTTGGCGTATGAAGCCGAAGAACGGGCATCGAAGGTGGAATGGGCATTTCAACAGACAAAGTGCCATGCTGACATTGAAATTAAGGAAGTTGTAACCTTGGACAAGAAGCTCAAATAGGTCTCAGAGTGGCTTGCCTCAACGCACAAGCGAATGATCGAAGCTTGTGACCAAGAGGCCTGGGTCACCAAAGAAGCAAGAGCAAAGATTGCCAATTTGAAGGAAGGCTTTCACACCAAACTTGTGAATGTGAGAGAAGACTTTCGTGCCAAAATCCATTGGTTATGGGATTACTCATGTCGGCTAGAGAAGAGAATATGTGGTTATGGAATGAACTTCGGTAGGCATGCAACCAACTAGACGGTGAGGGATCCTCCAACCAAGAGCAAGGGAGGATCCAGTAGACCGAAGAAGCTTGGAATGAGGCTTTGGCTGAAGCTCAATTTCTTTGTCGAGCACTGGAAAAAGAAGAAAGAAAGAATGCTGTAGAGAGGGTGTGGACCCATAATCTTCGTATCACAAAGACAAGGGAGACTATGACCCTAAAGTGTCAACTAAGGGCCATGGAGAATACCATTGAAAGACTAAAGTAGGATGTCTATTCCAGCAACTAAGAGATAATGCTTTGAAGCAAACTATCATTAATTGGCTGAGGCACATCTAGGCATCCCCAATACTCAGCTTCATCATGATGAAATGATGGCTTATGAGAGGGGATTTGAAGAATGCAAGGCATTGGTGGTCCAAATCCTTCTATCAGTTGAGGGAGGTGACCCTACTCCAAATTCCTATTCTGGTGATCTCCCATGCCCTAGCTACCCTTCAGACTGATCGAGGCCGAGGGAGGGGGTGCTAAGATAACGTTTATGTGTTTGTTGGATGATCTAGAATTTTCTTCTCTCCCCCCTTTTTTTATTCCTGTACTTGTTCATGGAATGAATAAAATTGATATTTCTCCAAGTGTTCGTGCCTCAGGATCATTTTTGAAGATTAAATGTTAAAAGCTGGACTAGTTGATTCTATCATGCTCAATATTTCCTACTTCGATCTACTAGAGTCCTACGATTCTTTCATTAAACAGATCGAGGGTTACTTTGGCTGATGCACCATGGGACGAGGGTGGTGTCATAATTGGATTTGGTGCCCAAGAAAGCATCCCATCATGAGCTTCGTAGAAAATAAAGGGGTTGGTGGTCGATGAGGATACAATGCATGAGATTATACTGGCCACCTCCTCCTGTGAAAGACGAGGTATTATAATTACCACCTCCAAATGCTTACCAACCCATGATTTGCAAGACTGAGGCTCTAGCAACTCTCAGCTTGCCACGTGTTAGGCATCCGAAGATGGGGGGATCTCATTTTTGCCGGATTCGGGCTATTGGAAACTCCTATAAATATCCAAGGCCTTAGGCCTGTCTACCATTTTTCTCTCACTGGATTCTTCTTCCTCTTCCTTTCTCCTATTTTATTTGGAAACTTATCTCTCCTGCCAGCTATTTTCTCTGGTTGAGCATCTTTGCCCATCTTTTGGTTTAGGTTAGATTTCTGTCACTGGTCTAGGAATCTTTCCTACAACCCTCCTTCATTCGCTGTCTTTGTTTTCTTTTCTTATTTTTCGTGTTCGACTTCGTTTGAGTTCTTTCTTTTGATTTTTGAACTGGTTTTTTATGATTCTTGCTAATTTTTACTTGATGTTTCAAAAATGAGGGAGGCCTCAAATTTGGCTAGTTTTTGGTCTTTAGGATCGGAACGAGCTGAAGATGGGGCTTCTACCAAGGGTTTGGATGCCCCAACCGATGACAGGGTTCCATTGAGGCTCCGAGTGTGCCCAAGGGAGATGAGGATTCTAAATCCAAGGAGTTCTCACTAAAGAACTTCCAATCTAATCTCGGGGAAGCATATTTGGATCAGCTTCACCATTGATACCAAATCTCACCTGAGTTCATACTAGAAGTTCCACTCTTGATGGATCGGGCCTGTAATCCTCCTCCTAGATGATTACTTTTTACAATTTTTAGGCTGGATTAAGGCTTTCTCTTTTTGATTTTTTCACCAAACTTCTTTAATTCTTTATGATAGTCTTGTATGCAGTTGTACTGAACCTGTGGCGGTATGTCTGCGACTTCATAATGGTTTGCCTATTGGCTGGTATCCAGCCAAGTACTACTTTATTTAAGAGATTTTTTAAATTTTGGAAGGCACCCTTGCTTTTGGGTGGTGATATATCTGCTCTTAGAGGAAGCGAGAGGTCTGCCTCCTCTTTTGAGGCATTCCTTCCTTTATTCACCATTGGAAGGATAGCTTTTTGTCTGTCAAACATCCATTCAAGTGCTGTGAGTTAGAATTGTGGGAGGTTCCCTACCATCAAGTAGTTCATACCCCCACTTTAAGTGAGGAGGAGGAAGAACAATATCGAACCCTCCTCCACTTTGAGGTCCCCATGCTGAAGGTCTTGTTTTTAGATGAGACCCTCTCTCAAGTGGGGATTAGCTAGATCCGACCAAGAGGTGGGAGATGGGTTTCATTGTTCACTTTCTCCTTTGTAGGATTTCTATTTATATATTTCTAACATTTCTTTGGTTGCTGCAGGTATGGATCCTATGATTAAAAAAGAAATAAAGTGGGCAGCACAATTTGGTGCTGTTGGAACTTCAAGGCCACCAAAGAAATTTTGGCTTGTCACCCGCTCTCATTTTTCTACCAATTTTGTCCCCAAGGTTGAGAGGGTAGTCCTTACCATAGCCTTGGGGGCACCACCGGTAACTGCCCCAAGGGATCGACCGCCAACACTACCCCCATGATTGAGACAGCTTCATCCATTACGGGGGGTCCTCATTTCCCCCAAGTCTGTAGAGGGAACGATGACCCCATAGTTCCATCCAGGAACCCAACCATCAAAGATTGAGAAGTGGCTCGAGAATTATTTAAGAACATCATCCTTCTCGACAATGCTGAGAGGATCGTCAGGGACAATGCTCTCAATTGCCAAAAGGAGACCATTCAGTCCTTTCTCTATGTAGGGGCCCATTTTTCCTGAACTATTTTAATTTCAACTTTTTTTTTATCATCATATTGTTTCTTCATTTCTTGGCAGATGGTCCACTACATCAATGACTACTTCAAGATACAAGGTCAGTATGGAGGCCTCGAAAAAAGAGCTTCAGAGCTCGAGGCTCAACTTCATGCTATCGAGGCAGCGGTTGCCCACCTGAAGCAAGAAGCCACCACAAAGAAGAAGCTGCTTTAGGTGGAGGAGAGGGAGAAGGCACTGAATGGGGAGCTTGCGAAGGCCCTCTGCAAGTTGTCTGAGGCTGAGGCTCGGGTACTTATAGTAGCCCAAGCAAGAGTGAAGCAATACAAAACCAAGAAGGACTTTCACAACGAAAAGGTAATGTACAGTACAACAAGCTATCTTCTTTGCAAGAGTGAAGTCCGGTCGAAGGTCGCCCTTTACTTCCCAACCTTGGACTTAAGCTTCCTTGATAAGGAGTTGGAGGAATTCGACGATGAACCTGCTCTTGAGCTTGAAGACGCCACTGGTCCTTCGAGCGATACTGACCCTCCCCCTCTAGCTACTTGAAAAATAGCTTATCTTTTTATCTTCTTTGTAAATAGTCTTAGCCTGCTTTCATGCAGGCCGACTTTGTAATGGTCTTCAGCCTTCTTTTAAAATATGAATGAATTTTTTTTTTTTTTTCATTCTATGACTGAATGTTATTTATTTTCAAAGTATACTTCCTTTCTGTATTCTTCCATGGTTTGGGACTATTCACAAAGTTAATAGCAGCATCGTATAGGGTGTCGTTCCCGAAGGTAGACACCAAGGTAGCCTAGAGCCTTCATCGTGAGTTCACTTCGCTTGGTCGAGGGACCATGATTTATAGTGGCTGGCCATCGGGTTTTCACTAGTCCTCCTTATCTTGCCCTTGGCTTCTTAATATGGGCAAGGGCTTTCAGTTAGCCCTCATTATCTTAATCAGGCGAGGGTACCAGTAGTTAGCCCTCATTGTCTTAGTCGGACGAGGGTCCTAGTAGTTAGCCCTTGATATCGTAGACGGGTGAGGGTCCTTTTGGTTAGCCCTCGTCGTTGAGTCGAGGGTCCTTATGGTTAGCCATCAACATTGAGGATGGGTGAGGGTCCTTTTAATTAGCCCTCACTATTGAGTCAAGAGTCCTCATGATTAGTCCTCGATATCATGGATAGGCGAGGATCCTTTTGATTAGTCCTTGTTATCGAGTTGAGGGTCCTCATCTTTGCCTAGGACTAGACCTTGTAAAGTTTCAATGCACTGATTTACCTTCCAGAGCTTTCAATCTACCTCCACTTCTCTTGCAATATGTGCCTTGGACAATTAGGGGGGCGGTTGAGCAGGCATCGACCCCTTGTCAGATCGAGATGAAAAGAATGCCTCCTTATATACCTAGGGCTCTTGGTGTACTTGTATGAGTATGCTCCTCTCTCTCAGGACTTAATGGGAGGGAGAGTCATCACCGCCTCGATCGTAATGTCCCCAGTGCTATTGGGGTCTGGGATGGTACCTTCTAGTTTGCTCCTGACTATGCTATCGCCAGTGGTACTACTGACACCGTTGGACCTTGGTGCTAAATTACCTAGACCGTGGCTGCCAATACCTGAATTTGCTTGGAGAGCTGCTGCGGTATTCAGGTTGACCCCCTGCTAGACGATGACAGTTTGAGATTCTAGGGCGAGACCTTCGGCAAGTTGACTAGCTTGCTGGGAGATGGTGGCGCCGAAATGCTGGGTAGATATACCTTTGGGTGGCATAAACCTTCACTTAGTGTCTCTTCTTGAAAATAGGTGATACATGAGTAGTAGGCCCTTTCTCTATCTATCGACACTGCTTTCCATCTAGATACCAAATATTACTGGAGGAGAGGTGCTCCTGGATTGTACCTATAAAAAAGGTCCTGGCTGGAGGTTGCTCTGATGAAGGCCCTCCAACAATCAAGTTAAGTGGTAGGCAACAGGAGGAAGAAAGTAAAGCAGACAGGAGAGAAGAGATTGTGTTGTACATGCATACCTTGGGAGCTTCCAGGGAGTCTCCTTTTATAAGAGAATGATTAGGATATTTTCGGAATGCATAAACTCTCAGTGGGTTTGGTGAGAAGTGACAGGACATCAGATCCTATCAGGAGACCTGGTATAGTGATGGGGACCCGAAAGTCCATTTTATTTTATTTTATTTGAGTCCTATAATAAAGTGAGACAACTAAGTCTAGTTGAATCCACTTAGGTAGGTCCAGTCTTTTAGTCCAGTCAAGTTCAGTCTCTAGTCGAGTCAATGTAGTTTTCATTCAGGTCATGTACAAGAGGAGAGTTCACAGCCAGGAGATTCACCAAGCCCCCAACCAGAGCTGGCCTTCATGCACTTGGACCCTTTCATGCTGCCAAGCCCACAAGAGAGAGAGATCCAGTCCAAGACAGGCCCACTGTTAATCAGGTCCACCAGGATTTCTTGGCCCACAAGTTAGAGTTTCTTAGCCCTCAAGTTATGTACCATGGGATGAATCTATAAATACCCCACCCCCTCTTGTATTTTTTTGGAAGGAGATGGATGAATAAAAATTTCTTGAGTTTTGTGTGAAGGATCTATGTGGTCTCAGGGTTTCTGTGTGATCCTTGATTTGGGCATCTGTGTGAGCCCAGGGTATCTGTGTGATCCCTTTCCCTTCTTCCCATGGTTTCTATGTGATCCCTGATTTGGGCATCTGTGTGAGCCCAGGATATCTGTGTGATCCCTTCCCCTTCTTTTCAGGGTATCTATGTGATTCCTAGGGCATCTGTATGAGCCCCTTTGCTGTGTGCTTGTTCTTCTTGGAAAATCTGTGTAAACCCCAATTATCTTTCTGAACATGTAGCCCTCTTCTTTTTTCCTCCAGATAAACTCTAATCTCCTGGTGACTTCTACGCTCGCCAGCGATCCTACCCCGCGCATCTGTCCCGCATCAAATAGTATCAGAGCACAGACGGATTAGGGTACGTTTCTTCTTCCCAACTCTTCTCTGTGCCGACACCCCCTACTGCCATCGCCCATGAAGATCGTCTCAGCCGCCTGCACCCGAGCCCCTCTCCTCTCTGCTGCCCATGAAGCCTGTCTCCAGCACCACCCCAGGCCACCAAAGCGACGCCTCCACCCGTGAAGCCTGATCGCATCCCACGGCCGTCGCACGCCCACCGTCGCTGCCCGTGCCGTATATCCACACCACTGGCCTCTAGCCCCCGTCGGGTCCGCCATGGCCACCGCCATCGACGAAGCATGCCGGAAGTCACTCTGTTCCGCCTAGCCATCGCCCATGGAGATCTCCCCGTGCACGATCATGAAAGCAATTTGCTTTCACGGTTGCTGACTTCAACGAAGAAGAGTATGCCGATCTCCTCCAAAACCCCCTTCGTTGCCGACGACATCGACCGTGGCTCCGTCCTCTGAGTCGACGACGAAGGCGAGCTCCCCTCTTCTCCATTGGAAGGCCACCGCCCGTGCCCCACTGCTTCCCGCACCCCCACCGCCGTCGAATGCCATCGCGCCCCGTGCCGTCCATCGGAACCACCTCCCCGAGCCGCAGTCTTCGCCCTAGCACCGTCGCTAGCAAACTCCCGCCCATATCCGATCGTCCGTGACGCCCTCGGCCACACAGTGCCATTGCCAGCCACCGTCGTCACCGGCCACCGCCGCCTCCACGACCGCCCTGCTAGATGGTCCCTGTCCAGCCTCGACACCGGCAAACTTCATGCACTTGGACCCTTTCATGCCGCCAAGCCCACAAGAGAGAGAGCTCTGTCCAGGACAGGCCCACTGTTGATCAGGTCCACCAGGATTTCTTGGCCCACAAGTCAGGGTTTCTTAGCCCTCAAGTTATGTACCCTGGGGTGAATCTATAAATACCCCACCCCCTCTTGTATTTTTTTGGAAGGAGATGGATGAATAAAAATTTCTTGAGTTCTGTGTGGTCCCAGGATTTCTGTGTGATCCCTTATTTGGATATCTATGTGAGCCCAGGGTATCTGTGTGATCCCTTACCCTTCTTCCCAAGATATCTGTGTGATCCCTAGGGCATCTGTGTGAGCCCCTTTGCTGTGTGCTTGTTCTTCTTGGGGAATCTGTGTGAACTCCAGTTATCTTTCTGAACCTGTAGCCCTCTTTTTTCTTCCTCCAGACAAACTCTAATCTCCTGGTGACTTCTACGCTCACCAGCAATCCTACCCCGCGCATCTGTCCTTCATCATATAGGATATTTTGTTTATCTAGAAGTCTACCTCTCATTAATTAAAACCTTGTCTTATTCGTGTTGAACTGTGGCTTGGAACGGGTCACGTCCCTCTTAATTGAGAAGATTAGCTAGAGGTTATGGGATATAGTCTCAAGATCATGTCATTAAATGATAGAAATGAGCATCAGGTGATTACTCCATAGGTTGCCCGGTAGTATGATGCTATGGAATTTTAACTTCTTTTGGATGCGAGGGTCCTGAGTCGGACTTGGTTTTTTGTCAAGGCAAAAGGTTGAGCAGGGCCAAGGTGATTAGAAGATACTGCAAATGTTGATCCATGACCGAGGGTCAGTTGGATCGATGGTTGCCAAGGGATGCTGTCAATGTTGGATGATTGCCGATAGGAAAGTGGTCCTTTATCAGGCCGAAGGAGCTCAGTGGCATCGCTCCATCCTGCCTGAGTAGTCCATCTTGAGCATCAGAGACAAACCTCGATTGCTGGACCTTCGGCCTAGCTATATAAGAACTATCATATACAAAGACATGTCATTTAACTGATGTTGTTCTATCAGGAAACTTAAAAAGTAGCTTTGCTGATAATTTTTTATCTCACGAAACACATCATAGATATTTGGTTGATATTCTATTTGAGCAAATACTTCGCATATAAGCATTCCAAGGATGAAAGGTCTCGATGTCGAGGATCGGGAAGGCCGAGGGGGATCTGTGTGGTCTAACCTCGTCCAGGAGATGGTGGGCGACTGCCTGCACCAATGTCCAACTCGAGAATTCTAAGGATATCGAGAATGGAGGGTTAGCCCTCACATCAACTTGTATATGGTGATTTAATGCTTTATTTAGATGCTTATTTTATTCCAATAGATGGTGATTAGACTTTGTGCTTTTACATATGTATGTGCGCTTAATTTGTATAATGTTCAAGTAGGCGAGTGGTTAGGCCAAGGCTGTCTACACATGGTCTGAATCATAAAATTCTGGATGCATATATCACGTCATTAGAATTGGTGTGATTCATGCTTTGTGTAGGCCCTACATGCACATGTATATTTAGCAACACACTACCAATTCTTTTAGAAAAGGATGCCGGGGGTGGGGCGAAGAGAAATGGCCTACAAGCATCACAAATTAAGTGATTCTTTCTAGCATCGATAAGGCTAGATTTTTTGAGTCAGCCAAAATTAGTCTCTACCAACCATGGTCACAACGAAACCAGAGAATAAAGCTTGACATGGAGAAAGTTTCATCTTATTCCCTCATGGCATCTTATACCTTTCTCTTTCCAATCATGTTCTATAGTTAGGGCCGGGCTAGTTAGATGAAAACCAGCTGCCAACATTAGAATTCGATCCCCTACAAGATATTGGGACTTGACGATGGATAAATCTTCTTATCCACCCGCATGTATCACATATTCTGGCATGGTTCCCGGTTCACTAATGTTACATGAATGTATATATGTAAAAAAATGTAACAATAACATAATTGAATATAAAATATTGTATAGCAATAGTTAGGAGATAAGGCTTTTCTCACAGATGTTGCAATTCGATCATTGGGGCAAAAGAATATAGCAACACTCTCATGCTTGGAATGTATTACACTTGCTAATAAAAGAAAAAAAACAATTATATGATATTTTCGGATTAAGATATTAACTTGACTTTGCTTTATAGCTGTCATGTTAAAGTCTATCTGCCCTATCATGATGGGTTTTTTTTTCTTTTAATACAAACGGATGATCACACCAATCTTGCATGAGTGCAAGCTAAACGGTTAAAATACAAAATATCCTGCAGGGCCCAAGGGCAAATGTTTCTATGACACTAGCTCTAGTCCCTGGTAAGGTCATCAATGAAGGAGAAACTCAATCTATCATGTTATTCCTATCTCGAAAAATATGCTGAACAATCACCGTGATGGGAAAACTAAGAAAATCCTAGATATCATAGAGGATCGGATGGGTGTCCAGCTGTTTTGTCTTATTCTAGATCTAGCTAATAACAATAGTAGAATCGCCCTCAAAAAAAATTTTTCCAGCCAGCAGCTTCTGCCTCTCGTAGACGATACTTGTCCAAGCAACATAAGGCTCTGCTCTAGAACGGACAGCTTGAAAAGATGAGATTCCCCCGTAGCCAAGAACCTGGCATCCAGATCATGAATGACAAAGCCCGCATTACCTTTGCTATTTCACACACTGCCATCAAAGTTGACCTTTATAAATCCAGGCAGTG
Source organism: Areca catechu (assembly GCA_021397845.1). Lineage (NCBI taxonomy): Eukaryota > Viridiplantae > Streptophyta > Magnoliopsida > Arecales > Arecaceae > Areca > Areca catechu. The sequence continues at coordinate 11,242,302 of CM038041.1, forward strand.
GGGGCTCCCAAGAGATAAAAAAAACCGTCCGACTTGCTGCAGATGCAACATAGGAGTCTCAGGATACCAGGATGTCAATAGACAAGCTAGTAGTGTCAAAACCATGTACTTAGTAGCTAAAGAAAGGACTTTTTCAAGGGCCTGATGAGTAGGTATAATCTCAGCATGGAAAACCAAACTATTATGGAGAGCCAAATATAATAAGCGACATATATCATCTTAGCCTCCCAGATGCCAGTCCAGCCATTAGCAGAACTTCTATAGATCATAGCTAGAAAGGGAATCAACCTTGAGCTACTGCTAACCCTCCAAGGCTAGCCCCCTGCTACCTCCAAATCAACCTCGCTCTAGGACACCGAAGGAGTGCATGCTCCACTGACTCATCCTCTGGTCCACAAATCGGGCAGGTCACCAGAATCTCCAAGCCCCTTGTCCTGAGAAGCACATGTCAGAAGCTAATTCCAAGCGACCTTCCAAAGAAATAGCTTGACTATGGGATGGGCTTCCACTTTCCAAATCTAAGCAGACTGAATCCTCCTATCTAGTCCTATCCTGCTCAACTCAATAAAGTCCCTTACAAGAATCTTGAGAGTACACACTTGACCCCACACCCTCAAATCTTGGCATCAATGGATAGGAATTGGGGTGGCAAGAATCCTATCCACAAGATGACCATCGAAGAGGTGCATGAGTAATATCAAGTATCCTCTAGACCTACTGTCATCCATCATCAAGTCACAGACTTGCAGATGGTCACCCACCTCCATACTGATATAAGGTAGCCAGCGAGATAGGGACACACTGGAGATCCAAGCATCCTGGTTGACATCAATCAAAGTTCTGTCTTTAATTAGCCATTTGACCATGGTTGCAACCATAGGGGCTTGAATACAGATCTCATTTCAGATGAAGGAGCACCAATGTGCATATTGGATATGGGACCCCTAACTCTATGTCCCATACTGAGCTTGCATCACTCTGCACCACAAGCCGTCAAGTTGGATAAGGAAGCGAGTGGCATATTTGGCAATCATGGCCTCCCTCATTCCCAACAAGGATCGGATCCCTTAGCCTCCATCTACACAAGCTAGCAAATCACCTCCTAGGACAGTAAATGAATCCCTCATCTGCCATTCGTAGACCCCCACAGGAAGTGCTAGAATTGCTGCTCTAGCTATCTCAAATAGGAGATCATCACAATCATATTTGCCAGGAGGTAGACTAGGATGGTGCTCAAAACCGATATCACAAGGATCATCCTGCCCATCATGGAAAGGGAATCAACTTGCCAGCCCTCAAGGCGATCCTAGATCCATTGCTCTATAGGCCTACAATTAGCTCTCTGAAGTTTCCATCCTGTGATCGGAACCCCCAGGTAGGTTAGGGTTACAGTTTGCTCTAGGATTCCCAATGTCCTGATTTGCTTGCTTCATCTGGACCATCATCTTGGGGTTGAAAATGATAGTGGACTTCTGCAAGTTCATCAGCTGGCTAGATGCCCAGTAGTAGGCTTCAACAACAAATGCAAAGCACCTAGTATTCTGAACAGAAGCCCAACCAATAAGTAGGCAATCATCTGCAAAAAGAAAATACAATGGTGCATAGCCCCAGGGGTGGGCCAGTAGGGCTCCAGCTTTGCCCCGTGAATCATCGTTTGGAGATCATAAGATAGAACATCATTATATAAAATAAAAAGGTAGGGGGATAGAGGGCACCCTTGATAAAGTCCACCAGTCGAGTGGAAGAACTCCATCGGGGTGCCATTGACTAGGATAGCAAAACTTAGAGTCTGCACATAATCCATGACCTAGTCAATCCACCTATCATGGAACCTGAACTCATGGAGCATTCAACACAGGAAGGACTAGCACATTCGGTTGTAAGCATGCTTCATGTCCAGTGTTGCCGATCTCATCGCGGTGGCCTGTAGCTCTTGAGCTGGCACCGGTCTCGGACTCTCTCATCTCGAGATCTCCAAGCTCCCGGACCTGCAAAACAAAGTCAGAGACCCTGGCCGGGGGTTCCGGCGGGGGCACTCCGACAGTCAAGTTAGAGAGCGGCAAGATGGAACAGATCCCCTAAGGCGGGCTCCCGAAGGATTCCTGTGCTTAGAGGAGATGTAAACGAAAGAAGTATGGGGAAGAGGGGAGTTTAAGCCCGGCTTCCTGCACCGGGTTCACCGAGCTCACGCCTGAGGACTTCTTGAGGCCTCCCAGGATCGTTCTCTTAGTGTTTTCTTCCTTTTTCGACTTACCTTTCCGTCCATTTTTACCATCCCTTTTGTACCATCGAACTGCCTTCAGCTTGCCTTCCTTTTAGAGGGCTCCCTGAGACCTCTAGACCTTCTCCTCCCCCTTCTTCCTCGGGTCCGGGAGCTAAGTGGCCGGACCGCCTCATCCGTAGTGTGTCACGAAAGGGAGAAGACTGGTGAGGCTTTTGGTCGAGCGCGGGAGCTCTCCTTTCGAGGCATTGACGGTGTGCTTCCAGTTGTTTCAGGCTCCTGTCCGCAAGGATTCCATTCCTCCGTTGCGGGGCTCTGTCTGACTGGTGTAAACGAGGTTTTGCATGTCACTACAGGCCGTACTGGCACCCCCTACGGGGTGCGGCGCGCGCCGGCTCTAGTGGCGACCTTGCAACCTGTGCCTCCGCTTCCCCGAGGCTTTGCAAAGTAGGGCTGACCTTGACCAAGGTGGACTCGTCAGGGGGCGCCACCTGGCGGAGCGACAGAGAGAGGCTCAACTTCGGCCGAGGTGGACCCGTCTTCGGGTGCCAGCTGGCGAAGGAGCAGGAGGGCTCGGCTCGACCTCGGCAAAGGTGGACCCGTCTTGGGGCGCCACCTGGCGAGGGAGCGAGGGACCGCCAGCTTCGATCGAGGTGGATCCCTCCTGGGTGGACACCTGGCGGAGTGGCAGAGAGAGGCTCGACTTCGACCGAGGTGGACCCGTCTTCGGGTGCCACCTGGTGAAGGAGCAGGAGGGCCCGGCTCGACCTCGACCGAGGTGGACCTGTCTTGGGTTGCCACCTGGTGAGGGAGTGAGGGGCCGCCAGCTTCGGTCGAGGTGGACCCCTCCTGGGTGGACACCTGGCGGAGCGGCTGAGAGGGGCTCGACTTCGGTCGAGGTGGACCCATCTTCGGGTGCCAGTTGGCGAAGGAGTAGGAGGGCCCGGCTCAACCTCGGTTGAGGTGGACCCATCTTGGGGTGCCACCTGGCAAGGGAGCGAGGGGTCGCTAGCTTCGGCCGAGGTGGACCCCTCCTGGATGGACACATGGCGGAGCGGCAGAGAGGGGCTCGACTTCGGCCGAGGTGGACCCGTCTTCGGGTGCCACCTAGCGAAGGAGCAGGAGGGCCTGGCTTGACCTCGGCCGAGGTGGATCTATCTTGGGGTGCCACCTGGCGAGAGAGCGAGGGGCCTCCAGCTTTAGCCAAGGTGGACCCCTCCTGGGTGGATACCTGGTGGAGCGGCAGAGAGAGGCTTGACTTCGACCGAGGTGGACTCGTCTTCGGGTGCCACCTGGCGAAGGAGCAGGAGGGTCCGACTCGACCTCGACCGAGGTGGATCCATCTTGGGGTGCCACCTGGCGAGGGAGCGAGGGGCCGGTAGCTTCGGCCGAGGTGGACCCCTCCTGGTTGGACACCTGGAGGAGTGGCAGAAAGGTGCTCGACTTCAACCGAGGTGGACCCGTCTTCGGGAGCCACCTGGCGGAGGAGTAGAAGGGCCCGGCTCGACCTCGACCGAGGTGGACCCTTCTTGGGGTGCCACCTGGCGAGGGAGCGAGGGGCCGCCAGCTTCGGCCGAGGTGGACCCCTCCTGGGTGGACACCTGGCGGAGTGGCAGAAAGGTGCTCGACTTCGACCGAGGTGGACCCGTCTTCGGGAGCCACCTGGCGGAGGAGTAGAAGGGCCCGACTCGACCTCGGCCGAGGTGGACCCTTCTTGGGGTGCCACCTGGCGAGGGAGCGAGGGGCCGGTAGCTTCGGCCGAGATGGATCCCTCCTGGGTGGACACCTGGTAAAGTGGCATAGAGGGGCTCGACTTCGGCCGAGGTGGACCCGTCTTCGGGAGCCACCTGGCGAAGGAGCAGGAGAACCCGGCTCGACCTCGGCTGAGGTGGACCCATCTTGGGGTGCCACCTGGCGAGGGAGCGAGGGGCCGCCAGCTTTGACCGAGGTGGACCCCTCCGGGGTGGACATCTGGTGGAGCGGCAGAGAGGTGCTCGACTTCGGCCGAGGTGGACCCGTCTTCGGGTGCCATCTGGCGGAGGAGCAGAAGGGCCCGACTCGACCTCGGCCGAGGTGGACCCATCTTGGGGTGCCACCTGACGAGGGAGCGAGGGGCCGGCAGCTTCGACCGAGGTGGACCCCTCCTGGGTGGACACCTGGTGGAGTGGCAGAGAGGTGCTCGACTTTGACCGAGGTGGACCCGTCTTCGGGTGCCACCTGGAGGAGGAGCAGAAGGGCCCTGCTCGACCTTGACCGAGGTGGACCCGTCTTGGGGTGCCACCTGGCGAGGGAGCGAGGGGCCGCCATCTTCGGCCGAGGTGGACTCCTCCTGGATGGACACCTAGCGGAGCGGCAGAGAGGTGCTCGACTTCGGCTGAGGTGGACCCGTCTTCAGGTGCCACCTGGCAGAGGAGCAGAAGGGCCCTGCTCGACCTCGGTCGAGGTGGACCCGTCTTGGGGTGCCACCTGGCGAGGGAGCGAGGGGCCGGTAGCTTCGGCCAAGGTCGATCCCTCCTGGGTGGACACCTGGTGAAGTGGCATAGAGGGGCTCGACTTCGACCGAGGCGGACCCGTCTTCGGGAGCCACCTGGTGAAGGAGCAGGAGGACCCATTTCGACCTCGACCGAGGTGGACCCGTCTTGGGGTGCCACCTGGCGAGGGAGCGAGGGGCCGCCAGCTTTGACCGAAGTGGACCCCTCCTGGGTGGACACCTGGCGGAGCGGCAGAGAGGTGCTCGACTTTTACCGAGGTGGACCCGTCTTTGGGTGCCATCTGGCGGAGGAGCAGAAGGGCCCGGCTTGACCTCGGCCGAGGTGGACCCATCTTGGGGTGCCACCTGGCGAGGGAGCGAGGGGCTGGCAGCTTCGACCGAGGTGGACCCCTCCTGGGTGGACACCTGGTGGAGTGGCAAAGAGGTGCTCGAATTTGGCCGAGGTGGACCCGTCTTTGGGTGCCACCTGGCGGAGGAGCAGAAGGGCCCGGCTCGACCTTGACCGAGGTGGACCCGTCTTGGGGTGCCACCTGGCGAGGGAGTGAGGGGCCGCCAGCTTCGGCCGAGGTGGACCCCTCCTGGATGGACACCTAGCGAAGCGGCAGAGAGGGGCTCGACTTCGGCCGAGGTGGACCCGTCTTTGGGAGCTACCTGGCGGAGGAGCAGAAGCACTTCTTCCCAAATGGGGGATCTTTTGAAAGAAAAAATCCACTTGGTACTGACCGTGTCCAGCTGGACCTGACACGCGCTCCATGTCAGCGATGCAGCCATATCATCCAGCTTGATCACTATCAAGCTCTAGTGAATGGAGGCATGCTGTAGATCATACATAAATTCCTGGATAAAGCAAGATATTGTCGGTGATGCCATGGTTGCTAACGAAAGTATCCTGCTCTAGATTGATCAGGCAAGGGATAACGGGTTTCAATCGGCTGACTAGAATTCTAGCATATACTTTATAGAGGGTGGTGCATAGACTAATTCGTCTAAAGTGACTTGGGACCGATGCATCAGGTCTCTTTGAGATGAGAGTGATCAAGAACTTCTTCCACTCCTTTGGTAGGCTTCTGGACTCAAAAACCACCTACGCCACTTCCACCACCTCATCCCTGACAATACTCCAGTAATGGCGAAAGAAGAGCAAGGGAACCCATCTGGCCCTGCGACCTCATCCTCTCCAAGAGATCAAAGAGCCCCCCAACCTGCTTAGAAGAAACAAGATGAGTCAAGGCCTTATTCTTCTCATCGAAAATGTGGCAAACAAGCTAGCAACCCTCGAATCGACCATCCCCTCCCATCGATGTAGTCCAACGGGATCTGAAGAACTGGAAGATCTACTCCTTGATCTCCCTAGTATCCTCCACCACTCTGCCATCACTCTCATGTAACTGCTTGATACAATTGATAACCTCCTCATCATCGTAGACCAGTAAAAGAATATGGTATTCCGATTACCCTCCTTGATCTACTGCATCTTGGACTTTTGCCTTCACAAATTCTACTACTATCTCAGCAACGAGCGATGCACAAAAAGCTTGTGGCACAATGTTCTCCAATCAAGTTCCTCGAGGCCCCCTCCTAATCCTCTCTATGCTGAAACACCATAATGTCAGCCTCCACGCCCTCAATATGCTTGAAGATATCACCAACCTCATGTTGGTTCCACCGAAATAGCTTATGCCTCACTAGCTTAAGCCTTCAGGTCACCTGATACCTCGCAACTCTATAGATTAGCATCCTCCAAACCTCCTTAACCAGATCCCATGAACATGGGTCAAAAGTCTAGAACTTCTGAAATTTGAACGGTGCCCTAGACAAACATGGACCATTAATGGTGATGAGGAGCGAACAATAATTATAAGTAATTCTCGAAAGGTGTTGAACCTTGTGACCTGGGAAACACTGGAACCAATTAGTAGTAGTGAGTGCCCGATCAATCCTTTCCCAAATCTTAGCCGTCCCAGTTTGATTGTTACACTAGGTAAACCTTGGACCAGTGTAACCAAGATCGATCAGGCCCAATTCATCGATAAACCTCTTGAATCCCTTGGAGTCAATACTATCAGCAAAATATTTGCCATCCATCTTCTCATGGGATCCTATAATACAGTTGAAATCCTAAGTAATAAGAGAAGGCAAGCACAATACTATCATCCTAGAGATCTTGGACCAAAGCACCCTCCACTCCTTGTATTTGGTGCTCGCATATACACCGGATAGTAACCAAGGGCCTCCTATTTGCCCCGATATGATTAGGGCAACCTGCTACTCACAGTTATAGAATGCATCCACCCTAATCGAGTCACGCAGCCATATCACAATGGCCCCACCATATAGACCTCTAGATTCTATCGTGTAGGTGCTCCAGACTTGCGTAGCTCATCGTCTGACTCGGTCTAAGCTCATCCCTAAAAGACGGGTGATCTCAAGCAAAACACAAATGTCAGGACAATGCTGTTGAATAATTCTGCCAAAGGTAGTCTAAAAAGAGGGCTTCTTTGCCTCCTGGGTGTTCCAAATCAATAATCTTATTAAGGCACTTGGCAAGGAGGGGAAAGCACACCAGTGCCCCCAAGCTTCAAAGTCCATCCCCCTCTCTACTATCATTGAGTCCATAGCTACCAAGCTCTCTTCCTTCCCTTGAATGGCCTTCTTCAATCAGACAGCTGCCTCATCATGAGTCATATTTTGGCCACCTTCAAAGGGGTCAAGACACTCTAGACCATGTCCCCTAGAAGGTCAATGTTACCCTATATCTGATGCTCCAATCCTTGCTCAGACTGTCTCTCCACCTTTGGGACATCAAGATCAACTTATTGTTCTTCCATCTGAATTATAATCTTCTCCCCCTTGGGGTCTTGATAGAGGAAATAAAGATCTTAAGCCCTCTAAGAGGGGCTAACAACTTCTTCCGGGCCTTCGAATGGGATGGCGCCTTGCCTTTGGCCCTACTAGAAGTTTTAGGACCCTTTTTTGAAATAAGGCCCCCTGTCCCCTACTCATTAGGTTTTAAACTATCTTGGCCCACATCAAAATCAATAGGCCGAGCTCATGAAAGCTGGGCCCATCATTCCCATTGTGCTGGCCCCAAGCTTAGCATGCTTGCAACCCCAGCATGCCCGGCCTTAAGCGGGCATGCCCCCATGTCGCAGGCCAATGCCAGGATGTTGAATCGGTTGGAGGCCCATCTCATGTTTGGGCTTAGGCCCGCATCCTCCTCTACATGCATCTCCATGCCCCCAAACTTTGATCCGACCATCGAACTAGGGTTAGGATGGACGGGTGATCGCCACCATGTGATCTTGGCTGGGTTGATCCAACCATCAGATCTCGATAGGTCGACTTGATCCGAACCACCCTGATTCGAAGCCTTGCTGGGTTGACTTAGCACAAGGGCATGAGATGGCTCGGCTGTCTTCTTCCCTAGGTCGGTCGGTAGCCATGGCATATGGCCACCAACCAAGGCCCTAAGCATGGCCCTCCCTCTGCCGCTTCGGTGACCTCCCCTCCAGCTTGGACCTTAATCTCTGAGCAGTCCGTCGGCCACACAACACCACCTCTGGCTGGGCATGCCGCCTCTAGCGAATAAAATTATCCATACAGGTAATAGATCCCCTCCAGGCTCTTATAGACAAAAAATTACCAGAATGGTCCTTCTGGCCCCTTTACTAGCATGTCATATCTCAACGGTCGTGCGACATCGATCCTCATACTGGCCTGTACAAACCCCCAACCTTCGTTGCTTTGCCATGCAGTCGTCCACCATCACCAGGTCACCGGCCATGCTGAGAATTCTTCGGATCACCACATCCCCCAAGAGTTTCATTGGGAGTCATGGCAAGCGAACCCACATCATGGCCGACCTGATGGTTCCCTTCGTCAGAAAGAAACTCAGCCGCCATGACACCATCTCCAGTGTCTAACCATCCACCACCTATGACTGATGGAAGATCAAATCTCGCTCCCCAGCCTCCTTGAAATGGAAGAGGAGGTGATTGTGCTCTAAGCCATAGCCCGCCACCTCTCCTTTTAGCCCTGCTCGTAGTCGGAACTCTCTCATCACTACCTTCACCGCCACCTTTCTTCCGAGGCTCCTCGCAAAATTAGTGTCTACAAACCATGGTCACAATGAAACCGGAGAATAAAGCTTAACATCATGAAGAAAGCTTCGCCTTAATTATTCCCTTATGGCATCTTATGCCTTTCTTTCTCCAATCATATTCTATAGTTAGGGCCGGGCTAGTTAGATGAAAACCAGCTGCCAACATTAGAATTAAATCCCCTACAAGATATTGGGACTTGATGATGGATAAGTCTTCTTAACCACCCACATGTATCACATATTCTGGCATGGTTCCTGGTTCACTAATGTTACATGAATGTATATATGTTAAAAAATTAAATATTGATTGACTCGATAACATAATTGACTAGAAAATATTGTATAGCAATGGTCGGGATGAGGCTTTTCTCACAGATGTTGCAATTCGATCATTGGGGCAAAAGAATATAGCAACAGTCTCATGCAAGGAATGAGATACACTTGCTAATAAAAGAAAAAAAAAAAACATTTATATGATATTTTGGGATTAAGATATTAACTTGACTTTGCTTTATATGCTGTCATGTTAAAGTCTGTCTGCTCTACCAGGATGGGCCTTAAAGGAGGTCTATTGCATCAATGGATGCACCTTGATTTTAGGATTTTGATGAAACCAGCTAGGAAAAATAATTTTCCATATAATACCTAGATATCTAAATTTGTGTTTGCGTATATCTATGTACGCAAAACTTGGCTTAGGTTAATTTAGACTTCTAAAATGGAATAATTAATGCGAATTGGGTTTATCCCAATCACAAACACCCCACTTAAAAACAAAAGGTCAAGCTTGTATCTAAATTAATTATAATCCACTTCTCAACATCTAAATTAATGTACAAATCACCAAAACAAGCGAACTTAGTGGAGCTTAATTTTCCAAAGCAAAGTTCATCTCATGTACTACTTTTTTGAAGCTTTTCATTCTCATCAAGAAGAGAAGCTGAAGCTACTATTATTATGCGCAATGATAAAAACAGTTAAACCAAGACAATGACGAACATTTTTTCTATTTAATTTCTATAGATTAGTGATGCTAAATCCCAACGAACTTTCATCACCACAAGTAAATTAAAACAATATCAGTCATCAAGGTTTTGAAAGAGAGCCTACATGGACCACACTTTGGTTTTACTTTTTGCCTTTTGACTTGCAGGTCCACGCCAAGAAGCACTTTATTTAAGTAAGGACGGATCCCAGCGTGCGAAGCATGCAGGTATTAAAAAATATTTTTTAAAAAAATCTTATATGGAATCTAGTCAATATATAATCATAAACACGGTGTGTAGAGGACTTGCATGGTAAAATAAATATCAGGGGACAGATAAGATTTATGCTTAGTCTAATCTTCTACCTCTCCTAATCAATCTATAATCACTAACATATATAGCATGCGTGGGACTCAAATGCTAAATTACCAGAAAGTTAATTAGAGATAAGAGAGAGTATTAAAAAGAATAAATTACCAGAAAGTCAATTAGAGATGAGAGAGTTTGAAAAAGAAGATTCCCGCTACAACTTTCCTTCTATTCTGATCCTCATTCCTAGCAGAAGTCGGATAAACCCCCCCACTCCCTCCCTCCCTCTATAAACCCCCCGCAACCCAGCCTCCCTCTCCATAGCCTCTGCATTCCTTCCAACTCCCCTACCTCTCTTTCTCTTCTCTCTCACGATGTCTAAGGTTTTGGCGTGCTCTCTCCTCTCTCTCAGGTAGCGAAACCGGTAGTAGTTGTTGCACGCTAATTTATTAATCTTAATTCCATATTACTCCCTGTGTATATATATACACACTATCTTTTTCGCTTCCTCACCTCTTTTCTTACTTCTTTCATATGCCGTTTACAGCCGGAGGTGTTACAGTGCGGTGGCGGAGGCGGAGGCGGAGAATGCACGTGCCGTTCCGGGGGTGGCAAGGAGGGCGGCGGCTGCGACGGAGACGGCGGCAATGGACTCCGGTGGATCCGCTAAGAAGGAGATATTCTGGATGAGAGACCCCAAGACGGGTTGTTGGATCCCCGAAAACCGGTTTGATGAAGTCGATGCAGCGGAGCTCCGAGCTCGATTGCTTCCAAAGAAATATTGAGAATATATTTAATGGATATATAAAAGGATCAACAGGATCTCTCTGTCTAATCTTTCTTTTTTCGCTTTCTATATCAATGAAGAATTATTAAAAAGGTGGTTATAGTAAAAGTTATACTATGAGAATTTTGAGACTTGATTACTTATTCGTAGAGGTAGCAAAACTTGACCCGACCCGTCAATTTGACCCGTGTTCGATCCATCTTAAACATGTTTGGATTGAGCCTAAATGGGTTTGGGTCGTAAACAAGCCAACCCGTTTAATCCATTAATATACGGGTCGGATTCAGGATTCAGGTCCTTGACCCATTTAACCAATTTAATATACGGATCTAAACAAATCGGGTCAAGTTGGGTTGTTAACCTATTTAATGCCATTGGCCCATCATAAATGCTGCTAGTTTTGGGCCTAGCCTATTAGTGGGAGTGCCGATGCATTGCCTCTGCCTCGCCATCTCTTCATCTTCAACTCTTTGGCTCTTCAGTCGTCTAGACTTCTTCGTTGAAAGAGGCGACAAAACTAGGGTTTGCCATTTGCACCTTTGCCGTTTGCCTTGCCCTTTGCGGCTTTGCCCCTTTGGCATGTGCATCTCCAACTCCCCTCGATCTCATAGCAGCTTGCCTCCACCTGGCCTGGCCCCCTCTCCTTCTTCGGGTTTCTGAGCTTCTTCTGTCCCCGATCTCATGGCTGTGTACGACGTGCAGCTTTCTCCGACCACCTCTCCTTTTTCGGGCTTCTCCCGCACCTGATCTCATGGTGGTGCACGGCGTGCACCTCCCCCGGCCCCCTTTCCTTCTTCAAGCTTCTCCCATCCCCAATCTTACGGCAGTGCGCGGCGTGCACCTCCTCCCGGCCCTCCCTCATTCTTTGGGCTTCTCCAACCCCTGATCTTATGGTGGTGCATAGTGCGTGGTGTGCGTCTCCCCCCAGCCCCCTCTTTTTCTTCGGGCTTCTCCCCTTTCTCATGGTGGTGCGCATCCCCTCGGCCCCCTCCTTCTTCGGGCTTCTCTCACATCCCATTTCATAATGGTGTGAGGTGTGTGCCTCTCACCGGCCTCCTCTCCTTTGGGCTTCTCCCCCCTATGTCACAGGCAGTGAGCATCTCCCCAGCTCCCTCAGTCCCTCTCCTTCTTCGGCCTTCTCCCTCCTATTTCATGGTGGCACACATCCCCCCTGGACCCCTCTTTCGATGTTCTCTCCTTTATCTCATGGTGGTGCACATCCCTCTTCTTCCCGTCCCCTTCGCCCTTTCTTAGATTTTTTTCTTTTCTCTGTCCCCATCGTATTTGATGCAATAACTGCAATTGGAGTGCAATTGTGCAAGCAGGTCTGAAGACTTTGAACTCTGAAGATAATTTTCTGATTTATTTTTTGATATTTGTCTTGTGTTCTGATCTATTTTTTTTTTATGATTTAATCTTTTTTTTGGAAAAAAATATGATTATATCTTTTGAAATAAATTGTTACTCTGGATTGTAAGGTTTTTTTCTAATCTAGAGACCTTCTAAAATATAATATTTATTTTATTACTTTTGCATCGACTTCCTTTGCTGCTCATGATCTATGATTTATGATCTTGTTATTGTTGGTAGTTCTTTCGTCATATAGATCTACATGTTTTATTATCTCTTTCTTATTAGGTGTTTGGAGGGTAAAGAAGCTTTCTAACCAATTTTAAAATTGGTTTAAGGTTTGTATATGGAGGCTATGATGATTTTGGAATGTATATTTTGTTGATTCAACTATTTCTAATGACAGCAATCTTGGATGGCCTTCCTTTATAGGCAACTGATTATAATCATTTTAATTTAGTTGCAGATTAAACAGTAGATTCGAGCCTCCTCTTTCTCATCCTTTATTTATTGTTCTAATTTTTTGGTGATTAAATATCAGATTTAATCTTCTGATATAATTTAAAATTATATGATATAGATGGATAAAGATCTTGTTGTCAATGTAAATTTGGGAAGTGATGATGATATGGCCAATAAATTGGTATCCATAGATTCTAATGCAGCTGTAATAGGTGATTCTATACATGGCAAACATAAAAGAAGGATAACTTTAGTTGTTTATCAATTCTTTTACATAAATCAAGTAACTAAAAAATGCAAATGCATAAAGTGTGGTAAGGAGTATTAATTTGGGGGCAAGATTGGGACCAAAAATTTGAAAAGACATTTAGAAAGTTGTAAAAAGAACTGTGATGTAGGACGGATAATTTTATCACAATCTCATATATCTATATCTATGCAATCTAGTAAATTTAATCATGAGAAATTTCATGAATTGCTAACTTATGCAATTATCAAGCATGATCTACCTTTTCAATTTATTGAGTATGAAGGTATTAGATCTCTATTTGTTTATATTTGTGAGGATGTCAAGTTGATATCATGGAATACTATAAAGGCAGATGTGTTGAAGATATATAAAAAGGAAAAGAAAAAAATAGAATTATGGTTATAGTCAATTTCTTTTAGGATAAGCTTGATTTTGGATTTATGGACCTCTATTACTACTGATGGATATTTGTGCTTGGTCACCCATTTTATTAATGAAGAATGGGTATTGCAAAAGAAAGTTCTCAACTTTCATTTCATGCTTTCTCCACATAATGTCATATCTTTGTGTGAAATAATTTATGATCTATTAATTGATTGGAGGATTGAAAAAAATATATACCGTATGACTTTGGATAATGCATCGGTGAATGATATTTTTGTTGACATGCTAAAGATCCAACTTAATTTAAAGGATGTACTTTATTCAAATGATTAGTTTTTTATATCCGGTGTTGTACTCATATCCTTAACTTAATTGTGCAAGAGGGATTGAAGGAGTTAGATGAACCTATTTTCAAGGTTTGTGAAAGTGTTAAATATGTAAGAGGATCACAAGTTCGGAAACAAAAATTTTTGGAATGTGTTGACAAGTATCTTTGAAAAGCAAAAAAGGCTTAAGGCAAGATGTTCCTACAAGATAGAATTCAACTTTTTTGATGTTAGAGAGTGCTCTTACTTATCGTCGTGCTTTTCTTCATATGAAATTAAGTGATTCTAATTATAAGCATATCCATATGAAGAAGAGTGGGATAAAGTTAAAAAGATTAGCAAGTTGTACAGTATATTCTATGATGCTACTTAGTGCACGTCGCTATGCACCAATTATAGTACCTTAATTCCATTATTCTTATATAGAGTAGCGAGAGTAAGGATCGAATCCACGGGAACTTTTGCCATTATTTCAAAAAAAGTACTTGATAATTAAGAAATGGGACAAGCAATAAAATAATAGAGATCAAAATGAGAATTAACAGTGAATATAATCAAGATATGATCTATCTTCATGAAAGTACAGTTCGTATTCACATATCACAGTCCATCCCTTTTAGGAATAGATCAGTCAAAGATTATCTTCACTTAAAGAACATTTAGCAAAAGAGCGATATAGATAAACATGAAGCAATAAGCTCTTTTATTTCATAACATAAAGAATACATCTCAAAATTAACTAAAATAAATTGCTAGAACAAAATTTCCTCTACCCCTTATTCAAAATGGAGATCATGCTTTCATGAAGGCTCAGCAGTAGATCGGAAGATGGATCAATGATGAAGAGGAAGTCATGATAGACCGAAAGATGGATGGGAAGTCGGCCAGGGTAGACTGGAAGATGGATGGGAATTCGGCGTTAGAAAGAAAGTCGGAAGAGGGCGGATGCAAGAATTGCTCCATCGACCGGCTACGGGGCTTTCTTTATAGATAGAGAAGGCTTTCTTTATAGATAGAGAAGAGTGCATAGGGCCTGCATAGGAACCGCATTAGTTTTCATCGTAATCTATCTCGGATCTATTTTTTTATCCATTGCACCTGCTCGACCATTATACATGATTCCTATTTTTCGTTCCAATCATATTTTTTAAAAATTGAACTCCGGTGTATCCATCCAGAAGTCGGTGATCGAGCTTCTTCTTCGGACCTTCTTTTTTTGGACATCATCGGTCCAACTCCCGACAAATGGCATCTTGGACCGAATGAAGATGGCCGGCAGTTCCAGTGATGAAAACTTTGGGAGCGGTGAGAATGAGCAAGGAAAACTTGACGGAAGAATGGCTGGCAACTTGGACTGCAATAGGGAAGATGTCTTGGTGAAGCAAGGCATGCATCCTCTTCTTAACAGGGTAGTGGTGGGCCTCTCCAGAATATGATCGGTGGTGTGTTACAGTGGCGATGAATGGAAGAAACCGGCGGAAACGAGGATGAGGAGTGGCGACCGGTGCTCGGTCCGTTGGTGAAGGGGCTAGGCGGCAATTCCGGCAGTGGCTCCATAGTGAACGGAATCTCCGGTCGGAGAGGGAGGTGATCGAGCAATGATTGGGGGAAAGCTGGGAAACATGGGAAGAGGTTTCTTCTCGGTAGCAGTGGGGATGAACCATGCTCGTGGAAAAAGGTTGACTTCCGATGGCATTTTCGAGCTGAAAAGTGGTTATGATGGTAGGGCAGAGGAGGAGCAGTGGTTGATGACAACCATGGCCGGTGGGCTCTTAAGACAGGGAGGAGCAAGTCCGGTGAGGGGCGATGGACGACGTTTCGGATGGTAGAGAGCTTCTTCTTGGACCGGCAACATGGGCAGAGGAACCATGGGATGAGACCAGTGGCTTGGGAGGTGGCTCGGATGGTGGCTCTAGCAGCAGCTCCACGATGGTGCTTCAATGATTTGAACAAAGGAGACGGCACAGACTTATGGGGAAGAAAAACATGGCTGGCAACGATGGAACGAGGAAAGATGGCCGGATCTTTGAGGCTCGACCGTGGAGGAGGCGTGCGATGACTCCAACAACGGCGTGATCCACGGCCAAAATCCATCTTTGGTCCATGGCTTAGAGCCGTGTGGACCGACATCTATGATAGTTCGTGGACCGTTGGGCTACTTATAAACCAAGCAGCCGGTCCATGATCGACCGGTTGCCCCAAAATTCAAATAATTTTTTTATTTTTATTTTTTGAAATTCAATTTTAAGATCGTTTCAAGTCTGATTTGAATGCCGAACTACAAAAATCAAGCTCTTTGCATTGAAGGTATTCTTTCGTATAAATAATATATAAAAATATTAAGTTTTAAATAAATAAAGATGATTTAATTATTTAATTATTATATTTTTAATATAATTATCATACTACCTGTTGTCGTCTACATCGTCGTGGCCTGTAGCTTGGGATGACCTCGGATGCCGACCTCGTCGCTCGGGAACCAGCTCACGTGCCCGAACTTACAAAACAGAGGAGACCCAGGCCGGGAATCCCGGTAGGGGCACTCCGATGATCGAGTCAGTGACGATCTAGGAGAACAAATCCTCCCCTATGGGTCCCTTTGGTCGGACTCCACGCTTGGAAGAGGAGATTTTAGTTTTAGAAAGAAAGAGTGGAGTGAGAGTGGCAGCGGTGGAGGAGAGCACGAGTTGTGATGGTTGTATCCGTCGAGACCCTTCCGACGGGTACTTCGGTAGCCTCAGAACGCTTTGCCCCCGGCTCGCTCTCCCGATCGCTCATCGTTGCTTGTTTGCTTACCTTGTTTGAAGACCTCCTGAACCTCCTTTTAGGCCATGGACCCTCTTAGCGACCTACCTCGGGTTCCTTCCCTCTACAAATGCCGGAAGGTCAACGTTCGACAGTGCTTCGTGCCGTGTGCCCAGGTTCCTTCCCCATTCGTGATAGAGAGTTATGTCGCAGGCTCTGACTTCCTATCTAGTTGTCCTACTTTGAGAAATTTGGCAGGGCCTTGATCAGGAAATAGTCATCCCCTGGATTTGAATCCTCTGGAGTGATTTCCTCTTTCGGGTGGTGCAAGCAGTCGATTGGGTGGTGCAAGCAGTCGGTTGGGTGGTGCAGTGCTTTGGCAGTGTTAGAGACTTTCTTAGAGTTCATCCAAAGATCTATAGTACTTGTGTTTGTGATAACAAACTTAGTATTTTGGTACTAGCTTGTAAGGAACAGTGGTATCTTCGCTTATCACTTTGGTCAATTTTTTATACACCCCCAAATTAAGCACATGAGCTGAGATAGCTTTCATACTACCTAATTTTTTTTGGATGATATCTTTACACTACCCACTTTTTGACACGAACAACAATGCTCACTTAGACAAAGGTGCCCAGTTACTCGATGGAAAACCAATGTTAGAACTTGCCTTTTTCTCTCTCTCATTTTTTATCAGGTAGGTAGCTCTTTTCTCAACTTCAAGTTTCTCTCAACAGGGTGTATATCAATTATTAATTATTAGTAATAATCAAATCTCTAATTGACCATACAATTAATACATAGTTTACTTCATCAATATGCATGTGCGATGGAAGTGCTAATAGCCTTTTAGATATCTAAGTAGGCTACTAAAAGTCTGACTAGCTAGTCCATTCCTTAGCTCGCTATAGTAATTAGCCAATACTCTCTAACTCTATTACCTTTTTCTAGTCTATTTTGTTCAAGAATTTCTTTCATGGCACATTTTGTAAAATTTGTTCAAAGATTGCTATGGTGTTTTGAAATATATTTTTTTCAAAAAGGTTCCCTTACCCCCAACTTAATTTTCATTGTCCTCAATGGAGTAAGAAAGACTAAAACAAGGAGGGATACCACCTATATGAGATATGCCTTGTATAATGCCGGGAGTGACCGTGTAGAGCAGTCTCTTATTCCTAGAAATAAGAATCACTAAAATAGAAGTTAGAAAATGAGAAAAATTTGGGTTGCCTTCCAAAAAGTGCTAAGTTTAACGTCTTCAGTAGACATCATGGCCTACTCTGGTTCATATAAAGTCATAACCTCCCTAGCTTTCTCAGTGGTTAATTCCAAGAATGGTTTCAAGTGTTGTCCATTAACTTTAAAGATAGCACCATTACTTGGATTTTTAATTTCCATGGCTCCATGTGGGAAGACTTCTTTCACTACATAAGGTCCAGTTCATCTAGATTTCAATTTTCCAAAAAATAGGTGAAGCCTTGAATTATATAAGAGAACTTTTTGTCTACGAGTAAAAGATTTTTTAAAGATAGATTCGTCGTAGAAGGTTTTAGTTCTCTCCTTATAAATTTTTGCATTCTCATATACTTCGTTCCTAATTTTCTCAAGTTCATCCACCTATAACTTCCTTTGATCTCCAGCTACATCTGAATCCATATTCAGTTATTTTATGGCCCACATTGCCCTATGTTCTAATTCTATCAGCAAGTGACATGCTTTACCAAACATAAGCCTATAAGGAGACATTCTTAAATTGGTCTTGAAGGCAGTGCGATATGCCTATAGTGCATCCACTAGCTTCACTGGCCAATCTTTTATGTTAGAGCTCACAGTCTTCTCTAAGATCTGTTTGATTTATCTATTAGAAACTTCTACTTACCCACTTGTTTGTGGATGATAGGGTGTGGCCTTCTTATGGGTGATGTTATACTTTTCATCAATGATAGAAGGATTGGTTGCAGAAGTATGTTCTATGATTATTGATGATAGCTCTTGGGATAGCAAAGCGAGAGAGGATATGTTCCTTAAGAGATTTTATAACAATTTTGTTGTCATTGGTTTTGCAAGGTATTGCCTCTATCCACTTGGATACATAATCTATGGCTATCAAAATGTACTCATTTCCAAAAGGTTTTGGAAATAGTTTCATAAAGTCAATTCTCCATACATCAAAGATCTTTACAACCAAAATTGGATTCATAGGCATCATATCTCTCTTTGTGATTCGGCTTATTTGCTGGCACCTAACGCAACTTTTACAGTACTTGTAAGCATCTTTAAATAGGTTAGGCCAGTAAAATCCACATTAGAGCATCTTTGTCACAATCTTTTTAGCTCTAAAATAACTACCACAAGCTTGGTCATGGTAAAAGGACAAAATGCTCCGAACTTCTTGATCTGGGATGCTTCTTCTAATAATCAAGTTAGGACATTATTTAAATAGATATAGATCATCCCAAATAAAGTATTTTACTTGGAAGAAAAATCAAAATTTATCCTGAGCATTCCAATGCATCAGAATCTGACTAATGGCTAAATAATTGACTATATCAACATACCATGGTTCCATGGTGGCAGACATAAGTTGTTCATCAGGAAAAGACTCGTTGATAGATAGTTCGTCAGTAGGTGTAATCGCTAATTTAGATAAATGGTCGGCCACTATTTTTTTGTTATCCTTTTTATTTATGATCTCTAGGTTAAATTCTTGTAAGAGTAAGATCTATCTAATTAAGCACGCCTTGGCATCTTTCTTTAAAAGAAGATGCCTAATGGTAGAGTGATCAGTATAGATGACTACATGAGACCCCACTAAGTAAGATCTAAATTTTTCTAGTATAAATATCATAGCTAGAAATTCTTTTTCGATAGTAGAATAGTTAAGCTATGCATTATTCAAGTCTTACTAGCGTAAAAATCACTTAAGTGAGCTTATCAATTCTTTGACCTAGGATCGCTCTTATGGCATGATCGGATGAGTCACACATAAGCTCAAAAGGTTGAGTCCATACATGTGGGTGAATAATCGGGATGAGGTTAGATCTCTTTTTAAGTATTCGAAGGACCCGAGACATTCAGATGTGAAGTTGAACTTGGCTTCTTTGGCTAATAGGTTAGTCAATGGTCGAGCTATTTTGCTAAAATTCTTGATAAATCTTTTATAAAATCCAGCATGTCCAAGGAATAATCTTATTTTTTTGATTGATTTAGGTGAAGGGAGATTTGCAATCAAATCCACCTTGGCCTTGTCTACTTCTATACCTCTATTTAAAATTACGTGGCCAAAGACTATACCTTTCTTCATCATAAATTGGCACTTTTTCCAATTTAATACTAGATGCTTTTCCTTACACCTTTCTAAGACCAGTCTAAGGTGATATAGGCATTCAGAAAAAATAGACCTAAAAATGGAAAAGTCATCCATGAAAATCTTAAAGAACTGTTCTACCATATTAGAAAAAATACTAATCATGCATCTTTGAAAAGTGGATGGTGCATTGCACCAGCCAAAGGGTTTGCATCTATAGGTGAAGGTTCCATATAGACAAATAAATGTTGTCTTTTCTTGATCCTCTAGGGCTATTGCAATTTGATTATAACCAGAGTATCCATCTAGAAAACAGTAAAAGTCATGCCCCGCTAATTGTCCAGCATTTGGTCTATAAAGTGCAGAGAAAAGTGGTCCTTGGTGGCTGCGTTTAATTTTCTATAATTGATGCATACCCTCCATCCAGTTTGAATTTTTGTTGGAACCAATTCATTGTTGTCATTTTGGATCACCGTAACTCCTGACTTCTTAGGTACTACTTGTACAAGACTTACCCAATAGCTATCTAAAATAGGATAAATTATACCATTATCAAGGAGTTTGATGATCTCTTTCCTTATTACTTCCTTCATGGCTGGGTTAAGTCTCCTTTGGGGGTCTCTTAAAGGCTTGGCTTCCTTCTCTAAGTGGATCCTATGTTGAACGATCAAGGGGTTGATCCCTTTTATGTTAGCCATGGTCCATCCTAAAGCTTTTTTATTTTTTCTTAGGACATTTAGTAATTCTCCTTCTAGCAAAGAGTCTAGGTCAGCTGAAATAATCACAAGCAAGGTTTCTGACAAACCTAGGTATGCATATTTGAGGTGCTTAGGCAGTGGTTTCAGTTTTAATATGGGTGCTTCCTCCAGTGATAGTTTGGGTACTGGTTTGGATACGTTCTCTAATGGTTTAATTGAAGGTTCCCATCTTGATTTTCCATTGATTGTAGCAACCTCGTTAAATTGCTCCCCATCTTGGTTCATGTAGAGTTCTAGGTCAAGCTCTTTATCACTAAGATCAATTGGATCATAAACAGTATCCTAAACATAATTTATATCACTCAATTGAAGTATATTGGTAAGATTAAAAATATTAAGATCGATTGACATATTCTCAAATAAAAGTTTCATTAATTCATTTCAATAATTGATTTGGGCATTAGCTGTGGCAAAAAATGGTCAACCTAAGATAACTGGAATGTGGTTCTTTGGATTCATTATCGATTCAGTTTCTAGAATCACAAAGTCCACAGGATAGATGAAGTCACTAACTTTGATCAATACATCCTCTACTATTCCCTTGGATACTTTCAAAGAGCAATTTGCTAGTTGTAGAGTCATTCTTGTAGGCTTCAGTTCTCCCAATTCTAGTTGCTCATATACTGAGTATGGTAATATATTGACACTAGTCCCTAAGTCTAATAGAACCCTATTTATGAGGGTGTTCCCCACTATGCATGAAATAGTGGGCGACCCTAGATCTTTATATTTTATTGGCATGTGGTTTGACAGGTGAGCTCACACTGGCTACCAGAAAGGCTTTCTTGGGCACATGAGTAGTCTTTTTTTTAGTACATAGATCCTTAAAAAATTTGGCATAAGCTGGGACCTATTGGATCATGTCCAGTAAGGGAATGTTCACTTTAACTTATTTGAAGACCTCCAAAATCTTATCGAATTGGGCTGAATTTCAGTTGGGCTTAAGTCTATTTGGGAATGGTGCTACAACCCTAGATTTTGGTTCATCACCTTCTGGCATGGGCTCAGCTGGTGGGATGGTCATTACATTAAACTCTAATGCCTCAGGTATTTCGGGCTGACCCTGCTCAATGAGTTGTTCAAGCGGTGGGACCACTAATTCTTCTCCTTCATATGTACCCACTTGGTTATCTATTTGTTTCCTAGATCTTAATGTGTGAATGGCATTTAGTTGGTTAATCTGGGCTCCTTATTTTGTTCTATGTGTTGCATGAAGTTATTCAAGGTGGCATATGCATTAGCTTGGGACTTAGCTAGGTTTTTTAAGGCTTTGTCTAGGAAACTAAACCTCTATTCATTCTTGATATGGCGACATCCACTGACGTGGAGCCTGTGGACGGCCACAACGGCAAGAGACCCGCCACCTGGACAAGGCTACATGATGAAGAACCGAGACGGACCACCCTAACGAAGTTAGCTCTCAACCGAGGTAGGACTCATTGGGCGGACCCCCCGTCTAAGGTAAGCTCCCGGTCGAGGTCGAGTCCATCCCTCCAAGATGAGCCCCCCAGCTGAGGACAGCTCCCGGTCGGGGTCGAGCTCATGCTTCCAGAATGGACTGCCCTGCCGAGGTCAGATCTCAACCGAAGCAGGGCTCATTGGGCGGGCCTCCCATCTGTGGTCAGCTCCCGGTCGAGGTCGAGTCCATCCCTCCGAAGCGAACCCTCCTACTAGCAGGAGCGTGGATTCCCGCCAAAGGCATAAAGAGGACGGAATTCAAAATGAAGACGAGGGAATACCTGATCACGCAGAGCCTCTGAGAGGTGGTGCATGCCCTGCCATGGGCGCAGGCCCCTTGCGGCATGCCATGCGCATGATCTGCATGATCCGGGTAACACCAGGCTCCTAGCCTTGCTGTGTGCTGACAGGTCGACGATCGCATGATTGGAGACTGCGACTTCCATGACAGGATGCCTAGACCCTAGGTGCTAGATCCTAGGCGCTATGGTACCCAGGCAGCCTCCTTCAAAATGACAATATCCCGTTATGGTTGAGGGCTCAGGTGCAGAATCGGCCCGACAGAGAGTCGACAGCAGGCAACGAAAAGCTTCCTTCGAAGGAGAAAACCTGGAAGCCAACAAGAAGCTACTTACCTATATAAGACTCGCACGAAAAGGTAAGTAAAGGTAAGCAAGGAAAAAATAATAAAGACTCTTTCATTTCGGTATTATCTTCTCTCATATCACCCTCTCGACGTGGAGAGTCTCCAAAGCTCTCTGCTAAAGAGGTTTCTGTTTTCCTTGATCATCTCACTGACTTGATCGTTGGAGTGCCTTCGCCGGAATCCCTGGCCCAAGGTTTCCTCTGTCTTGCAGGACCCCCAAGCGAGCGAGCGAGCCGACCGCGAGATGGGGAGCCAAGCATCTGATGGGAACCCGATGCATCAGAGCTATGGGCCATGATGATCTTGGTGGCAACAATTCTCATTAACTAGTGGGTTGTTTCCCGTAGGATTGGGCCTTGGATTAGCCTGGTTGACATTGGGACCACCTGCACTAGGACCTTGTGACCAGGAGAAGTTTGAATGATTCCTCCACCCCGAGTTGTAGGTTGGTGCATAAGAATTGTTGATTATTCTTTGATAAGTTGTATTTACCTGTGCACAACCATTTTCAGTTTAAGTCATGAAGTGGGGGCACTCTTCTACTATATGTCCTGACTCATTGCATCCAGCGCATGTGGGTGCGAACACTTGGTTTATGTGATTTATCGGGGCCTATCCCTTGAGTTCCAAGGCTTCTATCATACGAATCAGTGATGCCATCCTAGCTTCTTCAGCTATGGATAGAGAGATTTGGTGCATACCTCTTGATGGTTCAGGTTCAGTTTTCCTAGTTCTCTTCCATTGTAGGCTCTTTTCTGCTAAATCCTCTAGAAATTGCTAGGCTTTATTGGATGGTTTCTGCATAAAGTCGCCCTGACACATTGACTCGAGCATGGTTTTGGAGTTTAGGTTTAGACCATCATAGAAGGTTTGGCATAACCTCCAAGTCTCTATCCCATGGTGTGGACATTGGCTTAACAGGGTCTTAAATCGGTCTAGACACTTCCAGAAAGGCTCTTCCCCTAATTGATGAAATTGGATAATTTCATTTCTTAACTTGGCTATTTTATAATATGGGAAGAATTTTTTCAAGAGTTTTTTAGCGAAACCCTCCCAGGTTGAGGAGGTATCTTTGAGATATATTGATCCAAAGTTGAAACGGCATTTCTAAATTTTTCTCTCAAGTAAAATAAGATATAATAGTTCTGATCGAACTAATGTATTCATGAAAATTATATATTTTGGAGATCTTTGGTCTATGTATCAAGACATCTCAAAATCAACAAACTATATTGTTTCATTTTAAGTATGGACTGAGAATGACATGATACATAAACTAGAGTTCTCCAAATAATGCAATTATTTGTGAGTAGGTAATTTAAACCTTCTAGATTACATCCAGCAATTTAAATTTCTATTTTTTAGTTACTAATATTGAATTCAGTTCAAGCTTTGAAGTTCCTTCTTTGCATCTTGTATGTAACATAATTGCACCTACACACGGACTCACATGTACGACTGGAAATGGGCCGGCCCAAGGTCCATTGGGCTGGCCTAAAAACTATATTTTAAAAATTTTTGGACCGAATCCGGGCATCCCTTTAGCCCAAAAATTAAATGGACTCTATTTTACAGCCCTAAGACTAGTCCAATATGCTTAAAATTTCATCCGCAGTCTGAACCAATTTCAGGCCAGCTCGAAGTTTATTGAGCTGGCCCAGCCCAGTTCCAAACAATGGACTTTTAGGCCGGCCCATTTTCAGCCCTACTCATATATATGATATATAGGGTGCAGCTGGATATACATAGGGTGTAAAAAAACTCTACAGCCACCACCAAATTCAACATTGGCAATGAAAAAGATGAAAAGTTCTCCGAAAGTTGTTTTGAGGGCAGTTGAATTCTCTATAATTAGGATTTTCGATTCATATTTATATATTAATTGGTGGCCCCCATCAGGCAAGGACAAAACCTTTTAGATACAGGTAGCAAATCCACTGAGCTATAGGTGAACAATACCTTGCACTGGAGACCACCATCCCCTTCCTGGCGTGCTAATTTATTGCTGCCAAATCATTCTTTGAGTGGTAGCGATGGCACTGGAGGGTCCTTCAGTCTTTACTTGCAAGTTTAGATGTTGCTCTTGATGGTTTGCCAACGGGTCTTGCAAAAGGTCCCGGGACCGAGGTTACTAGTGGAGACACTCCGATGATCAAGTTAGAGAAGGAGAATGGAATAGGCAATAGCAGTCGGAGCAATATGCTGTGATGATCATGAGGGTACAAGTGTGGTGAGCCCTTAGAATTGCCCCTTACCTCCTTGGGTTTCTTCACCTATTTATAGTATTGTGTGTGGTCATGAAGAAGTTGCCAGGGAGGTAGCCTTTGGCAAGTGTAACGATCGTGACAGGTTGTCAGGATCCTGTCCCTTGGGATTTCTTCCACTAGCATCCTTTCTATTGAGGCCACTAGTTCTGTTGAGGCGCTGTCTCCCACGAACTCGCTCACCAATTGTGTCGACTGTATCCCATTATCGGTGGACACATGGAAAGGCTAATTTAGCTAGAGTAGGTAGGGTCGATCGCAGCAATATTGGTACCGAGAGGTGGCCAAGCACCGAACAATTAAGGGCCAGATGCCGAATATGGGTCAGGCACCAAGAAAGGATACCAAGTATTGACTCTTAGGTTCACCAGATCGAGCGGAGACCCGGGTCATGGCCAATGAAGAATTTGACAGTCATGGAAATTGGCCATGGCCATGAAGCCCTTCAGAGCTTCTATAGGAGGTGGCCAGTGATGAGAGAGCTACTTAATTGCTCGGATCGTTGATACTACGTTGATCATCCAACGAGCATCTTGGGGCCGAGAAGGAGTTGTTGCCACAACAGCTTTGAATGGTAAAAATGTCAGGGATATTTGGGAGAACTTAGGTTTTATTTTTGATGCCATTTGATGGGACATCAATCATCTTCTATTAAGTTTGGTTGGATCTGAGTTTTTATTAATGTTTGTTATAAATTAGGTAGGAAGATTTCAAAATTATTATTTTTGCATGTTTCAATTGAATTGCTGGTTGTTTATTTATGAGAATCAGTTGGTTCATGAAATTTCAATATAGGATTCCAAAAGAGAAGTAAGATTATTCGGTGCTAGTACTCCATCCAATTGCCCATACACTTTTTGAAAGGTTCTGAAGAAGGCATGATACAGATTTTGCTTGGTCATTTCCTGAGAAGGGGCTCGGTTATATCGTTGTCGTTTTTGTTTGTAACTCAGGTGGGATGAAAAATAGTAAATTTTGCTATTTATTTTTCTACCATAAAAGAATATTTAGAATGACTTGGATTTGAAGGGTCCCTCGTTGATGGAAACCCCGGGTAAGCAAGGGCGGACCGTGCAAACTTTTTTAAAAAAATATTTTTTAAAAAAATAATAAAAAAATATTAATAACTAAATAAAATTAATTTAAATATTATTTATAAATTTTATTTAAACTGTACTTATATTATTTCATAAGATTAAATTTATTAATAATTAAATTTTAGCTATCTCCTTATCGAGATAAGTGGCTAAATAATCGATAAAAAAATTATCTTTTATATTATTGCACAATCTAATCTTGACAATCTTTATTATTGAAAATACTCTCTCTATAATAGTAGTTGAAACTGGAAGGATCATAAGCGCAATAAACTCATAGAAGATGCGCGCGCACCGGTCGCGGTGGTGACGACGACGTACAGAGTATCAAGTACTGTTGGCGTTGCACAACGGGATGGGATGTCCATCGAGCGACGGAGCCAAAGGCAATGGGGCACGAGTGTAGTTGCATGGGCACGAGTGTAGTCGCATCAATGGGAGCCCAGGGCATGATGGGCGCCCGCCCGCCCGTGCCTCCCAGGATCCAATCATGCTATGCGATAGGTCATGTTACTATGGTGGTGCGCGGCTTCACCACACGCGGTGTCCATCGATGCGGCGAGGTTGACAAAGGCCATCGAGATGGTAGCTATAGGCTAGTGCATCGTTGGTATCCGGTCTTGCGTATATACAATCTCTCGATTTTGTCATGGAGCATTCCCGCCGGTCGTACTACATGACAGGTCCGGCTGCCATCTCATCCATCAGTGCGGTGAATGGAATGGTGCTGGCTGTGTGCGGTGGCTTCGGCCATGGCAGATTCTGGTGACGGATGCCGATCGAGCAACAAATTTTTTTTTTAATTTTTTTCTAAAAAAATATGAAAAATAAAAAATTAAACGAAAATGAAAAAGATAAAATTGAAAATGATCCAACTTTCAAGTAGAGGAAGCTGATTTATGATATTTATTTTATTTTTAATTTTTTTTCAAAATTTTTTAAATTATATTTAATATTCTTAATTTTTTTAAAAATTAAATAAATAAATAAATATATATATTTAAAATTTTATATAAAACTTTAATTAAAAAAATGAACAAAGGTAAGGCATTCTCAAAGATAGTTAGCATCCTCAAGTCTTTGATTTCTGGAAATTACTGATGCTAAGACGTACGGAATTTTACCATAGTCAGCATCCTCAAGTCTTTGATTTCTGGAAATTACTGATGCTAAGACGTACGGAATTTCACCACCACAAGTAAAGTAATCAGCTGTCAAAAGTTATCGAAAGAGAGCCCACATGAACCATGCTTTTCTCGATGTGTTACGTAAACCATGCATAGGTTTTAGCTTTAGCCTTTTAACATGCAACATGCATGTCATTGCTGAGAAGCACTCCTTTATGTAAGCTAGATGCCATGGTCAAGGGTGAATCCATGGCAGTGAAGCTAGCTTGTAAGTTGTTAAAATATATACATGAAGAAATAAAAAATAAAAAACAAAGAAAAAATAAAAAAACTTCATCTTTCTGTATCAATTATATTTGATATATCTCAAGATTATATATATATATATATATATATATATTAAAAAAATATTATGATTTGATATGCCGTCCCTAAAATCATTCTTAAAAAAATATTATAATTATATATATATATTATCATGTAATTTTTAAAATTATATGATCATTTAAAATCATTTAATTTCTAAAATTACGTGATTCTTAAAGTCATGTGATTATCTAAAATTCATATTTACATAAATATTAAAAATATTAAAAAGATTTAATACTAAATCCAATCAATATATAACCATATACACGTATGTAGAGGATTCGCAAGGTACTATAAATATCAGAATAAAATTTATGATTAGCATCGGTATATAATCATTAACATAAATTTATGATTAGCATCAGTATATATAAATTTATGATTAGCATATTGTACCTCTCCTAATCAGTATATAATCATTAACATAGCATGTGTAGGACTCGCATGCGAAATTACCGGAATTCATTAGAGATTAAAGAGAGTTTGAAACATATTAGGAAAATCCCGCCTATAACTTTCCTTCTCCCATTCTTGTTCTAATTACTAACAGAACTCGGACAAACCACGCCGCTCCCTCCCTATATAAACGCCCCCAAACCCTCCCTCCCTCTCCATAGACTCTGCACTACTTCCCAGTTAATTAACTACCTACTTCTCTCTCTTCTCCCTCACGATGTCTAAGGTTTTCGCTAGCTCTCTCCTCTCTCTCTGGTAATTAACTAAGCCACTGGTAGTTGTTGCACCATAATTTAGCAAACTTCTTGATCGATATTACTCCCTTTTCTTTGCTTCTCTTCTCGTTTCTTACTCTTTGTATATGCTGTTCTACAGCCGGAGGTATTACAGTGCGGCGGCGGAGAGTGGACGTGGCGTTCCTGGGGTGGCGACGAGGGCCGCAGCTGCGATGGAGACGGCGGCGATGAAGTCGGTTGGATCCGCTAAGGAGGAGATATTCTGGATGAGAGATCCCAAGACGGGTTGTTGGATGCCCGAAAACCGGTTCGATGAAGTCGATGCTGCGGATCTCCGAACTCGATTGCTTCCAAAGAAACATTGAGAATATATTTAATATATGTCCATAAAACGATTAATATAATCTCTCTGTCTCTTCTTGTTTCTCCTTTCCTATATTTCCGTTTTCGCTTTTTATATCAATGAAGAATTATTAAAAGGTGGTTAGTAGAAGTTATTCTCTTGAATTTTGGGATTTGATCACTTATTTGGCAGTCCAATCTTATATATTGTGTGTATATATATATATATATATTTGGACTCATGAGCCGACGTATCGGTTCTGGGGGATTTGATCCTTTTCCATGAAAGGGCCGAAGAGTGGATTTGGCCTTTTTGGCTTTCGGATGGTTTGAGGGGTCCCAAAAATTCGGAAGGAAACAGAGCGTAGATTTCGTTGAGAAGATGGTGCGTGAATACATCTCTAAACTTCTTTAGAGAAGTTATGGACACTTTTTATTATTATTATTATTTTCTCATCAATTGCTTCACCAATCTCTTTCCCATAAATCATCGTGACATTTTTTTTTTTTATTTTTGAAGTATTTCATCGATTTTTTGGAGTAATATATCTAGAAATATGTGAAAATTCTATGTTTTTTATATGGTCGAGAAAATATTGTCGGGAATAATAATAGATCTAGAAATAAGTACCATGTCTAGGACCCCAAGTATGTCGGGCCAGATCGAGCCACATACTTATTCAAGTTCGGTCCGAAAAAATTTTTCAGTTTCAGGTAGGCTTAGGTCCAAAACTTTTTAAAAACATCATGCTTGAGCCCAACCCGAGCTCGAGCCCGATTGGATCGGCTCGTAAATGCCCAAATAACCTATTAAAGAAAAAAAAGTCATTGACTGGAGTCCAGGGAACGTGAGGACATCAAAATCGAGAAAGAGATCGAAGCTGAAGGGAGATCACAGGGTCGTATAGAGGGCGAGGCCATTTGGTATGAGTGTCAAGGCCAAGGAAGAGAGTCGGAATAGCGGAGCCGTAGGAGGGCTGCAGGGTCACATCTCGCATGAGGGGCTGGAGGGTCGTCGAGGGGGTCACGGGGTCGCATAGCCGCACAGGAGGTGGGAGCATCAATCGTTGGGTGCGAGGGGGTGTTTGCCATTAGGGGCTGACCGGGGGGGAGATGGAAATGAAAGAGAGAACGGAGAGAGGGAGACCGGAGAAAATATCTAGAAACTAAATCGGGTCTATTCTAGACCGGATTTGTGCCGAGCTAAATGAATGTCCGAGTCCGATCTGAAAATTGAATTCCAACTTATTTTACTTGAAACCTAATCTAAAGTCTAATCTAATTTCGTCTGAGGGAGAGCATTCAGGTTTTTTTTTCTCCACCGGATCGTACACGTCCCCTTTTCTTTTTTTTTTTTTTTTTTTTTTTTTTTTTTTTTTTTTTTAATTTTAAAAATCAAATCAATCCACTGGAGCCTCGGTGTGATATGTGACCGTGCTGGACAATTAGTTTTTTTTTTTAACCACACGGCTCGGCCAGAGAGCTATATCCCAATTTTTTTTATTTTTTTATTTTTTTGATAAAAAAGAAAGGGAAGGAGTTAGATCCCGGGCATGATCATCCCCAGACGGTCCTCCAACCCTAGCCAAGAAATATTCGATGCACGGTGCATATTAATTTTTTCGCAGTCCTTTCCCACTCCCAAAGATGAGTACGTCGACCTGACTATCATTGGCGTTAGCCGAGTGAACGGGATTTATTATATATATCCCTAACTTTTTCACTACCACCAACCAACAGGAGCTCCAAGATTATTTTATTAATTTTTTTCTTTTTTTTTAGCTATATCCCAATTCTTTATTAACATATTTATATTCTTGTTTCTTTTATTGGATAGCTATACATCTTGCAAAAATCTATATTTTTATTTATTTTTAATAAATCAAATGTTAAAAATGAGACGCGTGCATATATATATATATATGAATAATATATCATGTATAACACAATGCCTAATGTTTACCATATATTATATATCTATATACCATATAAGTTATATCATATACAATATAATTTATAGTGCATACCATATACCTTATAACTTATATCAAATATTATAGACCATGAAACTTATATCGAATATCATATATCTTATAACTTATATAATATTAATATACTTTATACTGTATAGAATATACCGTACATTATATAATTTATACTATATATTGTATAACTTATATTGTATAGTTTATATTGTATAGCATATATCGTATATCTTACATTATATAACTTATAATTTATATATCCTTCGAACTTGATTCAGTTGGCTGCTCCTTTTTCAGCTTTCAACATACTTCGAGTGGCATTCAGCAACTCTATCCAACTTTTTTTTTTTGGTTCTGTTTCCCTCTAAATGGTATTCTTAAGGCTCACTCCACCTCCGCTACTATAACTATGAACCAAAGCATTTCCCAAGTAATAGGACTGGAAGTGGGCTCATACCGGCTCGATATCAGGCCAGGCTTTGGACTAGACTCGAAGCAAATCAGGCTGAACTTGGACCTTATAATAAAATTTATTAATTTTTTGGACCGGGCTTGGGCTTGTCTTTGGCCTAGCCCGGCCTGACCTGAACCCGGCTAAAAGTCGACCTGAACCAAGCCTGGCCCGAACCCGGCCCGAAACCCATGCATATGAAGAATTAATTAACTTTGATCTTTTATAGAAAAAATAGCAATTATCTGGCCATATGCATTTGAAGAATATCCATATAATCACATCAGCCTTCTTTTAGCTACACTAAAGTTAGATTCCAAACTCCTCAATTTAACTCATAGAAGAATTAATTCATTTTCTATGCATTAAATGACTCTAATTCGGGCCGGCCCGAATTGAACTTTAGTTCGAGCCGGCTTGATTCGGGCTTTAATTCGGGTCGACCCGAATCAAAGCCTGATCGGGATGGTCCAATCGGGCTCGAGCCGGGTTCAAGTTCAGGCTCGGGCCGGACTTGGACGGGGTTTTTTCAAAATAAATCGAGTCTAGGTCTGACCCGAAGTCCAAAATTTTTTTCGAATTAGACTCGAATAAAAATATGGTCCGACCCGGTCTGGTCCACTTCTTGTCCTACTAAGCAAGAACAACCGTGGGGTGCGGAGCAGTCTTACAATAACAAATTATCATACAGGATCTCCGGAGATTCGTAAAGAACATGAAATAGGTGATCGCGTGATAAAATTTTCTCTTTAGACTAACGTAGTGATGTCAAATATTTTCTTAAAAATTAAATAAAATTAATTAGAAGGACTTACGTAGTTTGAAATTCTTTGTAAATGACCGTAGCAGCTATTATTCGTCTCTAAAGTTAACTCTTTGAATTAAATAACGTCGGGCTTAATTTACGGTTACTATGGTAAAAAAAAAATAATAATTATAATAATAAAATAAATATTTTTTAGATTTTAATTATATAATACAATCACTTTTGGATGACATTTCGGTCCAAGGTTGCAAGTTGTGCACAAGCTGAGAACACGGAGACCATGGTAACCTCGTCCGGATTCATGCTGATCTTTTTGAGGGGTAGCATTGCCTCCATATGCCAATTGTCAATCAACCAGCTATAAGAAAACACATCTCCTTCCGACATCTGATCAAACGACCATCACCTCCATTTCAAAGGACATCTCAAAACCATCGCATCCCAGAATATTATATATATAAAATTTTATTATCCAAGAACTTATACATGATTTCTAAAATATCAAAAAAAAAAATATTATTTTTTAAAATAAATTTTAATAAATGATATATCCGAAAATTTTATAGGATAAATAATATTTTTAGATTTGGATGTGTACTTGCATTCATCATTAATTTTCGAACCTGTAATAATGGATGCTAACATGAACGTCAAAGATCAAGTCCAGGACTAAAAGTAGGCCGGGCCGAGCCATACGTCTACTCGATCCCGGCCCGGAAAAAAATTCCGGGCTTCAGATCGGACCTAGACCCGATTTATTTTTAAAAAAAAATGGCATGAACTCGGTCCGAGCCCGATTGGGCCGGTCTGAATCGAGCTTCGATTCGGGCCGGTCCGAACTAAAACCCGATTAGGATGATTGGGCTAGCCCGAACTAAAGCCTGATTCAGGATGGTCCAAATTAAAGCCCGACACTATTTGGTTGTTCAAAGAAAACGAAGCGTAGAAGTTGATAGATGGGAACGGTTTTGTTTTTATCTTATACAAATTCCTAAAAAAGAACAATACCATATAGCGATAATTATTAAAATGAAGATGGCCATGTACATGGCACCACCAGAAAGCATTACATTAGGTTTATAGAGGACATGAAGTTGAGTGGGTAAATAGTTAAATGGAAGTTTTGGCTAAATATACACAAGAAAAATAGCAAAAGTAGTACTACTCTCAAATACTCAACTAGCATAAAAGCACACCAGTAACTGCATCAACTAGCATCAAGTGCACCGGTTACTAGCATCACATCCTTTCCAAGCATTCTATGCTCATGATATACACTACATAAACAAATGATAGTAACTTATTGGTATGAATTGCAAAAGAGAGATCAATGGAAACATTTAGTTTTTTTGATATGTCTTTCAATTAGCTCCACGGTATAACAAAAGCTCTGCCCCAGTTTAACATAGTGAATATTTCAATGAGAAGTAAACTTTCTTGCTTTTTAAACCTAAGCTCACAAAAAAAATTATATCAAAAGAAACAAACGGGACATGATTCAGATAAAAGCAACCTTAGTTAGGTATCCCCATCCACACGTGTATGAAAATGCATTCAGGCACACAGATCATGCTATTGATGAAGCAATTTGACAGAGAAACTGGATACCAGTGGCAACTTGAACCTTTTAAATACAACATTCTTTGTGAAATTATAGCAAACAAACCACTTGAATGTACGCATCGAGGGGTTGTTGGATGCCATCAATATTACAATAAATTGTTTTCTTGGTTCTTTTAGCAAATAGCAAAAGGTAATTAGACCCAGCATTTTACAAAATTCAACGTGTAGTCGAGCATTATTCACATCATAATAGTTAAGTCACAAAAAGCATGAACCGAATCAAATGGGTTTTATATAAAAGGAATCGGGCTGACTGATTCAGGTCGAGCCGGGCCTTTTTTCGGGCCTGGTATTTTTCGGCCAATTTCGGGCTGGGTTCGGGCCGTGTTTAGGCCGGACCGGGCCGGGCCACAGAAAAGCATGAGCTCGGCCTGAAAATTTAATGAACTTTATTATGAGATCCAAGCCCGACCTGATTTGCTTCGAGCTTAGCCTGAAGCCTGACTTAATGTTGGACCAACCCGAAGCCCATTGGGCTGGCCTAAGCCCACTTCCAACCCTAATCAAGTTTCTCTCTAGCATCTTCTCTCAACAGGCGACTATTTGATGGGACAAGCCATGAAAACAAATCTCACAAAAATATTATGAGGAGTTGAGAGGGAATCTAGCATATTTATAAGCAAATCTTAATAGACCGTCCCATCACGGATCGGTTGGGCCAAGACCTGCACTATGCTCCTCAACCATACCAACCAACATAATGTATTTAAAATCCAAACACAAGGATTACACATAATATTTGACTATATACATGTCTATCAATATAGATCATATAATCAATTTATTTTTATCAAAATAAAATAAAATAAAATAAAATAATAATTAATAATAATCTATAACTAAAAAAAAAAACTCCAATGTCATATTCCTCACCGGCATCTCGTCAAACAACTTATTCATGAGCGGTAATGACCCAACCTCAAAGAGGAGGGAATCACCATCGTGGCAGAGAGAGGAGAAGGCGATGGCAAGGTAGGGGAGCAGCTAAGTTTGGTTTGCTTTGACATACGTGCAGATTGTAATATGATGGTTGCCGTTGCCAAAGATGATTGATCATTTTTTTTTATTTTATAATATTATATATATATATATATATATATATATATATATATATATAATATTATGGTTGCCGTTGCCAAAGATGATTGATCATTTTTTTTTTTTTTATAATATTATATATATATATATATATATATATATATATATATATATATATATATATAGAGAGAGAGAGAGAGAGAGAGAGAGAGAGAGGGCATTACTTCGTAGGGAGTGGGTTCTACCTTGATGCCAAAGAAGGATTCCCGCACATGATGGACGATCCAAACATTTGTGCTATCTTGGATAGTTACCACGTCATCCACAGTAAATGATTGATTATAATGAAAAAAGAATCACATTAGGTATTATTACGGGATATTTTAGATATCTCGGATATACCTTTAAGATGCAACTTCAAAGATGGATATTTCATCTATTGGCTCGACCATTGATCTATCTATCGGACAAAGCTTATCGTCGAGATATCTTCATAGTTTAATTACTAGTTAATTACCGAGGTCCTATTAGTCGACCTATTTGCTGGCTTATCGATGATGCCGATCTTAATGTTGAAGTAACTTTTACTTAGTTATTATCAGGTATAGTCCTTTGACATGCTTCTTCTCACATGGTCTATTTTCAAGACTGCAAATATCTAATCATCCAAATTACAAAAATAGTTATCTTGTGCCGATGATATTACTAGTAACGGTCTCTTCCATCCACGAAGCAAATGAAGGCTATAATACTGCAATGGTGGTGCGGACACCGGCATCCGGAAGAGACTTCAAGCAAACATAATCAATCCAGACTCCTTGTAGATTACCGGTGAATAAACCATAAATTGCAGCTGAGAGGAAGTGAGTCAAGTCAAATTTAATTTCAGCAAATAGATATTGTACTTGGTTCAAGTTGAGCTCAATTTAAAGTGGTCAAGTGGGTTCAAAGTAATTAAGATCAAAGGCTATTGGATGGAAGCATGGAAGCATCAAGATTGGAGCCAACTTGTTGCCCAGAAATGGAGCCCAAGAGGGGGAGTGAATTTGGTCTTTAAAGAAATTAAAGCAATTATGTGCCGGCCTTTGATGTGTTTGTGAGCAATATGAATAACACAATTATATGCAGTGAAAATAGAAGATTAAATGCTAAGAGCAATATTTAGGTAGAGCAATCATACATAAACACAAGTTTTATAGTGGTTCGATGTAAACCAAGCACCTACGTCCACTCCCCAAGCCATCCTTGGGAATTCTACTATAATCTCTCCAAGATTACAGCCGACTTGTTTTACAAGGCTCACAAGTCAAAACCTAAGTTAGTTTTGTCATCTAGGCTCACCAACAACCTTTACAACTTGTTTTGTTTTTGAGCTCACAAGTCAAACCCTAGTTGGTTTTGTCCCTTTGACTCACCAACAACTACAACAACCTACTTTCAAAAAATTCTTGAAAGCTAGGTCAAACAAAAGAATTTCAAAGATACAATAAATAAAACATAACAAACTCTCTTCAAAGAGTAGAATGTGAAGCTTTGAAGCTCTTGATGATTGTTTGATGTGACTTGACTTTGAAATCTTCTCAAGAGCACTTTTGGAAAGATGAAATGAAAGAAGTGGAGTCTTTTTTAGAGGAATCTCTCCTTTAATGGATTGTAGAAGTGAAGTTCTTAAGGAAATATTGACTTTTGAGTATTCAATGAGTTATATATCTTCATAAAAGAGTTTGGTAGAGCTTAAATACACCAAGAACTTTCAAAAAATGATTTGTGACAGTTGGAGCTTCAAAAATAGCCGTTGGGAGCTTGAAAAGACCAATTTGCAACTCAAAAAAATAGATCTGTTAGAGTTGTCAGAACCCGTGAGTCGACACTTGGCTCTCAAGTATCAACACTTGGTTCTCAGGTGTCGATACTTGGTCCTGCAGGTGTCGACACTTGAATTTCAGGTATCGATACTTGATGCAAAAATCCTCCAAAAGGCATGTTCTGGATTTTTAAAAAGTCTCAGGCCTTGAGTCGATACTTGGATTCCAGGTGTCGACACTTGTGTCTAAGGTGTCGATACTTGAAACTCAGGTATCGACACTTGGCATGCCAGACATAGATTTTTGCATGCCATTCACTCAGGTGTCGACACTTGGCAATACTTGAGTCGACACTTGAGTCTGAAATTGCCAAAATGAGTGTCAAATCATTCAAAAACATAAGGATATATAATCAAACTTTAAATGCACTTATGTAAACAATAATTGAACATTTTTTTGACCCCTTTTTCATGGTGAGAAGACTTCTTAAGATATGTATTTTGCCCAGCTTCAAGATACTTTCCTTTGGAGAATTTGAGGTACTTGTATCCTGAAACTCATAACTACATTTGAATCATTAGTACAAAATAGGTACTTAACGTTTTATTAATCATCAAAATCAAGGGCAAACCCAATAGTCTTCCCCTTTTTGATGATGACAATATCTTAAGTATATAAGCATTCAAATTCAATTTTTAGATATGATAACTCATAAACATGAGAGGTATAGATTGAGTTTGGAAATTAAATTTACTCTCCCCCTCAGTGAGTTAAGATATGAAACATTTTGTATTAGAGCATGTATGAAACATTTTGTATCAGAGCATGTATGAAATATTTTGTATCAGAGCATTTCTCAATTGAAGAGCAATATTGTATCAGAGCATTTTTTAATTGAAGAAAATAAAATTTGAAACTTGAAACTTTATATCTTACTTCCCTTTTTGTCAATCATTAAGTAATAAAGGGAGTAAACTCTCCCTCAATAAATGCATTAATACAAAGAAGGGCCATGATACAAGATTAGTTTTGCAATAATTAACATTTATCAGAGCCAAAGAGTAAGGTATCAGAGCCAATATTGTCAGAGCAAAATTTAAACATTATAAATTTAATCAACATTATAGTATACGAACAAGATTGATCAAGTGAGAAAGGGAATACAGATATACATAAAAAAGTGTTTTCGGTACAAAATTTGCTGAAACAATCAGCATACACTGAAACATACAACATGATAAGTACTAACATCATAGTGAAGCACATAAACATGAAACACAAGATAAGTACTAATACATCAAACAACAGAATAGTCATCTGTGAGGCTAATTCTCATCAGATGGAATCTCAAATGATATAGGTTCGGTAATCCTAGACCTATGAGCTAGGGCTCTAGGGGTCTTCATGAAACTACGACTCCTAGTCCTAGTAGAAGGTCCTATACGGGGTACAACCCGGGATAAATGTGTGGAAGGCGGTGGAAGAACCTCAGCATGAGTCATGAAAACAGGAGCAATGGAGATCGGTGTGTCACAAGGATCAGCAGGTGGAATAGCAGGTATCCGGGTCTCTTGGCTGACCAACTCATAGTCATCTGCAAGATCTCTATGTCATTGTTTTGGTACCTTCTTGGAATTTAAAATTTGATTTTGATGAAATACTTGGAATTCAAAGAAATGAGGAAATACAAAATCCCTGTATATAAATTAAAATTAGCATGCCGGTTTCGGTGGAATCTCTGAAGCTGAGCATGGTTTCAAATCAGTTCATTCCAAACCTGAAAAGTTTATGGTTTTAATTTCTGATTTTCTTCTGAAACTTTAAAACATATTTGATAGGCTCGTGCGTCATGCCTTCTGTTTACACATGCGCATGTATACTTGCATCACTATATTCTTGCGAGAAATTTTATTTTATTTTATTTTATTTTTTATAATTGTGCTATATACAACTAAACAAACCAAAAGGGCCCAATCTCATCTATATGGATGAGCATTATGACAGAGGAGTATTATATTAGAGTTTTAGAATGTTAAAATTGGCTGTTTATTTTGATTTATACTCTGCATTTTTTCTGTTTCTTTGGCCTAGGAAATTAAGATGGGCCCTGCCATGAGCTTAGATGGTTGTTGTTTGTCCATAGGAAGACATTTTCTCATGCATTTACCTTTATATAGTGATTGTGTGCCTCGTATGAGAGGTGATGGAATAGAGCCTTTTTTTTTTTTTTCTTTTTTTTTGGGTGTGCAACATCATAGACTGACTTGTGTGTAGCTGATGATGTATGAAGCGAATATTATTCTAATTTCCACCATCTCTTGCAGACTCATGGTTCTAAAAATTAGCTCAAAGTTTGAATTGCGAAGGTTTTGCCGTACAACCGGCACCGTAGCTCTCGTGATAAGTTTCATTCTTTCGCCCCTTTTATTATATTCGTAGACGGTGCTTAATGTGGCTCTTTGATTGTAAACATTAGCTAAAACTTAGTCCACCAAATACTGACGAGCTGGGATATGCTGGCTCTGTTTTAGTGGAAGAAATTGGTGGCGTTCGGTACTGTTGCCGTATCTATTACCAGCATTGTCATTATTAATGTTTTGAAGTTATTTTGGTTATCTTTTACCTTCTTGCCATTCAATCCTCTTAGTCTACTGCTAGTGCCACTACAAGCTTTCCTAAATTTCTTTCTTCATATTATCTTGTACCTTTTCCTTCCCTTGCATGATCCTTGGACAAAAATTGAGTACTTTGTCTCGCCATCACGAGTAGATACACATGATATGTATCAAAAACAAATCAGGACCTTTTTATCGGTTCTTTTTTCCACCTAAGCTAATCCGTATCTTTATCCATAGAAAGTTTGGATTTTCGGTTATTATTTTTCTTATCCAATATACCAACACAATTGCCCATTTTTGCTTACTTTATTTTAAATATTCTTTTTTGTGGAACCGCAGGCATGCAAGTAGTCTAGAAAATAAAAGAATTGATCTCTTTGATGGTCTTGGTGGTGGAGATGGGATTGGTGATGAAAACGCTATATTAGCATCAAGTAAGTTCTTTTGTTATCTTGGCATAAAATACACTTGCCTGCATATGTAATTACATTTAAGCTATTTAAAATTGATATGAAAATAAGTTTATACTAGAAAGTGCATGTACTTGTAAACACCCGTAACTCTTGCATTGTTTAATGTTTACAGATCCAGAAGAAATGAAAAGATGCCAGGAGGAGATGAGGGCGCAAGGTGTTCCTTCCCTCTCCAACTTGTTGCCTGGAAGGAGAAACTAAATTGCAGAATTCCGTTTGCTCTTATGAAAGATGTAAATTTATTTTTTTTAAAAAAAAATTGAAGAAAGATTCGCTGCACATTTTATTTTTAAACTGCATTCCATTGCAACAGTTCATACATTATCATTTTTACTGGTGTACAAACAGGTCAAAGACCACTCTTGTTTTTCATGCTTTGTTACTGGCTATGGTTACTGACTTTATCATCCATATTGATATTTTAAGAGATAGTTTTATATATCTCTTTATTTGTTTGTTATTAACCAATAACACTTATCCCTTTAAGTTTGATTAGATATTAAATGGTCATATTTAAACTTAAATAGGTATGTGTAAATTGATATGGCAGGATCGCTGACGTGGAGGAACCAGCGGGCGCCACGTCGAGAAAAGATGCCGCGTCAACTCTCCAGTCCGTATTCCACTACCGAGCTGAGCTGAACTCTTTCAGAACAGCAGGCCGAGCTCAGTCCTCCGCCAGGTCGAGCTCATGAGCTCGACGCCTAGGTCGGAGCCACCTTCCGCCCTCCATAGCGAGACCCTCGAAGGCTAGTGCCATGCGGTCGAGGTCAAGCCAAAAGCTCCCCGTCGATGTGGAGCCTCTTCGAGCGCGCGCCCTATGGACCGGGTCCACCTTCCGCCCTCCAGAGCGAGACCCTCGGAGGCTAGTGCCCTGCGGTCGAGGTCGAGCCAAGAGCTCACCCGCCGATGTGGAGCCTCTCCGAGCGCGCGCCCTCTGGACCGAGTCCGCCTTCCGCCCTCCAGAGCGAGACCCTCGGAGGCTAGTGCCCTGCAGTTGAGATCGAGCCAAGAGCTCACCCGCCGATGTGGAGCCTCTCCGAGCACGTGCCCTTTGGACCGGGTCCACCTTCCGCCCTCCAGAGCGAGACCCTCGGAGGCTAGTGCCTTGCGGTCGAGGTCTAGCCAAGAGCTCACCCGCCGATGTGGAGCCTCTCCGAGCGCGCGCCCTCTGGACCGGGTTCGCCTTCCGCCCTCCAGAGCGAGACCCTAGGAGGCTAGTGCCCTGCGACCGAGGTCGAGCCAAGAGCTCACCCGTCGATGTAGAGCATCTCCGAGCGCGTGCCCTCTGGACCGGGTCCGCCCTCCGCCCTCTAGAGTGAGACCCTCGGAAGCTAGTGCCCTGCGGTCAAGGTTGAGCCACGAGCTCACCCGCCGATGTGGAGCCTCTCCGAGAGTGCGCCCTTTGGACCGGGTCCGCCTTCCGTCCTCCTCCACCGAGGCACCCCCGTGAGCTCAGAATGTCGAGGTCGGAGCGAGTCATGCCGCCCCAGCTCGGCCCCAATCTGGACGAGGTCTTCACCAGCCCAGAACACCGGCGAGCCGCCCGAGGATTGCACTGAAGCACTTTCCAGGCCGTACTAACCACCTACGACCGCCAGTTACACCAATCCGGGGATTCGAATCCCGTGGGTGGCGGCCCGCCATTCGAAGCATCCCCAAATTTTCTGGAATGAGGCAACCAAGAGGAGTGTTGGAGCGCCTGACAATGCCCCCTATCATGAATAAGGAAAGGTCCCTCGGGACACCGCCGCATGCGCCTGATAGCCCGACGGGGATCTCGAGACAAGCGCTGAACGGTAACCTGGTTCACAGCAAACCTAGAGGTAACACACACAATAACTTCAAGAGACAGAGGAGAAAAAAAAAAGGGCAACCCCCACTAGCAAGAGGGGACGGCACCACCACTATCACCACAAGCACAAGCGCAAGTCCGACCAAGAGGGAGAAGCGCCACTACCACCACAGTGGAGGGGAAAGCGAGGGATACAAGGAGAGACGGAGGAACAGAGCATCCCTCTGTCCCCGCTATCATTCTTCCCTGGCAACGTTTTCACCTTCGCCCATATTTTACACTCCTCCTAGAGCGGAGTCCATCAAGAGGGGCCCGACCAGGAGGATCTGTTCCCCTGGATCGTCACTGACTTGATCATCGGAGTGCCCCTGCCGGAAACCCCAGCCCGGGTCTCTAACCGTTGTCTCGCAGGTCCAGGAGCGGACCGCCGGGCAACAAGGTGACCGCACCCATCAAAGAGGTCCGAGAATCGAGAGCCGCGGGCGGCAGGTGGAGCGCACTCCGGAGCCGATGCAGCTACGGGCTACGATGATCTTGGCGGCAACATAAATATTATTCCATTTCAAGAATTTGCACATGTATGGATGACTAAATGGTGTGAATCTTTGCTCCTAGAGTTTTCCATCATCGTGTCCTAAATTTCATGTTTCATTTATCCTCGGAAAACTCAAAAATATTTTCTCAAAATTATCTCTCGAAAAATCTCTCATAAATTATTCCTAGAAAAATTTCTTGGAAATTTTTTCTCGAAAAATCCCTCGGAGACGTTCCCTCGAGAAATCCCTCGAAAAATTCCTCGAAAAATCTCTTGGAGATGTTCTCTCAGAAAATCCCTCGAAAAATCTCTTGGAAAATCCCTCGAAGATGTTCCCTCAAAAAATCCCTCGAAAAATCCCTCAGAGATGTTCTCTCGGAAAATCCCTCAAAAAATCCTCCGAAAAACCTCTCGAAGATGTTCCGTCGGAAAATCCCTCGAAAAATCCCTCGGAGATGTTCTCTTAAAAAATCCCTCAAAAAATCCCTCGAAAAATCTCTTGGAGATGTTCCCTCTGAAAATCCCTTGAAAAATCTCTCGAGAAATCCCTCGGAAAATCTCTCGGAGATGTTCCATCAAAAAATTCCTCGAAAAATCTCTCAGAAAATCTCTCGAAGATGTTCTCTCGAAAAATCCCTCGAAAAATCCCTTGAGAAATCCCTCGAAAAATCCCTCGGAGATGTTCCCTCGGAAAATCCCTCAAAAGTTATTTCTCGAAAAATCCCTCGAAGATGTTCCCTCAGAAAATCCTCCGGTAATATTTTCTCAAAAAATCTGTCGAAAATCTTCAAAAAAAAAATTCCATCGGAAATTCCCTCGAAAAAATTTTTCGAGGATGGTTTTTCCGACGACCATGTTTCCGTCTGTTGCCGTCCTCGTCGCCGTGCCCGTGCCGAGGATCGACCGATCCTCCCTGACCGCCTGGCAAGGGAGCCTCCCTTCCTGCGAGAAACCTGCAACAAAGGGGTTAGAGGACCCTGGCCGGGGATTCCGGCGAGGGGGCTCCGACGGTCAAGTCAGTAGACGACGTGGGGGAACAGACTCTCGCTCCCAGGCCCTCTAAAGGGTCCCAGGTTTGGAGAGTTAACTCGTGAAGGGGAAGCGCCGGGGACCGGAATCTCGGCTGGGCCTGCCT
Source organism: Areca catechu (assembly GCA_021397845.1). NCBI lineage: Eukaryota > Viridiplantae > Streptophyta > Magnoliopsida > Arecales > Arecaceae > Areca > Areca catechu. Next base: position 11,284,999 of record CM038041.1, read on the forward strand.
GCCGAGCTCGCGTCCAGTATTCCCCTCTCGGGATCTCTGGCTTCTTTCTCGGAGCGAGGCCTTGTGCCGGTGCTTCCTTCTTGTCCCCAGGCTAGTTGGCTTACCTCGCAGTCTCCGGATCCCTCCTCCTTTATCTCCCTCCGTTGTGTGCTTTCCGTCGTGTGCTTGTCCTTTTCCTCCTCGAAAACTCCTCTCCCCTGTCTTCCTTTCTTTTCCCTTTTTGGTGAAGGAGGCCAGGCGGCTTTCCGACCTCGTCCACCGGGCCCAGCAGGGAGAAGGCAAGGACAGAAGAGAAAAGGAGGAGGGGGGCGGCGCTGGCAGAGCGGCCAGTCGTCAGGCTTCGGGCTCCGTGAGAGTGCTCTTTTCCCCGAGGGTGGGCGCCATCCGTTTACGGGGCCCGTTCCGTCAGGATCGGGTCTCTCGACTGCGGGACCTTTCGGGCCAATGTAAGTGACGTTCCGCGTGCCGCCGCCCTCCGTACGGGACGCCGTCTGGGGTCGGTACGGCCCGAGGGATGGCCTCGGGACCTGTCGCCGAGGGATGGCCTCGGGACCTGTCGCTTTCCCCGGGGGCCTCTCCGTACGAGCGGTCTGACCTCGGCTGAGTTGGACCTGTCTCCGGGGGCCAACTGGCGAGAGGCGAGGGATCGGCCGACCTCGGCTTAGGTGGACCCCTACTGGGTGGACACCTGGCGAGGTGGCAGGAGGTCGCCTGGCTTCGGCCGAGGTGGACTCGTCTCCGGGTGGCCACCTGGCGCAAGGCGGGGGGTCAGCCGACCTCGGCCTAGGTGGACCCCTCCTGGGTGGACACCTGGCGAGGTGGCAGAAGATCGCCTGGCTTCGGCCGAGGTGGACCCGTCCCCGGGTGGCCACCTGGCGCAAGGCGGAGGGTCAGCCGACCTCGGCCTAGGTGGACCCCTCCTGGGTGGACACCTGGCGAGGTGGCAGAAGATCGCCTGGCTTCGGCCGAGGTGGACCCGTCTCCGGGTGGCCACCTGGCGCAAGGCGGAGGGTCAGCCGGCCTCGGCCGACCTTACTCGGGGCGGACTCCTCCGAGCCCGGGCGCAGATGAGTCGGTGGGGGAACTCCGCGCCGAACTCGACCTCGGCGGGAGCTGTTTGCTTCAGATAGTCGTCGGGCGGTGCGGTCTTGCCGACCCTAGCTTTGAGGACGTGGCGCTGATTCTGGCAGGGAAACTCGCACGTGGCTCGCTCGCATTCGGCGATACCTGAGCCTGGCCACGTCACTGTCACGGCTGTAACAGTTGCCCCCCAGCCCGCCGTTCCGTCGGGGCATCGTAAAACGGAACGTCGGGATTAATTGCAGACATGACGTGGGGAGGCGAAGATCTTGCATCATAATTGGCACGATCTCCATTCGTCGTGGCTCGATGTGGCTGAAGACCTATGGGGGGTCGCCACGCGTCGTCCACTTGCCCGTAATCAATGCGTCGCTTCGGGGCAGAGGCCGTTACTCTGCTAACGAGGCGACGGTGTCGGGCGTGCGCCCACGTGGCGACCATCCAGTGGTCCGAGGCGGAATGATGGGTACGGCTGTTGCCGGCTGAGTTTGAAAGGGAGGGGACTTTCCAGAACGAGGCCTTTTCCCTTGCTTCGTGGGCGGTTTGCTGCAGGCTAACAACTTCTGCCGCTCGCGCCCGTCTGTGCATTTTTGGGTGAGTGTCCTCTTCTCCTTCTCTAGCCCCCTTCCTCTCTCATTTCTTATTCAGTTTCTTTGTCCTTTCCTTCCCCATGGCGCGCCGTCGCCATGTCTCTTCTAACCCGGACGAGGCCGGTCCATCCCGGCCGAGGACTCCATCTTCTTCCTCCTCGGATGAGGAGGTAATTCCAGAGGAGGTCCGCCGGCGCTTGCAACCCGGGGGTGTCACTATTGGCATCCCCAGGGGGGTCCGGTCCCCTCTGGTTGCGCCTGCCGTGCCCCTCCGTTCACTCCCCGCCTTGGCTTCTCTTCCTGCTCCGCCACTTCTTCCCGCCGGTCCCTCCGGTCATGCCTCTACCATGACCGAAGGTGATCTTTCTCTGCTCCGGGATGCCTATGGCATCCCGGGATCTGTTCGTCTGTTTGCTCCGCGGTCCGGGGAGCGTGTCACCATGAGCGGCCCCGGCCGCATTGCCTTCTACGAAGACTTCCTCCTCGGGGGTCTTCGTTTTCCTCTGCACCCTTTTTTCCTTTCCTTTCTCAGCCATTTCCGGCTCGTCCCGGCTCAGCTGGCTCCTAATGCCATCCGGGTCATCTTCTCCTTCATTGTCTTCTGCCATTTCCACGGGTTCGTTGCCCGTTTTTCACTCTTCAGGGCCCTGTTCACCCTGAAGAAGTGCTCCACCGATGATGGCTGGTGGTACATTTCGCCCCGGCCTAGGTGTCTCCGGTTCGACCTCCCTTCTTCGGTCAAGGGATGGAAGAGCCGGTTTTTCTTTGCTTCGGTCGACGACGTCGACTGGGCTTGGAGCGAACCGGACCGGTCGCCGAACCGGAGTTCTCGAGTCGAGCCCGCGGACCAGGAGTCTTACAGCCAGCTCCTGAGTGACGTGGTCCCGCCGCTCGAGGTTCTGCTTTCTGAGCAGAATCTTTTTGAGGCCGGCATCAGTCCCATCCGGGAGACCGGTGAGATTTGGCCCCGCATTAACTCCTGCCCTTCCCCCCTCTCTTTTTAAGATTGAACTGTCTGACCTTCTGATTTCTCCACTTTGCAGGGATGAAGTTTTCCTTAGAGAATCTTCTGGAGGGAGCGGCCCAGAGGGAGGTCGTCGACGTGGACGAGCCCGTGGCGAAGAGGGCTCGCACAGAGACGAGCCGGGAGGTCGCAGCGGCGACCGCGCCCGGCCTAGCTGCCGCTGTTTCTCCGCCCAGACCTCCTCAGGGCGGCGCCCCTGGCGCCTCGGCCCCACGACCTGGCAACGCCGCCGAGAGAGCTCCGGCGCCCGCCGCTCTGCCCATCGCCGGGCCCACTCCTGTCAGCAGCCCCACGGCACCGCCAGTGGCGACCGCCGGTCCGTCGGCTGTAGCTCCAGCAGAGGGGGCAGCTGCCGCGGGGATCGGCCCGAAGGGCCCGGCGCCGGTGATCTCGCACCGAGACTCGGTCATCCTCGACCGAGGACTGGCGGAGAAGTTGATGGAGTACGCTTCCACCGCCCGGGACCGCCGAGCTCGGGGCGGCCGAGATTACGCGGATGCGCTGCTCGGCATCCTGCCCCAACTCTTCACGGTAAGTCAGAGCTTTCCCTTCTTCTTTACTTCCAATCCGAGGGCTTCTGCCTTGATACTGACATGCGCTGTTTTTGCCTCTGCAGATCGGGAACGACGTCCTCCTACTGAGGAACTACCTCGTAGGGAACGCCAAGCGGGACTCCGATCGGGAGCTAAAGCTTGGCAAACTCGCGGCCGATGTGAAGGACCTGATGGACAAGGGGGCCGAGCTGCGAGCTGAGAAGCAGGCCCTCCAGTCCGACCTGACACGTTCCGAGGAGCGGAACAAAGAATTGGAGGCCTCCTTGGCGGAGGAGCGGACCTCCAACCAGCGCCGGACTGAGGAGGATGCGGCGGAGAAGGCCCGCCTGCAGGCCCATTCCCTGTTTTTGGAGCGCCAACGGGATGAGGCCCGGCGAGAGGTGGCCGCGGCGAAGGACCGGAGCTCCTACATCAACGGGCTCCTGGAGGCGGCGAAGCGGGAAGCGCAGGAGGCCGTCCCCAAGTTCCGGGCCTCCGACGAGTTCACGTCGGAAGTCCGGGAGGCCGCCGTGGACTCCTTCCTGAAGGGGTTCCGGATGTGCCGGGAGAAGGTGGGGGCCTTCTTCCCCCAGCTGGACTTGAGTGGGGTCGTCGTCGGCGGCAGGAAGCCGGGGAGCGAGAGCAGGGTCCCCGGCGCGACCCAGGCGACACCTCAGGCGACACCTGTGGCACCTCCGGCCGGCGATGCCGCGGTCCCGGCACAGCCCCAGGAGCCGGTCGTCGTGGAGGTTGAAGAGGTGGCGCCCGCACCTCCGGCGGACGGCGCCGACCCTGCGCCCCAGTGACCTTTACTTTGTATTCTTGCTGTCTTCGTCCTCTTCTTTTTTCTTGGGGGGTTCCGGCCTGTCGGAGCTCCCAGTTTGTACTGAACACTTTGTAATGAAGACTCCTTTTTCATAAAAACTTGTCTATCATCTTTGCTTCTTTTTCTTCTTCTTTGTTTGTTTGTGAGATGTCGGTCTGGGACACCTGAGATAACTGCAGGCCTGGTCCTTCTATACTAAATCGAAGGACGGGGTCTGCAGAGCCGTGTTGCGGCAAGGCAAGAATCCTGAGCAGGTCCGACTTTGGGCTGCCTTCATGCTTGCACGGACAGCACAGTTCCTGCACCATCTTCTGGGCCGAAACCCGGGATCCTCCGGACTGAGCTCGATGCCGCAGGCTTTCTCAAACCTTGCGCGGCTTGCTGAGCCGTGCTCCGGGCTTGCGTGGGCGAAGCGGATTCGGCGCCACCTTCCAGGTCGGAGCCCAGGATCTTCCGGACTGAGCTCGATGCCGCAGGCTTTCTCAAACCTTGCGCGGCTTGCTGAGCTGTGCTCCGGGCTTGCGTGGTCGAACTGGGTTCGACGCCACCTTCCAGGCCGAAGCCCAGGATCTTCCGGACTGAGCTCGATGCCGCAGGCTTTTTCAAACCTTGCGCGGCTTGCCGAGCTGTGCTCCGGGCTTGCGTGGGCGAAGCGGATTCGGCGCCACCTTCCAGGCCGAAGCCCAGGATCTTCCGGACTGAGCTCGATGCCGCAGGCTTTCTCAAACCTTGCGCGGCTTGCCGAGCTGTGCTCCGGGCTTGCGTGGGCGAAGCGGATTCGGCGCCACCTTCCAGGCCGAAGCCCAGGATCTTCCGGACTGAGCTCGATGCCGCAGGCTTTCTCAAACCTTGCGCGGCTTGCTGAGCTGTGCTCCGGGCTTGCGTGGGCGAAGCGAATTCGGCGCCACCTTCCAGGCCGAAGCCCAGGATCTTCCGGACTGAGCTCGATGCCGCAGGCTTTCTCAAACCTTGCGCGGCTTGCTGAGCTGTGCTCCGGGCTTGCGTGGGCGAAGCGGATTCGGCGCCACCTTCCAGGCCGAAGCCCAGGATCTTCCGGACTGAGCTCGATGCCGCAGGCTTTCTCAAACCTTGCGCGGCTTGCTGAGCTGTGCTCCGGGCTTGCATGGTCGAACTGGGTTCGACGCCACCTTCCAGGCCGAAGCCCAGGATCTTCGCAGGCCTCCTCGCTGAAGTTTAGAGAAGAATGTTTAAAGTGAAGAAGCTTTGTTCAAGGAGCCGGGAGCCTTACATCACTGGTAGTACATTCTCAGGTTCGAGGGGTTCCATGTCCGGGGGAACCTGGCACCTCCCAATTCTTCCAAGTAACATGCCCCGTGGGGGAGGGCTTCTGCTACCCGATAAGGGCCTTCCCAGTTGGGTGAAAGCTTGCCGCACTCTCGTGGCTGGGAGGCTTCTGTACGCCGGAGGACCAAGTCCCCGGGACGAAAAACCTTCGGCCGTACTCGGGAGTTGTAATATCTGGCTACACGTTGCCGGTATGCCACCATTCGAATTCGGGCCTTGTCCCTTGTTTCTTCGAGGAGGTCTAGGTTGAGCATCATCCTGGCCGGGTTTTCTGTCTCGTCGTATTGTTCTACGCGCAGCGTGGGTATGCTGAGCTCGATCGGGATGACTGCCTCGGCCCCGAAGACGAGGTTGAATGGGGTTTCGTCGGTAGCCGTCCTTGGAGTGGTGTGGTATGCCCAAAGAACGCTGGGAAGCTCGTCGGCCCACCTGCCCTTGGCTTGGTCTAGCCGCGTGCGGAGGCCCTGAAGAATGATCCTGTTCGTGACCTCAGCCTCCCCGTTGGTCTGGGGGTGCGCCACCGAGGTGAAGCGATGCTTGATGCCGAGGTCGTTGCAGAAATCCTCGAACTCTCGACAGTCGAACTGGCGTCCGTTGTCGGTAACCACGGTGTGGGGGAGGCCGAAGCGGCAGACGATGGACTTCCAGAAGAATTTGGCGACGTTTGCTTCGGTGATTCTTGCCAAGGGTTCGGCTTCGACCCACTTTGTGAAGTAGTCGATGGCCACTATCAGGAACTTCCGCTGGCCGAATGCCGGCGGGAATGGGCCCAGAAGGTCCATTCCCCACTGGGCGAATGGCCAGGGGGCTGAGAGTTGAGAGATCGGGTTGGAGGGTTGCCGCTGTACCGTGGCGTGGCGCTGGCACCGGTCGCATCTCTTCACGAAGTCAGCGGCGTCCTCCTTCATCGTCTCCCAGAAGTAGCCTTGACGAAGGGCCTTGTATGCCAATGCCCTGCCCCCCACGTGGTTCCCACAGATGCCTTCGTGAATCTCCTGGAGCACAAGCTTGGCTTCTGCGGGTCCAATGCACTTGAGGAGGGGATAAGAGTAGGACCTTCGATACAGCTGCCCGTCCATCAGGACAAACCGCACGGCCTTCTTCCTGATGAGGCGAGCCGCGTCTCGGTCTTCCGGCAGAATGCCGTCGGTGATGTACGCGGCGTACTTGTCCATCCAGCCGGGCTCTTGGCTGACCTGATGGACCCCCGCCGGTGCTTCGAGGCTTGGGACTTCGAGTCGCTCCACATGAGCGCGTCCCAGCATTGTGTCTGGCAGAGTCGCCAATCGAGAGAGAGCATCCGCGCGGGCGTTCTCCCCGCGGGGGATATGAAAGATGTTGAAGCGCCGAAACTTGGACGCGCCCGCCTTGACGAGCTCCAGATACTTCGCCATCTGGGGGTCGTGAGCGACGTACTCCCCGGACACCTGCCCCGCCACGAGCTGGGAGTCAGTGAAAGCTCTGAGGTTGGTCACGCCCAGCTCGCGGGAGACCCTGAGTCCGGCGAGAAGCGCCTCGTACTCCGCTTGATTGTTTGTCGCGGGGAACTGGAAACGGAGCGCACATTCTGCGACGACCCCGTCGCCGTTGGCAAGGATGAGCCCAGCTCCGCTCCCTCCGGAGTTTGAGGCTCCGTCTACATGGAGGATCCAGGCGTCCTCTCCGGGCTTGTTGGCGCCGACCTCCATCGGCTGGGCCGAAGAGTCCTCCTCGGGCTCCTTGCCCAAACCTGCGCATTCGACCAAGAAATCGGCCAGCACCTGTGCCTTCATTGCCGACCTCGGTCGGTATGTAATGTCGAACTCGCTGAGTTTCAGTGCCCATTTGGCCAATCGCCCCGAGGTGTCGGGTCGGCTGAGCACCGCTTTCAGCGGTTGGTCCGTCAAGACGGCGATGGGATGCGCTTGGAAATAGGGCCTGAGACGCTGGGCAGATACTATCAGCGCAAAAACGAGTTTCTCGGGCCGGGAATACCTGAGCTCCGCGTCCCGGAGGAGTTTGCTGGTATAGTACACCGGTCGCTGGATCCCGTGGTCGTCGGTTCGGACCAGGACAGAGCTGACGGCCTCCGGGGTAACGGCCAAGTAGAGGGTAAGCTCCTCCCCTTCCTCGGGCCTGGACAGCAAAGGTGGTGATGCGAGCGTCTTCTTCAACTCCTCGAAGGCCTGCTGGCATTCCTCGGTCCAGGCGAAACCATTCATCTTCCTCAGCACCTTGAAGAAGGGACGGCAGCGGTCCGCCGACCTGGAAATGAAACGGCTAAGGGCCGCAACCCGGCCGGTCAGCTGCTGCACTTGTTTCTTGGAGGCTGGCTGCTCCATGTCCAGGATAGCCTGGACCTTCTCCGGGTTGGCCTCGATTCCTCTCTGGGTCACCATGAACCCTAGGAACTTTCCGGCGGAGACCCCGAAGGCGCACTTCGCCGGATTCAGCTTCATCTGGTGGCGCCGGAGGTTGCCGAACGTCTCTGCCAGGTCGGCTACGTGGTCCGAGTCAAGTTTGCTCATTACCAGCATGTCGTCCACGTACACCTGCATGTTGCGGCCTATCTGGTCTTTGAAGACTTTATTGACCAGACGTTGGTACGTCGCCCCCGCGTTCTTGAGGCCGAAGGGCATCATCCTGTAACAGAAAGTCCCGCGATCAGTTATGAAGGCGTACCGCTCTTCGTCCTCCGGATTCATCCGGATCTGGTTGTATCCGGAGAAAGCATCCATGAATGACAGGAGACGGTGTCCCGAGGTGGTGTCGACCAGCTGGTCGATCTTTGGCAGAGGGAAGCTGTCCTTCGGGCAAGCTCGATTGAGGTCGGTGTAGTCCACGCAGATCCTCCACTTACCGCTGCTCTTCTTTACCATGACCACATTTGCTAACCAGCTGGGGTATTGGACTTCTCGGACGAAACCGGCGGCGAGAAGTTTCTCTACCTCCTCGTCGATCGCCTTCTGCCTCTCCATGGCAAAGCTTCTCTTCTTCTGGCGGACCGGGCGGCTGCCTGGGTCCACGTTCAGGCTGTGCATGATAATCTCGGGCGGAATACCCGGCATGTCGACCGCCGACCAGGCGAACACATCGGCGTTGGCACGGAGGAACTCCAGCAGGCGGGTTCGTTCCTCTTCGGGGAGCTGGGCCCCAACTTGCACCGTCTTCAGAGGGTCTGAACCAAGGGGAAAGGAGAGCAGGCGCTCTACGGGCCCTCCCCTGGGTTCCTTTTCTCTTAGGTCGAGGTCCTCGACCTCGCGGGCGAGCTCTGCGCCCTTGATGCCCGGGATTGTCTGCAGGCAGAGCGGGACTGGCTGGATCGTCCCCTTCATTTCCCCGAACCCGAAAGGCGTGGGGAACTGCACCAGCAATCTCCTTGTGGAGATAGTGGCGTCTAGTCGGTTGAGCCCCGGTCGCCCAAGGATGGCGTTGTAAGGGGAAGGGATCTTGACTACAGTGAAAGTTACCATGATGGTCGCCTGCCGAGGTGGGGATCCGGCGGTAACTGGGAGAGTGATCTCCCCTTCGACTCCCACGGAGTCCCCTGTAAAACCTACCAGTGGGGTGTGCACTGGCTTTAGCTGGTCGAGAGACAAGTTCATCCGAGAGAAAGCGTCATAAAAAAGTACATCGGCCGAGCTTCCACTATCCACCATGATTCGATGTACAGGGTGTTTCGCGATGGTCATTTCGACCACCACGGCATCATTGTTTACATTGTCATTAGACTCCCCTCCCTTGGGAGGGGTTACATTCTCCGGGACTTCCCGGGCTCTCTTCTCTGCTCGGCCAGATCCGCGTGAGATCATGCCCACGGGCCTCTATGTTGGCCGGTTGTCGATCGCAGGGACAGGTGGCAAGGCCGCGAGCGGCTGCTTTTCGGAGGGAGCCTCGTTCTTGACGAACTTCCGGAGGTATCCCCTCCCGATCAGCTCCTCGATCTCCCGCTTCAGGTGGCGGCACTCCTCCGTGTCATGCCCGTGCTCGCGGTGGAATTGGCAGTACTTTGATTTGTCTCGGGCTGCCCTCGGGTTCTGAGGTGGAGGTCGGCGGAGATAACGCTCGCCCTCAATTTCCATAAGGATTTTGGCTCGAGGTGCGAGGAGAGGGGTGTACCTCCGCTCGGGGGCAGATTCGGCCCTCGGCCTTGGGTTCGGGCGAGGGTCGACTGGTGGCCCGGGCCTCCGAGCTCCCGGGGCGTCTCTCGGGGTCGACTTCTTCAAAATCTTCCCGTCCAGCTCTCGACGGGTGCGGTCGGCCTCCTCCGCTCGGATGTACTTGTGGGCGCGGAGGAGGAGCTCGGAATACGTCCTGGGCGGCTTCTTGTCCAGGGAATAGGTCAGGCGGGACGTCTTGAGCCCGCGCTTTAGAGCCAGCATGGCGACGGGCTCGTCTAAGCTGTAGATCTCCAGGGCCGCGGTCTTAAACCGGGCGATGTAGTCACGGAGCAGCTCCTGGTCCTGCTGGCGGACGGAGAAGAGGCTGTCCACCTCCCTTGGCACCTTTCGACAAGCGTCGAAATGCGCCACAAACTTTCCTTCCAGCTGCTGGAAGGAGCGAATGGATCCGGGCTCGAGACGGGCGAACCAGACTCGGGCGGCCTTCCGAAGGGTTGCAGGGAAGGCGATGCACAGAAGGGCGTTGGTGGCGCCCTGGACCCTCATGAGAGCTTTATAACTCTCCAAATGGTCCAGGGGGTCGGTGGTCCCGTCGTAAGGGTCCACCTGTGGCATGCGGAACCGTTTCGGGATCGGTTCCGCCTGAATTTCTTCGGAGAAAGGGGGGCGGGAGTCGTAGCCCGCCGGGTCAGCTGTCGAGTTCTGCAGGTCGGCAAACCGTCGGGCGAACTCCGCCAACTTGCGCTCGTGCTCTTCTAGGCGCCTCTCGGCCTGGCGCCTGATGGCTTCATCGGTGGAGTCTTCCACCGAGACTGCGTGTGAGGGAGGCGCCGATTGGTCTCGGCGCGGGGTCCGGACCCGGCGTCGCTTGCTGCGATGCGCCGTCTCGGCCCCATCGGCCGGGGATCGACTCTCGTGATCCTCCGAGCCGGAATAGTCTTTCTTCGGGGGAGCTTGGCGGCTCTCTCGGGGGTTGGAGATGGCTTGCGGATGGGACGGCCTGCCCTGGATTGAGCGCAGGCTCCCACGCTGTCCCGCGACCCGAGCCGCGGGGTCCCTGGCTGCGGCTGAGTGGCCAGGGACCGTTGCTGATGCTGGAGCTGTCGGACCGCTGAGGTCAAGGTCTGCAGCTGCTGGACGATGGCCGCAAGGGATCCGTCCGCCGGGGTAGGCTGCTGCATAAGAGGAGGGGGAGCCGGAAGCTCCCGTTCGGGGGTGTGGCCCGCCGGTGGGGAGTGGGCTTCTCCCACATGGCTGGTGGACGCCTCGCGACCACGAGTGACCACCATTGCTAGAGAGCGTGACACCTGCAAAAAGCTAGTTCCCACTAGGGGTTAGTGTCCTGCCCCCCTACCTGGTGCGCCAATCTGTTGCCGTCCTCGTCGCCGCGCCCGTGCCGAGGATCGACCGATCCTCCCTGACCGCCTGGCAAGGGAGCCTCCCTTCCTGCGAGAAACCTGCAACAAAGGGGTTAGAGGACCCTGGCCGGGGATTCCGGCGAGGGGGCTCCGACGGTCAAGTCAGTAGACGACGTGGGGGAACAGACTCTCGCTCCCAGGCCCTCTAAAGGGTCCCAGGTTTGGAGAGTTAACTCGTGAAGGGGAAGCGCCGGGGACCGGAATCTCGGCTGGGCCTGCCTGCCGAGCTCGCGTCCAGTATTCCCCTCTCGGGATCTCTGGCTTCTTTCTCGGAGCGAGGCCTTGTGCCGGTGCTTCCTTCTTGTCCCCAGGCTAGTTGGCTTACCTCGCAGTCTCCGGATCCCTCCTCCTTTATCTCCCTCCGTTGTGTGCTTTCCGTCGTGTGCTTGTCCTTTTCCTCCTCGAAAACTCCTCTCCCCTGTCTTCCTTTCTTTTCCCTTTTTGGTGAAGGAGGCCAGGCGGCTTTCCGACCTCGTCCACCGGGCCCAGCAGGGAGAAGGCAAGGACAGAAGAGAAAAGGAGGAGGGGGGCGGCGCTGGCAGAGCGGCCAGTCGTCAGGCTTCGGGCTCCGTGAGAGTGCTCTTTTCCCCGAGGGTGGGCGCCATCCGTTTACGGGGCCCGTTCCGTCAGGATCGGGTCTCTCGACTGCGGGACCTTTCGGGCCAATGTAAGTGACGTTCCGCGTGCCGCCGCCCTCCGTACGGGACGCCGTCTGGGGTCGGTACGGCCCGAGGGATGGCCTCGGGACCTGTCGCCGAGGGATGGCCTCGGGACCTGTCGCTTTCCCCGGGGGCCTCTCCGTACGAGCGGTCTGACCTCGGCTGAGTTGGACCTGTCTCCGGGGGCCAACTGGCGAGAGGCGAGGGATCGGCCGACCTCGGCTTAGGTGGACCCCTACTGGGTGGACACCTGGCGAGGTGGCAGGAGGTCGCCTGGCTTCGGCCGAGGTGGACTCGTCTCCGGGTGGCCACCTGGCGCAAGGCGGGGGGTCAGCCGACCTCGGCCTAGGTGGACCCCTCCTGGGTGGACACCTGGCGAGGTGGCAGAAGATCGCCTGGCTTCGACCGAGGTGGACCCGTCCCCGGGTGGCCACCTGGCGCAAGGCGGAGGGTCAGCCGACCTCGGCCTAGGTGGACCCCTCCTGGGTGGACACCTGGCGAGGTGGCAGAAGATCGCCTGGCTTCGGCCGAGGTGGACCCGTCTCCGGGTGGCCACCTGGCGCAAGGCGGAGGGTCAGCCGACCTCGGCCGACCTTACTCGGGGCGGACTCCTCCGAGCCCGGGCGCAGATGAGTCGGTGGGGGAACTCCGCGCCGAACTCGACCTCGGCGGGAGCTGTTTGCTTCAGATAGTCGTCGGGCGGTGCGGTCTTGCCGACCCTAGCTTTGAGGACGTGGCGCTGATTCTGGCAGGGAAACTCGCACGTGGCTCGCTCGCATTCGGCGATACCTGAGCCTGGCCACGTCACTGTCACGGCTGTAACACCGTCAAAAATCCATTGGAAATATAAATTTTCGACAGATTTTTTCCTTTTTCCCTCGGGAAATCCCTCGAAAATGACCCTATTTCTTGTAGTGTAATTCAACTTTAATCTAGTAGTCTCTTACATCGAATTTACTTGCCCTCTCTTATGCTTCAGTTTTGCTAATATATGTAAGAGTCCTTGCTCATTTTAGATTGCTAATCTCCTAAGCTAAAATTTTCAACTAGCATCCTGCATTAAATGGCATGATTAATGGCTTGATATTCTCGATGTTATCCATTTTCTTAGCCCTCTTCTATAAATAACGAGAGCTCCAAGGACCCCCGAGCATGCAACTCTTTTTCTACGCTCACTGCTTTCTATTTGTTCCAGATATCCGACTTAAATATCAAAGGATCCTCACTATAGTCAACTTCGATTGTGGACTTTATTTTGCAGGTCATTCCGATGACTCCCGCTAGTCAACATCAGCTTCGACTTTGAACTGGAATCTACAGCAACAGGTATCAAACACACTCCTGTTAGTCAATGCCAAGTTCCGAGTCAGAATCTATAGCAACAAGTGCCAGACACAATAGGTCACCACAGTGGTTAGTCTCCAAAATGGATAATGTAGCAACTATCTAGATAAAGCAAGCGACTCATAATTATCATATAGGATTTGATTTGTTATTCGAGTAATTTAGATTGTGAGATTCGAAGATAGTAATAAAATAGATGGTTTATTAACCTGATTCATCATACACAATTGTAGAATAATAGGTTATTTTTTTATATCAGAGAAAGTAGGATACTTCATGTATATAATAAGGTTCATTAGTTCTCACATGTTTATCATATGTAACTAATATATAATACTGTCTAAAAGAAATGAATAGCTAAACCACCAGTAAAATAACTGCATGGTGCTAATAAAAACTTTAGTAAAGTTTTGGATACAAATATTCTTCTCAGTAATTTGGAGCGGCCAAAGGTTTTTTTTTTTTTTTTTTTTTTTTTTTAAATTTTTTAAAGAAAAGAAATCTAGTTCGTGACGTTTCAGGCCTTGCATCATGCAATGATAGTGAAGCATGACCTATTAGTAAATAAAGGAGGATCAGATTCCCTTTTGCCACCGGCTCAGGATAATTCTTCATTGTGATTTAAACCTACTAATGTCATAGATGCTGGATGGCTCATCTTTAACCAAAAGTGATGATGCCATGGTGGTAGCCTACCTGCTCCTATTAAAGAGTGGACTCTTAAGTGATTTAGTTAATAGTATGGATGGTAATTTTAGCCGACCCACTAGATATCCAATTCGACCCGGTCGAATAAGACGAGTTTTATTTATCTCGATTAAAACCTGCAGTGGGTATGGATTTAAAAAAAAAAAAAAAATATTCGAAACAGGTTCGGACCGGATATGAATAATGATATGTTCCGTTCCGAATCTAAAGCGATATTACTTTAATCAACCCAATATGAAATCCTCGTTTCGAAATTATATTTATTTTATAGCATTTACATGATGAGTTTCTTAACCGATCCCCCTCTAGCTACTTTATCTGATCTTGTACGTCCAAGGTGGATAGAAGATGGACATGATTTTATAATTTTTAATTATCAAAATAAGTATGGATATTGACCGACCCGTCCATATCCATCGCATTGCGGCAAGTTAAGCTTGATGGGAGAAGATGGTGATCCCTGAACCAAAATAAGTGAAATGAAAGATATAATGAAATGACTTACAAGTGCATAAAATCAAATGAGTATATATATATATATAATCTATTGTGCGGCAAGATATAATTGGTCAAAAAAGAAAAAGAAAGAGGTAGAATTAATCTTCCAAAGGCTTGGTATATATATATATATATATATATATATATATATATATATATATATATGGTGATTGGATGCTTAATTTAGATGCTTATTTTGGTCCAAAAGATGGTGATTAGATTTATGCTTTTACATATGTATGTGGAAGCAGGCGATCGAGTAGGCCAGGGCTGTCTAAACATGGTCTGAATCATAAAATTCTCGTTCAATGGAATACATTCGGTGCATTTATCACGTCATTGGAATTGGTGTGCTTCATGCTTTTGTGTAGGCCCTACTGGCACATCTACATTTAGCAACATGCTACGCTACCAATTCTTTTCAAAAAGAAAAAAAAAAAAGAGAGAGAGAGAGAGGGATGAATGGATTACAAGGATCACAAATTTATATGCATGCCATGTTAAAAGTCAGTCTGCCCTGCCCTACTATGATGGGACTTGAATTAAGGTGGTCTATTGCATCAATGGATGCATCTTGATTTTAGGATTTTGATGAAACCAGCTATGAAAAATAATTTTCCATATATATAATACTTAGATATCTAAATTTGTGCCTGTGTTTATCTATGCATGTAAAACTTGGCATAGGTTTATTTAGACCGCTAAAATGGAATCATTAATGCGAATTGGGTTTATCCCAATCATCGCACGCTCCACTTGAAAAACAAAAGGTTGAGCTTGTATGTAAATTATAATCCACTTCTCGACATGTAATCGATGTACAAAATTACAAATCACCAAAACAAGCCAACTTATCGAAGCTTAATTTTCCAAAGAAAAGTTCATCTCATATACATAGCAATTGTTTGGAACTTTCATTCTCATCGAGAAGAAAAAGTTGAAGCTACAATTATTATCATGTGCAATGAGAAAAACAGTCAAACCAAGACAATGACGAACATATTTTCTATTTAATTTCTACGGGTTAGCGATGCTAAATCCTAACAAACCAGAGCCGTCAATGGATCGGATCCGGATCCGAGACCTGCAGGTATTTATCCAACGGATCCGAGTCTAGTATTAAATTTAGATCCGTTTACCCGAACGGATCCGGACCCATTTAGCTACAATTAAATGGATCCGGATCGGAACCCTATTATATAAAATAATATTTTATTTATTTATTTATATTAATATTATTATGAATCATTATATCTTTGATCTAATGGTTAAAAATCAATAGTGATTTTAATATAAAAATCCTTCGATCCCTGATCCACCCTCGGTGGCTTGATCCCGTGAACCCATCTCTCCCGCTCGATGACCGACTCGGATCCATTCAAGTCCGGATCTGATATTTTAAAATTAGACATGTCGGGTATTCGTATCCGGATCTGGATCCAGTAGCTAAGATCGGATCCGAATCTGGATATTTGGGTTCCGATCCGAATCCGACCCGTCGACGGCTCTGCAACGAACTTTCATCATCGTAAGTAAAACAATATCTGTTATCAAGGTTTTGGAAGAGAGCCTACATGTAGTCATGGACCGCACTTTGATTTTAGTTTTAGCCTTTTAACATGCAGGTCTATGCCAAAAATCACTTTATTCAAGTAATCCAGATGTCATGGTTAAGGGTGGATCCCAGCGTGCGAAGCATGCAGGTATTAAAGAATATTTTAAAAAATCTTATACCGAATCTAATCAATATATAATCATGTAGATGGTGTGTAGAGGACTCACAAGGTAAAATAAATAGCAGGTGGCAGATAAGATCGATTTATGCTTGATCTAATCTTATACAGCTCCTAATCAATCTATAATCATTAACAAAGCATGAGTAGGACTCCCATGCTAAATTAGCAGAAAGTTTAATTAATTAGAGATTGGAGATCAGAGTTTGAAAAAGATCATGAGACTCGAGATTCCCGCTACAACTTTCCTTTCTCCTTTTCCGATCCTAATTCCTAACAGAAGTCGGATTAAACCCCTCCCCTCCCTCCCTCCCTCCCTATATAAATCCCTCGGCAACCCTCCCACCCTCTCCATAGCCTCTGCACTCCTTCCAAATATCTCCCTAGCTCTCTCTCCTCTCTCACGATGTCTAAGATTTTGGTGTGCTCTCTCCTCTCTCTCAGGTAACGAAGCCAGTAGTAGTTGCTGCACCTTAATTTATCAATCTTAATTCCGTATTACTCCTTTAATATATATATATATATATATATGCTATCTTTTTCTTTGCCTCTCTTCTCTTTTCTTACTCCTTTTATGTGCCGTTCTACAGCCGGAGGTGTTACAGTGCGGCGGCGGAGAGTGCACCTGCCGTTCCGGGGGTGGCGAGGAGGGTGGCGGCAGCGGTGGAGGTGGCGGCGATGGACTCCGGTGGATCCGCTAAAAAGGAGATATTCTGGATGAGAGACCCCAAGACGGGTTGTTGGATCCCCGAAAACCGGTTCGATGAAGTAGATGCAGCGGAGCTCCGAGCTCGATTGCTTCCAAAGAAATATTGAGAATATATTTAATGGATATATAAAAAGATCGACATGATCTCTCTGTCTATCTTTCTTTTTTCGGATTTTATATCAATGAAGATTTATTAAAAGGGGTGGTTATAGTACAAGTTATTTACTCTGAGAATTTTGGGACTTTATTGCTTATTTGGCAGTGCAATCTAATTTCATATATATTTATCTTTTCGAGGATTTTGACACGAATATCCGGACCCACGACGTATCGGTTCTGGATAAGGTGGGAAAGGAGGGTATTTTCTTGATCTTTTCCATGAAAGGGCTGGAGAGTGGATTTGGTCGTTTCGGTTTTCCAATGGGCTTGGTGGTCCCAAAAGATTCGGAAAGAAACAATACGTAAGATTTCGTTGAGGAGACCATGAATACCTTTGTTTTCATCAATTTCTTCATCCATTTTATTTCAGAGATTTTTTTTTTAAAATAATGTCTTTTAAAAAAAATATTACCAAATTAAGTACCGGAATTTTAAACCAAACTCTTCGTTCTCCCAGCCATGCGTTAAAGGGTTTAAAAACTTTTTTACCACCCATCTTACCAGCCAGGGAAAAAGGAAGAAAGAAAAAAAAAAAAGGACAACCGGAAGACTGCGTCTTCAGAATTCATTAAAAACAAAATTAGAAACACTGAATCCATAAAAAAAACAAAAATTTACTAGAGGTGCATGTTCTATCTATGTCTTCTAATTAAAAAAAAAAAAAAAATTATGAAGACGCAGGATCTACCCGCATATTCTAAACGGACCGACTAAAAAAAAAAAAAAATGATTTAAAGATTTTATATGTATCTCCTAAATCAATAATAAAAAAAAAATCAAAGATATCTTGAAGGAAAAACTAAGATCCTACCCATTAATTCGATCACCGGTACGATAAAAAAAAAAAAATACTTGCCTGCATCTTGTAAACCGAAAACAAAATATTATATAAAATTTAAAATTTAGTCGGACCGGTGGCCGGATTGGTGATCGGATCCCTGGTCGGACCGGTGGCAGGACCGATGAGCAGATCATATCAGTGCTAAGATCCAATGAGCAGTGGGAACGGATGACGAAGAGGGAGGTCTTTCAGGAGGGTTTGGCTGTGTCAGAGAGGCCAAGAAAATAGAAGAAAGGTGAACAGGTCGGACAGGTACAATCCAGGCCAAGAAAATGGAAAAAAGGTGAACAGATAGGACGGGTACAATCCAGGCCAAGAAAATGGCAGGCAAGTGCTACATGTGTGGTATAGCATGGCACTTTAAGCGGAAGTGTCCGCTTAGGAAGAAGTACAAGGATGGAGAAAAGGAAAGTCCAGATTTCTTAGGTTTAATTGCTGGGTCAAAGGAAGAGTCGGATAAGCTCTTGGTTTCGGAGGAGCCTGCGGGAGGCAGTATATCCGAAACGGTCTCGGAGGGGTCCGCGAGATGCGAAAGGTGCGAGGAGGCAGTGACAGGGTTCGAGGTGCAGGGGTAGGCTCAGTAGGGCAGCGTTGAGTTGCTGACCTCGGGATTTCATTCTGTAGCATCAGGTGGACTTCTTTCTCAGGTGGAGCACCGGGGAGAGGTGGCTTCATGGGTGGAGCAGGGTTCGACACGAGGTCAGAGCGAAGGGGTGCACAGGGAGGAGTCATATCCCAGCACCAATGCCAGAGGTGCACCGAGGCAGGTGGAGCAGTGTGCACAAGTAGTCAGGCATGGCTCTGAGAAGATGGTGTCAGGTAGAGCTCCAATTATAGCGAGTGCCGGTTCAGGTTCATTGGGTTCTCTCCAGGGAAGTCTAAGAAAAAGTCTGATACAGTTGCCAGGTAGAAAGAAGGCTACAATGGTGGTGCCAGAATACAAGCAATGATCTTCAGCTGTGGAGGCAGTCATCCCAAAGGCCTCCAAGGGTGCACAGTAGCTGAAGGATGTTGGCAGAGATAAGAAGATCCGCACAAGGAGCTATCAGGATACACAGTTACAGCGGGATCGTGCAGAAGGATATTGTCGGGTTTGCCAAGACTTGGGGGCACCAAGGTGGAGATTGTAGGGATTTTGTGGTGCTCCCAAGCCTTGGAGAGACTTGGGAGGCCATGACAGGGATGTTCGAGGATCCTTGGGGTTTGGGGACGTGTCTTAAGCGGGTCCTGGAGGTGTTCCAGGGGATACTCCGAGTTTGAGATTGAGAGAACATGTGAGTCAGTTGGATCAGGGGGCTTGACCCAGGTTTGAGTATTTTTTCATGTATGTGACTTAGGGGGGAGTTTTCGAGAGATTGTAACATAACCCAGTTTGTGGGTTATGGGATTTTAGGTCCATAGGTGTAGTCGGTTCCCTTTTGGTTTAAGAGGGGTGTGCGTGGTCTCTCTTTCTCACCATGAGAAATTAGTGTGGAGGTTCATATTCACGCAAAAAGGGCTTGGGACATGGTGTTCTTCTCCGGGCTTGGAGAAGTAAACCGAGCATGAGGGAGTCTGCAAGTTAGGGAGTTTCTTCTCGGGTTTCAGAGAGGAGGCTGGTGTCTTATGTCTGTATTAAGATTTCTTCAAGGATAATAATACAATATCTTTTCTCTTAATCTCTTATGTATATTTTCTTTTGCTTCTTTGTGAATCAAGAAGGCTGCCATCATCTCGTCAGGATCTCTTTCACGGTTCTTCCATGGTTAGGTGCTGAACCGGGATTCACAACAGGTGGCCGGTATCAGTATCTAGGATTCTCTATATGATAGGCAAGGTGAGTACACTATGAGAACCAGTCCAAAATGGGCCTTTTTTGGTCCAAAGTCAGTAATCCTAGCTAACTTCAATTCATTTTCAAAAAAAAAAAAAAAAAAAAAAAAAAAAAAAAAAAAAAAAAAAAAAAAAAAACTGAGGGGTTTCTGGACTCAAAATACAGAATCACAATCCTTTGTTTGAGCTCCCGTGATTGGGATATACCGAGGAGGCATGACTGAAGTTTGTGAGGTTAGTGTAGAATGACCACTTGCTATTGGGGCTGCCCCCACCCAACAGGCGGCCATCAAACCCTCTCCATTTAATCTACTTCTTCGCCAATAGATTAATTGACTATAATTGGACTAACGCATTTTTTTTTTTTTTGGCTCAAACAATAGACCACTAAAAATTTTAGCTTTCTCTTGGAATCCCAAAATGCATATTTATGAAAATTATATATTTTTGGAGATACTTGGCCAACACATCTCAAAATCAACAAACTGTATTGTTTCATTTTAACTACGAAATCAGAACTACTCGATATATAGGCTAGAGTGCTCCAAAAAATGCAGTTTTTTGTGGGCAAGTAATTTAGACCTAGATTACATCCAGCAATTTAAATTTCTATTTTTCAGTTACTAATATTGA
This sequence comes from Areca catechu, assembly GCA_021397845.1. Taxonomy (NCBI): domain Eukaryota; kingdom Viridiplantae; phylum Streptophyta; class Magnoliopsida; order Arecales; family Arecaceae; genus Areca; species Areca catechu. The sequence continues at coordinate 11,304,971 of CM038041.1, forward strand.
ATTTGGTTGTGGCTGTGAAGTCCCTTCTTTACATTATTTGGGTGTAACATAATTGCACCTCCACGCCCATACATACAGAGTGCAGCAGTAATACACATAGGGTGTACAAAAAACTCTACAGCCACCACCAAATTCAACATTGGCAACGAAAAAGGAAACCCCCCCTGGAAGTGCTTTGAGGGCAGTCGAATTCCCTGGAATCAGGGTTTTCAATTCATATATATGGAGTTAGGGTCTGAATCTAGATCGCTTTGAATGGTAAATATCATGGATATTTGGGAGAATTGAGGTTTTCTTTTTGTTGCCAATATATGGGAAGCCTGTCATCTTCTGTTAAAATTGGTTGGATCTGAGATTTTATTGATGTTTATTATAAACTTGGTAGGAAGATTTCGAAGTTATTATTTTTGCACGTTTCAACTGAATTACTGGTTGTTTATTTATGAGAATCAGTTGGTTCATGAAATTTGAATATAGGATTTCTCAGGATTCCATAAGAGAAGTAAGATTATTCAGTGCTAGTATTTGACCATCCAATTGGCCACATACTTTTTTAAAGATTTTGAAGAAGACATAATATAGGTTTTGCTCGGTCGTTTCTTGAGAGGAAGCTCGGTTATATTGTTGTTGTCGTTGTTGTTTTTGTTTGTAATCGAGAAAGCGATTGAAAATAGTATATTTTGACCATTTACTTTTGTGACAATAAAAAAAAAATATTCAAAATAACTTGGATTTTGGAGGGTCCCCCATTGATGGAAACCTCTGATAAGGCATTCACAAAAACAGTTAGCATCCTGAAGTCTTTATTTCTAGAAATTAGTGATGCTAAACCACAGCAAATTTTCATCACCACAAGTAAAACAAGCAGCTATCAAGGTTATTGAAAGAGAGCCCGCCACCGGTACGTGGCTCACAACCAGCTGGCAGTGATTCGAGCTCCGATTTAGATATTTTTTGATAATAAAATTCAGGAAGAAAATAAAAAAAAAAATTAATAAAATAATCCTGAAGTCTCTGTTGGCTGGTGATAGTGAAAAATTTAGAGATATATGATAAATCCCGTTTATTCGATTGACGCCAGTGGCAGTCAGGTTGACGTACTCACCTTCGGGTGGGGAATGGCTGCGAAAAATTAACATGCGTCATGTATCGAATATTTCCTGTGGGGAACGGCTACAGAAAATTAATATACACCGTATATCGAACATTTCCTGCTGGGGTTGGGAGACCATCTGGGGGTGGCCACGCCTGAGTCTAACTCCTCCCCCCACCCCCCCTTTTTTTTATCAAAAAACAAAAGAGAGCCTGTATAAGCCATAGAAACCATGCTTAGATTTTAGTTTTAGACTTTTTTTTTTTTGATAAAGTGGTGTATTCATTTCACAGAGCGAAGGCGAATACAACCTAAAAAGTCAGAAAGTATAACATCCCTGAGCTGTACAGGGGCCGAGCCCCAGTCGGACCACAAAACAAACATCGTATGCTGAGCTACATAGGAGGCTACCCAATCAGCAGCCGAATTAGCCTCCCTATATATGTGCCTAATAGACAGAGATTTACAACCATGCAGCATAAGTCTGATATCCCGGATCATAGGGTGATCAACTGTCGTAGAAGAGGAATGCGAGATCCAAGAAACAACGGTGGCTGAGTCACCCTCGATAACCATATGATCAAGATGGAGAATATGCCGTGCATACCTAATTCCAGCCCAAGCAGCATAAAGTTCAAGAGTCGGAACGGAGGAATCTATAAGTGAAATGCCGCCGGCAGCAAGGAAGCCCAAACAGGAGTCCCTAATAACAAAATCAGCTCCACCCATCCTGCAGCGAAGGCTCCCATCAAAACCCTCCGGGTTGCTCGAAGAGCATATAGGGAACTCCAGGTCTCCGTCGTCATCATAGAAGATCTACAATACTCCATAACTATAGTCCTAGCTCTCTCGACGATCATCCGTGGAGAGGAGCTGACCTGTCCAAAGATCCTGTCATTTCTGGACATCCAAATACAGTAGACCAGATAAATAGTAAAGGATACCTGAAGCATAGGAGCCGTCCGTAGTAGATCATAAAAGACATCAGGCATGGTATCGGATGAAACAGTAGGATCAAGGAAGCCCGCCAGAATCCAAATCGTCATCACTCGAGAACAATGAAAGATAGCATGAGTTTGAGACTCGGATGGCATTCCGCAGAAAGGACACCCAGGAGGAATATGGATGCCCATGGAGCTTAGAAGCTCACGGGTGGGAAGGCGATGCCAAGCAAGCTTCCAAATGAAGAGAGAGACCCTAGGATGGACTGGCAGAGTCCAAATCCAGCGATAGCTCTTGGAATAATGCTGATCAGCATGAGTCCGTCAAATGATATCTTAAATAGGAACTCGGGAGGATGTCGTATGGCACCAAACTCTGATATCAGGACAAGTGTGAATAGGAAGTGGAATGGAGAGGACCCTGGCCCCAAGAATAGTGCCAAAAGTAGTGAGCACCACCTCTGTATCCCAGGCGGCCAGACCCGGTCGTCGAAGGTCAGCAATAGTCATGGAGAGGGGCACAAGAACAGAGATCAAGGTAGGCCACCGAATCAGAGGAATGTTAGAAATCCAGGGGTCATGTATGAATCTGATGGATCAGCCGTCCCCCACTACCCATGAGATATGAGGGATAACAGTCGGAGCCCTAGCTAGCAAGTCACGCCAAAGAACAGATGACTTCCTAGGAGGACTAGGATAATCACCAGGGTCCATAGGAATGTCTCCATATTTGACCCTCATGAAAGAGGACCACATGGTATCAGGACATAAAAATAATTTGGCAACATGTCTAGTCAAGAGCGCCTCTCTCCTGTGAAGGAGAGAGGGAATACCCAAGCCACCAGAATGAGTAGGAGTGCAAACAACATCCCATTTCATCAAATGAATCCTTCGCCTATCAGAGGAGGAATCCCAGAGGAAAGACCTGATCATCTGCTCCATCTTGATAATCACTCCCTTCGGGATGAAAGAATTGGAGAGCATATAAACTGGGAGCGAGGCAAGGACAGAGCGGATAAGAGTAAGCCTCCCCATCGCTGAAAGAGATATGGCCTGCCATCTCGTGATCCTGTAAGCAATAGAAGCAAGCAGAGGTGAACAATCCTGGTTGGTGAGTCTGGCACCGGATATGGGTATTCCCAAGTAGTGGAGAGGTCCGTGATGCTCCCGAATACCCAACATATCAATAATCCTACCACGGAGAGTAGGGGAAATTTTGGGACTGAAATAAATTCCTGATTTGTTGAAATTGACCCTCTGACCAGAAATATGGCAGTAATGCTCAACTACAGTCCTGAGTCCCCTGGCATTAAATAGAGAAGTTCGACTAAGAAGAAGACAATCATCTGCAAATAGGAGATGAGAAACCGGGATGGCTACGGGGACAATAATATAAGGCTGGATACGAGAATCCCGAGCTACCACCGACAGGGATCTGGATAGAAAGTCAGCTGAAATGATAAATAAATAAGGGGACAGAGGACAACCTTGTCGAAGGCCGTGGGATGATTGAAAGAATTCTGTGGGGGATCCATTAATTAAGATAGAGAAAGCCGGAGCATTAATGCAAGCCATAATTTTTGAGATCCAGGAAGAATGAAAACCAAAGTGCTCCAGAGATTTACGAAGATAGGTCCAGTCAACACAGTCGTAGGCCCTCTCCATATCAAGCTTGATAGCCATCAAGCTATGACGTTGCGATGCTCGATGCAGATCAGTCATAAATTCCTGGGTGATGAGAATATTATCAGTAATATTGTGCTCTCCAATAAAAGCTGCTTGCTCAGGACTAATCAGATTCGGGAGTATCAGTCTCATCCTGTTCGTCAATAATTTAGCACAAACTTTATAAAGAGTATTACAGATACTGATAGGCCAAAAATGAGAAGGCAATGATGGATTTCGTCTTTTCAGAATGAGGGTAATAAATGTCTGCTTCCAATTGGGATTCATGGTGGCCGAATTAAAAAAGAGTTGAACAGTAGCAACCAAGTCTACCCTCAGAATATCCCAGAAAGACTGAAAGAAGAAAGGTGGAAAACCATCAGGGCCGGGGGCTTTGTCCTCCACCAGGGACCACAAAGTGAATTTGACTTCATCCTCAGTAACCTGATTCAGTAGATGAAAGTTCTGGATAGCAGTTACAGAAGTCTGGGAGGGATCTGGAAAGATAAAAGGATAAACAGGATTAGGAACAGTCCACCTGGTTTCGAAGTAGTGGAGGAATTGCCTCCGAATGTCAGCCTCGTCCTTAATCTAGCCCTCGTGGTCCGAATAAATGGCTCGAATAGTATTGGTATGCCTCCTTATCACAGTAGCATGATGAAAGAAGCGGGTGTTTCTGTCCCCTTCCCTTAACCATTGAGTCCTGGATTTTTGCCTCCAGAGGACTTCCTGATTCTGAAGAAGGATATGATGGCGAGCAAGATATAACTGGAGGGCATTTAAATTAGCATCAGATAAATTACCTTGGGCATCCTCCTTGATTTGCAGATCATGGATAGAGGCTTCAACTATCTTAATCTGATTAATAAGATTGCCAACCTCTACCTTGTTCAACCAAAGAAGGCATCTCCTCAACAATAGCAGTCTCCTGGAGATCCTGTAGGCCGCATCTCCCCGAACCGGAATGCGCCAGACCTCCCTTGCAATGTCCTTGGCCTTAGGCTAAGACAGCTAGAACTTTTCAAATCTAAAGGGCCTGGATCTAGGAGGGGGAGCAGTAATAGAGAGGAGAATGGGGGCATGATCAGAAGCATTTTTGCTGAGGTGGTGAACATTATAATCCGGAAAGAGAGAGAGCCAGGAGGGCATTGCCAAATATCTGTCAAGTCTCTCCCAGACTCTAGCCAGACCCATCCTATTGTTGCACCAGGTATGACGGGGACCTTGAAAGCCTAAATCAATCAGGCCACAATCGTGGATAAAAGTGGAAAATTCCCTGGTGCCAACATCCGGGATGAAGGGTTTACCACCCCGCTTGTCCTCTTTCCTTTCAATAGTATTGAAATCTCCTGCCACAATAGTAGGGATACCCTGGTTGATTAAAGTAGAGGCTTCCTCCCAGATCACTTTCCTTTCTCTGTAGGAGGTACTTGCATACACTCCACAGAGGAGTCAGGAGGGTCGATCAGGTTCAGTAACAACAATCACCACGAGCTGAGAAGATCTGTGGAAAATATCATTCCTAGCCACCGTAACATCCCAGCTGACAATAATTCCTCTAGCCCGGTCTTGAGAAGGCACAGAATAGAAACCCCAGTCCCTGGGAAAATGATGCCTAAACCTCTGCAGAGCAGGACCACTAATCCTAGTCTAAAGAAAAATACATATTTGTGGATGATGTAATTGAAGATATCTATGGTAGGTAGAAACAAAGGAGGGTTTGTTCGCCCCCCTTACATTCCAGACAAAAAGTTTCATAAGTACAGGATCAGTTAGGCTCGGATCCCTGTCCGACCTCCGTTCCCTTAATTACATTAGATTGCATAACTGGAACATTGACTAACTGTTCCCCTTGACTGGTTCTTGCAGTGATCCCCAGGGCATTTTTGACCCTGTCACAGACACTATCATGCCCCCCTTGTGTGGCTACCATATCAGTTGTTGTAGGAAAGGGATGCTGGCCTGATGCATTAGGATATTCTCCCAGTACAACCTTTCCATCCGTCACAGGACACCTCCCTTCAGCCCTTTGTGGATGGCCCTTCGTTTTAATGGCTTCGCTTGATGAACCCTGCGGTTGGCTTGCCGACTTCCTTGCTAACTCCTTCAGTCATGGTAGCTTCCCAGCAATGTCGTGAACCTGCACTTCATGGGAATCAACATGCACCAAAATTCCTCCAGCTGTCTCCTTACCCCCCGGAACCCCAGATAGAACAAACTCCAACCTTTCCCCCTCCTTACCAGAACTCCCACCTCCGGTCCCTACTATCTCAGGCATCCCTACCCTCCCCTCGACAGGTCCTATCACCCCCACAGAGCTCCCTCCCTCTCCCCGAGCAGAATGAGAACTATCCCCTGCCTTGCCTTCACCCTCCCTCCCTACCTTGCCCGTAGAGAGGGCACCCCCGCTAGGAGATCCCACACTCACCTTAGTACTATCCCCTGCCTTGCCTTCACCCTCCCTCCCAACCTTGACTTCAACCCTCCGCCACTCTCTATTCCTCTCCCTCATCCTAATATCTAAACACCCCATCACCGGCGGAAGAACAGCAGAACTAGTGACCCCCTGATAAACTCCCTCAGTGACATTCACAGGGGCTGAAGGGCATACCTGACCCGTGGGCGTCGAAGTAGGCTTCACAGAGGATGGTGAGGATGATCTGGACCGGCTTCTGGTCCTCTTGAGTGAAATGGTTCCATAGTCCACCATACCCTGGTCCCTGTTGACTTCTTCCGGAGGGAGGATCTACATGGTATCCGCCAGTGCCTGGAAGAAGTTCACTCCAGCCTCCGTCAATGACCCTCTGCCCTCAAAGCCTTCAGATCCTGTGGCAACCGGCGACTTCCTCCTCGCCAACTTCGATGGCTTCTGCCATCCCTCAGAGTCCAACAGCGACGTGGGAGTGGAAGATTGGCGAGCGAGAGAAGACCGAGAAGGGGAAGAGGAAGGAGGGTCAGGAGACGATACCGAAGCCTTACCACGGTCTGGCTTCAAGGCAGCCATAGTTGAGGGCGCCACCGGGCGAGCTGGGCGCACCCTCGACGTAGTAAGCTAAGGACCAAAGTTAAGAAACTCCCCGTGCGGCATGGAGTTAGAACTCAATACCCCAGAGGTTTGGACCCCCTGGTCATCCACAAAATTACCAGGACCCAATACCGGATCAGTGGCAGCCTAAGTTCCATGTTCCTCCTTGAACGGGCAACCCTGAAGAAGATGGCCTATTCTTCTACAACGGAAGCAAACAATTGGGATGCTCTTGTACACAAATTGCTGCCAAAATATCGAGTTTCTACCTTGAATCCGGACACCGGGCAATAGAGGATTTGAAGCATTACGCTCCATCCGGACTCTAGCAAATCTGGTTTTCCTCATATGGTCCGTAAAATTGTCCAAAGATAGAGGCTTACTTGCCTCTCCAGCAACAGCCATAATCGCAGATGCCTCCCAGTACTCGAGAGGTAAGTTCGACAGCCTCATCCACACCACCGTGCAATTTACAGGGCTTCTTTCCGGCGAAAAGTCCGGCTGCCATGGAGCCAGTGCCATGAGTTGGCCAGCAACATGCCATGGCCCCGCCCCCAGAACCCTCTTGCAGTCATCCTTTGAAGACAAGCGGGCGACGAAGTGGTCTTCTCCTACTAGAAAGATCTCAGGCTCCACGGTCATCTGCATTCTCTGCCGGATCTCTTTGGCCAACCGGAGTCCCTAAACCCGGCGACCCAAGCTGCGAAAAGTTACCGCGAGGTCCTCCCACTTCTTCCTCGCATCGTCAATGACGATTCCGGCATTATAAGGACCTTGGAGAAGCTCTGATGTAACCTCTCCATCTCCTTCTCCAACAACTTGTACGAAGTCCAAACATGCACTCTCAATGATCCGTGCACAACATCAGCCCATGTACGACCAGCATCGTTATTGCCATTGGAACCAGAGGTCTTCCCTTTGCCTCCCAGCTCCGCCATCAAGGTCACCCAAACACAGTGAAAAAAATTCAAACCCTTGAAACCCTCTTGCAAAAACTCGGAGAAGATGACAGGGATACCAAGACACTCCTACCGCGCGAAACACGATTCCAATGTTAGTTTTAGACTTTTAACATGCATGTGTATGCCGAGAGGCCCTTTATTTATGTAATCTACGAGCCGTGGTTAAGGGTGAATCCGGGTATGCGAAGCATGTAGGTTGTTATAATATTAAGAAAAGAAGAGGAGAGAGAGAGAGAAAAAGACTTCACATTTTTATTTCAATCACATCCGATACATCTTAAAAGTAATCTATATTAGCTTATAGATTCCATATAAAAAAAATAATAATAATATTAGCTGATAAAGGATGATGTTAAATAAATATCAGGATATTATTTATGATTACTGATTAGCCTAAACTTATACCTCTTCTAATCAGTATATAATCATTAACATAGCATGTGTAGGACTTGCGCGCATGCGAAATTACCGGAAATTCATTAGAGATAAAAGGGGACTTTGAGACAGATTAAGAGAATCCCCCTACAACTTTCCTTCTCCTTTTCTTATTCTAATTCCTAAAAGAACTCGGACAAACCCCGCCGCTCCCTCCCTATATAAACGCCCCCCAACCCTCCCTCCCTCTCCATAACCCCTGCACTACTTCCTAGTTAATTAACTACCTACTTCTCTCTCTCTCTTCTCCCTCACGATGTCTAAGGTTTTCGCTAGCTCTCTCCTCTCTCTCTGGTAACTAAAACCACTAGTAGTTGTTGCACCATAATTTAGCAAACTTCTTAATCGATATTACTCCCTTTTCTTTGCTTCTCTTCTCGTTTCTTACTCCTTGTATATGCTGTTCTACAGCCGGAGGTGTTACAGTGCGGCGGCGGAGAGTGGACGTGGCGTTCCTGGGGTGGCGAGGAGGGCCGCAGCAGCGACGGAGACGGCGGCGATGAAGTCCGGTGGATCCGCTAAGGAGGAGATATTCTGGATGAGAGATCCCAAGACGGGTTGTTGGATGCCCGAAAACCGGTTCGACGAAGTCGATGTTGCGGATCTCCGATCTCGATTGCTTCCAAAGAAACATTGAGAATATGTTTAATAGTTATCCATAAAACGATTTATATGATCTCTGTGTCCCTTCTTGTTTGTCTTTTTCTATGTTTTCCCTTTTGGCTTTTTATATCAATGAAGAATTATTAAAAGGTATATATACATATATACATGCATGTACATATATACATACATATACACATACATACGTACATACATACATATACACACATACGTACATACATACATATACACACACATACGTACATACATACATATACGCACATATATATACATACATATACATACATATATACATACATATACATATATACATACATATACATTCACACACACATATATATATATACATACACATATACATACACACACATACATACATACATACATACATACATATATATATGTATGTATGTATGTATGTATACATACATATATATGTATGTACATATATGTATACATACATATGTATGTATGTATACATACATATGTATGTATGTATACATACATATGTATGTATGTGTATACATACATATGTATGTATGTATACATACATACATATGTATGTATACATACATATGTATGTATACATACATATGTATGTATGTAGGTATACATACATATACATACATACATACATACATACATATATATATATATATCTAACCTCTGAGGGTCTCGTTCTGGAGGGCGGAAGGCAGACCCGGTCCAGAGGGCGCGCGCTCAGAGAGGCTCCACATTGGCGAGTGAGCGCTGAGCTCGACCTCGACCACATACATATATATATATATATACATATATATATATATATATCTAACCTCCGAGGGTCTCGTTCTGGAGGGCGGAAGGCAGACCCAGTCCAGAGGGCGCGCGCTCAGAGAGGCTCCACATTGACGGGTGAGCGCTGAGCTCGACCTCGATCACAGGACTCTAACCTTCGAGGGTCTCGCTCTGGAGGGCGGAAGGCGGACCCGGTCCAGAGGGCGCGCGCTCGCAGAGGCTCCACATTGACGGGTGAGCGCTGAGCTCGACCTCGACCACAGGGCACTAACCTCCGAGGGTCTCACTCTGGAAGGCGGAAGGCGGCTCCGGCCTAGGCGTCCCGAGCTAGCAGACCCAACCTAGCGAAGGACGGAGCTCGGCTCGTTGCCTTGAGGGAACTCAGCTCAGCTCGGCAGGACAGTCCGAGCTGAGGTGTTGCCTTGGCGCCAAACGCTACACTCTCTTTTGTCATGGCGCCTGCCAACTACCCATGTCAGCGGTCTCGCCACATCATATATATATATATATATATATATATATATATATATATATATATATTGTTTTTTGGGATCTTGACTCAAATATTTGGACTCATGAGTCTAGGTATCGGTTATGGATATGATCTTGTTGACGCCGATCCCTGCGGATCGGAAGGAGTGCTTGGGTCACCGGTTTATTTTCTTAAATTTTTGTAAAACAAAATCTTGACCAAAATTTTTCCGGTGGAGAACACTTCATTGTCTAAGTCAGTAGAATTTAGATCACAGAATTGAGAGCTCAAAAAAAAAAGCGAAATAAAATGAGTGAAGAGTCAGATGTGAACAGTGCAAGCTAGTCATAAATCAGCTCAGACTCGCATGGAATGACTTACCTTGGAGGTCCCTTTCTATCACACTTTTTATAGAGATGCTGCTGTATCTAAAAGTAGTTAAACCTTCTTGATTTCTATTAGAAAAGTTAATCAATATAACTTTTCAACTAATTATAATTATTGCGGGAGGTTAGTTACCTTAGTCTTATTGAAGTCGTGGCTATTGGTTATAACAATAAAGTACGTTCTTGATGGTTTTAGTTTGAAGTAAGTCGGCCATTCTTTTCGAAGTTGGTCGACAGTCATTTCATTGGTTTCTTTGGATAGATCATTTATTTCGGAACTGTTTGCTTCGGAGTGCTTATTGTAGATGGGCCATTTACTTCAGAGTCGTCTTCTTCGAAGCGGGCCGAAGGCCGATTCCAAGCCGTGCGTTGTTACTGGCTGAAGCATAGTGCCAAATTATCCTTCCATCGAATTTCGGAAGTATCTTCGTATTAAATTGGTCCAAATAGGATTAATTGAATCCTTGGACCGGTAATTATCTTTTTGAACCAGTTTATCACGGATCTTTTGCGTGAAAGAAGGGGTAGCAGAGGGGATTTAGCCTTTTTAGGCTCCGAGCGATCTCAAAATTTGGAAGGAAACGGAGCAGATAGATTTCGTTGAGGAGATCGTACGTAAATACATCTCTACATTTTTTAAGGAAGTTACTGGATTTTTTTTTTTTTAAGTGAATTGCTTCACCAATTTCTGTCCTATAAATCATTGTGTCATAATTTTTTTATTTTCTCTGTAAGTATTTCATCAATTTTTTTGGAGTAATATTTTTAGAAATATTGTGATAATTCTATGTTTTTTATTTGGTAAAGAAAATATTATTGGAAATAATAGATCTAAAAAGTGGGAATACCAAGTCATTTATCGAGGGAGAGCATTCCAATTTTTGCCCTCCTCCGCGGAAGCTTACGCGTCCCCTCATCTAAAAACCAAAAAAAAAAAAAAAATTAATCTATTGAAGCCTCGGCGCAATCCGTATATATATATATATATATCAGTTCAGCCAGCATTGATTTATGAAGCATTGTCAATCCTGGCTACAAAAGCTCCAAAACCGAGAGCTCATGTTTTAAGACCCTCTCCACCTTCAATCTGACATCAATATCCGCATTACAATCTGGATTATTACTATCCAAATAGATGGTGTAATTTTTTTAGTCGATGGTGTAATTTTTTTAGAAGGGAGTTATTAAAATGTTCATGTTAATTTTTGAACATTGCAAAGTTCCATATAAACCTGAATAATTCAACACCTGGAGCACCTCGATATGATTAGAACTAATGATCTTGGAACAAGTTAGGGCCCAAGTGCTTTGCTTTAACCTCGCTCATTGATTTTCCCTCAAAGATCAGCAAGTTGCTCTTGTTCAATCACTAAACGTGTAAATGAATTTATCTGTAAGTTCTTTCTAAACCGCATGCATACCCCAGCTTCTGATTCCTTTCTCTATGTATTTTCTGAATCTATAATTTTGCAAATGCTTGCGTGCAAAGAAGTAATACTAAAGATGGGGAATTAGGACACATTGCTTGGAAGCTATGACAATGTTGCTAGTGTATTTGTGGGGATCCGGTATAAATTTTCTGATAAATGAATTTATGACAATGTAGCAGAAGGATGCTAAGCATTAAAAGGGCAAAATCCTATTAACTAGAATGTAAAACCATCCATCAAAATATGTATATATATATATATATATTAATGAAAACTTTTGCTAACATTTGGTATCGTGGAATCTCATAAATAGATCCAAGTTAAACAAATTATTTAAATATGCATGTTAGTTGTATATTGTTATATCCAATCAACTTTTCTCTGAACCGGACCGAAGATCCGGCCGACCACCAGAGGTCTGAACGACCCACTCCAGTAGAGGTTCGAGCGACCCACTTCACCAAGAATCCGACCGAATCCACTTTAGCAGAGATCCGAACGACCCGCTCAAGTAGGGGTCCGACCGACCCGCTCAAGCAGGGATCCAAACGACCCGCTCAAACAGGGGTCCGACCAACCCACTTTAGTAGAGGTCTGAACGACCCGCTCAAGCAGAGGTCTGAGCGACCCACTCCACCAAGGATCCGACCGACCCGTTTGAGGTCCAACTGACCTGCTTCAACCAGACCTATACTAATCAGAAGGCTCCAGAAGCCCCTTCCAGCTGGTACCAGAATTCTATTACAATAGATTCCACGACGTGGCCACGTCCTAGTGCCACCTGGCCACCACCCTGATTCTCCTAGGGACAGATCGGACATTTCCAGCCTAGCCCCTAATAGAATCTAGTAGTGTTTCACACCTATATAAGGTAAACGGGGGACTTCGAATGGTAAGGGCACTTTTACCTTCTCCATGAGCTATCTCTCTCTTGATTCCTCCATTCTGTTGCTTTAAGGTCTCCACTAACTTAGCCATCGGAGTGTCCCCCGCCGGAACATCACCGGTCCGTGGGACTTCTTTACAGGTTCCGGGAGAGGAGCGCTCCAGCCAAGCTGAGAGAGCCCGGTCCAGAAGATTTGGCAGCAACAGATTGGCGCTAGAGGAATGGGCCTGAACCTTCGTTATTGTTTCTCTTTTCTAGAAGGAGAAATCCGCTGCTAAGTGAAGCAATGATGAAAAGAAGAGCCCAGAATACCTCCATTAGGAGAGGTCACTCACCATCAAGATCAGAAGATCCTCCCAGGGAGAACGACGTCGCCCAACCTATCATCATCCTGGGACAATAACAGTTCCAAACCCTTCTGAATCGCATCGACACCCTTGCTGTCGCGGTTCAGAATCTCCAAGATGTAGCCAACAACAGGCAGCAACCCCTTGCGGCATCACAAACCAATCATCTACCTGCTGCCGAGGGAAGCCGACAGCAGGGAGCACCGCAACCCCGCTTCCACCTAGCACCGGAGCCCTGAAGGTCTCAGGGGGCTCATGCCGATGGAAAGAGAGCGAGGTCCACCTCACTTTCCTTCGCAGACTCGGTTTCTGACGGCGATCAGTGCCGTAGCGAGAACCCGAGGGACTACACCAGCAAGCTCCAGCGCATGGAGGAGCAGATCGCTAAGCTGGTCGATCGGCAAAAGGCTGATGGAGTGCAGGCATACGACTCTCGTCTGCCTTTCTCTGCCAGAATCATGGAGAAAGTTATCCCCCGCCACTTCAAAATCCCTCAAGTGGATGCTTACGACGGCACCACCGACCCGTTGGATCATCTGGGCACTTACAAGGCCCGCATGATGGTACAGGGCACCTCTGACGCCCTCCACTGCATTGCCTTCCCTGCGATGCTCAAGAAGGCAACTCGGATGTGGTTCTCAGCCATCCGACCAGGTATGATTCACTCCTTCCTCCAACTGGAAAAATTTTTTTCTGTCCCATTTTAAGACTTGCTGCCAGGCACCGAGGAACACAGACTGCCTCTTCCTCGTACAGCAAAAGGAAGGAGAAACCCTCCGGGACTACATGGCCCGATTCAATTTAGCGGCCATGAAGGTCTTAGATCTCAATGAAGATGTAGCTATGTCGGCCTTCAAGAAGGACTTGCGATCGTCCAAGCTCACCTTCTCCCTGGACAAAAAATTTTCGACAAGCTACTCCGAACTACTGGCCCGGGCACAGAAATACGCCCTGGTAGAAGAACAAGCAGGAAGCTGATGCCAGGCTGAAGGGAGGTCAGCCCCCAAGAAACGGAGCGATTAAGCTCCCGAAGTTCGACTTCCTAGCGATGGCATCAATTCGGCCCGATGCCACAGCCCTAAGCCAAAGGACTTTCCCAGGAGGTTCGAGACTTATGCACCTCTCTCTCTCCTAAGGAAAAAAATTCTCATGGAGATCGAGAACGAGACCTTCCTGCAAAGGCCTCGCCCGATGAGGAGCCCCTCTGCATCAAAGAATAGGGACAAGTACTGCCGGTTCCATCGTGACCATGGGCACAACACAGAAGACTGCCTCCAGCTGAAGGACGTGATCAAAGATCTGATCAAGCGGGGGTACCTGCACAAATACATCCGACCCCAGAGGAATTGGGCTAAAACCTCTACTACTAGGGATCCCCCAGAGGAAATAGAGCTGCCTAACCAGCGCCCCACTGACAGAAATGTGGGTATGATCCACCGTCAGTCGAACTAGAGGAATGAAGAAGATCAAGACATTATCAAGAGGCCCCAGAATTCTAATATAATTAGTTTCTCCGACGAAGACCTCTTAGAGGCCCAGATCCCTGGAAATGACCCTGTGGTTGTGTCGGCAGTGATTGCCAACTATGATGTAAGAAGGATCCTCATAGATAATGGAAGCTCCATGGAGGTTTTATTGTATAATGCTTTTGTCAGGATGAACCTGCCTAGGGCCAGGTTGCAAGAATCCCCAATGCTGTTGACTGGGTTCAGAGGGAACTCCATCGGTGTGGAAGGAGAAATAACTCTGCCCGTCACAATCGGGTCAGAGCCTTGTCAAAAAACCCTCCCTATTAACTTTGTGGTAGTACGCACGACGTCGGCTTACAATGCCATCTTGAGAAGGTCGGCTCTCAATAATTTTCGGGCCATTGTGTCTACCTACCACATGCTGGCAAAACTTTTGACTCGGAGTGGAGTCAGAGAAATGAGGGGAGACTGCAGGATGGCCAGGCAGTGTCTGACCATTTATGATAGGCAATCAAAAGACCGTTCCACCTTGGAACAGCTTGACCCCAGGGCTGAAGCTGACCGCTACGGACAACCAGTTGAGAAGATCCTGTTCGTACCCATTCGAGAAGACAATCCCACTAAAATCCTGTAGATTGGAAGCATACTCAGCAAAGAGGCCAAGTTAGAGTTGGTCAGCTTTTTATGGGATAATGCTGACATCTTTGCCTGGTCGCGTCGGACATGTCAGGCATCCCGTCGGAGGTCATAACCCACCAGCTCAAGGTGGATCCATCTTACAAGCCCATCAGGCAAAAGAAGAAGAGCTTCACCTCTGAAAGACAGAGGGTGATTGATGAGGAGGTTAAGAAGCTCTCCGATGCTGGCTTCATCAGAGAGGCTCATAATCCCGACTGGCTAGCAAATGTTGTTATGGTAAAGAAAGCCAATGAAAAATGAAGGATATGCATTGACTACACCGATATCAACAAGGCCTGTTCGAAGGACAGCTTTTCCTTATCAAAGATCGATCAACTAGTGGATGCCAATGCCAGTCACCAACTTCTGAGCTTTATGGATGCCTTCTCTAGGTACAACCAAATCAGGATGCACCCGGAGGATAAGAAGAAGACATCCTTTATCACTGATACAAGGCTGTACTACTACAGAATGATGCCCTTTGATTTGAAGAATGCTAAAGTCACCTTTCAAGGACTAATCAACTGGGTTCTTGAAGGGCAGCTTGGGAGAAACATGGAGGCATATGTTGATGATATGATAGTCAAAAGCCTCCGAAGAGCCGACAACATCAAGGATCTGCAAGAATCCTTTGATGCCTTAGGGCATCATCGAATGAAGCTGAACCCGGCCAAGTGCACTTTTGGGATGACCTCCGAAAAATTCCTCGATTTTCTGATCATGCAGAGAGGGATCAAGGTCAACCCTGATAAGATCAGGACCGTCATCGACATCGGGCATCTGACCAACAAAAAACAAGTACAGAAATTTACAGGCCGGATAGCTTCTCTCAACCGCTTCATCTCCAGGTCAGTTGAAAAGTGTCTTTTTTTCTTCAAAATCCTGCGGTAGTCGGATTGCTTTTAGTGGTCCGACGAGTGTCGGTTGGCCTTTGAAGCATTGAAGAAGTACCTGAAGACCCCTCCCTTGCTTGCTAAGCCTGTGGAGGGAGAGCCCTTATACTTGTACCTATCGGCATCGGATGAAGCAGTGAGCTCCTTCCTCATCCAGGATGGGGAGAACAACCAGCAAAAGCTTGTCTACTATATTAGCAAAGTTCTCCATGATGCCAAAACGAGATACCCCAAGATGCAGAAGCTTGTTTATTCCTTGATTATAGCAATCAAGCAGTTGCGCCCTTACTTTCAAGCGCATCCGATCGTCGTCCTGACTGATCAACCTCTCAGGACGATCTTCAGAAGCCCCGACACCTCGGTCAGCTTGCCAAATGGGCTGTTAAGCTGGGTGAATTTGATATCTCTTTCCAACCTCGGTCGGCCATGAAGGCTCAGGTGATCGCCGACTTCATAGCGGAGTGTACTTGGAGACAGGAAGTGCCTCCGCAATTAGCCAACACACCTGAGAAAGTCACTGCTGAAGAAACAGAGCTCGCCTGGATGCTCCATGTAGACGGGGCATCTAACCTTGCTGGATATGGAGCAGGCTTGATCCTGGCCGACCCCGATGGACAGAGCCTGGAGTATGCCTTGCATTTTGCATTTCATGTATCAAATAACCAGTCGGAATATGAAGCCCTCCTTGCAGGACTAAGAATAGCCGACGAGCTAGGCATCGATCGGATCAGGGCCTTCTCCGATTCCCAACTGGTGGTTAACCAAGTGAAGGATGAATTCGAGGCAAGAGATCCGACCCTAGCCAAGTACCTGAGCAAGGTACAAAGTCTCATGACTCGACTTAAATTTTTTGAGATTTCCCATATACCTCGAATGCAAAACTCTCGGACGGATGCCTTGTCATGATTGGCTACTGCCGTCACCAACTCTTCCGATCAAACCTTTATGGAATACCTGCAACACCCAAGTATTGCTGAAGAGACGGTCGGAATCCATCAAGCGGAGTGGGTAGCCTCTTGGATGGACCCCATCCTTGCATTCCTCATCGAAGGAACCTTACCGAAGGATAAGACTGAAGCCAAGCATGTACGCTGGACTGCCTTAAAGTATGTCAAACTCGACGGAACCTTGTATAAACGGTCGTTCACGCAACCACTGCTCAAGTGCTTGGGACTGTCGGACGTCGACTACGCACTCAGGGAAGTGCATGAAGGCATCTGTGGCGACCACCTGGGAGGAAGATCCTTGGCTTACAAGATTATTCGGTGGGGTTATTATTTGCCAACCATCCAAAGGGACACATCAGACTTCGTCAGAAAGTGCGATGTATGCTAAAGATATTCCAATATTCAAAGATGATCGGCCAGTTAGCTGACCCCACTGACCATCCCTTGGCTGTTTGCACAGTGGGGAGTGGACATCCTTGGGCCATTCTTGTCGGCCTCCAGATAACGGAAGTTCTTGATTATAGCCACCGACTACTTCATCAAATGGGTGGAAGCTGAGCCGCTGGCACAAATCACAGAATCCAAAGTGGAAAACTTTGTTCGAAATTACATAATTTTCTGGTTCGACATTCCACGGGCCATCATCACCGACAATGGAAGACAGTTCGACAATCCAAAATTTTGAGAGTTCTGCCAGTAATACCATATTTCTCATCGACTAACTTTAGTCAGACACCCCCAATCCAACTGAGAAGCCAAAATTACTAATCGGACGATCCTACATGGATTGAAGACCCGACTGAACGACGTCAAGGGACTCTGGGCAGAAGAGCTTCATTCGGTGCTCTGGACTTATCGGACTATCTCCCGGACGGCAACTGGAGAAACTCCATTTAATCTAACCTACGAGAGTGAGGTGGTTATACCTGTGGAAATCTTCTTGCAATCATTTCAGATTGATCATTTTGCCAAGCCAACTAACTCTGAGCAAAGAATAATTGACCTCAACCTGCTCGAGGAAACCAGACTCCAAGCTAGTCTGAAGATGGTGACATATCACCAAAGGATGGCCAAGTACTACAATAGTCGAGTCTAGGCTTGAAGCTTCAGGGTCGGAGACTTGGTTCTGCAGAGGACCGAAATATCCAGGCCAACCGAACAAGAAAAACTCTCCCCCAACTAGGAAGGCCCCTACAGGGTAATTGAGGTAATCCGAGCCGGAACCTATCGACTCGAGCATTTAGATGGACGTCAAGTAGCACGTCCTTGGAATGTAGACAACCTTTGCAAGTGTTATCAATAAAGGCAACAATTCATTTCACAAGAAAGTCTGACTCCGGTCGGTAGAAGCTCTAAGGCAGCCCACTCCAAAAGTTAGACTCCAGTCGACAGAGGCTCTAAGGCAGCCCACTTCGAAAGTCTGACTCCGGTCGACAAAGGCTCTAAGGCAGCCCACTCCGAAAGTCTGACTCCGATCGGCAGAGGCTCTAAGGCAGCCTACTTCGAAAGTCTGACTCCGGTCGGTAGAGGCTCTAAGACAGCCCACTCCAAAAGTTTGACTTCGATCGGCAGAGGCTCTAAGGCAGCCCACTCCGAAAGTCTGACTTCGGTCAGCAGAGGCTCTAGGGCAGCCCACTCCAAAAAGGTCCGACCTCGATCAGCCAAAGGCTCCATGGCAGCCCATTTAAAAATCTGACCTTGCTCGGGAAATTCTATTTGGAATCCCTAAATATTTGAAGGGTTACCTTGTAAGCGTTCAGCCTAAAGGTTCAGACTAAATCGACCCTTAAACACTTAGAAATATTTCTAAGGACTTGGGTTCGGATTGAGCAGCTATTCAAAACTTAGAAATATTTTCAAGAAAAAGGAGTTCGGACTAAGCAGACCATCCCACATTCAGAAAGATGAGCACATAAGACATGTTAAAAGAAGTATTCTTTATTTCCTAACAAAAAGTTTTACAAGAAATGGGGCAGACTTTTACAAATAACCTAAGTCTGACCCTGTGAGTACATGGGAGGGACTCCGGCTTCGGCCTCCTATGTTGCACCTGAAGTTCTGACTGGGGCATCCGTCAGCCCCACATCGGCCACGGCCTGGGTGTCGGCTCCGACATCAGACGGGCCCCTACCCCACCTGTGTCGGTAGCAGCATGGGCATCGGCCCCGGTGTCGGTCGGGCCCATCCCTTCTTCCACTGGCTTCGGCAACTGCAAGGCATACAGATACAGCTCCAAAAAGGCATCGGCCACCTTCTTCAGGCATTCCTCATACCCATAGTCGAAGCTGATCGCCCCAGCTTCCTCCATCTCGTCCTCGAAGCTGATAGAGGCCTTGTACTCCGCTATGGCGTTGCCTACCACCTCTACCGCCTGCTCCTTGGCCTACTTCAGCAGGCCTATATACTTCATTGCCACAGACTGGTGACTTCACGAATTCCTCTCGGCTTCGGTGGCCCGCTCCTCCTCTGCGCTCAGCCGATGGACCAGAGCTTTTACCTTCTTCTTCTTTTCCTTTAACCTGGCCTCCCGGTCAGCCAGTTGATTCTGCAGGTCTTCTACCTACTTCTTCAAAGACTCAGCTTCAGCCCGACTGGTCGATAGCCCCTTCTCAGCCACCCTCTTGGCCACTTCCGACTCTTTGGCCCTCTTGACCGCGATCTGTGCTGCATAGTGCATCTCGCCAAGTCCGTCGTCCATCAACGAGATCCTATGGACAAACTGCAAATGAGGATTTGAGTTAAATCATGCTCAGAGAAGAAAGAATGAAAGGATGAAGGTAGGAGGACAGTGACCTACCCTCATCATGTCACGGTAGGCTTCCCTTGCCACATCGTCCAACGTCCTCCGATTGGACTCCTCCCAGCTGGCCTCCGACATGGATGCCCTCAGCAGCTCCCTGGCATGCCCCGCGTTGTAGAGAGCACGCTAGTGTCGGTACGTCTCGAAGTGGGCATCGCCAATCTCCTTCCTTTCAGCTGCTCCCTTCCCTTTTTCCTTGGGGGGAGCCGCTTCCCTTGGCCCTGTCAATGACGAGGCCAGAGCCATCGCCGCACCAATTGGCACTGGCGTTCCTTGCTTCGGTCGGGTGGCCGACTACCTGACGGGGGATGAATGGGCTCTTGATGCCCTCGCTGCTAGTCGTTCCGATAGAGGGACGTCGTCCTCATCGAAATCCATGAACACAACTACCGTGGGCCGTTCTTCCACCCACTGCTTCTTTGGTTGGTCTGCGGTCGGCCTCGCGGACTGGGCGGCCCTCCTCTTCGCCGCCCGCTCTATCACCTTAGTCCTATCGGGCTTCATTTTATCTCCTGTTGCAGGGACAAAGTCAAAGTTAGTACAGAAGGAAACAAAATTTGCAGGATGCAGAAGGGACCGACGACGGTGGCTTCTATCCTACCTAGGCTTCCATAGTGACTAATTCCAGCTAGCTGGAGGCAGTTCTCCCGAAGCAGCTCTGCCACCATAGTGACGCCAACCTCCTCCATCTTGCTGAAGTCAGCTTGGTCGGCCATCTGCACCGCCCTTTCGTCGATGGCTTTCAGCCTCGGTTCCCTCCACAACACTTCGAAACCCCAAGGTTGGAGGCTATCCACATAGAAAAACTTGGATTTCCATCCGTGGATAGCCGACGGAAGGCATCCTACTATCTTTCATCCAGGACGGGGACTAAACATCCATCACTCTTGGCTTCTAAAATCCCTCTTCAGGAGAAAGAAATTGATGAAAAGAGAAGCCCTGGGTTCCATTCTGGCTCTACAGCACAGAACCATAAAACAACAGGTTGCCCAAATACTATTTAGGGTTAGCTGTGTAGGGGAGACCCTATAAAGATTGAAGAGTTCTATAAAGAAGTCCGGTAGGGGGAACCTAAGCCCTGCCTTGAGATGGTCCTCATACATTAGAAGGGCCCCCGGATTCAGTGGTCCGGTCACTCTTCCTTCTCGATTTGGGACTGTGAGATGCAGGGTAGAGGGGATATTGTATCTAACCCTAAGAGCTTCTACCCTCTCCTTGGTCATCTCAGACCGAATCTCATTGGGGCCTGCCTCCCTCTCCCGATGGCTAGAATTGCGGCTGCCTAAGGCCATTCTACTGAAGGTTAAAGAGGTGGAGGGAGGATTGACCTGAAAAATAGGTCTCTAGGGAGACAGGAGCAGAAGGAAGAAGGTGCACTTTCTCTCTCTTCGAGCACAGATGCAGTAGAAAACTCCCCCTGAGCTCTTAGCGCCTCCTTTCATAGCCCCTAGAAGGATCGCTTCCTACCGTCCCTCAAGAGCCATGATCCAGCCATCAGATGGTGAGATTCCCCATGTAATGGAAGCTAATGCGATGGATGGAAGCATGTTCGGGCCATGATCCGCTTGGTCACCAGATCAGCGGCGGAAGGCTCATCCCAAAGACGGCGCCAACCGCCCAGATGCTGCCACGTCGCATTAGTTACATCCGAAGCCTGACGGCCGGGCGGATCAAGCTGGCTGCTCATCATAGCGCCCCATCTGTATTAACTACCTTCTCCCGCCTCCAATGCGGGGCTGACACCTGTCCCAAGCACATGATTCTAGAGTGGGATACAATCCGACATAGTACGCCTGATCGGATCCGCGATCTTCCCCAAGGACAAACACATTAAGTAAGAAATGATGCTCTCGTCCTTCGAGACTGCAAGTCCCTTCGAAGGCCAAGAGCAGGGGGCAACTATTATACCCCATCAACTTTTCTCTAAACTGGACCGAAGATCCGGTCGACCACCAGAGGTCCGAGCGACCCACTTCACTAGGGGTTCGACCGACCCACTTTAGTAGAGGTCCGAGCGACCCACTTCACCAGGGGTTCGATCGACCTACTTTAGTAGAGGTCCGAGCGACCCACTTCACCAGGGGTCTGACCAACCCACTTTAGTAGAGGTCCGAACGACCCGCTCAAGCAGGGATCCGACCGACCCACTTTAGCAGAGGTCTGAACGACCCGCTCAAGCAAGGGTCCGAGTAACCCGCTTTGCCAGAGGTCCGAACGATCCACTACAGCAGAGGTCTGAGTGACCCACTCCACCAGGGGTCCGACCGACTCGTTCGAGGTATGACTGACCTGCTTCAGCCAGACCTATACTAATCAGAAGGCTCCAGAAGCCCCTTTCAGCTAGTACCAGAATTCTGTTACAATAGATCCCATGATGTGGCCACATCCTGGTGCCATCTGGCCACCACCCTGATTCTCCTAAGGGCAAAGCGGACATTTTCAGCCTAGCCCCTAACAGAATCTAGTAGTGTTCCGCGCCTATATAAGGTAAATGGGGGACTTCAAATGGTAAGGGCATTTTTACCTTCTCCACGAGCTATCTCTCTCTTGATTCCTCTATTCTGTTGCTCTAAGGCCCCCACTAACTTAGCCATCGGAGTGTCCCCCACCGGACACCACCGGCCCGTGGGACTTCTTTGCAGGTTCCGGGAGGAGTGCTCTAGCCAAGCCGAGAGAGCCCGGTCCGAGAGATTTGGCAGCAACAGGGGGTAACTGTTATACCCAATCAACTTTTCTCTGAACCGGATCGAAGATCTAGTTAACCACTAGAGGTCCGAACGACCCACTCAAGCAGAGGTCCAAGCAACCCACTTCACCAGGGGTCCAACCGACCCACTTTAGTAGAGGTCCGAGCGACCAACTTTACCAGGGATCTGATCGATCCACTTTAGCAGAGGTTCGAACGACCCGCTCAAGCAGGGGTCCGACTAACCCACTTTAGTAGAGGTCCGAACGACCCGCTCAAGCAGGGATCCGACTGACCCACTTTGCTAGAGGTCCAAACGACCCACTCCAGCAGAGGTCCGAGCGACTCACTCCACTAGGGGTTCGACCGACCCGTTCGAGGTCCGACTGACCTGCTTCAACCAGACTTATATTAATCAGAAGGCTCCAGAAACCCTTTCCAGCTGGTACCAGAATTCTATTACAACAGATCCCATGACGTGGCCACGTCCTGGTGCCACCTGGCCACCACCCTGATTCTCCTAGGGGCAGATTGGATATTTCCAGCCTAGTTCCTAACAGAATCTGATAGTGTTCCGCGCCTATATAAGATAAATGGGGGACTTCGAATGGTAAGGACACTTTTACCTTCTCCACGAGCTATCTCTATATTGATTTCTCCTTTTGTTGCTCTAAAGCCCTCGCTAACTTAGCCATCGGAGTGTTCCCGCTGGAACACCATCGGTCCGTGAGACTTTTTTGCAAGTTCCGGGAGAGAAGCGCTCCAGCCAAGCCGAGAGAGCACGGTCCGAAAAATTTGGCAGCAACATACATATACATAGATATGCGAATGAAAAAAATAATCACCAACCAGAGCCTCCCCTGAATATTCTTTGACCCAAAACTTATGGAAAGCAGGATTCAAACTCGAACCTCTGGTACAAAACCAGGGACGTTATAAGCTTGGCACCTTCCATGCAGTTCATATACAATATACTCTTTTGTTTTTATAAGGTAAGGGAGGCAACAAACGTGGACGCCACCCGTTTTCATTGCAAATTAAGGAGGAAAGGATGCAGCAGTGGTCACCTTCCACTCGACAAGGGCCTCAAGAAACTGGAAAAAAAAAAAAGGGAACTAAAACATGTAGTAAGCACCACCGGTGGTCTGTTACAAAGAGAAGAAGCAACCATATCCAAGCTCTGCATAGGATCCCACTATCTCTGGTGCCCTGAACAGATCCATCATTACAGTTAACCAGAAAACCACCGTTCACGAAGAAGATAGTTTCAACCAAATACTATTTCTTCGGCGAAGAAAGTAATTAAACATCTGTCAGGATTGAGGGGATGGTCTTCACTCTGTTCCAAATCTTTCCACATTTTGGAAGAAGCTTATGATCACAAAAAGTGGACTGATCATTTAAAAGGGCCAGACCTCCTGATGCTGCAGAGAAAAAAATTAAAAAAATTACCTCCAAATCAAAGATAAAAAAGGATAGAGTGAGAAAAGATGGTGGACCGTCTCCAGCGCTTGATTACAGAGAGCAAAACTAAACAAAAATATTTTATGTACTACTACTTGGTTACCAATTTAAGCACCAAGCAGACCTCGTATCAGTTATTCATGCCTTTAACTAGAGGGGGCCTCCCAGTGTCCTTGTCCCCGTTCCAGCTGAGTCTCTTTCTTCTTCTTCTCCTTCCTCTGTCTCCACTGCTATGTTGCACGAAAGATTTTCATCTATCCATCTACCCCGACCACCATCGATTTGAAGAAGGTGCTCAATCTAATGATCGGGATGTGCTCGACCCTCCCCCGTCCAACCCCCCATCCCTCAGCTTGTGGATAAATTTCTCATGCATTCTAAGCATCCATCCATCCTTGATATATTTTGTGTAAGAATATTAAGAACTAAAATCCTACTCATCCTATATAAGTAGGAAAGCAACTAGTTACCAACCTCCTTCGTCTTGAATTATTTACCGTTCAAAAAACATTCCCTCATTTGATTGTTTATCTTCGGTACTACTATCTTGTATCTCTTCAAGATCAACCACTTTATGATCATTGTCCATTGTTAGTTTAGAATCATGTAGTTCAGATAAGTAAATCTTGTTCTCGGTCTATCCCGAGCCCTTATAATTACCAGATTTTTCTTTCTAGCTCTAAAAAAGAAATTAAAATAGTCATCACTTTTGTTTATATAATAAATATCATATTAAGGTATGAACTAGGTCATTTACATAGACTTTCAGTTGAGGTAACAAATATATTTGTAACAACACCTATTGTTGCCGCCTGGATCGCCGTGGCCCGTAGCTCTTGTGTGGCCTAGGTGCGTGGACTCCGTGCCAGCGTCACCGGGCTCGTTGGTCGGAGACGATCAAGGGGAACATAGTCGTAGTTGGGATGAAAGGGGCTTGGTACTGTCATGGCCCTCCTGTGGGCCTCTTCGGTGAGGAGTAGTCTTCCTACTTATCGTCCCTCTGCCGGGCGATACCTGCAAAACAGGGGAGACCTGCGCCGGGGATTCCGGCAAAGGCACTCCGACGATCAAGTCAGTGGGACGATCGAAGGAAATAAGAGACCTCTGAGACGGAGAGCTTGGGGGACTCTTCGCTCCCAGAGGGTGATGGATCATACCAGAATGAAGAGAGTGGGTCTCCTCTCCCCCTTACCTCTTCCCGCTGCTCTCATATAGACGAGCGGCTCTTGGTGTTCAGAGGGGCACGTTCTTCTTGGCGTAGGCCTGTGAAGCCTCCACAGGCCTAGGAGGCTTAGGTAGGCTTGGTCAGCTTCCCCTTTCTTGATGGCTCAGAAGATTTGGCAGAGAAGCCCAGCGCCTCGAATGTGGCGCTATTCACTAGTTAGTGCAAACAGTAGCTTAGGGAACTTAAGCGCGTACCTTTCTTTGCAGGCGGCGCGTCCAGGACCCACGTGGAGGGGGATCCATGGAAAGAGCGCCGGGCCCATGCGGGTGGGCCCCTTGGAAAACGCGCGGGGCCCACGAGAGACCGAACTGCACGGTGCTCCCAGCGATCGAGCTAGGCTGTGTCGCCAAAGTGCCGGGCTAGCCGGGGTGCCGCTTCAAGTTGCCACGCGGGCACGCGGACCAAGAGAAGGCCCGCGGGGGCCTTCATGCACGCTGATCAAGGCGATGTGCGAGGCCCCATGCACGTGGGTGCGAACCCATATGTTGCGGACCCATACGTTGCTATGGTCAAAGCCAGACCGCGGAAAGGCGGAGCTGGACCGCGGGCGTGCTGGGGCGCGGAGCAGGTGGACGGACCTGGCACCACGCGGGTGTGCTGAACTGGGCATGCGGGAGCGTGGGTGTGCCGAACCGAGCGACATGCAGGCGTGCTGAACTGGGCACCATGCGTGCCGCACGTGTCGGTGCCGCTGTGGGCGGAAGGGCCAGACCGGGGCACCAGATCAGAGCTGGAGCGGGGCCTTGCTGCCCTGGACGCGGGGGCACTAAGCTAGGGTCCCGCCGGGCTGAGTCGGAGCGGGCGGAAGCAGCTAGGGGCGGAGCCGGAGGAGGCGGAGCGAGGCCCTGCGACCCTGGATGCGGGAGCACCGAGCTGGGGTCCCACCGGCTGAGTCGGAGCGGGCAGAAGCAGCTAGGGGCGGAGCCGGAGGAGGCGGAGCGGGGGCCAGCCACCCTAGACACGGGAGCGCCGAGCTGGGGTCCCACCGGGCTGAGTCGGAGCGGGCGGAAGCAGTGAGGGGCGGAGCCGGAGGAGGCGGAGCGAGGCCCTGCGACCCTGGATGCGGGAGCACCGAGCTGGGGTCCCACCGGCTAAGTCGGAGTGGGCGGAAGCAGCTAGGGGCGGAGCCGGAGGAGGCGGAGCGGGGGCCAGCCACCCTAGACACGGGAGCGCCGAGCTGGGGTCCCGCCGGGCTGAGGTCGGCTGGATGCCGGAGCGGGCGCGGAAGGGGCCGAGGTCGGCTTGCGGGCCTGCTGGCGCGGGGTTGCTGTGTTGAGGTCGGCGCGCGAGCCTGCTGGCGCGGGGTCGCTGTGTTGAGGTCGGCGTGCGAGCCTGCTGGCACGGGGTCGCTGTGCCGAGGTAGCGCGCGGGCCTGCTAGTGCGGTGTTTCGCCATACCGGACGGAGGCGAGGCGGAGGCCTTTGCGGGTGAGCTGGGTGCCGTTGCCGAGGTGGGCGCGCGGGCATGCTAGGCACCGTTGTCGAGGTGAGCGCGCCGGCCTGCTGGCGCGGGCATGAGCCTGGTTGGGCCCAGTCCTGCTTAAAATGGGATCGCTGAAGTACTATCCTAGCCAGGCCGACGCGGGCCGGTCGTGGTGCTGACCTGGCCTGGTCATGGTGGGCTAGCCAAGGTACCGACCTGGTCGCTTCAGGAGCTGATCTCTTCAGGTGGACCCATCGTTGTGTCAGGGCCGAATGGATTGGTCACCACCGTAACACCTATAATTAAAAGGAATGATATTAGTACAATAAAGTTGATGCGGGATGTAAAAAGCTCTGATACCAAAAACTGATGTGGGACGAGCTCCCGATCAGGATTATTTTAGAGAAGGGTGGATCGTTGGTCGCTAGGAAACAACCTTTAGGCTAGGTTCAACCCGGCCCAATTATTAAAAAAATACTTTTTTCCTTTTTTTTCTATTTTCTTCTTTCATTTTTTTTCTCTCTTTTTTTTCTTTTTTTTTCAATGCCTAAACTAAAGTCGACATTAGGGGGCCGGGATGGCTTTGAGAGGCATGTAGAAAGAAGGACTGCTTTCATGTTCGTGCAGGTTTCTCTTTCTTCTCCATGGACCAAATCTAGGGGTAGGGAGGCTCGTAGAGAGGGTTTTCATCGGTGGGCTCTTCGGCGATGATGCTGGGGAGGAATATCGTGACACGGGGAGAAGATGGCTGGCACGGACGGGGTTTCGGTGGCTTGGCTCGGCGGTTGGCTCTTCGATCGGAAGGGAGGACGTCGCCGTGGTCAATGGCACGGGCGGAACTGGGGAATAGGGGGTTCCAATCGACGTTGGTGGTGCAAGGCGGTGGTCATTGGACTGATAGTGGACGTCTCCGGACGGAAGGAAGGGGGACGGAGGTTCAGGCGACCATGGGCGTCGATTTGTCGGCAGCAGGGGCGATTGGGGTTGGGTCGATTAAGGGTAGAATGGCACGTGCGGCATGGAATCAGGCGGAGATGGAGGCTTGGCGGTGGATCCTCGGTCATCGATTGTTGGCGATGAAGCAGGGAGGGGCTGAGGGTTTCAGTGATAGTGGATCACTGATGGTGTTCCCAGTTGTAGGCTGATGAGCGACAGTTGGAAGGGAAGATCAAGCATCTTATGGAGATCTGCTAACAGGCGGAAGAGAGATGGTGCGGAGATGGGGCCTTCACGAGAAACAGGGGACGGAGATGGCCCGATGGGATCAGGATGGTGACGAAGAGGAGGGCATGCTCCTTTGTCATGGATGGTGCATGCAGGAGAGATGGGGATCAGATGGTGCTCGAACGGATCCGGGGAGATGGCAGTCGGGCAGATTTGGGAAGATGGCTCGGTGGTCGATTCATAGTTTGGAAGGAGGGAACAAAGAAGGTGAAAAGGGAAAGAACACAGATAAAGAAGAAAGACGGAATGAAAAATTTAGGAAGAAAAGAAAAATCATGGTTGGGTTACCCACCCAGGATTCAGCGCCCACCCTTATCCAGAGCGACCATGTAGGGCATCAGCACCCTCTCCTTAACCAGGAGTTTTTGTTTTCTCTTCCCAAATATTCTTCACCTTATGTTATTCGAACGATTTTTAAATAGGCTAATCTGAGATATCCGATATCATGATCTCAGATACCTCAACCTCAACCATAACACATTCAAACTATTTATTTAAAAAACAAACTAATCCAATAAATCCTAAAACATCGAAATAAACCAATCCTAAAATAATGATAAATTCATCTGATCGAGGTGCTACATTGGGAAACATACTGTATCGAAATGTGTGCCTTATCGACTTCAGGATCTGGAGCTTCACGGTTTGAGTTGGGTTGGCTTCAGGTTCCGGGCTAAGCTGGCTTCAGGTTCTGGACTAGGTTGCTTCAGGTTCTAAATAGTCGATGTCCCCATCATTCCCTTGAGGTGGGAAGAACTCGACTCTGTCGAGTCAAGCATCAGCAATCTTCTTGCTCTATGATGCACGGCCTGCAGACCTTTTTTTTTAATACAAATAATGCAATTAAAATAAAAATGACTAACCTAACCTAACCCTTGTTCTGATACCAAAATTGATGTGAGACACAAGAAGCTCTGATACCAAAAATTGATGCGGGATGAGCCCCCGATCAGAATTATTTTAGAGAAGGGTGGATCTTTGATCACTAGGAAATAACCTTTAGGCTACGTTCAACCAGGCCCAATTATTAAAAAAATACTTTTTTCCCTTTTTTTCTATTTTTTTCTTTCATTTGTTTCTCTCTCTTTTTTTTTTTTTTTTTAATGTCTAAACTAAAGTCGGCATTAGGGGGGCCGGGATGGCTTTGAGAGGCATGCAAAAAGAAGGACTGCTTTCACATTCATGCAGGTTTCTCCTTCTTCTCCTTGGACCGAATTCAAGGGCAAGGAGGCTCGTGGAGAGGGTGAAAGGAAAACTAGTAGCGAGCATGCTATGTATTTTAAAACTTTTTCAAAATAACATGCAACGGAAGCATGATAAAATGATTAACATTTAATCTAAGCATGCTTTAAAACTTTTCTATGCTACTTGTCCCAAGATCTTGCATGAATGATTAATATAAACAGTGAAATCATGAATTCATGCTATGAACTGTTACGGCCGTAACGATGACGTGGCCGGGCTCAGATACCGTCAGATATGATCGAGCCACGTGGAGGTTTCTCCGGCCGAGTCAGTGCCACATTGCCGAGGTCGAGCTCGGCAAGGCTACTTCGCCAGATGACTTCCCAAGATGAAACCGCTCTCACCGAAGTCGAGCTCGGTTCGGGGCTCCTCCTGCCACCTCGCCAGGCATCCACCCAGGAGGGGCCCGCCTAGGCCGAGGTCGGCCGCTTCTTCGCTCCTTCGCCTGGTGACCCCCAGAGACGGGTCCACCTCGGCTGAAGCCAGGCGACCTCCTGCCACCTCGCCAGGTGTCCACCCGGGAGGGGTCCACCTAGGCCGAGGTCGGCCGATCCTTCGCTCCTCCGCCAGGTGGCCCCCGAAGACGGGTCCACCTCGGCCGAAGCCAGGCGACCTCCTACCACCTCGCCAGGTGTCCACCCGGGAGGGGTCCACCTAGACCGAGGTCGGCCGATCCTTCGCTCCTCTGCCAGGTGGCCCCCGGAGACGGGTCCACCTCGGTCGAAGCCAGGCGACCTCCTGCCACCTCGCCAGGTGTCCACCCGGGAGGGGTCCACCTAGGCCGAGGTCGGTCGATCCTTCGCTCCTTCGCCAGGTGGCCCCCGGAGACGGGTCCAACTCGGCCGAAGCAAGGCGACCCTCTGCCACCTCGCCAGGTGTCCACCCAGGAGGGGTCCACCTAGGTCGAAGTCGGCCGATCCTTCGCTCCTTCGCCAGGTGGCCCCCGGAGGCGGGTCCACCTCGGTCGAAGCCAGGCGACCTCCTGCCACCTCGCCAGGTGTCCACCCGAGAGGGGTCCACCTCGGTCGAGGTCAGGCCGCACGTATAGAGAAGATCCCAAAGAAAGAGGCGCAGGTTCCGAGGTCGTCCCTCGAGCCGTGCGCATCACAGGCGGCGCCCCATACGGATGGCGGCGGCATGCAAAACACCATTTGCATCGGCCCGACAGGTCCCGCAGTCGAGAGGTGCGGTTCTGACAAAACAGGGCCAATAGGCGGATGGCGCCTACACTTGGGAAGGAGAGCGCTCTCACTGGGCCCGAGGTCTGACCGGCCGCCTTACCGGCGCCACCCCCCTTCAGTCTTTGCCCTTTCCCTGCTGGACTCGGCGGACGAGGTCGGAAAGCCGCCTGGCCCTCAACACCGGAAGGGGAAAGAGAAAAGGATGGGGAAGGGGAGCCTCCCAGGAGGAGAAGACAGGCGAACAGCGAGAGGAGATAAAAGGAAGGAAGCTGGGGACGACAAGGTAAGCTGATCGGGCTGGGGACAAGTAAGAAACAGTGGCCAAAAGCCTCGCTCCGAGAGTGAGATCCAAGGTCCCGAGAGGGGATCGCTTGGCGTGAGCTCGGCAAGGAGGCCCGGCCAAATTTCTGGTCCCCAGAGCACCTTTCTTGCTAGTAAATTCTCTGAGTCTGGAACTCCTTCGGGGGTCCGTCTTGGAGAATCTGTTCCTTCTCGTCGTCTACTGACTTGACCGTCGGAGCTCCCTCGCCGGGATCCCCGGCCAGGGTCTTCTGACCCTCTCTTGTAGGTCTGCTCCAGCCAGGAGGTTCCGGGAGCCAGGCGGTCTGATAGGATCGACGGATCCGAGGCACGGGCGCGGCGACGAGATCGGCAACAGATTGGCGCACCAAGTAGGGGGGCAGGACAACACCCCCTAGCGGGAGCCAGCTTTCTGCGAGTATCGCGCTCTCCCACAATGGTGGTCACTCGTGGGCGCAAGGCGTCCACCAGCCGTGCGGGGGAGGTTCCCTCCCCTCAAGGGGCCCACAGCCCGGAGAGGGAGCTTCCAGCTCTCCCTCCTCTTCCACCACAGCCGACCTCAGCAGACGGGCCCCTCGCGGCCGTCATCCAACAGCTGCAGACCTTGACCTCGGCGGTCCGGCAGCTTCAAAATCAGCAGCGGTCCCTGGCCACGCAGCCGCAGCCAGGGACCCCCGCGGCCCGAGCCGCGGGATAGCGTGGGAGCCTGCGCTCCATTCAGGGCAGGCCATCCCACCCGAGGGTAGTCTCCAATCCCCGCGGGAGCCACCAAGCTCCCGCAAAAAGAAATTACTCTGGTTCGGCGGATCACGAGAGTCGATCCCCGGCCGATGAAGCCAAAACGGTGCATCGCAGCAAGCGACGCCGAGGCCTGACTTCGCGCCGAGACCGATCGGCACCCCCTTCACCAGCGGCCTCGGTGGAAGACTCCACCGACGAGGCCATCAGGCGCCAGGCTGAGAGGTGCCTGGAGGAGCATGAGCGCAAGTTAGCGGAGTTCGCCCGCCGATTTGCCGACCTGCAGAACTCATCGGCGGACCCGGCGGGCTACGACTCCCGTCCCCCCTTCTCTGAAGAAATCCAGGCGGAGCCGATCCCAAGGCGGTTCCGCATGCCGTAGGTGGATCCCTACGACGGGACCACCGACCCTCTGGACCATCTGGAGAGCTACAAAGCTCTCATGAGGGTCCAGGGGGCCACCGACGCTCTTTTGTGCATTGCCTTCCTGGCCACCCTCCGGAAGGCCGCTCGAGTCTGGTTCACCCGCCTCGAGCCCGGATCCATTTGCTCCTTCCACCAGCTGGAAGGAAAGTTTGTGGCGCACTTCGACGCTTGTCGAAAGGTGCCGAGAGAGGTGGATAGCCTCTTCTCCATCCGCTAGCAGGACCAGGAGCTGCTCCGGGACTACATCACCCAGTTCAAGACTGCAGCCCTAGAAATCTACAGCCTGGACAAGCCCGTCGCCATGCTGGCTTTGAAGCACGGGCTCAAGACGTCCCGCCTGACCTACTCCCTGGACAAGAAGCCGCCCAGGACGTACTCCGAGCTCCTCCTCCGCGCCCATAAGTACATCCGGGCGGAAGAGGCCGACCGCACCCGTCGAGAGTTGGACGGGAAGACTCTGAAGAGGCCGCCCCCGAGAGATGCCCCGGGAACTCGGAAGCCCGGGCCATCTGCCGACCCTCGCCCGAATCCAAGGCCGAGGGGCGAGGCTACTCCGGAGCAGAGGTTTACCCCTCTCCTCGCACCTCGGACAAAGATCCTCATGGAAATCGAGGGCGAGCGCTACCTCCGCCGACCTCCTCCTCAGAACCCGAGGGCTATCCGGGACAAATCGAAGTACTGCCAGTTCCACCGCGAGCACGGTCACGACACAGAGGAGTGTCCCAACCTGAAGTGGGAGATTGAGGAGCTGATCAGGAGGGGCTACCTTAGGAAGTTTGTCAGGAACGAGGTCCCCCCGGAGGGGCAGCCGCTCGTGGCTTTACCGCCAGCCCCTGCAATCGACAACCGCCCGACGGAGAAGCCCGTGGGCATGATCTCACGCGGGGTCGGGCGAGCGACGAAGAGAGCCCGGGAAGCCGGGAACCCGGAGAATGTAATCCCTCCAGAGGAAGGGAAGGATAATGAAAATATAAACAACGATACCGTGGTGGTCGAGATGACCATCGCAAAGCATCCTGTACATCGAATCATGGTGGATAGTGGAAGCTCGGCTGACGTACTTTTTTACGATGCCTTCTCTTGGATGAATTTGTCCCACGGTCAGCTGAGACCGGTACATACCCCCCTGGTAGGTTTTACAGGGGATTCCGTGAGTGTCGAAGGGGAGATCACTCTCCCGGTCACTGCCGGATCCTCACCTCGGCAGACGACCGTCCTGATAACGTTCACCGTCGTCAGGCTCCCTTCGCCTTACAATGCCATTCTCGGGCGTCCCGGGCTCAACCAACTGGACGCCGTGATTTCCACGAAAAGGTTGTTGGTGCAGTTCCCCACGCCTTTCGGGCTCGGGGAGATGAAGGGGACGACCCAGCCGGTCCCGTATTGCCTTCAAGCAGTCCCGGGCGCCCGGGGCACGGAGCCCGCCCCCGATGTTGACGACCTCGACCTAAGAGAGAAGGAACCCAGGGGAGGGCCCGTGGAGCGCCTGTTGACTTATCCCCTCGGTTCAGACCCGCTGAAGATGGTGCAAGTCGGGGCCCAACTCCCTGAAGAAGAACGGACCCGCCTGCTGGAGTTCCTCCGTGCGAACGCAGACGTGTTCGCCTGGTCGGCGGCCGACATGCCGGGCATTCCGCCCGAGGTCATCACGCATAGGTTGAACGTGGACCCAAGCTGCCGCCCGGTCCGCCAGAAGAAGAGGAGCTTCGCCATGGAGAGACAGAAGGCCATCAATGAGGAGGTGGAGAAACTCCTCGCCGCCGGCTTTGTGCGGGAAGTCCAGTATCCCAGCTGGCTAGCAAACGTGGTTATGGTAAGAAAGAGTAGTGGTAAGTGGAGGATCTGCATGGACTACACCGACCTCAACCGAGCTTGTCCAAATGACAGCTTTCCTCTTCCAAAGATCGACCAGCTGGTCGACACCACCTCGGGACATCGCCTCCTGTCATTCATGGACGCCTTCTCTGGATACAACCAGATCCGAATGAGCCCGGAAGACGAAGAGCATACCGCCTTCATAACCGACCGCGGAACTTTTTGCTACAGAATGATGCCATTCGGTCTCAAGAACGATGGAGCTACGTACCAGCGTCTAGTCAATAGGATCTTCAAGGACCAGATCGGCCGCAACATGTAGGTGTACGTGGACGACATGCTGGTAATGAGCAAACCCGATTCGGACCACGTAGCTGACTTGGCGGAGACATTCGATAATCTTCGACGTCATCAGATGAAGCTGAACCCGGCGAAGTGCGCCTTCGGCGTCTCCGCTGGGAAGTTCCTTGGGTTCATGGTGACCCAAAGAGGAATTGAAGCCAACCCGGAGAAGGTCCAGGCCATCCTGGACATGGAACAGCCCACCTCCAAGAAGCAAGTGCAGCAGCTCATCGACCGAGTTGCGGCCCTCAGCCGCTTTATCTCCAGGTCGGCAGATCGTTGCCATCCCTTTTTCAAGGTGCTGAGAAAGATGAACGACTTCGCTTGGACCGAGGAATGCCAAGAGGCCTTTGAAGAGCTGAAGAAGATGCTCGCATCGCCACCATTGCTGTCCAGGCCCGAGGAGGGGGAGGAACTCATCCTCTACCTGGCGGTCACCCCGGAAGCCGTCAGCTCGATCCTGGTTCGGACCAATGGCCAAGGAGTCCAGCGGCCGGTATACTATACCAGCAAACTTCTCCGCGATGCGGAGCTCAGGTATTCTCGGTCCGAGAAACTCGTTTTCGCGCTAATAGTGTCTGCCCAGCATCTCAGGCCCTATTTCCAAGCGCATCCCATCGCTGTCCTGACGGATCAACCGCTGAAAGCGATGCTCAGCCGACCCGACACTTCGGGACGATTGGCGAAGTGGGCACTGAAGCTCAGCGAGTTCGACATCGCGTACAGGCCAAGGTCGGCCATGAAGGCGCAGGTGCTGGCCGACTTCTTGGTCGAATGCGCAGGCTTGGGCAAGGAGCCCGAGGAAGGCCCCTCAGGCCAGCCACTGAAGACAGGCCCCGATGAGCCCGGAAAAGATGCCTGGATCCTCCATGTAGATGGAGCCTCGAACTCCGGTGGAAGCGGAGCCGGACTCATCCTTGCCAACAGCGACGGGGTCGTCGCTGAATGCGCGCTCCGTTTCCAATTCGCCACGACCAATAATCAGGCGGAGTACGAGGTACTTCTTGCCGGGCTGAGGGTCTCCCGCGAGCTGGGCGTAACCAACCTCAAAGCTTTCACTGATTCCCAGCTCGTGGCAGGACAGGTCTCCGGGGAGTATGCCGCGCATGACCCCCAAATGGCGAAATACTTGGAGCTTGTCAAGGCGGGCGCGTCCAGATTCCGGCGCTTCAACATCTTCCACATCCCCCGCAGGGAGAACGCCCGTGCGGATACTCTCTCCCGGCTGGCGACCCTGCCAGACTCGATGCTGGGCCGCGCTCATGTGGAGCGCCTTGAGATCTCAAGCCTCGAGACCCCGGTGGAGGTCCATCAGGTCAGCCATGAACCCAGCTGGATGGACAAGTACGTCGAATACATCACCGGCGGCACCTTGCTGGAGGACCGCGAGACGGCTCGCCTTATCAGAAAGAAAGCCGTGCGGTTCGTCCTGATGGATGGGCAATTGTATCGAAGATCCTACTCCTACCCCCTCCTCAAGTGTGTAGGACCCGCGGAAGCCAAGCTCGTGCTCTAGGAGATTCACGAAGGCATCTGCGGGAACCATGTGGGGGGCAGAGCATTGGCCTACAAGGGCCTCCGTCAGGGCTACTTCTGGGAGACGATGAAGGAAGACGCCGCTGACTTCGTGAAGAAGTGCGATCGATGCCAGCGTCACGCTATGGTGCAACGGCAGCCCTCCAACCCAATCTCCCAGCTTTCAGCGCCCTGGCTATTCGCCCAGTGGGGGATGGACCTTCTGGGCCCATTCCCGCCGGCGTCTGGACAGCGAAAGTTCTTGATAGTGGCCATCGACTACTTCACGAAGTGGGTCGAGGCCGAACCCTTGGCGCGGATCACTGAAGCAAACGTCGCCAAGTTCTTTTGGAAGTCGATCGTTTGCCGCTTCGACCTCCCCCACACCGTGATTATTGACAACGGGCGCCAGTTCGACTGCCGGGAGTTCGAAGAGTTCTGCGGCGACCTCGGCATCAGGCATCGCTTCACCTCGGTGGTGCATCCCCAGACCAATGGAGAGGCCGAAGTCACAAACAGGACCATTTTGCAGGGTCTCCGTACGCGGCTGGACCAGGCCAAAGGCAGATGGGCCGAGGAGCTCCCCAGCATCCTCTGGGCATACCACACCACCCCGAGGACGGCTACCGACGAGACCCCGTTCAACCTCGTCTTCGGAGCCGAAGCGGTCATCCCGATCGAACTTAGCCTACCCACGCTGCGTGTGGAGCAATATGACGAGACAGAAAACCCCGCCAGGATGATGCTCAACCTCGACCTTCTTGAAGAGACGAGGGACAAGGCCCGAGTTCGGATGGTGGCATATAGGCAGCGTGTGGCCAGGTATTACAACTCCCGAGTGCGGCCGAAGTTTTTTCGTCCTGGAGATCTGGTCCTCCGGCGCGCTGAAGCTTCTCAGCCACGGGAATGCGGCAAGCTCTCACCCAACTGGGAGGGCCCGTACCGGGTAGCAGAAGCCCTCCCCCACGGCACCTACTACCTGGAAGAATTGGGAGGTGCCAGGTTCCCCCGGACGTGGAACGCCTCTAACCTAAGAGTGTATTATCAATAATGTAAGGTTCCCCACTCCTGCAATAAAGTTTCCTTGCTTCAAACGCTCTCCTCTCACTTTGTAGGGAAACCGGTGCATGGCCCTGAATTCGGCACGCCCGAACATGGCCGACGGTCGAAGGAAGCGGGAGATCCTGGGCTTCGGCCTAGAAGGTGGGACGGAACCCAGTTCGCCCACGTAAGCCTGGAGAACA
This sequence comes from Areca catechu, assembly GCA_021397845.1. Taxonomy (NCBI): domain Eukaryota; kingdom Viridiplantae; phylum Streptophyta; class Magnoliopsida; order Arecales; family Arecaceae; genus Areca; species Areca catechu. Next base: position 11,341,628 of record CM038041.1, read on the forward strand.
GCTCGGCAAGCCGCGCAAGGCTTGAGAAAGCCTGCCGCCCCGGGGTTCAGTCCGGATATCCTGGGCTTCGGCCTAGAAGGTGGCGCCGAACCCAGTTCACCCATGCAAGCCCGGAGAGCAGCTCGGCAAGCCGCGCAAGGCTTGAGAAAGCCTGCGGCCCCGGGGTTCAGTCCGGAGATCCTGGGCTTCGGCCTGGAAGGTGGCACCGAACCCAGTTCGCCCATGCAAGCCCGGAGAATAGCTCGGCAAGCCGCGCAAGGCTTGAGAAAGCCTGCAACCCCGGGGTTCAGTTCGGAGATCCTGGGCTTCGGCCTGGAAGGTGGCGCCGAACCCAGTTCGCCCACGCAAGCCCGGAGGAAAGCTCGGCAAGCCGCACAAGGCTTGAGAAAGCCTGCGGCCCCGGGGTTCAGTCCGGAGATCCTGGGCTTCGGCCTGGAAGGCGGGGCGGAAACCACTTCGCCCACGCAAGCATGAAGGCAATCCCAAGGCCGGACCCTCTCAAGGCCTACTCTGACGCCACACGGTCCGGAATGTCCCAACCTTCGATCAGAGCGACGGACGGGACCAGGTCCACACTCGTTCCGGCACTCCACATCGACACCTCAAGAAAGAAAAAGAGGAGATGGGAGAGTGGGGAAGAAAGTGAACTCGAGACTTAGTCAAAGGATAATTTCATTAATCCAAGGAAAAATACAAAGCTGGGAATCCCGACAGGCCGGGAGTCCCCAAAAGAAAGAAGAAATGCAACTACGACAACAGAGAAGGGCGAGAAGAAGGTGGCTCAGTTTGGTGCGGGGTCGGAGCCCTCCGCCTGGGTCGCGCGCTCCGCATCCCCGCCTTCAGCGGCGACCGGCTCAGGCTGCTGGTCCGGAGCCATGGCTTCGTCGATCGCCGGGGCCGCAGGCGTGGCGTCAGCCGCACCGGGGGCTCTGCTCTCAGGTCCCTGCCTCCTACCTCCGAGCACCACCCCACTGAGGTCGAGCTTGGGGTAGAAGGCCCCTACCTTCTCCCGGCACATCCGGAACCCCTTCAGGAAGGAGTCCACGGCGGCCTCCCGGACCTTCGACGTGTACTCGTCGGAAGCCCGGAACTTCGGGACGGCCTCCTGCGCCTCCCGCTTCGCGGCCTCCAGGAGCCCGTTGACGTACGCACTCCGCTCCTTCGCCGCGTTCGCATCTCGCCTAGCCTCCTCCAGCTGGCGCTCCAGCCACTGGGAGTGGGCCTGAAGACGAGCCCTCTCAGCTGCGTCCTCCTCCGCGCGACGCTGGTGAGAGACTCTCTCCTCCGTAAGGGAAGACTCTAGCTTTTTGTTCCGCCCCTCGGCGCGCGCCAGGTCAGTCTGGAGGGCCTGATTGCTTGCTCGCAGCTCGACCCCCTTTTCCATGAGGTCCTTGACGTCGGTCGCAAGCTTGCCGAGCTTCTTCTCCTTCTCGGCGTCCCTCTTCGCGTTCCCTACGAGGAAGTTCCTCAGTAGGAGAACATCATTCCCAATCTGCACAAGTAAAGCAACCGGGTTAGAAGAAAGACCACTGAGGTCACGAAAGACAGAAGAAAATGAGTTCAGGCTTACCGTGAAGAGCTGCGGGAGGATCCCGAGCAAAGCGTCAGCATAGTCCTGGCCGCCCCGAGCTCGGCGGTCCCGGGCTGTGGAGGCGTACTCCATCACCTTCTCCGTGAGCCCTTTGTCGCGGATGACTAAACACCGGTGGGTGATCACCGGTGGCGGAGCCGTCAGTTCAGCTCCAGCGGCGACTGTCCCTCCAGTAGGAGCCGCAGCCGATGGGCAGGCAGAGGACACGGGCTGCGCCGTCGGAGCCGCGATGATGATAGGGCCGGCGCTGGACGGAGCTGCGGGCGGTGGAGCCCCCTCGACGGCAGCACCACCGGATCTGGCAGCCGAGGAATCAACGGCCCCGCCCCGAGGCAGCCTGGGCGGGGGAGCAGTGGCCGCTGGACTAGGTACAGACGTCGGCGCCACCTCCTGGCTCGCCTCGATGCGAGCCCTCTTGGTCGCGGGCTCATCCACCTCGGGGACGTCTCTCTGGGCCGCGCCCTCCAGGAGGCTCTCTAGTGAGAACTTCATGCCTGTAATACAAAAGAGTAGAAGGTCAGCCAGCTCGGTTATAAAGGAAAAAGAATGCGAGAGTCAAGGGAGGACCGAATCTCACCCGACTCGCGGATGGGACTGATCCCGGCCTCAAAAAGATTATGCTCCGAAAGCAGAACCTCGAGCGCCGGGACCACGTCGCTCAGCAGCAGGGAGTAGGCCTCCTGGTCCGCCGACTCGACCAGAGAGTTCCGGTTCGGAGACCGGTCCGGTTCACTCCAGGCCTAGTCGACATCTTCGACCGAGGCAAAGAAAAATCGGCTCTTCCAGCCCTTGATAGAAGAACGGAGGTCGAACCGGAGACACCTGGGCCGGGGCGAGATGTACCACCAGCCGTCATCGGTGGAGTACCTCTTCAGGGTGAACATAGCCCTGAAGAGGGAGAAACGGGCAACGAACCCATGAAAATGACAAAAAACTATGAAAGAAAAGATGACCCGGATGGTATTGGGAGCCAACTGGGCCGGAACAAGACGGAAGTGGCTAAGGAAGGAGAGGAAGAATGGGTGCAGAGGGAATCGAAGACCCCCGAGGAAGAAGTCTTCATAGAAGGCTATGCAGCCGGGGCCACTCATGGTGACACGTTCCCCGGGTCATGGAACGAATAGACGGATTGATCCCGGGATGCCGTAGGCCTCCCGGAGCAGAGAAAGATCGCCCTCGATCATGGTGGAAGAATGACCGGAGGGACCGGCGGGAAGAAGAGGCAGAGCAGGAAGAGAAAGAAGAGGAAGGGCGGAAGCAACCGGAGGAGACCGGACCCCCCTGGGGATGCCGATGGTGAGACCCCCAGGTTGCAGATGCCTGCGGATCTCCTCCGGGATCGTTTCCTCCTCTGAAGAGGAAGAAGATGGAGTCCTCGACCGGGACGGACCGGCCTCGTCCGGATTAGAAGAAACATAGCGACGATGCGCCATGACAAAGAAAGAAACAAAGATTCAGAGAAGAAGGAGGAGAGGGGAACTAGAAAGAAGGATGGAGGCACTCACCGAAAATACGCCAAGCGAGCGCGGGGCAATGGAAGTTAGTCTGCAGCAAACCGCCCACGAAGCAAGGGGAAAGGCCTCATTCTGGAAAGTCCCCTCCTTTTCAAACTCAGGCGACAGCAGCCGTACCCGTCATTCCGCCACGAGCCACTGGATGATCGCTGCATGGACGCACGCCCGACACAGACGCCTCGTTAGCAGGGTAACGGCCTCTGCCTCGAAGCGACACATTTATTGTGGGCAAGTGGACGACGCGTGGCGGCTTCCTATAGGGCTTCGGGCGCATCGAGAAGCAGCGACGAGGATCATGGCAATTATGATGCAAGATCTTCGCCTCCCCATGTCATATCCGTATTTAATCCCGACGTTCCGTTCTACGACGCCCCAACGGAACGGCGGCCTGGGGGGCAACTATTACGGCCGTAACGATGACGTGGCCGGGCTCAGATACCGTCAGATATGATCGAGCCACGTGGAGGTTTCTCCGGCCGAGTCAGCGCCACATTGCCGAGGTCGAGCTCGGCAAGGCTACTTCGCCAGACGACTTCCCAAGACGAAACCGCTCTTGCTGAAGTCGAGCTCGGTTCGGGGCTCCTCTTGCCACCTCGCCAGGCGTCCACCCAGGAGGGGCCCGCCTAGGCCGAGGTCGGCCGCTTCTTCGCTCCTTCGCCAGGTGACCCCCAGAGACGGGTCCACCTCGGCCGAAGCCAGGCAACCTCCTGCCACCTCGCCAGGTGTCCACCCGGGAGGGGTCCACCTAGGCCGAGGTCGGCCGATCCTTCGCTCCTCCGCCAAGTGGCCCCCGGAGACGGGTCCACCTCGGCCGAAGCCAGGTGACCTCCTACCACCTCGCCAGGTGTCCACCCGGGAGGGATCCACCTAGGCCGAGGTCGGTCGATCCTTCGCTCCTCCGCCAGGTGGCCCCCAGAGACGGGTCCACCTCGGTCGAAGCCAGGTGACCTCCTGCCACCTCGCCAGGTGTCCACCCGGGAGGGGTCCACCTAGGCCGAGGTCGGTCGATCCTTCGCTCCTTCGCCAGGTGGCCCCCGGAGACGGGTCCACCTCGGTCGAAGCAAGGCGACCCCTTGCCACCTCGCCAGGTGTCCACCCAGGAGGGGTCCACCTAGGTTGAGGTCGGCCAATCCTTCGCTCCTTCGCTAGGTGGCCCCCGGAGGCGGGTCCACCTCGATCGAAGCTAGGCGACCTCCTGCCACCTCGCCAGGTGTCCACCCGAGAGAGGTCCACCTCGGTCGAGGTCAGGTCGCACGTATAGAGAAGATCCCAAAGAAAGAGGCGCAGGTTCCGAGGTCGTCCATCGAGCCGTGTGCATCACAGGCGGTGCCCCGTACGGATGGCGGCGGCACGCAAAACATCATTTGCATCGGCCCGACAGGTCTCGCAGTCGAGAGGCGCGGTTCTGACAAAACATGGCCCATAGACGGATGGCGCCTACACTTGGGAAGGAGAGCGCTCTCACTGGGCCCGAGGTCTGACCGGCCGCCTTATCGGCGCCACCCCCTTCTGTCTTTGCCCTTTCCCCACTGGACTCGGCGGACGAGGTCGGAAAGCCGCCTGGCCCTCAACACCGGAAGGGGAAAGAGAAAAGGATGGGGAAGGGGAGCCTCCCAGGAGGAGAAGACAGGCGAACAGCGAGAGGAGATAAAAGGAAGGAAGCTGGGGACGACAAGATAAGCTGATCGAGCTGGGGACAAAAAAGAAACAGTGGCCAAAAGCCTCGCTCCGAGAGTGAGATCCAAGGTCCCGAGAGGGGATCGCTTGGCATGAGCTCGGCAAGGAGGCCCGGCCGAATTTCTGGTCCTCAGAGCACCTTTCTTGCTAGTAAATTCTCTGAGTCTGGAACTCCTTCGGGGGCCCGTCTTGGAGAATCTATTCCTTCTCGTCGTCTACTGACTTAACCGTCGGAGCTCCCTCGCTGGGATCCCCGGCCAGGGTCTTCTGACCCTCTCTTGCAGGTCCGCTCCAGCTAGGAGGTTCCGGGAGCCAGGCGGTCCGATAGGATCGACGGATCCGAGGCACGGGCGCGGCGACGAGATCGACAACAATTTCAAAGCAACATATCTATATATGTAAAACCATACTTTGTATGAAATGGAGACGCTCTCCGCTGCGAAAGATCCAGGAGCAGGAGGAAGAACTCTGCTTAGCCGCACACGTGTCCGGCCTCTACAGGTGGTTCACACCAGGGCTCTTTCAAAATCTACTTCCATTCCAAGTGCTAGCTTGTTGTGGAACGATTTGATCGGGACTCCTTTTCTTCTTTCAATGCCGGACTCTCCGAATAAATGAAGAAGCTCAAGAGGTGGAGAATGAGTGGTTGGAACCCTTACCAAACACTCAATCCTAAGACCTAGATCTCTAGGTACAAAAATGCACACTTTTCTCCAAAAACCTCACACTTAAAAACTAGAACTTTTTCCTAGTTTCTTCCCTTTCTTCCCTTTGATTTTTCCAGCATTTATTTTCTGAATTTTTCCTTATTTTCGTCCTCCCATTTCAGCCCCATAAGTAGATGGAGAGGGAGAGGGAGAGTGGGGAGTTATAGGTGTGGTGATGGGTAGTTATGGGGAGTTATGGTCATGGGAAGTTACATAACTCCCCAAAAATGAATTTAAACTTATTTAAATTCAGATTAAATATATTAATTGATTTTAATTCATAACTAAAATCAATTGGGTCAAGTGTGCATACATTGGGTTCAACCCGATTGGACCCAAACCCATTTTAAACCAAATCCTATTTGATTCGTTCCAGATTTTTATAGCTCAATCAAATTGGGCTATCAAGTAATCACATTACTTAATTCACCTCCATGCATCACCAACTATTAGTGAAAATTTCATGTCACAACTTTTTGTGACATTAAGTGTCTACACTTGCGAAATCAACAAGTGTCGACACTTACACAAGTGTCGACACTTTCAAGAATATCAAGTGTTGACACTTGGATAAAGAAAAACCCATTTTCTCTGTGAGTCCACGAACGATTCCCAATCGTTCTCCGATCACTAGATCAAGTAGAAACCCCTATGGTGTGTGACCCCATAGGTTCGAACACTAAGCCGGTAGCACTAGAACATTTCCAATAGCAGTCAAAGTCGCCATCTAGCAATGACACCCGACGTCCGGATAGGTTGAAGTTGCAGAGCAACAATCAAGAACCAGGAGATATGGAAACCTTGTAATTAATCCCTTTGAACTCAATGCTCAGGAAGACTTTGGGTTTAACTGCCCAACCCATAAAGTCCATCAACAATGTGTCTCAATCTCACAAGTCCTGTAACACTTTACAGTGACTACCCTAGCCAAGGTTTTGCTAAATTGAAACACAGTAAGATATCTGCTCCAAACACTTTGGAGGGGTCAATCCCTTCTTGATCCGATCACCGCTACACGAGTACTTAACTGTACCTAGAAACCTTCCGTCCTTGGATTAGAAATCCAGATAGTCCAGTACCAAAGTACAGTGAGTTGCTCGCAAGCTACCATGACGATCTCATGTCTGAGGGATAACTACGGCAATATCAATACTCTAGGCAGAAAAAGTACAGACGGGTCACGTTCGATGAAATGTCAAACACAATATCTGCATGCCATACCAGTGTCTCTACACTCCTTGGTTAAGAGGACAACCAACGACTATGACACACAACAACCTATACTTGATATACTATCATCCTGAAATAAGTGTATCATTTGGTCGCGAACAATTTTAGGACTATATGATATATCCTCTCTATATCACATACAAATAGTCCTAAGGACTTCATCACTGAAGAACTCATTACAGAAAGATGAAATAGTGATGAACTGCCAGAATAAACATTTTATTCAATAATATAATTCATATATAATTACATCAAATGTACAACTGTTTACATTAGAAATTAGCTTTGGGACACATTTCCCAACAACTCCCACTTGGACTAAAGCCAATCAGAACAGTATCGTATACCCATCTTCCATTTACAATTATTGAGTTCTTGAATTCCAACGGCTTTAGTAAAGGGGTCAGCCAGGTTCTCCTTTCCGTCAATCTTCAGAAGGTCGATATCACCTCGTTCCACGATTTCTCGCACAAGATGAAATCGGCGCAGAATATGCTTGGTACGCTGATGGGACTTCGGCTCTTTGGCTTGAGCAATGGCTCCAGTGCTGTCACAGTACACTGGAACAGGACCATCCAGGGAAGGTGCCACTCCCAGCTCGCCAAGAAATTTTCGCAACCAAACAGCTTCCTTTGCTGCATCAGATGCTGCAATATATTCCGCTTCGCATACAGAGTCTGCTACAGTGTGCTGCTTGGAACTCTTCCAGCAGATAGCTCTACCATTCAGGGTAAAAACAAAACCAGATACACTCTTGCTATCATCCCTATCTGACTGGAAACTGGAGTCAATATACCCCACAAGTTTCAAGTCAGGTCCTCCAAAAAGAAGCCACTAGTCCTTGGTATTTCGCAAATACTTCAGGATGGTCTTTGCAACCTTCCAGTGTGCTTCACCTAGGTCAGACTGGTATCGACTCACTATTCCTAATGAGTATGCCACGTCTGGTCTAGTACATGTCATGGCATACATGATGGACCCTACTACCGAAGCATAAGGAATCCTACTCATACGCTCTCTTTCCTCAGGAGTTGTCGGACAATCCTTCTTGGAAAGAGAAATTCCATGGCCTATCGGAAGATAGCCTTTCTTGGAATTCTCCATGCTAAACCTTTTTAGCACGGTATCAATGTACGTAGACTGGGATAAACCCAGAAGCTTCCTTGATCTATCCCTATAGATCTTCATACCTAGTATGAAAGAAGCTTCACCCAAGTCTTTCATAGAAAACTGGGACGACAACCAGACCTTTATTCCCTGTAATGCAGGGATGTCATTCCCGATTAAGAGAATGTCATCCACATACAGTACAAGAAATATAACTACAGAACCATTTGCCCACTTATATATGCAGGGTTCTTCTTTGTTCCTAACAAAACCATACGTCTTGATACACTTATTAAAATGCATGTTCCAACTCCGAGACGCCTGCTTTAGTCCATAGATGGACCTACTAAGCTTACATACCTTAGATTCATCTGTGGATGTGAACCCTTCAGGTTGCATCATATACACCTCCTCATCTAGCTCACCATTCAGGAAAGCTGTTCGGATATCCATTTGCCAGATTTCATAATCCAGATATGCAGCTAAGGCAAGCATAATCCGAATAGACTTGAGCATTGCCACAGGGAAAAACGTCTCGTCATAGTCAATACCATAACGTTGACGATAACCCTTGGCAACCAGACGGGCTTTATAGGTCTCTACCTGCCCATCTGCGCCCCGTTTCCTTTTGAAGACCCATTTGCACCCAATGGATTTTACCCCTTCAGGTGGATCAACCAAAGTCCATACTTTGTTGATTTCCATGGACTCCATTTCAGATTTCATGGCTCCCAGCCACAACTCAGAATCAGACCTCTGCATCACGTCCATATAGGTGATTGGATCCTCGTTGTTCTCATCGACCTCAATGGGATCACCGTCTCGGACCAGAAAACCATAGTATCTGTCCGGTTGACGCGGTACTCTACCAGATCTCCTTAATGACTGGTCAATAGGCTCAAGGTTTGATCTTATCATAACGGGTTCTGTAGCAGTCCTTGAGTGATTTGGTTCTTCTATCTGTTGAACTTCAGTAAGCTCAACATTGGCAGCTTGAGCACCTTCAGTAAGGTACTCCCTTTCCAAAAAGATAGCTCTAAGACTGACGAACAATTTTTGTTCCCCAGGCATATAGAAGAAATAACCCTTAGACTCTTTAGGATACCCAACAAAGAGGCACCTGTCAGACCTAGGTCCAAGTTTATCTGTTTCCAAATGCTTGACATAAGCCGAACATCCCCAAACCCGAAGGTGTGATAGACTCGGCTTACGCCCATTCCATATTTCATATGGAGTTTTGTTAACAGACTTACTCGGAACTCTATTTAGAAGATAGCATGTTGACTCCAAAGCATACCCCCAAAAGGAAGCGACAGATTTGCAAATCCCATCATGGATCTGACCATGTCTAACAGAGTCCGATTCCTCCTTTCAGACACACCATTTAACTGAGGCATCCCAGGAGGTGTCCATTAAGAGAGAATCCCACTCTCTTCAAGATAAGTCAGAAACTCCCCAGAAAGATATTCTCCACCTCGATCTGATCGAAGGATTTTAATAAGCTTCCCGGTTTGTTTTTCAACTTCATTACGATACCGTTTGAACATCTCAAACGATTCAGATTTATGTCTCATCAAAAAGACATAACCGTACCTTGAGAGGTCATCCGTAAATGTAATGAAATATTTATACCCATCCTTGGCATCAACATTCATTGGTCCACATACATCAGTATGTACTAGACATAAAATGTCATCGGCTCGTACACCTTTTCCAGTAAAAGGTGACTTGGTCATCTTACCAAGTAAACAAGATTCACAAGTTGGCAGTGATTCACAATTACTAACGTTTAGGAGACCTTCTCCCACTAACCTGTTGATTCTATTCTTGTTTATATGACCTAGCCTATAATGCCAGAGATAAGCATCATTGACATTATCTAATCTAGGGCGTTTGCAAGAAATGTACATTACACCAATAGGCTGTGATAAAACATAAATGCTATTCTTAATATGTCCAGTCATAACCACAATATCATTCATAATGACTTTGCAAAAATCACTCTTGATTAATAGTTCATAACCATTACTGGCCAACTGGCCTACAGAGATAATATTTACAAGGAATGATGGACAATAGTGACAATCACTAAGAACAACTTTACAAGACTCGAAAAATAGATTGACAATTCCCAATGCCAGGACTGGAGCTTGACTTCCGTTCCCCACATTCAGAAATCTCTCGCCATTCTCGAATCTTCTACTAACTTGTAGTCCCTGCAACGTATTGCAAATATGATAAGGACTACCAGTATCTAATATCCAGTTGGTAGTATCACAAATAGAAAAACAACAAGGATTTATCATATAAATACCTTGTCCAGCAACCTTTTGCTGTTTCTTCTTCTTCGGCCTGTTCGGGTCAAGTGTAGCTAGGTAAGCGGAACAATTCCTCTTCCAATGACCCGGCTTCTTGCAGTAGAAGCATTCTGCCTGACTCAGGTCAGCCTTTTTCTTAATCTGACTGGGCCCAGCACTTTGCACCATTTTATTTTTATTCTTTTTCTTTTTTCCTTTCTTAAAGGGATGACGCCTTGCCGCACTGCCTCCCCTAAATTCACCAAGCTCTTTTGGAGCTGGTGATCCTTTTCATAAGTCTGTAGTAACCCCATCAACCCATGGTAGTTGACTACAGGCCTTGTTAATCTATAGTGATCTAGAAAAGGTAAGTAGGAGGGAGGCAAAGAATTCAAAATCGCATCTTTCCCAAGCTGCTCGTGGAAAGGATATCCGAGTTTGGCCAAGTGCTCGATCATCTCGATCATGTACAATACATGATCAGTGACCGAGGACCCTTCAGTCATTCGAGCGTTGAAGATGGTAGAGAAAATCCTGTACCTTTCAACGTCGTCTGGAGCACCAAAAGATTCCTTCAACTTTTGAAGGATTTCCTCCGGTTGGGCCTCCTCGAATCTGCGACTGAACTCGTCGTTCATAGCCGCCAATATAATGCACCGCACCGTAGTACGGTCAGAGACCCACTTTTGATAAGCATCTCTGACTGCAGTATGTGCGGTGGGGGCTGGCCCCTCAGGTGCCGGATCCGTTAATACATAAAGGATCCGTTCGTGCTCGAGAACAATTCTCAGTCTTTGATACCAGCTATCGAAGTTGGGTCCCATGAGCTTGTCATTATCTAATAATGACCGGAATGACAAATTAGTAGACATTATCTGAAAAAGAAAACCAAGACTATTTAGTATATGAATTATTTAAAACTTAAAGACATGGACTTTTATCTAAAAGCTCCTCCCACTATTTTATTCAGACTGGTAGCCTCTACCTCCAATCTGAAGAATAACACTTATCCCTTAGTGGGTACCAGAATCCAATAGACAATACATGAGCCCGACTATGGTCGGCCAACCCATGTTCATCTAAAAGTAGGTTCATAACCAGTTGTTTCTCCAAACAACTCCTAGTAATTTATTTTGCCCTAAGAACACTTCAATCGGCCTTTGGGCTACCTGCTAAAGAAGGTCTCAATTAGGTCCAACCATTAACATGACTGATCTTAATGCTTCTAGCTAACAAATGATCAAGCCCGACTTTGGCCGGCTAACCTGACCACCTGTTCAAGAAAGTTGCATTATGTCATCATATAATGAATGGCAATTCCAATAGTATGATGACGACCCGATATGTGGATCTGCCGATAATCACCCCACTACTGGACTTATTACCAAACACCTTAATGGGAGGCTAAGACAAAAAAATTATCATATAATTTTCATCTTTTTAAGGACCTAATAATTTAGAGGTTTTATACATGTTGTGACAGAAGAGAAAGGATAAGTCATGGATTATCTTTCACTAACTTCATATGTTAATGAAAGGGTTACATGAACCACAAAATCCATGGGCACCTAAATCAGTCAAGCTGATTAACCTTATTGGCATGGGCTAACTCGAATCAATGAGCTAACTAATCAAAACTGGTTGACCATATTGGCCAGGTAAGTGAGATCAAGGTTATGGGCTAAGCCATTAACCATCTCCTTAGACACCAATATCATTGGCCAGGAAAGAGGTAGCCCCAAAAACCATAGATCAAAAGCCATACTTACCTTAGACACCAATTGGTTCACCAATTTTGATTAGACTAGCCTAAGGAATCGGGTCCTACCACGAAGCCAAGATTAAGTCCATTTAGATGTATGGACCAATCAATCTAACTATTAGATAGATACTAGAGAAGAACCTTAACTCAACATTTGATTAAGTTAATTCTCTATTAAGTCTTATTCATCTAAACTTAGGTCTAACCCAATTAGGACCTAATTCAAGCTAACCCATTTAAACCAAAGTTATGAATATAACTTAGATCTTAAAATCATATTCTTAGATCATTTAGTCACTTAGATTTACTTAATTCATAATTAAGTTAATCATACAACAGATTGAAACATTTTCAAAAACCTTCATAAAACATTTTTACAAGAAAATCCAATTTTTAAATTTCTGTTCACTGTGAAGTGTCGACACTTCAGTAGCAAGTGTCGACACTAGGTGTCGACACTACTCTGAGACAGGTCGACACACAGAGAACCGATTTCTGTGTTTTTGTTCATGAGTCGACACCTAGAATGCCAAGTGTCGACACATAGACACCCAAGTGTCGACACTAGGTAAACCAAGTGTCGACACTTGATCAAATCCGAGCACAGAAATGTTGAAATCCAAACTTTGTCTTTTCTAAACTTGAATTTTATGTTAAACTATTTAACATAGCAATCATAAACTAACTTTAGAACATTTCTAAAACATTTTATGACTTCAAATTTAGAACATAATAAAGATCAAAACATTTTAATCTTTACTTTTTTCTTTTCTTTTTCTTCTTCATGAGTCCTTCACAATGGCACCCCTACATGCCATAGGAGATCCCTTTGAATGGGAAGTGAGGGTCTTGCAGCCCTACTTCTCTCCTATGACCGGACGGCCTGGTGAGGCACTCAATCCGAGTACTTGCAAGAAATTAAACTGATTTTATAATATTTATACTAAACATTCATGCTAGAGCAACCTTGTTGCTCTGATACCAATTGAAAGGAAAACTAGTAGCGAGCATGCTATGTATTTTAAAACTTTTTCAAAATAACATGCAGCGGAAGCATGATAAAATGATTAACATTTAATCTAAGCATGCTTTAAAACTTTTCTATGCTACTTGTCCTAAGATCTTGCATGAATGATTAATATAAACAGTGAAATCATGAATTTATGCTATGAACATTTCAAAGCAACATATCTATATACGTAAAACCATACCTTGTATGAAATGGAGACGCTCTCCGCTGTGAAAGATTCAGGAGCAGGAGGAAGAACTCTGCTTAGCCGCACACGTGTTCGGCCACTATAGGTGGTTCACACCAGGGCTCTTTCAAAATCTACTTCCACTCCAAGTGCTAGCTTGTTGTGGAACGATTTGATCGAGACTCCTTTTCTTCTTTCGATGCCGGACTCTCCGAATGAATGAAGAAGCTCAAGAGGTGGAGAATGAGTGGTTGGAACCCTTCCCAAACACTCAATCCTAAGACCTAGATCTCTAGGTACAAAAATATACACTTTTCTCCAAAAACCTCACACCTAAAAACTAGAACTTTTTCCTAGTTTCTTCCCTTTCTTCCCTTTGATTTTTCCAGCATTTATTTGCTGAATTTTTCCTTATTTTCATCCTCCCATTTCAGCCCCATAAGTAGATGGAGAGGGAGAGGGAGAGTGGGGAGTTATAGGTGTGGTAATAGGTATTTATGGGGAGTTATGGTCATGGGAAGTTACATAACTCCCCAAAAATGAATTTAAACTTATTTAAATTCAGATTAAATGTATTAATTGATTTTAATTCATAACTAAAATCAATTGGGTCAAGTGTGCATACATTGGGTTCAACCCGATTGGACCCAAACCCATTTTGAACCAAATCCTATTTGATTCGTTCCAGATTTTTATAGCTCAATCAAATTGGGCTATCAAGTAATCACATTACTTAATTCACCTCCATGCATCACCAACTATTAGTGAAAATTTCATGTCACAACTTTTTGTGACATCAAGTGTCTACACTTGCGAAATCAACAAGTGTCGACACTTACACAAGTGTCGACACTTTCAAGAATATCAAGTGTTGACACTTGGATAAAGAAAAACCCTTTTTCTCTGTGAGTCCACGAACGATTCCCAATCGTTCTCCGATCACTAGATCAAGTAGAAACCCCTATGGTGTGTGACCCCATAGGTTTGAACACTAAGCCGGTAGCACTGGAACATTTCCAATAGCAGTCAAAGTCGCCATCTAGCAATGACACCCGACGTCCGGATAGGTCGAAGTTGCAGAGCAACAATCAAGAACCAGGAGATATGGAAACCTTGTAATTAATCCCTTTGACCTCAATGCTCAGGAAGACTTAGGGTTTAACTGCCCAACCCATAAAGTCCATCAACAATGTGTCTCAATCTCACAAGTCCTGTAACACTTTACAGTGACTACCCTGGTCAAGGTTTTGCTAAATTGAAACACAGTAAGATATCTGCTCCAAACACTTTGGAGGGGTCAATCCCATCTTGATCCGATCACCGCTACACGAGTACTTAACTGTACCTAGAAACCTTCCGTCCCTGGATTAGAAATCCAGATAGTCCAGTACCAAAGTACAGTGAGTTGCTCGCAAGCTACCATGACGATCTCATGTCTGAGGGATAACTACGTCCATATCAAAACTCTAGGCAGAAAAAGTATAGACGGGTCACGTTCGATGAAATGTCAAACACAACATCTGCATGCCATACCAGTGTCTCTACACTCCTTGGTTAAGAGGACAACCAACGACTATGGCACACAACGACCTATACTTGATATACTATCATCCTGAAATAAGTGTATCATTTGGTCGCGAACAATTTTAGGACTATATGATATATCCTCTCTATATCACATACAAATAGTCCTAAGGACTTCATCACTGAAGAACTCATTACAGAAAGATGAAATAGTGATGAACTGCCAGAATAAACATTTTATTCAATAATATAATTCATATATAATTACATCAAATGTACAACTGTTTACAGTAGAAATTGGCTTTGGGACACATTTCCCAACAGAGGGTTTTCGCCGGTGGGCTCTCCGGTGACGGTGCTGGGGAGGAATATCGTGACATGGGGAGAAGATGGCTAGCACGGACGGGGTTCCAATGGCTGGGCTCGGCGGTGGGCTCTCCGATCAGAAGAGAGGACGTCGCCGTGGTTAGTGACATGGGCGAATCTGGGGTATAGGGGGTTTCGATCGGCTTTGGTGGTGCAAGGCGGTGCTCATCGGCCTGATCATGGACGTCTCCGGATGGAAGGAAGGGGGCTGGAGGTTCAGGCGACCATGGGCATCAATTTGCCGATAGCAGGGGCGATTGGGATTGGGCCGATTAAGGGCAGAATGGCATGCACGGCATAGAATCGAGCGGAGATGGAGGTTTGGCGGTGGATCCCCGGTCATCAGCTACTGGCGATGAAGCAGGGAGGGGCTAAGGGTGTCGGTGACAGTGGATCACTGATGGTGTTCCCAATTGCAGGCGGATGAGTGGCTATCGGATGGGAAGATCAGGCGTCGCATGGAGATCTGCTCACATGCGAAAGATAGATGGCACGGAGATGGGGCCTTCACGAGAAATAGGGGA
Source organism: Areca catechu (assembly GCA_021397845.1). Taxonomy (NCBI): domain Eukaryota; kingdom Viridiplantae; phylum Streptophyta; class Magnoliopsida; order Arecales; family Arecaceae; genus Areca; species Areca catechu. The sequence continues at coordinate 11,357,123 of CM038041.1, forward strand.
TGGAGATGGCTCCAGTGGGATCGGGACGGTGACGAAGAGGAGGCCACTCTCCTTTGGCATGGACAATGCGTGCAGGAGCGATGGGGATCAGATGGTGCTCGAATGGATCTGGGGAGATGGCAGTTGGGCAGATTCGGGAAGATGGCTCGATGGTTGATTCATAGTTTGGAAGGAGGGAATAGAGAAGGTGAAAAGGAAAAGAACACAGATGAAGAAGAAAGATTGAATGAAAAATTTAGGAAGAAAAAAAAAAATAATGGTTGGGTTACCCACCCAGGCTTTAGCACCCACTCTTACCTAGAGCGACCATGTAGGTCATCAACACCCTCTCCTTAACCAGGAGTTTTTGTTTTCTCTTCTGAAATATTCTTCGTCTCATGTTATTTGAACGATAAAATAATTAAATAGGCAAATCTGAGATATCCGATATTCTGATCTCAGATACCTCAACCTCAATCCTAACACATTCAAACTATTTATTTAAAAAACAAACTAATCCAATAAATTCTAAAACATTGAAATAAACTAATCCTAAAATAATGATAAATTCATTTGATCGAGGTGCTGCATCGAGAACTGTACTGTATCGAAATGTGTGCCTTATCAACTTCAGGATCTGGGGCTTCAGGATTTGGGTTGGGCTGGCTTCAGGTTCTGGGCTAAGTTTCAGGTTCTGGGCTGGGCTTCAGGTTCTTGGCTGGGCTGCTTCAAGTTCTAGCTGGTCGATGTCCCCATCAAAAACCAAGCAATAAATAGAAACATTATTTATATATGCATCAAAATATATAAGAAATATTTAAAAAAATAACAAATACCATTCAACATAACCAAACAACCTTTCCACTATAGTTAAAAAAAAAAAAAAAACCGAATACCATTCGATATATAGTTAAAAAAATAATAACTAATACCATTCAATATAACCAAACAAGTCATTCGTACATAGTTAACAAATATTTAAAGAAATATATTATTCATATATGGATATATATGCATGGATAACAACATTACAATCTCAATTCCTTGAATATCATTTCTTTCCTATGTTACATTCTCATCCTCTACATCGATCTCATTGTCATAATTGCTAGCATGGAGATCTATTTGTTGCTCAATTTTCAAACCTTTGTCAACATCATTGAAGTCCTCGTTCATATCAAAGTAATCCATTAGCTGTCTTTCTAACTACATGCCATCCGCTTTCTTTTGGATCTTTTACATACCATACTTGCTCCACTTGATTAGCTAATACAAAATGCTTTAAAGTATGTAATTTATAATTAAAATTTACCAGTGTCAAGTCCATGTCTTATTTGACACCTCGATTAACATCCACCCATTCACATTTAAAAAGCAAAAACTTCGTCTCACCATAATAATTTAACTCTATAATCTCATCCAAGACTCCATAATAGGTCACATTAGTATGTATTGGATTATTTTTCTTGTACTAGAGAAGCTTGCTGTTTTAGCTGACATCACAAAGCCACTATTTTGAGTTTTTCTTCCTTGCTCAGCGCTCCTTGTATGAAATCAAAATCCATTAATTAAACATCCATTATATTTGTTGACTATATTAACTGGATGTTTTGTTAGAAAATGAATAATAGCTGGTAGATCTTCTTTTTCTTGATCTTGTAGCCCCTGAACTTATAAAAAAGATATTATATTATTAATTAGTAATCATATAACTTTTTTCATAAGACAAAATTAAGAAAATAATGATAAATTACATACATGTCTGCGAAACCATTGTAGAAACTTGCTCATATAAATAGTATCAATATCCCTTTTTGATGAACGAGGTCGTTCTGTTTCGATCAGCTCGAAGTGCATCCTTAACATAGAAAATAATATTGTGTAAGTTTTGTAGTAACAACTACAAATTTCACAATATCATGAAATAAAAAAAAATCACTTTTTACTTACAATGCATATGGCTGAACCTCCTCTTAATTGAATAATATATATTGATGAGCTTGATCCAACTCCATATTATCCATCTTACAAGAACTCCCAGCACTTAAAGGCCGGCCTATGTTAATACACATATGTCCCAAGGTATCAACTTCGGTACAATCATCATTTCTTCCATGTCTATTTAGCCATGTCTGAACATTATCATCTAAGAATCTTGATGCAAAAGCTACTATTTTCGTAGCCAAATAACTATTTGCAGTTGAACCTTCTGGTTGTACTTTATTACGCACATATGATTTCAATCTCGTCAAGAACTTATCATCATGACCACTAAATTTCACTAGTCTACAATACATAAAAAACTAAAAATGCAATAAACTAAAAACATATCAAATTCAAAACATACCTTTCAATTGGATACATCCATCGATAATTAACTGGACCAGCAAGTCGAGCTTAATATGACAAATGAACAAGCAAGTGAACCATCACATCAAAGAAACTAGGAGGGAATAACATCTCCATATGACATAAGAGAACTAGAATTCTTTGATCAAGTAAATAAAAATCATTTGCTAAAGAAGTCTTTGAACACAATTGCAAGAAAAACTTGCTCAATTCAGTGACTACCACTTAACTTCCTTGCTTTTTATAGACCGGATTGCTATTAGAAGTAGTTGTTGTATAATTACATGATAGTCATGACTTTTTAGCCCCCATATCTTTCCATGAACTGGGTCAACATGCCTAGAGATGTTAGCTGCATACCCATTAGGAACCTTCACATCTTTAAGAACTTGGCATATGCTTTCCTGCTCCTTTTTACTTAATGTAAAGCGAGCTGGTGGCAACAAGATCTTTTTCGAACCAACAAATTTAGGATGAAAAGATGGTCATATATTTAATTCGACTAAGTCTTGTCGAGCTTTCAAGCCATCCTTACTTTTACCATCAATTTCCAATAATGTCCCAATCAAACTGTCAAAGACATTCTTCTCGATGTGAGTTACATCAAGGTTATGCCGAACAGGTAATAACTTCCAATATGACAAATCAAAAAAGACTCTTCTTTTTTCATACCAGGTATTTATCTTTTTCAACATTATCAGGCTCTTCTATAGTATTTCTCCTCTTTGATTTCTTTTGCTTTAGTGCTCTCTTCAAATTCTTGCTTGACTTCCTTTTTCTTTTTTTCAAATTTTTAGAAGTTTCTGAGATAAAAGTAAGACCCTCTAGTTATTGGAACACATCACTCTCAGAAAGCAGAGTAGGTGCATCTCTCATATCTTCTTCCTTATCAAAAAATCTTGACTTCATTCGTCGAAATTTATGGTCCTTGTCTAACCACCGTCTATGACCAGCATAATAATGTTTCCCACATGAATGTAACCAATCAGAATATGTATCTTTATTACATTATGGACAGGCCAATCGTCCTTTCATGCTCCAACCTGACAAGTATCCATATGCAGGGAAATCATTTATGGTCCACAATAATGCAGACGCATGTTGAACCTCTTACCTCTCGAAGCATCATATGTGTCAACCCCATTTCACAAAATATTTAATTCATGAATGAGAGGTTGTAGGTAAACATCAATGTTGTTAGCAAGTTCATGAGGACCTGGTATAAGTAAGGATAGGAATATATTAGGCCATTTCATACACTCCCATGGTGGCAAATTATAAGGCAGCAAAATAACCGGCCAAATGCTATAGCTTATACTCATATTATCAAATGGATTAAACCCATCACTCATATTGCCAAAAGGATTAAACCCATCACTTGCCAAGCCAAGATGAACAATTCGAGAGTCAAATCCAAAATCATTAATGACATCAAAAGATTTTCAACAAGATGAATCAACTAGATGTTTCAAGATGCCATCTACTTTTCGCTCTTCTTTATGCCACTTCATTTTTGCAGCAATTCAGAGCACATGTACATCTTTTGAAGTCTTGGGATTAATGAAAAATAGCGAAGGATCTTTTTGGACATTCTTTTTTCTTTATGGCTATAACAAGTTTCTTTTTCAATACATCTATCCTCTCCACATTTTGGATAACTTGTTTAATCTTTATTCTCCTCCCCTAATACAAAATGCAATCATTCGAACATGCATCTATCTTTTCATAACTATAACCTAATGCGGAAACAATCTTTTTAACTTCATTATAAGAATTTGGATGTGCATTGCCATCTAGAAGAAGGGGTTTATATAACTGCATCATCAAATCAAAAGCCTTTTGGAATATTCCAGTCATGCACTTAATGTTGAACAGACGGAGAACAAAAGAAAGCTTCTTGAAACTCTTACAACCTTCAAAAAATAGTTTTTATGTATCTTCAAGCAACTTCTTTAATCCATTTAAAAACTCATCTCCATCTCCTAGACCAGTATCGCCATATTCAAATTTATTATCATCATCAGCTATAGCTTTAAGTGCATTTAGTATTGTTACGGCCGTATCGATGACGTGGCATGTCTCAGATTTCGTTGGGCGTTATTCGAGCCACATGGAGTTTTCTCGGCAAAGTCAGATACGGATCTGCCTCGGCCGAGGTCAAGGTCGGTCTAGGCCTTCCTGCCGCTCCGCCAGGTGTCCACCCAGGAGGGGTCCATCTCGGCCGAAGCCGGCGGCCCTCCCTGCTCCCTCACCAGGTGGCACCCTGAGACGGTCCCACCTTAGCCGAGGTCGAGCCGGGCTCCTTCTCTCCTTCGCCAGGTGGCGCCCGGAGACAGGACCATCTCGGTCGAAGTCGAGCGACCTTCTGCCGCTCCGCCAGGTGTCCACCCAGGAGGGGTCCACCTCGGCCGAAGCCGGCGGTCCCCCCTGCTCCCTCGCCAGGTGGCACCCTGAGACGGTCCCACCTCGACCGAGGTCGAGCCGGGCTCCTTCGCTCCTTCGCCAGGTGGTGCCCGGAGATGGGACCACCTCGACCGAAGTCGAGCGACCTTCTGCCGCTCCGTCAGATGTCCACCCAGGAGGGGTCCACCTCGGTCGAAGCCGGCGGCCCCCCTGCTCCCTCGCCAGGTGGCACCCTGAGACGGTCCCACCTCGGCCGAGGTCGAGCCGGGCTCCTACGCTCCTTCGCTAGGTGGCGCCCGGAGACGGGACCACCTCGGCCGAAGTCGAGCGACCGTCTGCCGCTCCGCTAGGTGTCCACCCAGGAGGGGTCCACCTTGGCCGACGTGGTTCAACCTGTGCAGAGAAGGTTCCGAAGAGCGGGAGCGCGAGCTACAAGGTTGCCCCTCGAGCCGTGCGTGCCTTACTCCGAGAAAGACGCCCCGTACGGTCGGCGGCGACACGCGAGACATCACTTACATCGGCCCGACAGGTTCCGCAGTCGAGAGGTGAGGCCCTGATAATACATGACCCGATAACGAACAACGTCGGCGCCTGGGAAGGAGAGCGCTCATGCTCGACCCGAGGTCTGGTCGGCGGTCTGACCGGCGCCCCCCTCCCCTACTCTTTCCTCGCTAGGCTCGGCAAGCAAGGCCGGGAAGCCGCCTGGCTCTTTGATCCAGAAGGGGAAAGGGAAAGAGATGGAGGGGAGGAGGTGAAAGCGACAAAGGAGTCCCCCAGGGGCGGAAAACGAGAGGGCAACAGGAGGAGATAAAAGGAAGGAGAGAGTAGACAACAAGGTAAGCAAGAAACAAAGGCTGGGAGAGGAGACTCCGTCCCAAGAGCAGGATCCAAGGTCCCGAGAGGGGGCCCTTTGGCGTGAGCTCGGCGGAGGAACCCAGCCGAGTTTCTATTCTTTCTGGAACCTTTCTTGTTAACACGATCTCTATGTCTGGGACTCCTTCGGGGGCCCGTCTCAGAGACTCTGTTCCCTCTCACCGTCTACTAACTTGACCGTCGGAGCTCCCTCGCCGGAATCCCCGACCAGGGTTTCTGACCTTGCCTTGCAGGTTTGATCAAGCCAGAAGACCCCAGGGGCGAGACGGTCTAATCAGATCAGCGGCTCCGAAGCCACAGGCGCGGTGACGGGATCGGCAACAAGTATCATTTTATGTATGCCATCATCTTTAGTGCAATCTCCACTTGTGCTATTTATATTAGAAGGAATACTATGAGCTAAAATACCAGAACATAATTTCCAAAGTCTCTTATCTCTAATAACTTCATTAAAAACTAAATATACTCTAATTGTATCTTTGTCATAGGTCAGACCACAAACACACTGTAGATAAGGACACTTAAATGTATCTCTTCCCAATCTCCAACATGCATACTTGATAAATCCATCAACTCCCTTCAGGTACTCTACTGTTCTCCTAAAAAGAAAAATGTTAAGAAAAATGAAAATCTAAGTATTATATATATACAAATTCTAGCCTTATAAATCAATCTTCGATACCTTGGTAGATTCAACCAACTCCAATCTATGTCCATATATATATATATATGTATCTAAAACAAACATAAAAAAATAAAAATAAGTAAAGTATACCGAGATAATTTTTTTTTGAAAGGCTAATATACAATGATCAATAATAATAAGCGAGCATACCTTGAGCTGCGCTCCTCCGTTTGGCGATAACAAAGCAAGTAGGACGAAGGTCTCGAATTTGCATTCAATAGCCTCCTGATGGAGATCGAACTCGGGCAAGTAGTCGAACTACCTCACCTAGTAGAAACCATCACAATGATTGCCACATCATAGCTGTTCATCCAAACGACCAATCAAATTGCAAAGCAAATGTACGGTAAGTAACAGGCATCTCTCAATTGATTTTGAATTATTTAAATACAAGAGGATAACATGGCAAGTGATCGTAGAATTAATGCACTAACTCTGGTCCATTTAATGATTAGACATCTCTCAATGATTGTTAGTCAATTTTTATGACCTATTCATTGCTGCACAAGAGCGCCCAAACAACTTAGGGCCTGCTTGGAGAAGATAGGGATGGAATTTCTTGCTTAACTACAAGCATAACCTTCTATCCCAAAACAAGCTGGTGATTGCAGGTGGATCAAAGGCTCTTGTATAAGCAGGGAAGGGCAACAAAAAACCTATAGGGACCATTATAAAACTATGAAAGGCCCTGGCGGTCAAACTATTATCAATGGTTGGCCTTGAGGAGGATCTCAGAGTTCAAAATACTATAGACATTCTCAAATTTTTGTATTCCCCATTGGAAGGTAAACACTTTAAATAAAACCTTCCCAACCCCGGAACCATTCCAAAAATTTGCATTTAAATAACCATTGGAAGCAACAAGCATCATTTCATCCCAGCCCTAACCATCACGATCGACCTCGGCGCCTCCCTCGGTTCTCTGAGCTATTCCATCTCTCTCTCTCTCTCTTTTGGACCACCGGCTCCCCTCCTTCGATGGCCCCCTATGGCCCCGCCCCTCCCCACTGCTAACGTTGATCAACCCCCCCTCTATTTCTCTTTCTCTTCTTCTTCTTTCCTGAGTAATTTCACTCTTTTGGACCCCCGGCCCCCCTCCCCCAGTGGCCATCCCGTGGCCCCACCCCTCCTTACTGCCAACGGTGACCCCCCCTCTGTTTCTCTCTCCCTTCTTCGAGCCATTTCTCTATTTTGGACCCCCGGCCCCCCTCCCCCAGTGCCCCCCCCCCCCCCCCCCCCCGCAGCCCCGCCCCTCCCCTCCCCACTGTCGACCTCGAAGCCCCCTCCCCCAATGGCCCCCCCGCGGCCCCGCCCCTCCCCACTACTGACCTTGACCCCCCACCTCCGCCGATGGCCCTCCCGTGGCCTCGCCCCTCCCCCTGCTGATGTCGACGGCGGTTCTTGAGTCAAGTTCGAGGAGAAGGTCCCCTCGTCATCACCTCCGTCAACCTGTACCCGCCCCCCCCGCGCCGTGATGCTCTTCTCTTACATTGCCGGATCCATCAAAGAAATAAAAAAAAAAGGCTATCAACCAAAAACGAACTCACCTTCGCAGCCACCGACGATGATCAACCACCTTCGCCACCACCGACGGGTTGCTGACATCCATCCTAGGGTTGGAAACGGAGAGACGTGCAAATACTAAATGGATTGCACGCGGGACTTAACCAAAAACATCAAAAGGGGTCGCAGGAGTGTTTGCGGGCCGCATCAACGAAAAAAAATCAGTCCATTCCCATCGCCCAACAAAAAAAGTAAAATATTAATATATTTTAATATAATTAAAATCAATATTTGACATTATATTAAATCTAATAAAATATAAATAATATGATACGTTATAAAATATTATGGTAAATTGTAATATAGTATAATTATATTTTTAATAGTTCAAAATATAAAATAAACATAGTATATTACAATAAATTATAAAATATGCTATATTATATTATATTATATTATATTGCATTATATTGTATTGTATTATATTATATTATACTATATAATGCTATATTTATTATATTATACTATATTATATTTTATTTTACTGCTTTATGTTATATTATGTGATTTTACAATATAAAATAATATAAAATAATATGATATATTATAATATAGTGTAATATTTTTTATATTTAAAAATATAAAATATAAAGTCATATATTATAATAAATTATAAAATATGCTATATTACATCATACTATATTATATTATATTATATTATATTATATTATATTATATTATATCATAAAATATAATATTGCTTTATGTTGTATTATGTGTTTTAATTGGTAAAAATATATAAAATCATGTAAAATCAAATACAAATAAATAAAACTATAGTATATTATATATTAATATATTTTAATATAATCCAAGTTAGTATTTGACATTATATTAAATATAATACAATATAAAATAATATGATATATTATGATATATTATGACATATTATTATATAGCCTAATATTTTTAATATAAAAAATATAAAATTTAACATAATATATTATATTAAATTATAAAATATGCTATATTACATCATATTATATTATGTTATGTTATATTATATTGTATTACTTTATATTATATTATGTGTTTTTATCATGCAAAATCAAATTAAATTATATAAAACTATATTATATTAAATATTAATATATTTTAATATAACTAAAATCAATATTTGTCATTATATTAAATATAATACAATATAAAATAATATGATACATTTTAATATATTATGATAAATTATAATATAGTGTAATTATATTTTTAATATTTAAAATATGAAATATGAAATAATATATTATAATAAATTATAAAATATGTTATATTACATTACATTATATTATATTATATTATATTATTTAAATATATTATATTATATTTTTAGTCAGGTCTCGGGTCAGGATATTAATATCCAATCCGATCCATTGATGTTAGAGTTAATCGGATCCGAATTTGGAATAGCTCTAGACCTGGAATCAGTGTTAATTTTTTTGGATATTTTTTTCTTGGCATACCAATATTTCTCCATTATATTTGATTTACTCATATTTAATAGTTGAAATGTAAGTTACAAATTAATTATAGCATTTTCACGTTCGCCAAACATGGATATATAATCCTTTTTTTTAGAATTTGAACTTTTACTCATGTATGTATTTTACGTGTCTAAAAAGCATGGATATATGTGACCTTTTTTGTAGTGGAGCCATGCACTATAACATTGCTGCACCATGGTCTGGCTATCTTTTAGCTATCTAACCCCGTGGTTAGTTGGGAACTTCACCATCAGATAATTTAGGGAGAGTATAGCATCAAGAGCGCATAGTCTTAATCATCCAAAAATTGCATGATAAGGAGCCAAGAGTTTAACTACCAAGAAGCTCATTTCAACCATGACATATTGGGTGTAGGCACCAGCCATGACAAGTAGAGTAATTGTCCACTCAAAAGGTACGGATCGCCATTAAAGCACCAGATGAGCAATCCGTACTTCTCCAAGCATTCCACAAAAAGGTTCATCCAAGAGAAGGCAAGGAAATATAAACCATTAACTACACTTCCACCATTAACCAATACATGGTATACATTATGGTTATTTATGCTTAGTGATACAATAATCACATCCGTATGTGGAAATTAGATGCCAGCCATGTCCTCTTCAGTGAAGTTGATGGTTTCCTTGATCTTCCATCAATTTGCCACCTCAGATAATTTTGCTAGTTCTTGATCGACCTTGTCAATCATGCATACATGAATCATATATACATTCAGTTTAGGCTGGCTTCACTCCCTATTCTCTTGCAAGGGAGGCTGCTCAAGGGCCTAACATAGTTGCAAAAGTGGTGGTCACTGCTGAGGCCTCGACGATGGGTGCCGCAACAGAACCCTCCTATGGATGAATTGGACGAGCCCTCCTGCTCGTAAGAAATACTCGATCTCATCCTACAACTAAACACACTCCTCTGTGTCATGCCTCCGGTCATGATGATAATGGCAAAATCTTTGTATATCACCATGCTCAAGCGAGGACTGGATCCTTTCTACCGGTGGTAGCTACTCTCTGACCATCATCAGTGTGTACCTCCGAGGAGCATTTAGAGGCATGTAATTGTGTAATGCCTCAGGGAGGAAAGCTTGCATCTCTCGGGTGGGTACCGGTTCTGCCAATTCCTCGATCAGGACCTGGATCAACGATGAGATGGAGGGCTATGGGACCTCCATCAATTCCTCCAATTACCTCAGGCAATAAGGGGATCCTGAGCCCCTCGATTTATGTTCAGCTTTTGCCTCGGCAGGGGCTAGATGTGTATCATAGCCCTCTTCTGCGTTGGCATACTTGCAAGCTAACACTTCAGCGAAGCTTTTCAGGTTCTTCAGGGAAAAGAGGAAGGCATTCTTCTGTAGCTTGCTCTTCAGAGTTGCCATGGCTATTGGTTGGTCTAGGTACACATATCTCTAAAGTAGCTGCATTAAAATGACTGAGATTTGAGTGGAGAAATTCCCCTTCCCCTTGTTGAATTATCATCAAGTAATCAGACTCCAAGCATCGCCTCTAACTACTGCCAAAATGAGAGGTGAACAACTAGCTTAGTTTCCTGGAAGAGTCGAAAGAGCAAGGCTTCAGGCTAGAGTACCAACACCTTGCCATCCTTCTAAGGGTTGAGGGAAAAGCTCAATAGAGAACTGTGTCGAAAGCTTGGTAAAGCAACATGAGAGTCTGAAAACTCTCTAAGTTATCAAATGGGTCTCTTGACCTATATAGGACTCTGGTGCGGGACCTTGAAGTTAGCAGGAATTATTTCCTACATTATCTTGGCGGTGAAGGATGGGTTGAGGCCACTGCACCTTAGGTCGAGGCTTCATTCTACAAAGCCATAATTTGTCGGTTCACTACTTGCAGATGCTGCTCCATCTCGATATCTTTGGCATTATTTATCATAGATTACGATGGCAGTGATCCCCTAGGGATAGCGACCCTTTCAGAGTAGGGAGTGGGTGACTGCCTCCACTCTTGGAGTGGGCTCTGCAGGTACTCTACCTTGTTAGCCTTTCTGGCGCCAGCTCTAGAGGTAGAATATGGGATGCCGCAAGAAGTGGGCAAGCATATTGGACCACGGGTGGTGGTTGTTATTGTGGAGAAAAAGCAGGTGGTTGCTATTGTGGAGAAAAAGCAGGTGGCTACTATTATGGTGGAGGAGCAAGGGTTGCTGTTGCAGGGGAGGAGCAAGAGGTGCCTCATGCTGGGCAATAGTGTCCTGCTGCTTCCTTCGGATCATGTCCAATAGGTTGCAGACTAGGTGGGCCAAATCATTGAATTGGTCCAAAGTTCTCCCATGGGGGGTGGGGTTGCTGCATTGACGGTAGCACCGATGGTGAAGTCAAAGTAGGATCTCTGCTATTCAAGCGAGCTCTTATATTCCTGGATGTCGCTTTCTTAGGCAGTGTCACTAGAAACTTTTACTCACTCTTCCTAAAAACAAGCTTGCTGGATCCTTCCTCTAATGCCAATCTATTGCAGCAAATATCAACTCTGAGATCAAAGAAGGGATTGATTAGCTAGAGTCACCACTAGAATGACCTGCAAAAAAGTTTCCAGTCGGGATTTGCCCTAACGAAGATACTCTAAAGCTCAAGTCAATGATCTGAAATAGAAGAAAAGTGGCTAGTGTGGGAATGGATTACTTACCAAGGGTCCTCAAGGTCTTGAGTATTATAGGAGAGGGCCGAGCCAGGGCAAGTAGGTCCGAGGATGTTGGGCTTTGATTGCACCGTTGCGAGATTATAGACATGACTCGCTCAAACGAATCACGAGGGCCGCTACTTTTGGTGATGTCACTAGTGTGGGCAGCTATTCCTGCATTTTGGACAATAGGCTATTTGAAATCTCTAAGGCTAGTCACGTGAGGATGGGCATGTCAAAGAGTTGCATTTGGTAACGGCCCTGCATTGCATGACTCGGTACCAATGCATGACTCGGTACCTGGTTTGGTCTGACAAACAGGGCTGCCAATGGGTCAGCGGACCAGGCTATTGCCTCCAACTTGTGGTAGATCCTAAAGGAAAGTTCGTCCACTGGGTGGGTCGGTGAATTGGTCAGCGAATGAGGCAACCATTTCTGGAGTTGGGTTCTGAATCTGTGCCAAACTTCCCTCTCGAGGTGGTCAAAGTATTCTTATCCTTATCTGAGGTATTGATGCATTCGAAGTACCTTGTAACAATAACAAAAAAATGTATTGTCCAAAACAATTTTGGGCATCAAGATACAACTTTAATTTTTATCAAAAATTATTTTTTCCAACAAAAGACATAGCATTATCAAACATATCCTAAATAGAGCATCACCAAATTAGAATATTTGACTTCAATTTAAATTTAAAAATTAAAATCTACTCGAAAACGGATTTTAATAATTTTTAGAAAGAGTAACTAAATAAAATAAAAATAAAAATAGCATAAAACTAGATCTTATTCTTCGTCCTCCACCTCCTCCTCCTCCTCCACCACCACCACCACCTCCTCCTCCTCCACCACCACCTTCACTACTTTTTCCTTTTCTTTCTCTGCCCTCCTCCTCCACCACCACCTCTTTCTCCTTCTCCATCTCTGCTTTGGAGGAATGAACTTCTTCCTTCTCCACCACCACCTCTTTCTCCTTCTTCTTCTTTGCTGCTTTGGAGGAATGAACTTCCAGTGGATTGGACCTGGTCCACGTGATAATATCCCTGTCGCACTGCTCCACGAAAGATCCTATTCTTCGTTCTCCACCACCACCTCCTCCTCCTCCTCCACCTCTTTCTCCTTCTCCTTCTCCTTCTCTGCCCTCCACCACCACCTCTTTCTCCTTCTCCATCTCTGCTGCTTTGAAGGAATGAACTTCCTCCTCCTCCTCCTCCTCCACTACTTCTTTCTCCTTCTCCTTCTCTGCTGCTTTGGAAGAATGAACTTCCAGTGGATTGGACTTGGTCCATGTGATAATATTCCCGCTGTGCTGCTCCATGAAAGATCCAATTCTTCCTCCTCCACCTCCTCCTCCTCCACCACCACCACCACCTCCTCCTCCTCCTCCACCACCACCTCCACTACTTTTTCCTTCTCTTTCTCTGCCCTCCTCCTCCTCCACCACCTCTTTCTCCTTCTCCATATCTACTGCTTTGGAGGAATGGATTTCCAGTGGATTGGACCTGGTCCATGTGATAATATCCCCGTTGCGCTGCTCCACGAAAGATCCTATTCTTCGTCCTCCACCTCCTCCTCCTCCTCCACCTTCCTCTTCCTCCTCCCCCACCTCTTTCTCCTTCTCCTTATCTGCTGCTCCGTTGCATGAAAGATCTACGTGTACCCAATCACTCCAATTACCATCCTGCGATTTCATAAAGGAGCTCAACTTGATGATCGGGAAGTGCTCGTCCTTTTTCCCCTTGTCTGTCCCCAAATTCCCCAGCTTGCTGACAAATTCCTCATGCATTCCAAGCAAGTGAAGCTCCTTGAGACTTCTGCGCTCAATAACCGATGGAACTTCCTGCAATTCCTTGCAGTACCATATCGACAGATATTCAAGATCTGGCATTGCTCCCCGGTCCACCGTCACCGACTCCAACCCATCCAACATGCAAAGATGCAATATCTTGAGCTTCTGGAATCCTCCGTAGCGCGAACATAGATGCCTGCCAGCAAACGCTTCGATCAGGGAGAGATGCGTTAGATTTGGTAGGCCTTGAAAGGCATCAAACGGGTCATCCATCAACCTAGACCCCATGAGGACTATCTTCACAATGGAGTGAAGCGATTGAGTCCAAGTTGGCAGCTGCTCCAGCGGCCCTGCTAGAAATAGATTCTCGAGAAGCGGAGGAGGAGAGGACAAGAATTGAAGATGGAGAGGCTCATCGGTACCCACCGAGTGAAGGACCAGGGAGCGTAAATAGCTCATATTTTTTATAGCAGCACACAGCTGCTCTCCATCTTCTCTTCTGATGCGTCGAACGCCCAATTTTCTCAGCTGCGTCAAATACTGCAGCTCCCCCACCACACCATCGCCCTGGACGATGTCGAACAGAGCCAGCTTCACCAGGCCTGTCAATTTCCCGACACCAGGGGGAGCACTCACGCCCGGCTTGTTCGATAATTCGTACCATGCTGCAAGCGCAATGTCTCTCGATGTCTGACCTGGCGAGGTCGGACAGGAGACATGTAGATGTCGAAGACGGTGGAGATTGGTGACCTCGGCCGGCACTCTTGTGATCTGGGTGCCTCGGAGATCCAGCGTTTCCAGGTTGAGGAGCTTGCCCAGTGACTTTGGTAGACTAGCCAATTTAGTATCTCTCAGGCTCAAGTACCTGAGAAGACGACAGGAAGCGATCTGGCCTGAAAGGCTACCGACCTTGGTGCGGTCCAGATCCAGCATTCTCAGCATCGCGAATTTGTCAGAGAGGTCAGGGGAGGGGAATAGAATTGGATCACCTTGAATTGTAATGAAGAGGGAGCGGAGGCTGGAGCCGCAGAGCAGAGACGCCATTTTCCCATACGTTTCTGTACTCTTAACTGGCAGGCGCCGGATCTTGCGAGACGGTGGCTCCGGCGATGCCAGACCATTCTGGTTGTTGTTTCCGCCGTGCTGATCGTCACGGAGTGTGTAGGCGCTCTGCTCCATGCACTTGAATTTGAGGATTTCATGCATAAAGCCATGAACCTGGCAAATTTTGGTTGTGCGTCGAGGCGGGTCCAACACCAACACTTGAACCATGCTCCGGTTGGCGAGCTCTTTGAGGTAGTCCATGGCAACCTCCTCCTGTGCCCTGCCCTCGACTTTCTGCACGAATCCCTCAGCGATCCATATCCTCAACAGCCGTGTCTGTTTGATCTCCTGGAAGGCGCCGAAGCACAAGATACAGGGTTTGAGATGTGCTGGTAGATCATCATATCCAAGTGACAGGATCCTCTGCACGCTTGCCAGCCGGTCGTTGCGCTGGAGATCGGGGATGAGGCTATCTCCAAATCTGTTCCATTCGTACAGGGTCCGAGGCTTGCTTGCCAAAAGACCACCCACCGTCACGATGGCAAGCGGCAGACCTGCGCACCGCCTGACGATGCGCTCGGCTACATCCTTCAGATACGGCGGGCAGGCGAACTCCGCGCCGGCTCTGTCCTCCCGGAAGGCCCCCTTGCAAAAGAGGTCCCACGCGTCATCATATCGCAGATGCGGGAGCTGGTACACGGAGGTGAAGTAACCGCGACTGTTAATGTCGTAAGAGGCGATGTCGTGAATCTGAGAGGTTATCATCACCCTGCTGCCATTGTTGGAAACCGGAAATGCGCCCGAGATGCGTTCCCAGACACTCTTCTCCCTGACATCGTCGAGAATTATCATGTAGCTGTCGTTGCAGAGGAATTTTTTGAGCTGGTTCGCCAGCTGCAGCTCGCTCATGAATTCCAGCCCTTGGGGAAGGACCTGCTGCGGGAAAAGCTGGTATATGAGGCCGAGGAGCAGCCGGGAGTTGGACAGCTGGGAGACGCCGATCCATGCGCTGTATTGGAAGGTCCCTTTCACCTCTTCGTCCTCGAACAGGTTCAAGGCCATGGTGGTCTTACCCAAGCCACTCATGCCGACCACCGAGATGACGGTGAGCCGGGGCTCTCCATTGACCAACAAATCCTTCAGTTCTTCCCGGCTCTCCATGAAAACGAGATGGTCTTTGTCGAAGCAGGGAGCGGCCGATCGGACATCATTTCGGCTCTGCAAGTGGGTCAACGAGCCCGGCTGCGTCGGATACCTTGACCTTATCTCGTGCAGACGCTCCGCCTTGGCTTTGACCTCCTTGATCTCCCCGGCAATTTGATGGCGCCGCAGTAGCGTCATCAGGTAGTGGAGAGCTTTGCCCAAGAAGCCGCACCCGTCGTCTTCCTTCTTTGGGCGGGACTCCGAGGAAATGTGGAGCCTGAAGCTATCGATGCAGTCCTCCGTGTCGTAAGCCAGCTCTCTCACCTCGTCCACGCAGTTCTTGACTATGCTTGCTTCGCCCGTCGTCAGGAAGTTCTGCATGCCAATCAGCTCATACTCGATGTCCTCTACTTCTTTCCGCAAGCCTCCCAGGAGATTAGCTTCTTCTGATAGCATTGTCCCCACCTTCCCGAGAAGCAAGTTCAGTGCTTCTTCTGCCATCCTTCGCTTATTTTTCTCCTCTCTTTTTCCCTTCCCTCTCACTCTCCTTCTACAGTACCTCTAGATCTGCAATAAAACTTCATCAAAGGGTCTGGCCGCTTCATTCCCAGGGAGGCCGCTTCCAGCATCGTTCAGTCTTTTCTTTTTCTTTCTTTCTTTTTTTTTTTTTTGTCTTGACTCACTGTTGATTTCTTTACTCTAGCGTTCACCCCACGCGAGGTTAATCTCGTGCGTCAGAGTATCGATGCACCTCGATGAATATCCTGCACATTATTTGATTTTCATGGTCAGGATGCAAGTAGTTCGGGTTGTATCGGGTGAAAGAACGATGGATCTTCTTTCGCGACGACGCTAATCGCATCGCGCTTCACACAGATGTCAAAGCAATCCGAACCTCCCGTTCATCATCTGCGCAGATCTCGAAGTAAACATTATGCGATCCAACAGTTGACCGCTGGAAGGAGGGTGAATCGTTCTTTCGTGCGAAAGATACAATCCTTTCCTTGATGCAACTGCTTTACATCAACACGGAACCTCCGGCCGATTTTGTGGCGCGTTCAAGCGAAAGACGACGCCAAGTCATCGGCTTCACCGCCAGGACCTGACCCACCACTAATAATTCACAGAAAGAAGACGGAATCCTATAGAGATTTTAAAAAAAATAAAAAATAAAAAAAATATATATAAAAGGGATAGGGAGATAGGCCCGGTTTAGTTATCCCGTAGATTTTCATCCTATCAAATAATATTTAATTTAAAATACAAAATTTTTATAATCTTTTTATTTAAAGATAAATATGTTAATATAACATCATCAAGATCTCAGTTAATAAAAATGAAAATTTAAAGAAAGATCATGACTTTTTATTTTATTAATTATTATGAATCTACAAAAATAATTTTTAAATTTAATTAGATTTTTTTAAAAAAATATTTTTTAAATTTATAATTAATTGATTATGATATGAAATTTTAATTAACTGAACGAACACCTTGGCGTTACCGAGCGCTGGCAGAAAAAGACGCATCAGCTTTATATAAAAAAACAACATCGGCCAGTGTGCGGCGCTGGACCCGTTGTCGGTTGTCACAGATCATCGTGGCGTCCACTCTTTCTACCACTAGGTCTGCAAAGATGCTTCATTTAAAAAATAAAAAATAAAAAATAAAAATAAAAATAAACATCGCTAGTGCCCGGCGTGGACCCGGCTAGACAAGGGATTTTTTTTTTTTTTTCACCGGTTTACGGTCCGAATCGAACTAGCCTGACGGGACCCGATAAAAATAATTATATCGAGATTTATCCTTTTTTTTTTTTTTTTTTTACCATTTTTTTTTAAATAATATTTTTAATATAAATTTACTAAAATGAGATAGGCCAAAATAATTTTACCAAAACGTGACAGCCACATCAAAACTGCGTTCTCGTTAAATGAACCCCTCTTCATTAAATTTTAACATGATAAAATTTAAAAAAATATAATAAAATTTAAAATAATATAATAAAACTTAAAATAATATAATAAAATATTTAAAATAATATAATAAATTAAAAAATATTTAAAATAACATAACAAAATTATAATATATGATATATTTAAAATAATATAATAAAATTAAAAATTAAAATAATCAAAAAAGTTGCAAGTAAAGTAAAGTTGTAGGTCATACCAGCAATTTCATCTTATTTCTGCACTTTCATTTTTTTAAATAAAAAATTAAAAAATTAAAGTATATATAAATAAAATCATAAATTATTACTTTAATAATAATATAAAATATTATTATTATATTAAATATATTAAATATATTATAAATTATATTATAAAATTTTTATTATATTTTATAATATAATATAAAATTTATAATTTTATCGATGTCAATCTAGTCACCAATTCACCTACTGGGTCGGTACCAGTTCAACCATCAACCCGGTACTAATCCGGCCGCTGGTCCGGTCACCAGGTCGATACCAATTCGGTCGCTAGTCCGGTGCCAATTCGATTGGACTGGGACCAGACTGGCATCGGGTTACCAATCAAACTTGCATCAGCTAGCGATCGGACTGACAACCAGACTGGTATTGACCTAATGACCGGACCAGTGGTCGGATTAGTACCGGATTGACGGTTAAACCGGCGAATTGGCGATCGGACTGGCACTAACTAAATTATAAATTTTATGTTATATTATAAAATATTTATTATATTTCATAATATAATTTATAATTTATAATTTAATATATTATAATATATTTATTATAATATATATTATTTATTATATATTATAATAAATTTTATTTAATAATATTAATATTTTATATTATTATTAAGATAACAATTTCTGACTTTACTTATATATATTTTAATTTTTTTAATTTTTTATTTTAAAAATGAATGTACAAGAATAAAATGAATTTGTAGGTACGATTTATGACCTCACTCTACCGGCGACTTCTATTATTATTTTTATTTTTTAATTTAAATTTATTATTTTATATATTTTATATATTATAATTTTATTTTATTATTTTAAATATTTTAAATATTTTATGATGTTATTTTAAATTTTATTATATTTTTTAATTTTATTATGTTAAAATTCAAAGATATCCTCGTTAGAACGAAGATGCAGGTGCATCTCCTATCCAGTAGAGCCAAGTTATTTCAAATCATTCCAGTTTGACAAAATTTTATCAAAAAATATTATTTTAAAAAAATCCCACGGTTCTGCCTAACTCTCTCACTCTCCCTGTTCCACCCTACCTCTAGATCTGCAAAGATGCTTCAAAAAAAGGGCTGGCCACTTCATTCCAAAGGAGCCTTCCAGCTTTGTTCTGTCTTCTTTTTTTTTTTTTTTTTTTTCCTTGACCCTGGAGTTGACCCCACGCAAGGTTAATCGCGTCAGCTCGAATATGAATACATGTGGATGAATGTCCTCCACATTATTTGATTTTCACGATGACTAAAAAAATTATTCTTTTTTTTTAAAAAAAAAAAACTTCCCTATCTCTAACCGACTTGACGGGTATCCTTTCTTTCATTCTAAATTTAAAATTATTTAAAAATATTTTTTAAAAAAAAATTAAAAAAAATATTTTAAATTTTTCATTGCGCTATTTTTCCATCGCTACGAAAAACTTTGAATCCAAAAATATAATAAAGAAACATGACCAATATCATATCATATATAAACAGTAACATATAATTATCTTAAATATTAGATTATCTTTTTCTCTTTGCCATATGTAAAATTGATAGATCTGGTTAGTTAAAGCCCTAAAATACTATGCGAAGGAATATGTAGGTGAATTTTCTAATCTATTAAAGATGGTTTACTATATAGTATGTGTAATAAATGACATGAAATGAACGTCAAATTCTGATATATCATACTATACCAAAGCCCAAAAAATTAGAAGATTTTCGGTCATGAGTATCCAATGATGACAGAAGGGTTATGCTCAGGAATCACGAAACAACGAGATGAATGGATGAAATTTTGAATAATTACTAGCTTATTCCAAATGTTTTTTGAATTTATCTGGAATTTTAGACAAAACCAATAAAGCTAGATATAAGAAACTCGAAAAAAAAAGGATAAGTGTCACAAACTTTCTTTATTACATTTATAAAAAGAGAGTTGAAATTATTTATTCTCATTATTGAAATCCTTGATGTGCAAGGTAACCATAATAATAATATACCATAAATATCTTTTATTTAAAATTCAAAAATTAAATTTTGAATTCAAATCTTTGTTATAATTTTTTCTTATCTATTTTTCACTTGTTCTCTCTATTCAAATTCAAATTTCATATTTTAAGTTTGAATTAATGCTAGTATATTTTCTTTCTTATTTTTTCTCTTGTACATGCTATATGTTGCCGCTCCCGTCGTCGCGCCCGTGCCACGGATCCGCCGATCCCTCCTGACCGCCTGGCGAAGGAGCCTCCCTGGCTGCGTCTAACCTGCAAAAAAGGGATTAGAAGACCCTGACCGGGGATCCCGGCGAGGGAACTCCGACGGTCAAGTCAGTAGACGACGAGAAGGAACAGACTCTCCAGACGGACCCCCAAAAGGGTTCCAGACTTAGAGAGTTTACTGATGAGAGAGACGCTCTGGGGACCAGAATCTCGGCCGGGCCTCCTTGCCGAGCTCACGCCCAGCGATTCCCTCTCGGGATCACTGGTTTTCACTCTCCTGAGCGAGGCCTTTTGCCGCTGCTTCTCCTTTGTCCCCAGGCTTGTTTGCTTACCTTGTCGTCCCCAGATTCCTCCCTCTTTATCTCCTTTCGTCGTGCGCTTGTCTTTTCCTCCTGGGAGACTCCTCTCCTCCGTCCTCTTCTCTTTTCCCTTTTCGGTGAAGGGGGGCCAGGCGGCTTTCCGACCTCGTCCGCCGAGCCCAGCAGGGAAAAGGCAAATACAGAAGAGAAAAAGGGAGGGCGGCGCTGGTAAGGCGGCCGGTCAGGCCTCGGGCCCAGCGAGAGCGCTCTCTTTCCCAAGCATGGGCGCCATCCATCTATAGGGCCCGTTCTGTCAGAATCGTGCCCCTCGGCTATGGAACTTGTCGGGCCGATGCAAGTGATGTTCCGCGTGCCGCCGCCCTCCGTACGGGGCACCGTCTGGGATTCGTACGGCCCGAGGGATGGCCTCGGGGCCCGCGCCTCATCCCTGAGACCTTCTCCGTACGGGCGGCCTGGCCTCGGCCGGGGTGGACCCGTCTCCGGGGGCCACCTGGTGAAGAGCGAAGGACCAGCCGACCTCGGCCTAGGTGGACCCCTCCTGGGTGGACACCTGGCGAGGTGGCAGGAGGTCGCCTGGCCTCGGCCGAGGTGGACCCGTCTTCGGGGGCCACCTGGCGAAGAGCGAAGGACCAGCCGACCTCGGCCTAGGTGGACCCCTCCTGGGTGGACACCTGGCGAGGTGGCAGGAGGTCGCCTGGCCTCGGCCGAGGTGGACCCGTCTCCGGGAGCCACCTGGCGAAGAGCGAAGGACCAGCCGACCTCGACCTAGGTGGACCCCTCCTGGGTGGACACCTGGCGAGGTGGCAGGAGGTCGCCTGGCCTCGGCCGAGGTGGGCCCGTCTCCGGGAGGCCACCTGGCAAAGGGGAGAAGGACCAGCCGACCTCGGCCTAGGTGGACCCCTCCTGGGTGGACACCTGGCGAGGTGGCAGGAGGTCGTCTGGCCTTGGCCGAGGTGGGTCCGTCTCCGGGAGGCCACCTGGCGAAGGGCGAAGGGTCGGCCGACCTCGGCCCAAGCGAACCCCTCTTGGGTGAACACCTGGCGAGGTGCAGGAGGTCTCCTGGCTTTGGCCGACCTCAGTTAGGCGGACCCCTCCGGGCTTTGGCGCCATCGAGGTGGTAGAGGAACTCCGATCCGAGCTCGACCTCGGCGAGGGCAGTTTGCCTTAGAAAATTGCCGGGCGCTGTAGTCTTGCCGAACCTGGTCTTGAAGACGTGGCGCTGACTCGGCCGGAGAAACCTCCACGTGGCTCGATCGCATTCGGCGGTATCTGAGCCTCGCCACATCACTGTTACGGCCGTAACAGTTGCCCCCCAGCCCGCCGTTCCGTCGGGGCGTCGTATAACGGAACGTCGGGATTAAATGCGGACATGACGTGGGGAGGCGAAGATCTTGCATCATAATTGCCACGATCCTCGTCGCCGTGGCTCGATGCGGCTGAAAACCTATGGGGAGCCTCCATGCGTCGCCCACTTGCCCGCAATAAATGCGTCGCTTCGAGGCAGAGGCCGTTGCTCTGCTAACGAGGCGTCGGTGTCGGGCGTGCGCCCACGTGGCGATCGTCCAGTGGCCCGAGGCGGAATGACGGGTACGGCCGCTGTCCGCTGAGTTTGAAAGGGAGGGGACTTTCCAGAATGAGGCCTTTTCCCCTTGCTTCGTGGGCGGTTTGCTGCAGGCTAACTCCTGTTGCCCTGCGCTCGTCTGGCGTATTTTCGGTGAGTGCCTTCATCTTCTCCGGCTCCCCTCCTCTTTCTTTTTCTTTTCTCTTTGATCCTCCGTCCTTCTCTTTTCCATGGCGCGCCGTCGCCATGTCTCTTCCAACCCGGACGAGGCCGGTCCATCCCAGCCGAGGACTCCATCTTCTTCCTCCTCAGATGAGGAGACGATCCCGGAGGAGATCCGCCGGCGTCTGCAACCCGGGGGTGTCACCATCGGCATCCCTAGGGAGATCCGGTCTCCTCCATTTGCTCCTGCCGTGCCCCTCCGTTCTCTTCCTGCTCCACCTCTTCTTCCCGCCGGTCCCTCCGGTCATGCTTCCACCATGACCGAAGGCGATCTTTCTCTGCTCCGGAATGCTTACGGTATCCCGGGATCCATTCGTCTGTCTGTTCCGCGGTCCGGGGAGCGCGTCACCATGAGTGGCCCCGGCCGCATAGCCTTCTACGAAGACTTCCTCCTTGGGGGTCTTCGGTTTCCTCTGCATCCCTTCTTGCTTTCTTTTCTCAGCCATTTCCGGCTTGTCCCGGCCCAGCTGGCTCCCAATGCCATCCGGGTCATCTTCTCTTTTATAGTTTTTGTCACTTCCACGGGTTCGTTGCCCGTTTCTCCCTCTTCAGGGCCATGTTCACCCTGAAGAAGTGCTCCACCGATGACGGCTGGTGGTATATTTCGCCCCGGCCCAGGTGTCTCCAGTTCGACATCCCTTCCTCGGTCAAGGGCTGGAAGAGCCGGTTTTTCTTCGCCTCAGTCGAAGATGTCGACTGGGCCTGGAGTGAACCGGACCGGACTCCGAACCGGAACTCTCGGGTTGAGTCGGCGGACCAGGAGGCCTATTCCCAGCTCCTGAGCGACGTGGTCCCGGCACTCGACGTTCTGCTTTCGGAGCAGAATCTTTTTGAGGTCGGGATCAGTCCCATCCGCGAGATGGGTGAGATTCGGCCCTACTTTGACTCCCCCTCCCTTTTTCTTCGTGACCGAGCCGGCTGACCTTCTGTTCTTTTGTATTGCAGGAATGAAGTTTTCACTGGAGAGCCTTTTGGAGGGCGCAGCCCGGAGAGATGTCGTCGAGGTGGATGAGCCCGCGGCGAAGAGGGCTCGCACGGAGGCGAGCCAGGAGGTCATGACGGCGACCGTGCCCAGCCCGATGGCCGCCGCTCCCCCGCCCAGGTTGCCTCAGGGCGGGGCCGCCGACGCCTCGGTTGCGCGACCTGGTGGCGCCGCCGCTGAGAGGGCTCCACCGCCTGCAGCTCCGTCCAGCGCCGGTCCCGTCGTCGCCGCTGCCTCGACAGCGCAGCCGGTGGCCACCGCCGGCCCGTCGACCGTGGAATCAGCTGAGGGGGCGGCCGGCGCAGGAGCCGGCCTGACAGCTCCGGCACCGGTGATCACCCACCGGGACTCGGTCATCCGCGACAAAGGGCTCGCGGAAAAGATCATGGAGTACGCCTCCACCGCCCGGGACCGCCGAGCCCGGGGCGGCCGGGACTACGCAGATGCTTTGCTCGGGATTCTCCCGCAGCTCTTCACGGTAAGCCCGAGCTTCTTCTTTTCTGTTCTTTCAAGATCTAACTTCTTTTCTCCTGACCTGGTTTATTTTCGTTGGTGCAGATCGGGAATGACGTTCACCTACTGAGGAACTTCCTCGTAGGGAACGCTAAAAGGGACGCCGAGAAGGAGTTGAAGCTCGGCAAGCTCGCGGCCGACGTCAAAGACCTCATGGAGAAGGGGGTCGAGCTGCGAGCCAACAACCAAGCCCTCCAGTCCGACCTGGCGCGTTCCGAGGGGTGGAACAAGGAGCTGGAGGCCTCCTTGTCGGAGGAGAGGATCTCCTACCAGCGCCGCACGGAGGAGGACGCGGCGGAGAAGGCTCGCCTGCAGGCCCACTCCCAGTGGCTGGAGCGCCAGTTGGAGGAGGCCCGGCGAGATGCGAGCACGGCGAAGGACCGGAGTGCGTACATCAACGGACTCCTGGAGGCCGTGAAGCGGGAGGCGCAGGAGGTCGTCCCGAAATTCCGGGCATCCGACGAGTACACGTCGGAGGTCCGGGAGGCCACCGTGGACTCCTTCCTGAAGGGGTTCCGGATGTGCCGGGAGAAGGTGGGGGCCTTCTTCCCCGAGCTCGATCTTAGCGGGGTGGTGATCGGAGGCAGGAGGCAAGGAGTCGAGAGCAGGGCCTCCGGTGCGGCCGACGCAACCCCTGCGGCGCCGTCGACTAGCGAAGCTGTGGCTCCGGAGAAGCCCCAAGAGCCGGCCGCCGCCGAAGTCGAGGATGCAGCGCCTGCGCCCCCGGCAGAGGGCTCCGACCCTGCACCACACTGAGCCCGGCGCCTTCTTACCTGCTTTCGTCGTCGTAGTCGTGTTTTTTCCTTTTTCCTTTTCTTCTTTGGGGACTCCCGGGCTGTAGGGACTCCCAGCTTGTACTGGCCACTTGTATTAATGAAAGCCTTAGTTTGACAAAACCTCGAGTTCTCCTCTTTTTTTTTTTTTTTTTTTTTTTTTTTGAGATGTTGGTATGGAATGCTGAAACGATCGCAGGCCCGGTCCTTCCATTGCTCAAATCGAAGGTTGGGGCCTCCCGGATCGCATGGCGGCAGAGTAGGCCTTAAGCGGGCCCATCTTTGGGATCGCCTTCATACTTGCGCAGGCGACGTGGTTTCTGCACCGCTTCCAGGCCGAAGCCTAGGATCTCCGGACTGAGCTCGATGCCGCAGGCTTTCTCAAGCCTTGCGCGGCTTGCCGAGCTGTTCTCCGGACTTTCGTGGGTGAACTGGGTCCCGTGCCACCTTCCGGGCCGAAGCCCAGGATCTCCGGACTGAGCTCGATGCCGCAGGCTTTCTCAAGCCTTGCGCGGTTTGCCGAGCTATTCTCCGGGCTTGCATGGGCGAACTGGGTTCCGCGCCACCTTCCAGGCCGATGCCCAGGATCTCCGGACTGAGCTCGATGCCGCAGGCTTTCTCAAGCCTTGCGCGGCTTGCCGAGCTGTTCTCCGGGCTTTCGTGGGTGAACTGGGTTCCGCGCCACCTTCCAGGCCGAAGCCCAGGATCTCCGGACTGAGCTCGATGCCGCAGGCTTTCTCAAGCCTTGCGCGGCTTGCCGAGCTGTTCTCCGGGCTTTCGTGGGCGAACTGGGTTCTGCGCCGCCTTCCAGGCCGAAGCCCAGGATCTCCGGACTGAACCCGATGCCGTAGGCTTTCTTGTCGAAGTGAGAAGGGAGTGTTTGAAGTGGGGGAACTTTATTACAGGAGCAGGGAACCTTACATTACTGATAGTACATCCTCAGGTTCGAGGCGTTCCACGTCCGGGGGAACCTGGCACCTCCCAATTCCTCCAAGTAGTATGCGCCATGAGGGAGGGCCTCTGCCACCTGATATGGGCCTTCCCAGTTGGGTGAGAGCTTGCCGCATTCCCGTGGCTGGGAAGCTTCAGCGCGCCGGAGGACCAAGTCTCCGGGACGGAAAACCTTCGGCCGCACTCGGGAGTTGTAATACCTGGCCACGCGTTGCCTATACGCCGCCATTCGAATTCGGGCTTTGTCCCTCGTTTCCTCGAGAAGGTCAAGGTTGAGCATCATCCTGGCTGGGTTTTCTGTCTCGTCATATTGCTCCACACGCAGTGTGGGTAGGCTGAGCTCGATCGGGATGACTGCCTCGGCTTCGAAGACGAGGTTGAACGGGGTTTCGTCGGTAGCCGTCCTCGGGGTGGTGTGGTATGCCCAGAGGACGCTGGGGAGCTCGTCGGCCCACATGCCCTTGGCCTGGTCCAGCCGCGTGCGGAGGCCCTGAAGAATGGTCCTATTCGTGACTTCGGCCTCCCCATTGGTCTGGGGGTGCACCACCGAGGTAAAGCGATGCTTGATGCCGAGGTCGCTGCAGAATTCTTTGAACTCCCGGCAGTCGAACTGGCGCCCGTTGTCAGTGACCACGGTGTGGGGGAGGCCGAAGCGGCAGACGATGGACTTCCAAAAGAACTTAGCGACGTTTGCTTCGGTGATCCTCGCCAAGGGTTCGGCCTCGACCCACTTCGTGAAGTAATCGATGGCCACTATCAAGAACTTCCGCTGTCCAGACGCCTGCGGGAATGGGCCCAGGAGGTCCATCCCCCACTGGGCGAACGGCCAGGGGGCTGAGAGCTGGGAGATTGGGTTGGAGGGCTATCGTTGCACCGTGGCGTGACGCTGGCACCGGTCGCATTTCTTCACGAAGTCGGCGGCGTCTTCCTTCATCGTCTCCCAGAAGTAGCCCTGACGGAGGGCCTTGTATGCCAATGCCCTGCCCCCCACGTGGTTCCCGCAGACGCCTTCGTGAATCTCCTGGAGCACAAGCTTGGCTTCCATGGGTCCTACGCACTTGAGGAGGGGGTAGGAGTAGGATCTTCGATACAACTGCCCGTCCATCAGGACGAACCGCACGGCCTTCTTCCTGATGAGGCGAGCCGCCTCGCGGTCCTCCGGCAGGGTGCCATTGGTGATGTATGTGGCATACTTGTCTATCCAGCTGGGTTCATGGCCGACCTGGTGGACCTCCACCGGTGCCTCGAGGCTTGGGATCTCAAGGCGCTCCACATGGGCACCTCCCAGCATCGTGTTCGGCAGGGTCGCCAGTCGAGAGAGAGCATCCGCGCGGGCGTTCTCCCCGCGGGGGATATGGAAGATGTTGAAGCGTCGGAATCTGGACGCGCCCTCCTTGACGAGCTCCAAGTATTTCGCCATTTGGGGATCATGTGCGACGTACTCCCCGGACACCTGTCCTGCCACGAGCTGGGAATCAGTGAAAGCCTTGAGGTTGGTTACGCCCAGCTCGCGGGAGACTCTCAGTCCGGCAAGGAGTGCTTCGTACTCCGCCTGGTTATTTGTCACGGGGAATTGGAAACGGAGTGCGCATTCGGCGACGACCCCGTTGCTGTTGGCAAGGATGAGCCCAGCCCCGCTCCCGCCGGAGTTTGAGGCTCCGTCTACATGGAGGATCCAGGCGTCCTCTCCGGGCTCGTCGGTGCCTATCTCCATCGACTGGCCTGAGGGGCCTTCCTCGGGCTCCTTGTCCAAGCCTGCACATTCGACCAAAAAGTCGGCTAGCACCTGTGCCTTCATGGCCGACCTCGGCCTGTACGTAATGTCAAACTCGTTGAGCTTTAGTGTCCACTTCGCCAATCGTCCCGAAGTATCGGGTCGGCTGAGCACAGCTTTCAGCGGTTGATCCGTCAGGACAGCGATGGGGTGCGCTTGGAAATAGGGCCTGAGACGTTGGGCAGACACTATTAGCGCAAACACGAGTTTCTCGGGCCGAGAATACCTAAGCTCCGCGTCTCGAAGAAGCTTGCTGGTATAGTACACCGGTCGCTGGGCCCCCTGGCTGTCGGTTCGAACCAAGACTGAGCTGACGGCTTCCGGGGTAACCGCTAGGTAGAGGATAAGCTCCTCTCCCTCCTCGGGCCTAGACAGCAACGGTGGCAATGCGAGGGTCTTCTTCAGCTCCTCGAAGGCCTGCTGGCATTCCTCAGTCCAAGCAAAGTCATTCATCTTCCTCAGTACCTTGAAGAAGGGACGGCAGCGGTCCGCCGACCTGGAGATAAAACGGCTGAGGGCCGCAACTCGGCCGGTTAGTTGCTGCACTTGCTTCTTGGAGGCGGGCTGCTCCATATCCAGGATGGCCTGGACCTTCTCCGGGTTGGCCTCGATTCCTCTTTGGGTCACCATAAATCCTAGGAATTTCCCAGCGGAGATGCTAAAGGCGCACTTCGCCGGGTTCAGCTTCATCTGATGGCGTCGGAGGTTGCCGAACGTCTCCGCCAAGTCAGCCACGTGGTCCGACTCGGGTTTGCTCATTACCAGCATGTCGTCCACGTACACCTGCATGTTGCGGCCGATCTAGTCTTTGAAAATTCTATTGACCAGGCGCTGGTACGTTGCCCCCGCGTTCTTGAGGCCAAATGGCATCATCCTGTAGCAAAAAGTTTCGCGGTCAGTTATGAAGGCGGTGCGCTCTTCGTCCTCCGGGCTCATTTGGATCTGGTTGTATCCGGAGAAGGCGTCCATGAACGACAGGAGGCGATGCCCCGAGGTGGTGTCGACCAGCTTGTCGATCTTTGGAAGAGGGAAGCTGTCCTTTGGGCAAGCTCGGTTGAGGTCGGTGTAATACACACAGATCCTCCACTTACCACTACTCTTTCTTACCATGACCACGTTTGCCAGCCAGCTGGGGTACTGGACCTCCCGCACAAAACCGGCGGCGAGGAGCTTCTCCACTTCCTCGTTGATCGCCTTCTGCCTTTCCATGGCGAAGCTTCTCTTCTTCTGGCGGACCGGGCGGCAATTTGGGTCCACGTTTAGCCTGTGCATGATGACCTCGGGCGGGATGCCCGGCATGTCAGCTGCTGACCAGGCGAACACGTCAGCATTCGCGCGGAGGAACTCCAGCAGGCGGGTCCGTTCTTCTTCGGGGAGCTGGGCCCCGACCTGCACCGTCTTTAGGGGATCCGACCCGAGGGGAAAAATCAGCAGGCGCTCTACGGGCCCTCCCCTGGGTTCCTTCTCTGTTACGTCGAGGTCATCGATATTGGGGGCGAGCTCCGCGCCCGGGTGCCCGGGACCGTCTGGAGATAGAGCGGGACTGGCTGGGTCGTCCCCTTCATCTCCCCGAGCCCGGAAGGCGTGGGGAACTGTACCAACAGCCTTCTCGTGGAGATGGTGGCGTCCAGTTGGTTGAGCCCGGGACGCCCGAGAATGGTGTTGTAAGGCGAGGGGAGCCTGACGACGGTAAATGTTATTAGGACGGTCGCCTGCCGGGGTGGGGATCCGGCGGTGACCGGGAGAGTGATCTCCCCCTCGACCCCCACGGAGTCCCCCGTAAAACCTACCAGGGGGTGTGCACCGGTTTCAGCTGATCGGGGGACAAGTTCATCCGAGAGAAAGCATCGTAAAAAAGTACATCAGCCGAGCTTCCACTATCCACCATGATTCGATGTACAGGATGCTTCGCGATGGTCATCTCGACCACCACGACATCGTTGTTTACATTATCATTAGCTTCCCCCCCCTTGGGGGGGATTACATTCTCCGGGTTCCCGACTTCCCGGGCTATCTTCATCGCTCGACCAAACCCGCGCGAGATCATGCCCACGGGCTTCTCCGTTGGGCGGTTGTCGATCGCAAGGATGGGCGGTAAGGTCGCGAGTGGCTGCCCTTCAGAGGGGGCCTCGTTCTTGACGAACTTCCTGAGGTAACCCCTCCTAATCACCTCCTCGATCTTCCGCTTCAGGTGGCGACACTCCTCTGTGTCGTGCCCGTGCTCGCGATGGAACTGGCAGTACTTCGATTTATCCCGGACGGCTCTCGGGTTCTGAGGAGGAGGTCGGCGGAGGTAGCGCTCGCCCTCGATTTCCATGAGGATCTTCGTCCGAGGTGCGAGGAGAGGGGTGTACCTCCGCTCGGGAGTGGCCTCGCCCCTCGGCCTTGGATTCGGGCAAGGGTTGGCAGATGGCCCGGGCTTCCGAACTCCCGGGGTTTCTCTCGGGGGTGGCCTCTTCGGAGTCTTCCCGTCCAACTCTCGACGGGTGCGGTCGGCCTCCTCCGCCCGGATGTACTTGTGGGCACGGAGGAGGAGCTCGGAGTACGTCCTGGGTGGCTTCTTGTCCAGGAAGTAGGTCAGGCGGGACGTCTTGAGCCCGCGCTTCAAAGCCAGCATGGCGACGGGTTCGTCCAAGCTGTAGATCTCCAGAGCTGCGGTTTTGAACCGGGTGATGTAGTCCCGGAGCAGCTCCTGGTCCTGCTGGCGGATGGAGAAGAGGCTGTCCACCTCTCTCGGTACCTTTCGACAAGCGTCGAAGTGTGCCACGAACCTTCTTTCCAGCTGATGGAAGGAGCAAATGGATCCGGGCTCGAGGCGGGTGAACCAGACTCGAGCGGCCTTCCAGAAGGTTGCCGGGAAGGCAATGCACAGAAGAGCGTCGGTGGCACCCTGGACCCTCATGAGAGCTTTATAGCTCTCCAAATGGTCCAGGGGGTCGGTGGTCCCGTCGTAGGGATCCACCTGCGGCATGCGGAACCGTTTCGGGATCGGTTTCGCCTGGATTTCTTCAAAGAAAGGGGGGCGGGAGTCGTAGCCCGCCGGGTCTGCCGACGAGTTCTGCCAGGTCGGCAAATCGGCGGGCGAACTCCGCCAGCTTGCGCTCATGCTCCTCCAGGCGCCTTTCGGCCTGGCGCCTGATGGCTTCGTCGGTGGAGTCTTCCACCGAGGCTGCCGGTGAAGGGGGCGCCGGTCGGTCTCGGCGTGAAGTCAGGCCTCAGCATCGCTTGCTGCGATGCACCGTTTCGGCCTCGTCGGCCGGGGATCGACTCTCGCGATCCTCCGAACCGGAGTAGTTTCTTTTTGCGGGAGCTTGGTGGCTCCCCCGGGGGTTGGAGACGGCCCTCGGATGGGATGGCCTGCCCTGGATGGAGCGTAGGCTCCCACGCTGCCCCGCGGCTCGGGCCGCGGGGGTCCCTGGCTGCGGCTGCGTGGCCAGGGACCGCTACTGATGCTGAAGCTGCCGGACCGCCGAGGTCAAGGTCTGCAGCTGCTGGATGACAACCGCAAGGGGTCCGTCCGTTGGGGTAGGCTGTGGTGGAAGAGGAGGGGGAGCTGGAAGCTCCCTCTCCGGGCTGCGGGCCCCTGGAGGGGAGTGAACCTCCCCCACGCGGCTGGTGGACGCCTCGCGGCCATGAGTGACCACCATTAGTCAGAGGGCGCGACACCTGCAGAAAGCTGGCCCCCGCTCGGGTTTGGTGTCCTGCCCCCTTTCTTGGCGTGCCAATCTGTTGCCGCTCCCGTCGTCGCGCCCGTGCCACGGATCCGCCGATCCCTCCTGACCGCCTGGCGAAGGAGCCTCCCTGGCTGTGGCTAACCTGCAAAAAAGGGGTTAAAAGACCCTGGCCGGGGATCCCGGCGAGGGAACTCCGACGGTCAAGTCAGTAGACGACGAGAAGGAACAGACTCTCCAGACGGACCCCCGAAAGGGTTCCAGACTTAGAGAGTTTACTGGTGAGAGAGACGCTCTGGGGACCAGAATCTCGGCCGGGCCTCCTTGCCGAGCTCACGCCCAGCGATTCCCTCTCGGGATCACTGGTTTTCACTCTCCTGAGCGAGGCCTTTTGCCGCTGCTTCTCCTTTGTCCCCAGGCTTGTTTGCTTACCTTGTCGTCCCCAGATTCCTCCCTCTTTATCTCCTTTCGTCGTGCGCTTGTCTTTTCCTCCTGGGAGACTCCCCTCCCCCGTCCTCTTCTCTTTTCCCTTTTCGGTGAAGGGGGGCCAGGCGGCTTTCCGACCTCGTCCGCCGAGCCCAGCAGGGAAAATGCAAAGACAGAAGAGAAAAAGGGAGGGCGGCGCTGGTAAGGTGACCGGTCAGGCCTCGGGCCCAGCGAGAGCGCTCTCTTTCCCAAGCGTGGGCGCCATCCATCTATAGGGCCTGTTCTGTCAGAATCGTGCCCCTCGGCTGTGGAACTTATCGGGCCGATGCAAGTGATGTTCCGCGTGCCGCCGCCCTCCGTACGGGGCACCGTCTGGGATTCGTACGGCCCGAGGGATGGCCTCGGGGCTCGTGCCTCTTTCCTGAGACCTTCTCCGTACGGGCGGCCTGGCCTCGGCCGGGGTGGACCCGTCTCCGGGGGCCACCTGGCGAAGAGCGAAGGACCAGCCGACCTCGGCCTAGGTGGACCCCTCCTGGGTGGACACCTGGCGAGGTGGCAGGAGGTCGCCTGGCCTCGGCCGAGGTGGACCCATCTTCGGGGGCCACCTGGCGAAGAGCGAAGGACTAGCCGACCTCGGCCTAGGTGGACCCCTCCTGGGTGGACACCTGGCGAGGTGGCAGGAGGTCGCCTGGCCTCGGCCGAGGTGGACCCGTCTCCGGGGGCCACCTGGCGAAGAGCGAAGGACCAGCCGACCTCGGCCTAGGTGGACCCCTCCTGGGTGGACACCTGGCGAGGTGGCAGGAGGTCGCCTGGCCTCGGCCGAGGTGGGCCCGTCTCCGGGAGGCCACCTGGCAAAGGGGCGAAGGACCAGCCGACCTCGGCCTAGGTGGACCCCTCCTGGGTGGACACCTGGCAAGGTGGCAGGAGGTCGTCTAGCCTTGGCCGAGGTGGGTCCGTCTCCGGGAGGCCACCTGGCGAAGGGCGAAGGGTCGGCCGACCTCGGCCCAGGCGGACCCCTCCTGGGTGAACACCTGGCGAGGTGCAGGAGGTCTCCTGGCTTTGACCGACCTCAGTTAGGCGGACCCCTCCCGGCTTGGGCGCCATCGAGGTGGTAGAGGAACTCCGATCCGAGCTCGACCTCGACGAGGGCAGTTTGCCTTAGAAAATTGCCGGCGCTGTAGTCTTGCCGAACCTGGTCTTGAAGACGTGGCGCTGACTCGGCCGGAGAAACCTCCACGTGGTTCGATCGCATTCGGCGGTATCTGAGCCTCGCCACGTCACTGTTACGGCCGTAACACTATATATATTGTATACATATTTAAAAAAATCTTTAAAAAATCAAGTGAGATTTTGGCTATCTTATTCTATTTCTTACAAGATATCAGAGCTCTTCTGCTCTCAAGCTTATGATCCTATCGATATAGCCCTCCTTCCCATCCCTTGCAATATGACCACCACTTTTGATCCACCCGTCTTCAATATCATGTCCTCATCTCTCAAACTCACTAGCGATAACTACTTACTATGGGAGGCACAATGTCTTCCTTTACTTTAAAGTTGTGATCTGATTGGGTTGATCGATGGAAGTGACCCTTGCCCACCATGGCACCTTCCTGCTCCAACGGTGACACAAACGACATCGATGATGACATTTGAAGCCCCTCCTTTGGTTCCTAACCTGGCATACCTGTTTTGGGTTAAGTGAGACTAGCAGGTTATGACATGGCTCATCGCGTCCCTCTCCAAGTCCTTGCTACCCTTCATTATCGACCTTGACTCTTCTCACACCATGTGGGATATCCTTACTAGAGTGTTCGAGTCTCAATCTCGAGCACATCTCCTGTAGCTACAGACTGGGCTACAATGCCTTAGGCACGGTACAAGCACCCTCCCCAACTACATCCAAAGAGCTAAGGTGATAACCGACTACATGGTAGCTATTGAGCATCCCATCTCTTCTACAGACTTGATACTTCAAGTGCTTGCAGTGCTAGGATCCGAGTTCTACTCCATCATGGCCATACTTGCAAGTACCGAAGGCTTCTCTCTTGATGAACTTCTAGCCCATCTCATGGCTCATGAGAACCTCCTTCAACATCAAGTACCACTATACTCAGATGCCCCATTTCCTATTGTACACTAAGTCTCACAAGGGCATGGTCCATCCCATCAACCTGCTAATCCATGATAGATGCTACAAAACTACCCAACTTCTAACCAAGGGTGCTCGGGTGGAGGTTACGGATGCAACCGTGGGTGCTCTCACTAGTGTCAAGGACTCCGGTGTCAGCTATGTTGTGAACGTGGCCACTTTATTGCGAATTGCCCGCAATGCTTCAACCCCAACTTTCATAGAGTTACTCGCAATAATGGCCAGCACAAGTCTCTACTACCGTGTTCAACACCACCATAGAACGAAACGGCACCACCTTAACCTCCTGGTATCCAGATTCGGGTACCACCAATCATGTGATGCTGGACTACAACCAACTCAACAGTGCGACTCCATATAGGGTGCTGATCTTCTCCATATTGGCAATGGTGCAGGTTTGTCAATAATTCATATAGGCTATGCTACAATTTCATATTCTTTATGTCCTTTATCTCTCACTAATCTTCGCGCATACCTACTGTCACTTACAATCTCTTGTCTGTGCATCAGTTTTCTAAAGATAATTGTTGCCGCTCTCGCCGCCGCGCCTGTACCTCGGATCAGCCGATCCTTCCTGACCGCCTGGCGAGGGAGCCTCCCTTCCCGCGGAGAACCTGCAACAAAGGGGTTAGAGGACCCTGGCCGGGGATCCCGGCGAGGGAGCTCCGACGGTCAAGTCAGTAGACGACGAGAAGGAACAGACTCCCCAGCCGGACCCTCTAAAGGGTTCCAGACTTAGAGAGTTAACTGGTGAAGGAAACGCTCTGGGGACCAGAATCTCGGCTGGGCCTCCTTGCCGAGCCCACGCCCAGTGTTCCCCTCTCGGGATTTCTGGTTTTTTCCTCGGACCAAGGCCTTGTACCGGTGCTTTCTCCTTGTTCCCAGGCTAATTGGCTTACCTTGTCGTCCCCAGATCCTTCCCTCTTTATCTTCCCTCGTC
This sequence comes from Areca catechu, assembly GCA_021397845.1. Classification (NCBI taxonomy): domain Eukaryota; kingdom Viridiplantae; phylum Streptophyta; class Magnoliopsida; order Arecales; family Arecaceae; genus Areca; species Areca catechu. Next base: position 11,391,784 of record CM038041.1, read on the forward strand.
GTGCGTTTGTCTTTTTCCTCCTCGGAAGCTCCCCTCCCCCGTCCTCTTCTCTTTCCCCTTTTTGGTGAAGGAGGCCAAGCGGCTTCCTGACCTCGTCCGCCGGGCCCAGCAGGGAAAAGGCAAAGACAGAAGAGAGAGAGGGGGGGGCGGCGCTGGCAGGGCGGCCGGTCAGGCCTCGGGCTCCGTGAGAGCGCTCTCTTCCCCAAGCACGGGCGCCATCCATCTATGGGGCCTGTTTCATCAGGATCGGGTCTCTCGGCTGCGGGTCCTGCCGGGCCGACGCAAGTGATGTTCCGCGTGCCGCCGCCCTCCGTACGGGACGCCGTCTGGAATTCGTACGGCCCGAGGGACGGCCTCGGGGCCCGTCTCTCTCCCTGGGGCCCTCTCCGTGCGAGCGGTCTGACCTCGGTTGAGTTGGACCCATCCCCGGGGGCCAACTGGCGAGGGGCAAGGGATCAGTCGACCTTGCTTAGGTGGACCCCTCCTGGGTGGACACCTGGCGAGGCGGCAGAAGGTCGCCTGGCTTCGGCCGAGGTGGGCCCATCTCCGGGCGACCACCTGGCGAAGGGCGGAGAATCAGCCGACCTCGGCTTAGGTGGACCCCTCCTGGGTGGACACCTGGCGAGGCGGCAGGAGGTCGCCTGGCTTCGGCCGAGGTGGGCCCGTCTTCGGGCGGCCACCTGGCTAAGGGCGAAGAGTCAGCCGACCTCGGCTTCGGTGGACCCCTCCTGGGTGGACACCTGGTGAGGCGGAAGGAGGTCGCCTGGCTTCGGCCGAGGTGGGCCCGTCTCCGGGCGGCCACCTGACGAAGGGCGGAGAGTCAGCCGACCTCGGCTTCGGTGGACCCCCCCTGGGTGGACACCTGGCGAGGCGGCAGGGAATCGCCCGACCTTGGCCGACCTCACTTAGGCGGACCCCTCCGGGCCCGGGCGCCAATGAGGTGGTAGAAGAACTCCGAGCCGAGCTCGACCTCGGCGAGGGCGGTTTGCCTTAGACAGTCGTCGGGCGGTGTAGTCTTGCCGATCCTGGCTTTGAGGACGTGGCGCTGACTCTGCCGGGGAAACTTACACGTGGCTTGCTCGTATTCGGCGATACCTGAGCCTGGCCACGTCACTGTCACGGCTGTAACAGTTGCCCCCCAGCCCGCCATTCCGTCGGGGCATCGCAGAACGGAACGTCGGGATTAAATGCGGACATGACGTGGAGAGGCGAAGATCTTGCATCATAATTGCCACGATTCTGGTCGCCGTGGCTCGATGCGGCTGAAGACCTATGGGCAGCCGTCACGCGTTGCCCACTTGCTCGTAATTAATGCGTCTCTTCGAGGCAGGGGCCGTTACTCTGCTAACGAGGCATCGGTGTCGGGCGTGCGCCCACGTGGTGACCATCCAGTGGCCTGAGGCGGAATGACGGGTACGGCTACTGTCGGCTGAGTTTGAAAGGGAGGGGACTTCCCAGAACGAGGCCTTTTCCCTTGCTTCGTGGGCGGTTTGCTGCAGGCTAACAACTCCTGTTGCTCGCGCTCGTCTGTGCATTTTCGGTGAGTGCCTCCTTCTTCTCCTCTAGCCCCCCTCCTTCTCTCTCATTTCCTTTCCGATCTTCTTGTCCTTTCCTTTTCTATGGCGCACCGTCGCCATGTCTCTTCCAACCCGGACGAGGCCGGTCCATCCCGGCCGAGGACTCCATCTTCTTCCTCCTCAGATGAGGAGACAATCCCGGAGGAGGTCCGCCGGCGTCTGCAACCCGGGGGTGTCACCATCGGCATCCCCAGGGGGATTCGGTCCCCCCCGGTTGCACCTGCCGTGCCCCTCCGTTCCCTTCCTGCTCTGCCTTCTCTTCCTGCTCCGCCTTCTCTTCCTGCCGGTCCCTCCGGTCATGCCTCCACCATGACCGAAGGTGATCTTTCTCTGCTCCGAGACGCCTATGGCATCCCGGGGTCTATTCGTCTGTTTGTCCCGCGGTCCGGGGAGCGTGTCACCATGAGTGGCCCCGGCCGCATCGCTTTCTACGAAGACTTCCTCCTTGGGGGTCTTCGGTTTCCTCTGCATCCTTTCTTTCTTTCCTTCCTCAGCCACTTTCGGCTCGTCCCGGCCCAGCTGGCTCCTAATGCCATCCGGGTCATCTTCTCCTTCATTGTTTTCTGCCACTTCCACGGGTTCGTTGCCCATTTTTCTCTCTTCAGGGCCTTGTTCACCCTGAAGAAGTGCTCCACCGATGACGGCTGGTGGTACATTTCATCCCGGCCTAGGTGTCTCCGGTTCGACCTCCCTTCCTCGGTCAAGGGATGGAAGAGCCGGTTTTTCTTCGCTTCGGTCGACGACGTCGACTAGGCCTGGAGTGAACCGGACCGGACCCCGAACCGAAACTCCCGGGTCGAGCCGGCGGACCAGGAGTCCTATACCCAGCTCCTGGGCGACGAGGTCCCGGCGCTCGAGGTTCTGCTTTCTGAGCAGAATCTTTTTGAGGCCGGTATCAGTCCCATCCGTGAGACTGGTGAGATTTGGCCCCGCATTGACCTCTGCCCCCCCCCCTCTCTTCATAACCGAGCCGGCTGACTTTCTGTCTCTTTTGTCTTGCAGGGATGAAGTTTTCATTGGAGAACCTCTTGGAGGGGACGGCCCAGCGGGATGTCGTGGAGGTAGACGAGCCCGCAGCGAAGAGGGCTCGCACGGAGACGAGCCGGGAGGTCGTGGCGGCGACCGCGCCCGCCCGGTTGCCGTCATTTCCCCGCCCAGGCCACCTCAGGGCGGGGTCACTGATACTTTGGCCACGCGACCTGGTGGCGCCGCAGAGAGAGCTCCAGCGTCTGCCGCTCCGCCCATCGCCGGGCATGTCATTCTGCCAGCTCGACAGCACCGCCTGTGGCGATCGCCGGCCCGTCGGTTGCGGCTTCGACTGAGGGGGCAGCTACCGCAGGGACCGGCCCGAAGGCCCCGGCGCCGGTGATCACCCACCGGGACTCGGTCATCCTCGATAGGGGGCTGGCGGAGAAGATGATGGAGTACGCTTCCACCGCCCGGGACAGCCGAGCTCGGGGCGGCCGGGATTATGCGGACGCGCTGCTCGGCATCCTTCCGCAGCTCTTCACGGTAAGCCCGAGCTTCTTCCTTTTCTTTTTTCCTATCTCGAGACTTACCTGCCTTTGCTCTGACCTGTGTCGCTTTTGCCATTGCAGATCGGGAACGACGTCCTCCTACTGACGAATTTCCTCGTAGGGAACGCCAAGAGGGACTCCGAGCGGGAGCAGAAACTTGGCAAGCTCACGGCCGACGTCAAGGACTTAATGGAGAAGGGCGCCGAGCTGCGAGCCGACAAGCAGGCCCTCCAGTCCGACCTGACACGTTCCGAGGAGCGGAACAGGGAGTTGGAGGCCTCCTTGTTGGAGGAGCGGACCTCCAACCAGCGCCGAACTGAGGAGGAGGCGGCGGAGAAGGCCCACCTGCAGGCCCATTCCCAATGGCTGGAGCGCCAGCTGGAGGAGGCCTGGCGAGATGTGGCCGCGGCGAAGGACCGGAGCGCGTACATCAACGGGCTCCTGGAGGCAGCCAAGCGGGAGGCGCAAGAGGCTGTCCCCGAATTCTGGGCTTCCGACGAGTACACGTCGGAAGTCCGGGAGGCCGCCGTGGATTCCTTCCTGAAGGGGTTCCGGATGTGCCGGGAGAAGGTGGGGGCCTTCTTCCCCCAGCTGGACCTGAGCGGAGTTGTAGTCGGTGGCAGGAGGCCAGGGGGTGAGAGCAGGGCTTCCGGCACGGCCAAAGCGACACCTGCGGCGCCGTCGACCAGCGATGCCGCGGCCCCGGAACAGCCCCAGGAGCCGGCCGCTGTAGAAGTCGAGGACGCAGCACCCGCGCCTCCGGCAGATGGCTCCGACCCCACATCCCAGTGATCCCGGCACTGTCTTCTCTGCTTTACTTCTGTTGTTTTTGTTTCATGTTGTTTTTGTTTTTGGGGAGTCCCGGCCTGTCGGGGCTCCCAGCTTGTACCGACTACTTATGTCAATGAAGATCTAATCTTTATCGAAACCTTGGTCGTTGTTTCGTCTCACTTTTCTCTTCTTTTCTTTCTGAGATGTCGGTCTTGAACACTTGAAATAACTGCAGGCCTGGTCCTCCCATTGCTCAAATCGAAGGATGGGGCCTGCCGAGTCGTGTCGCAGCAGGGCAAGCCTTAAGCGGGCCCGACTTTGGGTCGCCTTCATGCTCGCGCAGACAACACGGTTTCTGCACCATCTTCCAGGCCGAAGCCCGGGACCTCCGGACTGAGCTCGATGCCGCAGGCTTTCTCAAGCCTTGCGCGGCTTGCTGAGCTGTGCTCCGGGCTTGCGTGGGCGAACTGGGTTCGGCGCCACCTTCCAGGCCGAAGCCCAGGATCTTCCGGACTGAGCTCGATGCCGCAGGCTTTCTCAAGCCTTGTGCGGCTTGCTGAGCTGTGCTCCGGGCTTGCGTGGGCAAACTGGGTTCGGCGCCACCTTCCAGGCCGAAGCCCAGGATCTTCCGGACTAAGCTCGATGCCGCAGGCTTTCTCAAGCCTTGCGCGGCTTGCTGAGCTGTGCTCCGGGCTTGCGTGGGCGAACTGGGTTCGGCGCCACCTTCCAGGCCGAAGCCCAGGATCTTCCGGACTGAGCTCGATGCCGTAGGCCTTCTCGTCGAAGTTAGAAGGGAGTGCTTGAAGTGGGAAGCTTTGTTACAGAAACTGGGAGCCTTACATCACTGGTAGTACATTCTCAGGTTTGAGGAGTTCCACGTCCGGGGGAACCTGGCACCTCCCAATTCTTCCAAGTAATATGCTCCATGAGGGAGGGCTTCTGCCACCCGATACGGACCTTCCCAGTTGGGCGATAGCTTACCGCATTCCCGTGGTTGGGAGGCTTCGGCGCGCCGGAGGACCAAGTCTCCGGGACGAAAAACCTTAGGCCGCACTCGGGAGTTGTAATATCTGGCAACACGTTGCCGGTACGCCGCCATTCGGATTCGGGCCCTGTCCCTTGTTTCCTCGAGAAGGTCTAGGTTGAGCATCATCCTGGCCGGGTTTTCTGTCTCGTCGTATTGCTTCACGCGCAGCGTGGGTAGGCTGAGCTCGATCGGGATGACCGCCTCGGCTCCGAAGACGAGGTTGAATGGAGTTTCGTCGGTAGCCGTCCTTGGGGTGGTGTGGTATGCCCAAAGGATGCTGGGAAGCTCATCGGCCCACCTGCCCTTGGCCTGGTCCAGCCGCGTGCGGAGGCCCTGAAGAATGGTCCTGTTCGTGACTTCGGCCTCCCCGTTGGTCTGAGGGTGCGCCACCGAGGTAAAGCGATGCCTGATGCCGAGATCGCTGCAGAATTCTTCGAATTCCCGGCAGTCGAACTGGCGTCCATTGTCGGTGACCACAGAGTGGGGGAGGCCGAAGCGGCAGACGATGGACTTCCAGAAGAACTTGGCGACGTTTGCTTCGGTGATCCTTGCCAAGGGTTCGGCCTCAACCCACTTCGTGAAGTAGTCGATAGCCACTATCAAGAACTTCCGCTGGCCGGACGCCGGCGGGAATGGGCCCAGGAGGTCCATCCCCCACTGGGCGAACGGCCAGGGGGCTGAGAGCTGAGAGATTGGATTGGAGGGTTGCCGCTGCATCGTGGCGTGACGCTGGCACCGGTCGCATTTCTTCACGAAGTCGGCGGCGTCTTCCTTCATTGTTTCCCAGAAGTAGCCCTGGCGGAGGGCCTTGTACGCCAATGCCCTGCCCCCCACGTGGTTCCCGCAGATACCTTCGTGAATCTCCTGGAGCACAAGCTTGGCTTCTGTGGGTCCTACGCACTTGAGGAGGGGCTAGGAGTAGGATCTCCGATACAACTGCCCGTCCATCAGGACAAAGCGCACGGCCTTCTTCCTGATGAGGCGAGCCGCCTATTGGTCCTCCGGCAGGGTGCCGCTGGCGATGTACGCAGCGTACTTGTCCATCCAGCTGGGCTCCTGGCTGACCTGATGGACCTCCGCCGATGCTTCGAGGCTTGGGACCTCAAGGCGCTCCACATGAGCGCGTCCCAGCATCGTGTCCGGCAGGGTCGCCAGCCGGGAGAGGGCGTCCGCACGGGCGTTCTCCCCGCGGGGAATGTGGAAGATGTTGAAGCGGCGGAACTTAGACACGCCCGCCCTGACGAGCTCCAAGTACTTCGCCATTTGGGGGTTGTGCGCGATGTACTCCCTGGATACCTGCCCCGCTACGAGCTGGGAGTTAGTGAAAGCTCTGAGGTTGGTCACGCCCAGCTCGCGGGAGACTCTCAGTCCGGCAAGAAGTGCCTCGTACTCCGCCTGGTTATTTGTCACGGGGAATTAGAAACGGAGTGCACACTCGGTGACGACCCCGTCGCCGTTGGCAAGGATGAGCCCAGCTCCGCTCCCGCCGGAGTTCGAGGCTCCGTCCACATGGAGGATCCAGGCGTCCTCTCCGGGCTCATCGGTGCCAACCTCCATCGGCCGGGCCGATGGGCATTCCTCGGGCTCCTTGCCCAAGCCTGCACATTCGACCAAGAAATCGGCCAGCACCTGTGCCTTCATGGCCGACCTTGGCCTGTATGCAATGTCGAACTCGCTGAGTTTCAGTGCCCACTTGGCCAGTCGTCCCGAAGTATCGGGTCGGCTGAGCACCGCTTTCAGCGGTTGGTCCGTCAAGACGGCGATGGGGTGTGCTTGGAAGTAGGGCCTGAGACGCTGGGCAGACACTATTAGCGCAAAAACAAGTTTCTCGGGCCGGGAATACCTGAGCTCCGCGTCTCGGAGAAGTTTGCTGGTATAGTACACCGGCCGCTGGAGCCCCTGGTCATCGGTTCGGACCAAGACAGAGCTGACGGCCTCCGGGGTAACCGCCAGGTAGAGGGCAAGCTCCTCCCCCTCCTCGGGCGTGGACAGTAAAGGTGGCGAGGCGAGCGTCTTCTTCAGCTCCTCGAAGGCCTGCTGACACTCCTCGGTCCAAGCAAAGCCATTCATCTTCCTCAGCACCTTGAAGAAGGGACGGCAGCGGTCCGCCGACCTGGAAATAAAATGGCTAAGGGCCGCGACTCGGCCGGTCAATCGTTGCACCTGCTTCTTGGAGGTGGGCTGCTCCATGTCCAGGATGGCCTGGACCTTTTCCGGGTTGGCCTCGATTCCTCTCTGAGTCACCATAAACCCCAGGAACTTACCGGCGAAGATGCCGAAAGCGCACTTCGCCGGGTTCAGCTTCATCTGATGGCGCCGGAGGTTGCCGAACGTCTCCGTCAAGTCAGCCACGTGGTCCGAATCGAGTTTGCTCATCACCAGCATGTCGTCCACGTACACCTGCATGTTGCGGCCTATCTGGTCTTTGAAGATTTTATTGACCAGATGTTGGTACGTCGCCCCTGCGTTCTTGAGGCCGAAAGGCATCATCCTGTAGCAAAAAGTCCCGCGGTCAGTTATGAAGGCAGTGTGCTCTTCGTCCTCCGGGTTCATCCGGATCTGGTTGTATCCGGAGAAGGCGTCCATGAACGACAAGAGGCGATGCCCTGAGGTGGTGTCGACCAGTTGGTCAATCTTTGGAAGAGGGAAACTGTCCTTTGGGCAAGCTCGGTTGAGGTCGGTGTAGTCCACACAGATCCTCCACTTACCGCTACTCTTCTTTACCATGACCACGTTTGCCAGCCAGCTAGGGTATTGGACCTCTCGGACGAAACCGGTGGCGAGGAGCTTCTCTACTTCCTCGTTGATCGCCTTCTGCCTCTCCATGGCGAAGCTTCTCTTTTTCTGGCGGACCGGCCGGCAACTTGGGTCCACGTTCAGCCTGTGCATAATAACCTCGGGCGGGATGCCCGGCATGTCGGCTGCTGACCAGGCGAACACGTCAGCGTTGGCACGGAGGAACTCCAGCAAGCGGGCTCGCTCTTCCTCGGGGAGCTGGGCCCCGACTTGCACCATCTTCAAGGGATTCGAACCGAGGGGAAAAGTCAGCAGGCGCTCTACGGGCCCTCCCCTGGGTTCCTTCTCTCTCAGATCGAGGTCGTCGATATCATGGGCGAGCTCCGTGCCCCTGGTGCCTGGGACCGTCTGGAGGCAGAGCGGGACTGGCTGGATCGTCCCCCTCATCTCTCCGTGCCCGGAAGGCGTGGGGAACTGCACCAACAGCCTCCTCGTGGAGATGGTGGCGTCCAGTTGGTTGAGCCCGGGACGCCCGAGAATGGCGTTGTAAGGTGAAGGGAGCCTGACGACGGTGAATGTTATTAGGACGGTCGCTTGTCGGGGCGGGGATCCGGCGGTGACCGGGAGAGTGATCTCCCCCTCGATCCCCACTAAGTCCCCTATAAAACCTACCAGGGGGGTGTGCACTGGCTTCAGCTGTTCGGGGGATATATTCATCCGAGAGAATGCATCGTAAAAAAGTACGTCAGCCGAGCTTCCACTATCCACCATGATTCGATGTACAGGATGCTTCGCGATGGTCATCTCGACCACCACGGCATCGTTGTTTACATTATCATTAATTTCCCCTCCCTTGGGAGGGATTACATTCTCCGGGACTTCCCGGGCTCTCTTCATTGCTCGGCCGGACCCGCGCGAGATCATGCCCACGGGCTTCTCCGTTGGGCAGTTGTCGATCGCAGGGACAGGCGGTAGGGTCACGAGCGGCTGCCCTTCAGAGGGGGCCTCGTTCTTGACGAACTTCCTGAGGTAACCCCTCCTGATTAGCTCCTCAATCTCCCGCTTCAGATGGCGACACTCCTCCGTGTCATGCCCGTGCTCGCGATGGAACTGGCAGTACTTTGATTTGTCTCGGATGGCTCTCGGGTTCTGAGGAGGAGGTCGGCGGAGGTAGCGCTCGCCCTCGATTTCCATGAGGATCTTCGTTCGAGGTGCGAGGAGAGGGGTGTACCTCCGCTCGGGAGTGGCTTCGCCCCTCGGCCTTGGATTTGGGCGGAGGTCGGCAGATGGCCCGGGCCTCCGAGCTCCCGGGGTGTCCCTCGGGAGCGGCTTCTTTGGAGTCTTCCCGTCCAGCTCTCGACGGGTGCGGTCGGCCTCCTCCGCTCGGATGTACTTGTGGGCACGGAGGAGGAGCTCGGAATACGTCCTGGGCGGCTTCTTGTCCAGGGAGTAGGTTAGGCGGGACGTCTTGAGTCCACGCTTCAAGGCCAGCATGGCGACGGGCTCGTCCAAGCTGTAGATCTCCAGTGCTGCGGTCTTGAACCGGGTGACGTAGTCCCGGAGCAGCTCCTGGTCCTGCTGGCGGATGGAAAAGAGGCTGTCCACCTCTCTTGGCACCTTTCGACAAGCGTCGAAGTGCACCACAAACTTTCCTCCCAACTGATGGAAGGAGCAAATGGACCCGGGCTCGAGGCGGGCGAACCAGACTCGAGCGACCTTCCGAAGGGTTGCCGGGAAGACGATGCACAGAAGGGCGTCGGTGGCCCCCTGGACCCTCATAAGAGCCTTATAGCTCTCCAAATGATCCAGGGTGTCGGTGGTTCCGTCGTAGGGATCCACCTGCGGCATGCGGAACCGTTTCGGGATTGGTTCCACCTGGATTTCTTCAGAGAAAGGGGGGCGGGAGTCATAGCCCGCCGGGTCCGCCGACGAGTTCTGCAGGTCGGCGAATCGGCGAGCGAACTCCGCCAGCTTGCGCTCATGCTCCTCCAGGCGCCTCTCGGCCTGGCGCCTGATGGCTTCATTGGTGGAGCCTTCCACCGAGGCTGCGGGTGAAGGGGGCGCCGATCGGCCTCGGCGCGAGGTCTGGCCTCGGCGTTGCTTACTGCGACGCGCCGTTTCTGCCCCGTCGGTCGGGGATCGACTCTCGTGATCCTCCGAACCGGAATAGTTTCTCTTTGCGGGAGCTTGGTGGCTCCCCCGGGGGTTGGAGATGGCCCTCGGATGGGATGGCCTGCCCTGGATTGAGCGCAGGCTCCCACGCTGCCCCGCGGCTCGGGCCGCAGGGGTCCCTGGCTGCGGCTGAGTGGCCAGGGACCGTTGCTGATGCTGAAGCTGTCAGATCGCTGAGGTCAAGGTATGCAGCTACTGGACGATGGCCGCAAGGGATCCGTCCACCGGGGTAGGCTGCTGTGGAAGAGGAGGGGGAGCCGGGAGCTCCCTTTCGGGGCTGTGGCCCCCTAGAGGGGAGTGGACATCCCCCACGCGGCTGGTGGACGCCTCACGACCACGAGTGACCACCATTGCTGGAGAGCGTGACACCTGCAGAAAGCCGGTTCCCACTAGGGGTTAGTGTCCTGTCCCCCCTACCTGGCGCGCCAATCTGTTGCCGCTCTCGCCGCCGCGCCCGTGCCTCGGATCAGCCAATCCTTCCTGACCGCCTGGCGAGGGAGCCTCCCTTCCCGCGGAGAACCTGCAACAAAGGGGTTAGAGGACCCTGGCCGGGGATCCCGGCGAGGGAGCTCCGACGGTCAAGTCAGTAGACGACGAGAAGGAACAGACTCCCCAGCCGGACCCTCTAAAGGGTTCCAGACTTAGAGAGTTAACTGGTGAAGGAAACGCTCTGGGGACCAGAATCTCGGCTGGGCCTCCTTGCCGAGCCCACGCCTAGTATTCCCCTCTCGGGATTTCTGGTTTTTTCCTCGGAGCAAGGCCTTATGCCGGTGCTTTCTCCTTGTCTCCAGGCTAATTGGCTTACCTTGTCGTCCCCAGATCCTTCCCTCTTTATCTCCCCTCGTCGTGCGTTTGTCTTTTTCCTCCTCGGAAGCTCCCCTCCCCCGTCCTCTTCTCTTTCCCCTTTTTGGTGAAGGAGGCCAGGCGGCTTCCTGACCTCGTCCGTCGGGCCCAGCAGGGAAAAGGCAAAGACAGAAGAGAGAGAGGGGAGGGCGGCGCTGGCAGGGCGGCCGGTCAGGCCTCGGGCTCCGTGAGAGCGCTCTCTTCCCCAAGCGTGGGCGCCATCCATCTATGGGGCCTGTTTCGTCAGGATCGGGTCTCTCGGCTGCGGGTCCTGCCGGGCCGACGCAAGTGATGTTCCGCGTGCCGCCGCCCTCCGTACGGGATGCCGTCTGGGATTCGTACGGCCCGAGGGACGGCCTCGGGGCCCGTCTCTCTCCCTGGGGCCCTCTCCGTGCGAGCGGTCTGACCTCGGTTGAGTTGGACCCGTCCCCGGGGGCCAACTGGCGAGGGGCGAGGGATCAGCCGACCTTGCTTAGGTGGACCCCTCCTGGGTGGACACCTGGCGAGGCGGCAGAAGGTCGCCTGGCTTCGGCCGAGGTGGGCCCGTCTCCGGGCGGCCACCTGGCGAAGGGCGGAGAATCAGCCGACCTCGGCTTAGGTGGACCCCTCCTGGGTGGACACCTGGTGAGGCGGCAGGAGGTCGCCTGGCTTCAGCCGAGGTGGGCCCATCTCCGGGCGGCCACCTGGCTAAGGGCGGAGAGTCAGCCGACCTCTGCTTCGGTGGACCCCTCCTGGGTGGACACCTGGTGAGGCGGCAGGAGGTCACCTGGCTTCGGCCGAGATGGGCCCATCTCCGGGCGGCCACCTGGCGAAGGGCGGAGAGTCAGCCGACCTCGGCTTCGGTGGACCCCCCCTGGGTGGACACCTGGTGAGGCGGCAGGGAATCGCCCGACCTTGGCCGACCTCACTTAGGCGGACCCCTCCGGGCCCGGGCGCCAATGAGGTGGTAGAAGAACTCCGAGCCGAGCTCGACCTCGGCGAGGGCGGTTTGCCTTAGACAGTCATCGGGCAGTGTAGTATTGCCGATCCTGGCTTTGAGGACGTGGCGCTGACTCCGCCGGGGAAACTTACACGTGGCTTGCTCGTATTCGGCGATACCTGAGCCTGGCCACGTCACTGTCACGGCTGTAACAATAATCATACATTTTTTGAATTCCATCCCTTTCATGTTATCATGAAGGATCAGGTAACTCAACAATCTCTGCTCCACAGTTGGCTTGAATATGGTTTCTATTAGCTATCTACTTCTAATAAAGATAGTATTGCTCGAGTTCTCCTTGGCAAGATGACATCTATCTCCGTTTGGCATGATCGGCTAGGTCACATGCCATGCAAGTGGTGTCATGGATCCTTACTAAGCTTGGGCTCCTGATTCATCCTATCACATCATTTAGTTTGTGTGCTATAAGTCAAAAAACCAAGAGTCATCGACTTCCTCTTCCTTCATGTAGTTCTATTTTATCTCATCCTTTAAACTTAGTTTTCTCCGATGTATGGGATCCTTCATCAATAACCTCTGCTTCTGGAGCTCGTTACTATATTTGTTTTATTGATGATTTTAGTAAGTATTTTCGGATCTTCACTAAACAAAGAAAATCTGATGTACTAGATATTTTTCTTCACTTTCAATATCATGTCAAACATCTCTTTGATAGATAGATAAAACAATCCCACAACAAATGGGGTGGCAAGTTTTGCCCTTTGTCTCATCATCTTGTTACTTGTGGCATCTCTCATCATCTCTCATGCCCACATACCCCTAAGTAAAATGGCGTTGCAAAATGTAAGCATCGTCATATAATTGAAACTACATTAGTTCTCTTAGCTGCTACCTCTATTATCTAGCAATTTTGCAATGATATCGTTCGCATAGCTATCTACTTAATTAACAATATGTCCACACCTCTCTTGTCTAATATTAGTCTTTATGAAAAACTTTTTGGTTTCACACCAAATTATACTTTTTCTCGTGTATTCGGATGTGCTTGTTCCCATATCTAAACACTATTCCAAACATAAGCTAGAATTCCATTTTGACTTATATATTTTCATGGGATATAGCAAGTCTTATTATGGATATCGATACTTGCACATGCCAACGGGTAAGACTTACATCATTCGCCATGCTGTCTTTGATAAAAAAATATTTACTTTTGCTAAAATTTCTAGCCATAATACAGGGGCTCTTAATTGCTCTCGCCAACCTTTTACCTCCTATGAAGGTTACACACTTGGACGTGTCAACTATTGATGCATCTTGGCCTTTAGTCCAGCCCACCAAGCACAAGGGTTACCCTTTGGCTCATGCGCAGTAGGTCAAACAAGGTGTTGACTGCACCTTATAGCATGCGGCCACTTCTGAAACACCTGCCTAGCCTAGCCTATCCTCATCCATTCAGAAGATTTAGATTCTTAGGTGGGAGACACTGGTGCACCTGCAGATGCACCCACTTCAGTTCCTAGTGATGTATGCCAACCGTCAACCTCGATGACAATGCCCTCACCTCCATCAGACAATATTATTGATATTGTTCACCCCCATCTAATCTAAGTGATGAACAACAACAGTGGACTAGCTAGCCACAATGGCATGCACCTATCCTATGATCACTTGATCATAAGATGGCACATGACGAGCCAGAATCTACGGTACACGAAAATCTGATATGCATCCTATCCCATGTTTTCTGGCCTGCACTTCATTAGCTTCTGAATTGACATGCTATATCAAGCTTCCAAAAATCCCAATTGGTGTGCAATGATGTCAGCCAAATTTGATGCCCTTATGCATAATGGAACATGGATACTTGTACCTCGCACTTCGCACATGAATTTGGCATGGTGTAAATGGGTTTTCAAACTTAAACAACATCTTCATGGCTCCATTAAGAGATATAAAGCACAACTTGTAGCAAAGAGATATAGTCAGCAACACATGATTGATTTTACAGAGACATTCAGTCCTGTTATCAAAATCACAACAATAAGACTTCTTCTAGTACTTGCCATCTCTTCTACTTGGCCCATGAGATAGCTTGATGTGTATAATGCATTTTTGCATGGACACTTAGAAGAAACTATTTTTATGGAGCAGCCTCCAGGTTTTGTCCATCCATAATTTTTTCAACATATGTATCAACCTAAGAAATCCCTCTATGGTCTCTGGCATGCCCCAAGGGCCTGCTTTCAACGGCTTAGCAATTATCTACTTCAGCTTGGTTTTGTGGGATCCAAGACAGGTACTTCTCTATTTTATCGCTTATATGGGTGCTCTTCTATTTACATTTTAATCTACGTGGATGATTTAATAGTAACCGGCAATGATGCATCTAGCATTTTCTCACTCATTGACTCTTTTAAAAATGAGTTGTCTATTTGAAACCTTGGTTCTACTCATTTCTTTTTGGGCATAGAGATATCTCCATATCTAAATGGTTGCTTCTTATCCCAACAAAAATATATCAAAGATATACTACAGAGAGCTGGTATGTTGGATATAAGGCCTATCTCAACTCCTGTGGTACTAGATTTTGATTTCAATGGGCCTTCCTCATCATTTTCTGATCCAACACTATATTGGACGATTGTAGGGGCGCTACAATATACTATCATCACATGTCCATATCTTACTTATATTATTAACAGATTATGCTAATACATGCATGCACCTTCGGACCTATACTGGGCAACTGTGAAGTGCACTCTGCACTACCTGAAAGATATAATAATACATGGTTTATCACTCCATTCTAGCCGAGAGCTCCATGCATTTAGTATCCAATTGGACAGGATGCATATAAGATCAGGGATCCACGGGCAGTTTTGTGACCTTCTTTGTCAGGAACTTAATATTTTAGTGCTCTAAGAAGTAGTTGAGTGTTGCTTGTTCAAGTACCGAGGCTGAATATAAGGCGGTTGCTAATATCACGATGGAGTTTATGTGGATTCAATCATTTTTCAATGAATTAGGCATTCCTCTCCGTGCTCCTTCTATCCTTTGGTACAATAATATTGAAGCTACTTAGTTACTAGCCCGATATTTCATGCTCGAATAAAGCATATTGTAATTGATTATCACTTTCTCTAGGAATAGATAGTCACTAAGTAACTTCGGGTCTCCTATATCTCCACTTATGACCAGATTGCTGATGTCTTTACCAAAGCTCTATCATGTCAACACTTCACTCTCTTGTGAGACAAGCTTCAGGTGGTCAAGCTTCCTTTATACTTGTGGGGATATATTGAATCGTGTGCAAGGCAGCTATAATAATAATATACCATAAATTTTCTTTATTCAAAATTTAAAAATTAAATTTTGAATTCAAATATTATAATCTTTCCTTATTTATTTTTATTTTTTTCTCTATTCTTAATGCTGAAATATTTTTTTCCTTATTTTTCTTATACCCATAAACCAAACCATGGTTATTTCTATGCAACAAGTACTTCTGCATCTTAATCTACCATTACAAAAGCACACAAAAATTCAAAAACAAGGAAAAGAAAAGAATATAATATGATGTATAGAGGATGGATATATTCGGATGTTCCCGCTAGTATCCGGCCAGCAAAGATATTTGCTCATTGCCATTAACTACTTCATCAAGTGGGTGGAGGCAGAGCTCATGGCACATATAACAGCAAGCAAGGTCAAGTCCTTTTTCTGAAAGTCTGTCAATTGGCCCTTCGAGCTTCCCCACATCATCATCACAAAAAATGGACGGTATTTCGACAACCAGGCATTTAGAGAATTCTGTGCTAATTTGCATATCTATCATCAGTTCACGTCTGTTGGCCACCCGCAAACCAATGAAAAAGTTGATGTGACAAATCAGATGATCTCTAGGATTTCTGGACAAGGTTAGACGAAGCCAAAGGCATATGGGTGGAGGAGCTTCCTAGTGTGTTGTGGGCATACCATACCATGCCTCGGGCTTTGACCAGTGAAACACCATCAACCTAATCTTTGGCACCGAAGCAGTGATACTAGTTGAGATCGCCTCCTAACACCGTGGATAGAACGTTTTGATGAATCAAACAATCCGATGTGCCTGCTTCTCAACCTCAACCTGCTAACGAGACCAGAGACAAAGCCCACCTCCACCTGGTAGCATATCGATAACTAGTAGCCTAGTAGCATAACTCACGGGTGAAACCGAGGTCTTTTCGCTTGGGAGATGTCGTCCTGCGTCAGTCAGAGGTATCCCAGTTGATCGAGCAGGGTAAGCTATCCCCGAATTGGAAAGGGCCTTATAGGGTGGTTGAAGCGCTACACCATGGGACATACCAGATCGTTGACCTTGACGGAACCCAGATCCCTTGGACGTGGAACACCGAGAACCTTCGGATGTACTATCAATGACGTATACTCTTTACCTAAGAATGAGATGGAGTTACATTCTAGTAGAAGTTTCTAGCCCTTTCTACCATGAGGGGACCTTTCCACCCGACTGGAAGTCGGGTGAAGTTCGATGGGTCACTCCATACCACCGTCTCCTTAAACGAACTGCTTCATAGCACCATCACCTATTTGTTTGATCGAAAGTCAGGTAAAGTCCGATGGGTTGCTCTACAGCACCGTCTCCTCAAACGAACTGCTCCACAGCACCATCATCTATCCACGCGATCATAAGTCGAGTGAAGTCTGATGGGTTGCTTCGTAGTACCATCTCATCAAAGAAACTACTCCATAGTGCCATCACCTATCCACTCGATCGAAAGTCAGATGAAGTTCGGTGGGTTACTCCACAGTACTGTCTCCTTAGATGAACTGCTCCACAACACTATCACCTATCCATCCAATCAAAAAATGGATGAAGTCTGATGGGTCGCTCCACAGCACCATTTCCTCAGATGAACTACTCCACGGCACCATCACCTATCCACTCGATCGGAAGTTGGGTGAAGTTCAACGAATCGCTTTATAGTTTCCTCCCTACATACCGATCCCTAAACCACTCCTACGAGGTGTTAGCCTATACTAGATGGGCACGAAACTGGCCAAGCCAATCCACCACCCACATCTAGATGTTGGGGCAGAAAAGTAAGAGCAAGAGAAAGAAGGAGATGACATTGATAATAAAAAGCTAAAAAAATTTTCATTTCATGGTTAAAGTTTTATAGGAAGGACAAGGTCCTCTGACATGCTGGGGCCTTCACAAAATTCACCCTAAGACAAATACTAAAAACAAAAAGGGGGTGGAAGCCTATCTATCAAGACCGGAGACTGGAACTCCAAATCTGAGGGCCTTCACAGTGGCATTGATAATCACCCCATCTCGGCCATTACTTATGCGATGATTTCCTGCACTAAGGCTAGTTGTCCTGCTACTTCCATGGCCACAGTGAGTCGGGGCTCTTGGGGGGCTCAGGGTCAATTTTGGGCTCAATGCTCTCACCGACTTTGGTTGCTTCACCTCGGGCATTGGCAGCCCCTTCCTCCTCTGTTCCTTTGGGCTCGTCAGCGACGACATCCTTCAAGTCGGGGAGGTGGAATGCCCGCATGACTTTTCTCTTGCACTCTTCAAAGCCTTTGTAGTAAGCATTGCAGATAGCTTCATTTACTTCATCTTCAAAGTCGTTGGAATTCTTATACTACTACATCGCCTGAGTCGCCTCTTCCTTAGCCACCTTGGCCACCACCTCGGTAGCCGTCACCTTCTCTTCGACTGCCTTGACCCTACCCTTAGTCAGCTAGAGCCTTACCCATAGGGTGGTTACCTGCCCCTCCAGCTAGATCGACTTGGTGGTGGCCTTGGCATACCAGTCCTCTAGGAGGGCGACGTACTCCTCCTTGGCGACCTCCTCCTGGCTCTTCACCTACATCTCGAGCTTATAGACCATGTCATTAGCCTCTTGGAGGTTGGCCTCTAGCCCCCTCACCCGTGCCTCGGAGGTCGACATCTCATCTTTTAGGGATCTAGCCCTCACCGACTCAATCTCTGCCCTACCACGAGATGCCTCCCTATGGTCGGCCAACTACTGGCATGCCTTTTTAATAAGGAAGGCATCGTGGATGAACTAAAAGGGAAAATTAACACAATTAGTTAGCTGAACTCTTCCTCTCAAAGCCTTAATCAAATAGAAGTGAAGATGACTTACCCCAAGGACCTGAAGAAAGAGCTCGATGAAGATTTCGTCCACCAAGTGCTCGCTCCTTTTAGCTCGGTTATGAGGCAGTAGAATGAGGTCAAGGAGCCTCTCAACCAATCCATCATCCCAGAAGACTGACACATCAGTCGACACGATCATTGAAGTCTCCACCATCCCGGGCGGTGAAACGTTCAGCCCAGAAGGACCTACCAGCACTAGGCTAGGCTGCACCTCTACTGCTAGAGGGGACGTGGGTGGAGTCGAAAGCTTCTTTAACTCTATGGGATACTCACCCCGAGGATCGGTGGCATCGGCAGGATCTCGGGGAGGGCTGGGGCAGGCCTCTAGGGTCCCCTCATTTGACTAGATAGCCTGACCAACTTGCAATGCTGTCGCCCTAGCCACCTCTGCTACCAGAACATGCATCCTCTCTGCCCTTTCTTTGTGGGGTTTTTTCATCGCCTCCTCGCGGGGCTTCCCCATAGCCATCCACTTCTGGCTTATTCGTTTGATCTTGTCAACTGAAAACTTCATGTCTATATTAGTAAATGATTTGGTTAGTTGTAAGAAACTGCTAGGGGGAGTATTATTATGATTCTTACCTAAAGATCGAACCGGGCTGTTCCCTGCATCAAAGAGGTTTTGCATGGAAAGGAGGTCCCGCTCATGAGGGATCTTAGAGGTGATGAGCTGGTCGTACACCTCCTGGTTGGCAGGCTCCATGATAATATTTTGGTTTGGAGACCTATCCAGGTCGCTCCATACCCATTTAACCCCTTCGATAGAAGCAAAGAAGTACTGGTTCTTCCATTCCTTGATGGAAGTCGAAAGTTTGAAGTATAAGGTCTCCCATCGGGGCACTACAAACCACCACCCTCTCTCTGTTGGGTGGTGCTTTAGGGTGAAGATGGCCCTAAAGAGAGAGAATCGAGCAACTATGCTGTGAAAGTGGCAGAGGATAATGAAGGAGCAAACAACCCTAAAAGAGTTTAGGGTAAGCTAGGCAAGGACTAGTTTATAGTTAACCAGAAAAGAGAGGATGAAGGGATGAAGAGGGAGGCGAAAGCCTGCAAGGAAAAAGTTCTCTTATAGGGCGATCCTATCTGGTTCTCCTGAGGTGACCTATCGTTCGAACCTAGGACTGAAACCCGGTTGGAGTTCGGAATCCTATATACCCCTCGGAGGTGAAGGGCATCTACCCTGGTCATCATCAAGACTATGATAGACAAACCTACCAAATATGGGTTCAAGGGCACTGGGGCAAGAGAAAGGGCGAGGACACCGAAGTCACCAACTCGGCGAGGCCTCCGTACAACCCTAAAAGGAATGTCCTCCTCCTCGCTATCCAAAGGAGGAGGCCTAACCCAAGGCAACTCCTTAGTGCCCGGGAAACTCAAGATGCACCCTGAGGAACGATTCTCATCCTCGGAAGAACTCATGGCTACCTAGGGAGGAGGAGAAAGAAGAAGTCAGGATGAGGGAGAAAAGGATGAGGGTTATGAAGGAAGACACCCTCCCGGGATGACCTGAAGGGAACAGGAAGCACAAGAGAAGGGAACTGACTTGGAGCGAGCAAGGGTTCGTGGGGTTAATGTGGGTCAAGAGTTCCCCTCCCTCTTCTTTCTTCTCTCTATGTCTCTTTGAAGATCGATGAAGTGAGGAACCCTCCTGGAGAAGATGGGGGGTCCTTTTAAAACCACTCCCAATGGTCGGATGCGGCTTCTCTCGACATCCCCTGGTGGGATGCGGACACGTAATGGACTCCCATTTGAGAGCACCCCGTTCTCCTTAAATGCCTCCCTAAGCGGTGAATTGCCGTGTCGGGAGGTGCAAAAGCATCATTTCAAACCATCGCCCCCTGCACACATGGCGACCCCTATTGCCGGTGGAAGATACACAAATCGCTAGGAGCCGTGGTAGTTAAATGCAAACCCATGGGACCCTCCATGTCAGCAACCTCTTTTCCTCTTGTGTTGAAGGGCTCGTCTAGCCCATGGCAGTTCGCCAAAGAGGGAACGAATGCATCATGCATATCGATTCACTCAATCCATGTCTGGAGATTGGGATCTCCCTTTGCCCCGAGTCGATGAGACCACATCATGCTCCGAGCTCGGGATGGGGGGCATCTGATGTGGCGGCATGCCAACATGGCACCGCAAAGCATCCCCGGTCCTAACAACCTGGGCTCTTGCGATGGGCTCCACCTTGGCCCAGTAGACCTTAGCTCGAGTAGAGCCTTAGGCCGAGCAAAGCCCCTGGCAGAGTAGAGTCCCGGGCCAGGTAGAGCTCCAGGCCGAGTAGAGCCTCGACCTAAGTAAAGCTTCAGGCCAAGCAAAGGCCCTGCCAAGTAGAGCTCCGGGCCATGTAGAGCTCCAGACAGAGTAGAGCCTCGGCCCGAGTAAAGCTTCAAGTCGGGTAGAGCCCCTGGTCGAGTAGAGCTCCGGGCCGGGTAAAGCTCCGGGATGCATAGAACCTCGACCCAAGTAAAGCCTCAGGCCGAGTAAAGCTCCGAGTTGAGTAGAGCTCCAAGCCTGGGCAAACCTCTCAATGAGTTGTGACGGATAACAACTCGACAAAAGCTACAATCCCTAATAGAAAAGGTACAAGCCATCAGATCCCGATACCATAACGAGAGAACCCTGATAATGCAGATTCAGGAACAAGATGTCACCATCCCTACCAAATCCATTACAACTGTTAGAAAAGTACACCTCATCAAGGGAGCACTCTGTTGATCTTGCAGACCTTGTCTCATAGCCTTCGTCTTCTATATATGTAAGAGGGATTTTCGGCCGAGATAAGCAAGCTATCCCATGCTCTCGCACAAATTTCTCATTTTTTCTATGATCATCCATCATAGTTCTGGGTATTACCCAGATTATTATATTAACTTAAGCATCAGAGTGTCCCCTCGGTCCCCTTGATCTAGATTTTTTTTTAAGTCTCGTCATTAGAGGGAAATACTTGAAGGACGTAAAAGTCACTTCTCGTCGAAAAGATTGGCAAGACCTCCAATCCCATTAAAATTACAGGTGAAGGTGATTGAGCAGCAATAAATAATATTCTAATAACATAAAAGTCTCATACAAAAATTGTAAAGAACTAATCTCTAACTTTTCTATTCATCATTTCATCGATAGGTATTAATCTATCAAGTGCAAGTTATCAACAAGGAAATAAATGAAAAAACTAAATATTATCCATGCATTATTTTGCACAACTTTTTTCCCCTTTTCTAATTTTTCGAATAATATTCAAATATAATATCATATAATTATATGGCTGTATGATGGCTACTTTATGCAAATGGAAATAAAAGAAGGGCGATATACTTTATTCGATAGCCTCATGGCTCAGAGGTAAAGGCTTAAAAGCATCAGAGCCCCTGCACCTCAAAAATTCCCAACCAAGTCCCCAGCAAATGGATTCAAGTTAAACGGCCGCGAGCGATATCGATGGATGTGTCTAGGGTTCTCCTCCGCCGGAAACCCTAGAGATCCAGCAAAACCCTAATGGAGGAAGAAGCGACGATCCTGGGGAGCGGTCTAGAGGAATTCTCCGCCTCCGCCACCGTCGTCCCCTTCGATCCACCGCTCCCTCTACTGAGAGGCCCCGTGCCGGCTGGCTTCTCCGACGACCCTTCGGCCGGACCCTTCGTCCTCGCCTTCCGAGACGCGGAGAGCTGGCGGTCCGCTTTTCGAGCCACGGAGGCCAAAATCATCGAGCAATGCGAGGTTCCATCCTCCTCCCCTTACTGGACCGGTTTTCCATCGTCTCCTTAAACCCCAGATCGATATAGGCTTCCAATTTCTTCAGTTTTTATTATATGCTATTTTAAAATAGCCTATGACATTTTGGTCTGAATCTATTTGATTGAACCCATGAATCTTCTGCGGAGTGCTTGTTTTTCTTTAGATTGGCACAAGCGTTTATTTTTCCTATTAAGATTTTCAAATCTATATTTTTCATAAATATATTGGAAGATCTCGAGAGTCACATAAAGATGAAAACTTTAAGATGGAGAGCAATTAGAAAGAGCTTCTTTGGATGGTAACACTTCAGATTATGATTCAAGGAGTTGATGTCGGATATGGGTTTGAGTGGCCTTCCCGTAGAATTTCTTGAAAGTGCAGGACAGAGTCTAGTTTTGTGGACTAAACAAATATAAAATTATGGGACCGAGCTTCTTTATTACGGTGATATTCCATTTGACGGCACGGGAGAGTAACTCTCCATACATGGAGATAGAGCGCAATATTTAGTAAGATGCTTTGTTGTTGTTGTTATTTGAACTTTTGTTTCAGCAGCTGGCCGAGCTGTCTGGCTGTAGTGTTGCCAGACAGTAAGTAAAAACAGCTGCGCAAATTAAAGGGCACAAACCAGCCCTCGGCTGCTGAGTTTTGTAGCCAGGTTTGACAGTGCTCCACAATTCCATGCTGGTTGGATTAGTCATGTATACTGCTTAGCGTTGCTGCTCTGGGTGAAATAATTATTATTTTGTTCAGAGTTAGCACTTCTTATAGCTTGAGCTAGGTGGATATGCCCATAATGTGGTGACGGTGTGCTGAGAGATTGATCAAATTGCATCTGTAGTAACAAGTGAAAAAGAAATGAAAATAGAATTAAAAGAGATGGGAATTTTTAGACTCAAAGTTCTTGGAACCTCCGAAAGAAGATATTCTGGAGGAAGATCTAATTATAGCTTGCTACGTTTCTGAACAATATTGCAGATTTATATTCTTCCTGCCTGCCTGATTATACTCTGCTTGGTAGCTTATCTGCACCTGGTTTTAGTTTCTAAATTGGGATTCCGAAGGATTTTGTTTTTCTGCAGCTGGCCGAGCTGGCTGGCTGTGGTATTGCCAGACAGTAAGTTTAGCGGCAGCACGAATTAAAGAGCAGAAATCAGCTATTGGATGCAGAGTTTTATTAGCCAGGATTGATAGTCTTCCGCAGACATTGAATCCTGGGTTGGCAATGTTGGATGTCATGGTATATGAGTTGATAAGATTGCAGCAAGAGATCGAGTATGGGCTGACATTATGATTGCATGCTGCAATTATTTTTCCTTACTTTAGACAGGTTTATGTTTTTCAAATATTTGGGCTCTTTGGTATCTAAATATACAGAAGTTTTTTAATCTTTTTGGATGTATAACACTAGGCAACTTCTTTTGTGGGAGTAAATTAAACCAGACTTACAAACGGACTCCGCCTTGTCTGAGAAAGACAGATTAATTATTTTCAATACATCATCAGTAAATCAAGTATTCAAAACAAATCTAGAGAAACAATTATCTTGTTCAACTTAATGTCATATGACATATTATCTTATTATCCTTTTCTTATTCCTGTGCACTTTGCGTACTCTCACCAGTTAGTGTTGTCGCAAATTATCTTATTATCCTTTTTTAAAGCATTGTGGTGAGTTGATCCTTATATATTTATGTGGCACTACATATACGGAGATTTGGGGAATTCAATTGTTATAAGTTGATTAAAATTTTGCTTGAGAGATGTTTGATATTTTTACACTTTTGTTTTCCACTAAAACTTTGAATTAGTCAAAATATTCATCGTCAGTTGACATCATATCCTTGTCTACTAATCAAATTGTGATCTTTATGGGTAGTATTTTGCTGTTAGAATGTTTTGCAATTTTTGTGATAATCATCTGTGGGTCTTGCTGTGTGTCTTTTGTCTTTATTTTCAATATATTTGCATGAGTTGTATTTCTTGAAAGAGGGATTGTGCAATAATGGCAAACCAGACATGCACATGATATCAGACCCGCATATCAAATAGATGCATCATGATGAATGCCTGCCTTGTTGTTTGCTAGCTACATCTTTTGTGGCCATCTTGTTATTGCGAGATCGAGAACTTATGTGTAACATATAAATCTTTCAAATATTGACACCTTCTTGCTTACAGCCTAGCAAGACTATGAACCAGTGATGGGATTCTATTTCACAGGCTGGAGCTCGTGTTGGATGCTCAATCAGTGCATCAAACAAGTGCAAACCCCCATGGTGGAAAACTCTATTTGGAGTCTCGGCAGCAGATTTTTTAGAGCGAGAGAAATGTGAAGAGCGTGAGATGGCTTCCTGTCTTGCTGCATCTAAGGAAGCATGCATACAGTTTGCAAAGGAGAAATGCTTATCTCCCTTCCGAGATGCAAGAATTGCCTCAATTGATCTCAAGGGGAACCTGCAGCTTGATTTTGGTGCTCCTGAAACTGCCAAAAACACATCAGAAGCCAGATGTGCAGAACCCGAGTCATTTTGGTTGCATCAAGAGACTTCCTACGATCTGGCAAAATTCAATCTTGAAACTACGAATTATAGAGGAAGCATCCTTTTGGAGAAATCAGCTGTTGAAAAAAGTTGAATACCATGCAGTGGCTGTATGGTTTTTCTAATGGAAAAGTGAATCACCTGGGGCCAAAGGACTTGGGGAAGTAGGAGCAAGGGGACCCCTGTGAAGATGAGGTATGAATAAAAACTTTCATGGAGGAAAATAGTTCATGATCGTTTGATGTTGAATGCATGGCAGGCGACTTATATGCCACCCGCCCATGAACCGTATATATAGAACACATTTTCCTATTGTACATTAATGTGTATGTGTTGGAATGTGGTAGCTCCTTTTGAAATTTATCAAAGTTTGATTACTCCACATGATGATCAAAAATTTCATCGCTTCAGATGTTAGAGTTGAACAACCTGATTTGCTCTCTTAGTTAGCAGTGTTTTTGTAAATGTCATCAAAGATGTTTAGGTTTCGAATAATATTGTGCAAGTGGATAGAAATTGGGAGATATGAAAATGTTATATCAAATTGCTTTGTAATAGATGTCTTAGGATGTGTAGGTATCTAATAATATTTCTTAAATGGAATAAATTTGGGGGGATACGAGAGACTTCATGTTTTAAATTTTACCAAGATTGTAAAACTACTACAATCAAGCACCCGCAGGCATATTATTTTTGCTGCTTGATATGAACCTGGCAATATGGATGTGGTTATATTACAAGTAAGTTGTAAAGAAAGGAGTTTACTCCTACTACCAAATTCAGTGTTCGTAGCTGAAATATACCTACGTATATGCCCGCACAACAATGATAACAAAAAGTTAGCAGCGACCCTCTGAATGCTTCTCATTTATCCTGAGTTTTTTTATAGTCTTAAATTTGGATGAATCCCCAGTTAATTAATTCATATAACAGGCTACCAGTTAGATAAATTTGAATAATCATGATGCCGTGGAAGTTCTGATGACCAATGGCCCAACTCTTGTTCCCACATTTTAGTTTGATTATTTGCTCTCTATGTCTTTATAGATTTGCCTAATATTTTCTTATATGTGCCAAGGAATAACTCATTCAAAAAAAGTGCCAAGGAACTAAAAATAACATTTGACAGAACTAATTGTAGTTAAAATGCAAAAAATATGAATCTAATTTTCAAAAATCAGAACGCTTCACTAATGCTTCTATGCATGTAAAGCCCAAAAATTTGTTGATATGTAATTATATATATATAATTCTCAATCACACGCAAATTAGGCCAAATATTAAAGTAGGAAGAAAACCATGGAAAAATCGTAAATCAATTCCAGAGAATCTGTTCCCTCTCGCCGTCTACTAACTTGACCGTCGGAGCTCCCTCGCTGGAATCCCCGGCCAGGGTTTCTGACCTTGCCTTGCAGGTTCGGTCCAGCCAGGAGGCCCCAGGGACGAGACGGTCTAGTCGGATCGACAGTTCCGAAGCCACAGGCACGGCGGCGGGATCGGCAACACTTGCTATCTGCGCTTGCATAGCCTTAAACTTTTCATGTATCTCATGATTGATCTCCTTTTG
The DNA here is from genome assembly GCA_021397845.1 of Areca catechu. NCBI lineage: Eukaryota > Viridiplantae > Streptophyta > Magnoliopsida > Arecales > Arecaceae > Areca > Areca catechu. Next base: position 11,417,381 of record CM038041.1, read on the forward strand.
CCTTGAACTTTCTGGTACAAAACTTCTAGAAGAAACAGAGGGAGAACGTCGAACCCTCTTCTTCCCACCATGATCTTCTACTTGTCGATATGGTGGAGAGGTGTAACGGCCACAAGATAACCGGATCTGTGAAAAGCTGGAGGTGATCTCTTGGTGTTGATCTTTCTCCTTCTCAGGTTGGTAGCTAGATTGTGGAACAGAGAGAGGGCCTTGTTTTTGAGCTGCAGCTTCATGCAAATGCTGCACCAACGCCGTCAAGGTCTCTACCTTGTTTACCAGACTTTCGAATTGCTGCTTCTCCACCATTAGCATAGGAGGTTGTGATCCCTGAATAGCCAAAAGAGTGCTGACCGGAGGTCCGTTTGACGGAGGAGCCTGCTGCTCCTGACTCGTAGATGCATTCTTGTTTTACCCTTTCACCATTCTTGCCTAGCAGAAACTCTCCTTCAAACAGAGGACCCCTTCCTGGCGCGCCAATCTGTTGATGCTGAACCTTTGTTGACCGGATGGAGTGGTTCTTTCGCAGGATCGCCGTCGACCGGCACCTGCAAAATAGATCCCTAACCGGAGATTTTCCGGCGGGGGACACTCCGATGCCTAAATCAGAAAGAGCTCAGACAGCAGCAGAATGGAGAGTTTTTAAAGCATATAAGGAAAAGAGAGATTTGTAATGCAAGAAAGAGAAAAATGAAGTCCCCCCCTCTGAGTGTCCCCTCTTACCAGTATTTATAGGTTCCAACATAACTACCTACGGTTATGGGAGTTGGCGAATGCAACCTTCTAATAACCATAAGTAGTAGTTGTCGGAAAAACAGTTACACTCGGAGTTTACTCAATCTTGAGGTTTTGGACCATGTAGGTGGTTGCAACAACCAAAACAGAATTCAACTGTTTGTCCAAGAAACTGACATGTCCAATAACCCTCCTTCTTTAGACATAGATTTGAAGTGAGCTCTATATTCATTTTAGTAACGCTCCTGAAAGGGGTGTTTAGTTTTACACTTCGGATTCTTCTGGATGTAACAAAAGTAAACACTTACAGTAGACACTTACAGTCTTCGGATTATATTGAAGGAATAAAGCCGAAGATATTCGCCTGGGAGGTCAAGTATTCGGATCAAGATAATTGTATGAAGCCGAAGACATAGAGCAACAAACTTATCTCATGGATCATAGATAGAGATACGAAACCATAGATATTAGGCATAGTCTTCGGATTGAGATAATAATACGAAGCCGAAGACCCAGAGTTGATAAGCTTATCTTCCGGAACAAGACATTCGAAGTCATATATATTATACGTGGTCTTCGGACCGAGACAATAATACGAAGCCGAAGACAATGAATATACTTGGCTTATAATCATAAAACATGTTAGGCTAAGTCTTCGGATCAAGGCGATAATACGAAGCCGAAGATCCTTTCCTTTGTCAGCTGATATGACCAATAAACCAAAAGAGAAAATTTAAATTGGTTCAGAGAGCGGTACAATAATTAATTGAAATAAAAATCGGGATATCATAACAAATCTTTATTTTATAAACTATAATCTAGATAGAGAATAGTAAGAGATGGATATTTGGCTGCTCCCTAAATTTAAAAATCAAAATTTACTGCAAAAACAACTATTGATAACTTTAACGAGCCATGATCCATGTAGTAGTATCTCCATCACGAATCTCCGTGAAAGATACTCTTGCTGCCTGCCCCTCCTCCATGTCCGAAAGTTCTAATTCGTCTACCCAATCAATCCAATTACCATCCTGCCATTCCGTGGTAGACCTGATGCTCGGGATGTGCTCGACCCTCGACCTGTCTATTCCCCCATCCCTCAGGGTGCGGACAAATTCCTCGTGCATTCCAAGCAAGTGAAGCTCCTCCAGTCTTGTGAGGTGTTCAATACCCGATGGAACTTGCTGCAATGCCCCGCAGTACCATATCGACAGCCTTCCAAGAGCTGGCATTGCTCCCTCCTCCACCGTCACCAATTCCAACACATTCAAATTGGAAAGATGTAACATCTTGAGTTGTTTGAATCCTCCGTCGCTTGAACGTAGATGCCGTCCAGCAAACGCTTCAATCAGGGAGAGATGCGTTAGATTTGGTAGGTCTTGAAAGGCATCAAACGGGTCATCCATCAACCTAGACCCTATGAGGACTATGTTTACAATGGAGTGAAGCGATTGAGTCCAGGTTGGCAGCTGCTCCAGTGGCCCTGCTAGAAATAGATTCTCGAGAAGCGGAGGAGGAGAGGACAAGGATTGCAGATGGAGAGGCTCATCGGTACCCACCGAGTGAAGGACCAGGGAGCGTAAATAGCTCATTTTATTGATAGCAGCACACAGCTGCTCCCCATCTTCGCTTCTGATGCGTCGAACGCCCAATTTCCTCAGCTGCGTCAAATCCTGCAGCTCCCCCGCCACACTATCGCCTTGGACGATGTCTAACAGAGCCAGATTCTCCAGGCCTGTCAATTTCCTGACACCAGGGGGAGCACTCACGCCTGGCTCGTCCGATATTTCGTACCATGCTGCAAGCGTAAAGTCTCTCGATGTCTGACCTGGCGAGTTCGGACAGGAGACATGTAGATGTCGAAGACGGTGGAGATTGGTGACCTCGGCCGGCAGTCTTGTGATCCAGGTGCCTCGGAGGTCCAGCGTTTCCAGGTTGAGGAGCTCGCCCAGTGACTTTGGTAGACAATCCAATTTAGTATCTCTCAGGCTCAAGTACCTGAGAAGACGGCAGGAAGAGATATGGCCTGAAAGCCTACTGACCTTGGTGCCCTCCAGATCCAACATTCTCAGCATCGCGAATTTGTCAGAGAGGTCAGGGGAGGGGAATAGAATTGGATCACCTTGAATTGTAATGAAGAGGGAGCGGAGGCCGGAGCCGCAGAGCAGAGACGCCATTTTCCCATACGTTTCTGTACTCTTAACTGGCAGGCGCCGGATCTTGCGAGGCGGTGGCTCCGGCGATTCCAGACCATTTTGGTTCCTGTTTCCGCCCTGCTGGTCGTCACGGAGTGTGTAGGCGCTCTGCTCCATGCACTTGAATTTGAGGATTTCATGCATAAAGCCATGAACGCGGCAAATTTTGGTGGTGCGTCCAGGCGTGCCCAACTCCAACATTTGAACCATGCTCCGGTTGGCGAGCTCTTTGAGGTAGTCCATGGCAACCTCCTCCCGTGCCCTGCCCTCGACTTCCTGCACGAATCCCTCGGCGATCCATATCGTTAACAGCCGTGTCTGTTTGATCTCCTGGAAGGCGCCGAAGCACAAAATACAGGGTTTGAGATGTGCTGGTAGATCATCATATCCAAGTGACAGGATCCTCTGCACGCTTGCAAGCCGGTCGTTGCTCTGGAGCTCGGGGATGAGGCTATCTCCAAATCGGTTCCATTCGTACAGGGTCCGAGGCTTGTCTGCCAAAAGACCACCAACCGTCACGATGGCAAGCGGCAGCCCCGCGCACCGCTTGACGATGCGCTCGGCTACATCTTTCAGATACTGCGGGCAGGCGAACTCCGCCCGGAAGGCCTTCATGCAAAAGAGGTCCCACGCCTCACCATATCGCAGAACCGGGAGCTGGTACACATGTGTGAGGTAACCACAACTGTTAATGTCGTAAGAAGCGATGTCGTGAATCTGGGAGGTTATCATCACCCTGCTGCCATTGTCGGAAACCGGAAATGCGCCTGAGATGCGTTCCCAGACACTCTTCTCCTTGACATCGTCGAGAATTATCATGTACCTCCTGTATCTGAGGATTCGTTCGAGCCGTTTCGCCAGCTGAAGCTCGCTCATGAACTCCAGCCCTTGGGGAAGGTCATGCCCCTCCTCGGAAAGCTGGTATGTGAAGCCGAGGAGCACCTGGGAATTGGACAGCTGGGAGATGCTGATCCAAGCTCTGTAGTCGAAGGTCTCCCTCACGTGTTCGTCCTCGAACAGTTTCGAGGCCATGGTGGTCTTACCCAAGCCACTCGTGCCGACGACCGAGATGACGGTGAGCTGGCGCTCGCCGTCGAGCAACAAATGCTTCAGTTGTTGACGGCTCTCCTCCATGACAACGAGATGGTCTACGTCGAAGCAGGGAGCGGCCGATCGGGCATCATTTCGCCTCTGCAAGGAAGCTTGCTGGGTCAACGAGCCCAGCTGCGGCGGGTACCTTGACCGTATCTCGTGCAGACGCTCCGCCTTGGCTTTGACCTTCTTGATCTCCTTGGAAATTTGATGGCGCCGCACTAGCGTCATCAGGTAGTGGAGAGCTTCGCCCAAGAAGACCCACCCGTCTCCATTATTTGGGCGAGACTCCGAGGCAATGTGGAGCCTGAAGCTATCGATGCAGTCCTCTGTGTCGTAAGCCAGCTCTCTCACCTCGTCCAGGCAGTTCTTGACTATGCTTGCTTCGCCCGTCGTCAGGAAGTTATGCATGCCAATCAGCTCATACTCGATGTCCTCTACTTCTTTCCGCACGCCTCCCAGGAGATTAGCTTCTTCTGATAGTATTGTCCCCACCTTACGGAGAAGCAAATTCAGTGCTTCTTCTGCCATCCTTCGCTTATTTTTCTCCTCTTTTTTTTTCACTCACTCTTCTTCTTCTCTCTTTTTCTCTCACTCTTCTTCTTCTACCATACCTTTGGATCTGCAATAAAGCTTTATAAAAGGGGCTGGCCGCTTCCAGCATTGTTCAGTCTTTTTTTTTTTTTTTGGTTTGTCTTGACTCTACGGTTGATTTCTTGACTTGACTCTAGAGTTCACCCCACGCGAGGTTAAAGGTTGCAAGTAGTTCGGGTTGCATCTTTCGCGCGAAAGAACGATGGATCTTCTTTCGCGACGACGCTCATCGGATCGCGTTCTCCTGGATGTCAAAGCAATCAGAACCTCCCGTTCATCATCGGCGCAGAACTCGAAGTAATCATAAGCCATCCAACGGTTGATTCGCTGGTAGGCGGGTGAATCGTTCTTTCGTGCGAAAGATACAATCCAGTCCTTGATGCAACTGCTTGCATCCACACGGAACCTCCGGCCTATTTTGTGGCACGTGCGAGCGAAGACGACGGTAAGTCGTCGGCGTCACCGTTAGGACCTGACCCACCACTAATAATTCATAGAAAAAAAACGGACTCTTAAAGAGACTTTGGCTATCAGCCAATCACCGGGCGCTGGCAGGAAAAAAAAAGCATCAGCTATGTCCCCCCTCCCCCAAACAAAAACAACAAAGGAAGCATCAGCCGTGTGCGAAGCTGGACCCGGCTAGACAAATAATTGCCACAGCCAGCCAAAAGATAAGTTACGGGTCATTGTAACGTCGACCTAGCTCTCCCGCCCTCTCTTCAAAAATTTTTTTTAAATAATATTTTTTTAAAAAAAATTATGAAAATAGTTGTTTTCAGATATATTTATCAAAATAAATGATTTATCCGACTTGACAGCCATAGGAACACCTGAATTCATCTTTTTAAAAGACAAACTAAACTTCATCTTTTGAAAAGACGATTTCTATACCATCATCAATTTTTTCTTTTAATTTGATTATAATTCTAACATGACAATTTTAAATTAAATCTGTCGTGACAAACAAATTTTTTTTAATTTTATAAATATTATTATTTTTTAAAATTTAATTAATAAATTTTAATTTTAAATAAATACATAATAAATAAAAAACTAGTATTAATTAAAATTTTATATATTATTTTTTGGTAATATTAATTATTATATTATTTTGAAATAACATTAATTAAAAATAATATTAATTAACTATATAAAAATAATATTAATTTAAAATCAATAATAAATTAACTAAAAAATAACATTAATTGAAAATAACATTAATTAAAAAATATTATAATATATTTTATATTATAATAATTATTTTATATTTTAAAATACAATAAATATATTATAATTTATTATATTATATTATAATATAGTATAAATTTTTTAAAAAAATTAAAAATAATCACCATGTCGATATTATTCGGTGGCCAGTCCGGTACCAGTTCGATCGACAGCCCGGTGTCAGTCCGATCACTTGCTCAGGACCGGTGGCAGAACCCCGATGACCAGACCGGCGATCGGATATGTGGCATGACTAGGGCTAGACCAGTAGCAGGATCCTGGCGGTCGGACCGGTAGTCAGACCTTGGTGGCCGGATCGACAACCGGATCGGAGGCCGGAATGGCGGCCGGATCGACGACCGGATCGGGGGTAGGACCGGCGGCTGGACCAGGGCAGGACCGGCATCGCACCGTGGTCTGGCCACGGTCCGACAATCGATCCTAAGCAAGGGATCGGACTGACACCGGGCTGTCGACCGAACTAGTACTGGGCTGGCAACCAGATGGTATCGACATGGTGATTATTTTTTATTTTTTTTATTTTTTTAAATTTTGTTATTTTATATTATAATATATAATATATAATATAGTAAATTATAATAAATTTATTATATTTTAGAATATAAAATATGTATTATAATATAAAAATATATTATAATATATTATTATAATATCTTTTAATTAATTTTATTTTAAATTAATGTTATAATATCTTTTAAACTTTGTTATATATTTTTCAAAATTTTATTAGATTAAGATTTAATTAAAAAAGTATTTACAAGGCATTTAATGGTGCATTTAATGTTTACGGGAGGGATTTTTATTTAATTCCCATAATGCCCTTTTGAAAAACGAATTCAAATTAACTACAAAGGGTATTTTTGAAATTAAATAAAACATTACGGATGATATTTTCATAATTAAATCAAAGATTATGAAGGGCATTTTGGAAATTAAATTTTTGAAATGAATCCGACGAAAAATAATTCCCAGAATGCTCTTCATAATCTTCGATTTAATTATGAAAATGCCATTCGCAATGTTTTATTTAATTTCAAAAATGCTCTTGGTAGTTAATTTGAATTGATTTTTTAAAAGGGCATTATGGGAATTAAATAAAAATCCCTCCGTAAACATTAAATGCATCATTAAATGCCTCTGCACTCATAAATATTTTTTAAAATTAAATTTTAATCTAATAAAATTTTGAAAAATATATAACAAAATTTAAAAGATATTATAATTGATGTGGCAGGATCGCTGACATGGAGTGACTATCAGATGCCACATCGGAGAAGGCCACCACGTCGAAGCGCTCTACTATGACTCCTTCATCAAGCTGAGCTCCCTCGGAGCGCCGGGGCCGCCTGTCGAGGCCGAGCTCTGTCCTCCGCCAGATCGAGCCCGCATGACCGAGACGCATAGATCAGAGTCGGGTGGCACCCCTCAGAGCGAGCCCCTCGAGGTCAAGCCCCGTGGCCCGAAGTCGAGGTCAGCCCTCCTCTGCCACGTGGAGCCCCTCCGAGCTCGGGTCCTCTAGGCTGGGACCACGCCTTGCCGTCCTCCGTCAGGTCGAGCTCGCCCGAAGTCGAGCTCCGTTGGTCCGAAGTCAAGCTCCGTTGGTCCGAAGTCAAGCTCAGCCCTCCTCCGCCAAGCTGAGCCGCTTCGAGGCCGAGCCCCGCCTCTTCAACTCGGCCTCCAGCTCGGGCGAAGATACCAACAAACGAAGAGGCGACACCACCAACCCAGGATGCTGGCGGGCCCCCCGAGGGTCATAAGGAGGCGCCCACCAGGCCGCAATAACTTCCCGTGGCTGCCACTTACACCAGAAGGGGAAGGAGCTCTCTGATTGAGGCACCACGCTCTCCACCAACCGCCTGTACCACCTAAAAGGGGAAGTCAACCGGGAGATTCGAATCCTGGGGGCGGCGGCCCCCAGATCGAGGTACTGCCAAGTTTTCCGGAATGGGGAGACCAGAAGGAATGTCAGGGTGCATGACAACTTCTCCTATCATGAATCAGGAAAGTCGTCTCGTCCACGGCATGGGACACCACCGCATGCGTCTGACAGCATAGGGGAGATCCTTAGGTAGGCTTTCAGCAGTCACCAAGGTTTAAAAGAACCATCAACACTCCCAGGAAGGAGGTAATCCATTGGAACCCATTCAAACCGCATCCAACTCAAACAAAGCTCAAGCAAGCAAAGGAGACGGGGTCCGGCAGGAGTACCATCTCTGACCCACCTCGGTCGTCCTAGCACGCTTGCAGTCTACTCTAACTTCACACATCATTTACTCCTAGCATGGAGTCCATCAAGAGGGGCTCGACTAGGAGGATCTGTTTTCCTGGATCGTCACTGACTTGACCGTCGGAGTGCCCCCCCGGAATCCCCGGCTCAGGTCACTAACCTCTGTTTTGCAGGTCCCAGGAAGCAGGACACCCCAGCAATGGAGAGAAAGCACACTCCGGCACCGTCAGCAGCTACGGGCCATGGTGATCTTGGCGGCAACAGATTGGCGCGCCGGTAGGGGGTGAACGATCTTTAATCCAGCTTAGACCCCTTACAGATAGCTTACCAGGAGAATGGTGACAACTCGAGCAAGGGAGGTCTCCACCAGTCGTGCGGGGGAGTCTCCCTCCCGCGGGGACTCGCACGGTCTGGGAGTGGAACCGCCCGCTCTGGCTCAATCATCTCCAGCGGAGGCCCAGCTGGCCGTGCTCGCCCAGCAGATGCAGATACTTACTACAATAGTGCGCCAGCTCCAGCACCAGCACCGGTCCTTGGCTACTCATTAGCAGCCAAGGACTTCTATGACCCATGCCGTAGCACCCCGCGATAGCCTGCGTTCCTTCTAAGGAAGGCCTTCGCAGCCGCGGGCCATCACCGACAACCGAGGTAGCCGCCAAACTCCGGCAAAGAGACAACGAGCTGGGTCTGCTGACAGGGAGAGCCACTCACCAAACCTTGAGCAGGTAACGTCTAAGCCCTGCCAAGGTAGAAAGAGCAGGACTCCCCGACACGGACACCGCGCACCCACGTCACCTTCTCCGCCTCCTTCGATGGAGGGGTCGACTGATGAAGCAGTCAGGCGCATGGCAGAGAAGCGTCTGGAGGAGCATGACTGCAAGCTGGCGGAGTTATCCCGCCAGTTTGCCAATCTACCGGGCTCCGCTAGCAAGCTAACGGGCTACGACGCCCGTCCCTCTTTCTCCCAAAAAGTCCAAGAAGAGCCGATCCCAAATCGGTTATGTATGGTGCAGGTGGAGCCTTACGATGGGACCACCGACTCCCTGGACCACCCGGAAAGCTACCGGGCCCTCATGAGGGTCCAGGGGGCCACCGACGCTCTTCTCTGCATCACCTTTCCTGCCACTCTCTGGAAGGCAGCCCAGGTGTGGTTTACCCGTCTGGAGTCGGAGAGCATCAACTCCTTCGCCCAGCTGGGGCAGAAGTTCGTGGCCCACTTTGACGCCTGTCGAAAGATGCCGCGAGAAGTAGACAGCCTTTTCTCCATCAGGCAGCAGGACCACGAGCCCCTACGGGACTACGTGGCCCGTTTCAAGGCTACCGCGTTGGAGATCTATAATCTTGATGAGCCAGTTGCCATGCTGGCACTGAAGCGAGGGCTCAGGACCTCTCGCCTGACCTACTCGCTCGATAAGAAACCCCCCAAGACTTATTCTGAGCTCCTCCTCCGAGCTCAGAAGTACATCCGTACCGAGGAGGCGGATCGTACGAGGCGAGAGCTCGACGAGAAGCCGTCGAAGAAGCCAACCCCCGCCGAGATGTCCGGAACCCGGAAGCCAGAAGCCAGGACCTCTGGCTCCAAACTTTCGGAGGGGGCCAAGACCGAGAGGCGCTCCCGCTTCCAAAGAAAGTTACACCCCCCTCCTCGTCCCGAGGATGAAGATACTCATGGAGATCGAGGGTGAGTCCTACTTACAGCACTCGCCTCCGATGAAACCGTTTATTGGCCGTGACGAGGAGCACCAACCTCAACAAGGCATGCTTGAAGGACAGCTTTCCCCTGCCGAAGATCGAATAGCTGGTGGATGCCACCTTGGGGCACAGGCTGCTCTCGTTCATGGATGCATTCTCTAGATACAACCAGATCCGGATGCACCCAGAAGACGAGGAGCACACTGCTTTCATCACCGACCAAGGGACATACTACTACAGAATGATGCCCTTTGGTTTGAAGAATGCTGGAGTCACATACCAGCGTCTGGTCAATAGGATCTTCAAAGACCAGATCGGTCGGAACATGCAGGTGTACATGGATGATATGCTTGTCATTAGCAAGCAGAGCTCAGACCACGTCGCCAACCTCGTCGAAGCCTTCCACAACCTTCGAAAGCACCAGATGAAGCTGAAACCAGTGAAGTGCACCTTCTGAGTGGTGGCAGGAAAGTTCCTTGGCTTCATGGTCACTCAAAGGGGAATTGAGGCCAACTCGGAGAAGGTCCAGGTGATCGTTGACATGGAGCACCCAGCATCCAAGAAACAGGTCCAGCGCTTGATGGGGCAGATAACGTTGCTGAGGTGGTTCATCTCGAGGTCGGCTGATCGCTGCCTCCCTTTCTTCAAGGCACTGTGCAAGATGCACGACTTCACCTGGACGGAGGAGTGTAGAACGGCCTTCGAAGAACTGAAGGAGTTCCTGGCCACTCCTCCGCTGCTCTCCAGATCGGAGGAAGGGGAAGAACTCCTACTCTATTTGGCGGTCACACCCGGAGCAGTCAGCTCGGTCCTTGTCCGTGCAGACGAGGATGGGTCCCAGAAGCCGGTATACTACACCAGCAAAATCCTCTATGACATGAAAATCAGGTATACTCACTCCGAGAAACTCGTTTTTGCACTAATAATGTCTGTTTAGCGCCTCAGGCCCTACTTCCAAGCGCACCCCATTGTGGTTGTGACGGACCAGCCGCTGAGGACCATACTTAGCCACCTCGAGCCCTCCAAGAAATTGGCCAAGTGGTCCCTGCTACTGAGTGAGTTCGATATAGCATATCGACCGAGATCTTCGCAGAAGGCCCAAGTCCTAGCCGACTTCGTGGTCGAATGCACAGGGATCGCCGAGGAGCTAGAGCAGACAATAACGGAGCACCGAGCTGAGCCTGGACCAGAGGAGGAACCCTAGATCCTCCATGTGGATGGTGCGTCCAACTCCGGTGGAAGCGGAGCAGTCCTTATCCTCGCCAATAGTGATAGGGTGGTGACAGAATGTGCTCTCTGCTTCAAATTCGTCACGATAAACAACAATCAAGAATCAGGAGATATGGAAACCTTGTAATTAATCCCTTTGACCTCAATGCTCAGGAAGACTTAGGGTTTAACTGCCCAACCCATAAAGTCCATCAACAATGTGTCTCAATCTCACAAGTCCTGTAACACTTTACAGAGACTACCCTGGCCAAGGTTTTGCTAAATTGAAACACAATAAGATATCTGCTCCAAACACTTTGGAGGGGTCAATCCCATCTTGATCCGATCACCACTACACGAGTACTTAACTGTACCCAGAAACCTTCCGTCCCTAGATTAGAAATCCAGATAGTCCAGTACCAAAGTACAGTGAGTTGCTTGCAAGCTACCATGACAATCTCATGTCTAAGGGATAACTACGTCCATATCAAAACTCTAGGCAGAATAAAATACAGACGGGTCACGTTCAATGAAATGTCAAACACAACATCTGCATGCCATACCAGTGTCTCTACACTCTTTGGTTAAGAGGACAACCAACGACTATGGCATACAACGACCTATACTTGATATACTATCATCCTGAAATAAGTGTATTATTTGGTCGCGAACAATTTTAGGACTAAATGATATATCCTCTCTATATCACATACAAATAGTCCCAAGGACTTCATCACTCAAGAACTCATTACAGAAAGATAAAATAGTGATGAACTGCCAGAATAAATATTTTATTTAATAATATAATTCATATATAATTATATCAAATGTATAACTGTCTACAATAAAAATTGGTTTTGGGATACATTTTTCAACATCCATATCGATTGGAAATGAGGCAAGACATAATTAGTCCATAAATTTTTTAAACCTATATCGAGAATTAGGCAAAATCTTTTTTAACTGGATTAATCATCTTGATGATTGTATTATTTTTTTTATAAACAATCTTTTGCAGTCCACAGCATCATTCTTTGTTATAGGTTTTTCTATATAGCCTTTTGCAGTCCACGACATCATTCTTCTCCGACACAATGTCCCCCCTACCAGTTGTCGCTGTCATGCATTACTTAACCTAATCCTTTGGCTTGGGTAGTGCAAGTAAATCTACGCAACCACCATGCCCCTCGTCAAAGCAAAACATTTTATTATAATTAGAAGATACCCATTTTGACTTATAAGTCACATCAATTAGAAGATATGATGCCTCTTTTAAATAATAAACGTAAGTCGGCGGATAAGAAGTAGCCGTCCATATTTATCCTCCATCCAATTTCCGTTCTGCCATCGTATAAAGCGAAAGGGTGGACTGACCGGTTTGGGTCTTCCGAGATAAGTCGCCGTGCACACGTTTCCCCCGTGACACTCACACCTACAACGTTGCGGCGGTCAATAAAGTTAAAGACACCAAAAAAAAGGAAAAAAAAAAAAAAAAAAGGACGGAATGTATCGTACCTGGATTAGAACTATGGCCATGGAATAAGACTTTGGCTACGTGGTCCCACAAGCTCTACTCCGGGTATTTTGCTGGGTACATCACTTAGTCCCTGGAATAGTTTTTATTTTATTTTATTTTTTTGAAAATAACTGTACCGGTTTGATTTATTACCGAGTTTGACCGTTTGAAAGTGAATAATCTCTCTCGAAGGGAGCGTGGACGGAACACGTGGAGGACAGCTGCCGCGGTCGGATGCTATCATGACCCGACCGGACCGGACTGTTATCTCTCTCCTGTCTGAATACAGTTGAGTCATTTATGGGGGGCAGCAATTATTGAATCGTGGTTGCATGGCTTTTTCTATTACCTTGTAATTATTATTTATCAAAAATAATCTTGTAATTATTTTTTTATAACCTTGAAGTCATGATCAATGATCCTGTTTTAGCAATAACCTTGTTTAAATTAGCAATATTCTACGATTTACACCTGATGATTTAAATATTATTTAAAATTCTAATTATATATATTTAACATGAACATTCTATAAGATTTGATGATCAGATAATTAGTTGAATTGATAGAATTTATCCATTAATTTTTATTATTGTTATTTTTAAAAAAATAATAATAAGTTTATGTATATAAAAAATATTTATTTATTTAAACTATTGATTCTTAATAATTTTAAAAAAAATGTTGCAACTATCATATTATGCTATGGCATTCATTAATATAGCTATGCTTCTTATTAATTAATAATATATTTATTTTTATTGAACATATAACTAAAATAAACTACAGGTTTTAGATATTAAATATATCATTATAAACGACCAAAAGTAATTTTTTTAGATTTCCAACATTTATTATTAGATTGGCTATGCAATTAATATATTTTTTATCATCCTGCATGGCCGAGTGTAATCGAGTATATGCGATGTGCATGATCAATTATTTATGAAAATATTTTGTTAAATCAGTATAATGTGACCAATACATCAGGACTTCTAAATATGCATTTCTTTTAATCTCAAACTTAATGAAAAAATTTAATTAACTTATATAAATTAAAAATAAGGACAATTATAGATATTAAAAGAATATTAATGAAAGAATACAAGAAGAGTAGATTGATACTAAGTATGTTATTATTTTGTATGAAGTATAGAATATCCAATTCCTTCAATGTTTTACTAAACTTTTTCTGAGCTTAAATTGATCTGCCCCTCTTTATTTTTCAGATCGTTGGATGGGCAACTGCCGGTCGGCGTGTCGGCCATATAACGTGTTTGAGCCCGGTCTATCCATCATCCAAGGCTCCAAACGGTGGAACTTTTTGATCGCTTCCCAAAAGACCGGGTGTCCACGTTTGTTTAGCTTGACTTCTCGTGCTCACCTACAAGACGAATTCAAATACTTTAACTTACAATTCCATTTTTGACCCTTCTTTATTGAGACCGCCCTTGTCCTCTGGGGGGCAGAGGGAGCGCGAGAAATAAGCGGAAGAACGAGCGAGGGGAGAGTGAGAACGAATCAAAGATTCGATGTTTGTGATTTTTTTTCCCAGATTGTTGTTCTGAATTTCGGTGGATTCGGCTCAAATCTGCTCTCCGGTTCTCTGGGACGCGTTGAGGGAGGAAATGCGGGGGATTACAGGTGCCGGTTGATCTCTTCCTCCCTCTTCTTTCATAAAAAAAAATCGATCGTTTGGACCTCTCCATCGATTCTGGAATCGATTACTAGGCGTCAGAGCCTAATCCAATGATGGTGTTATTTGCCGCAATTTCGAGGCCCATGGGGTCCTTCGTGGTTTCTTTTCTCGCGGCCTGAGTTGCCTGGGGCAGTTGGAGGGATTCCTGTTGAGAGTTGGCCGTCGAATTCGATTTTTTGGCGGTTTTTGGGGAAGAATGGTTGTAAATTGAGTAGGAAATTGATTCTGATCGCCTTGTTGTTTGTTTTGATGGTTTCCGAGGAAAAAATTGTTTTTTCGGGATGTGTCAGGCTGTCAGCATTTGTTTGATTATTGCATTACTAGGGTTTGAGGTGGGTAATAGAACGGGTGACCATTTTTGATTCTATTTTGCTTCTTTTGGAGGGGTAATTTCATGCTGGTGGTTGAATTAGAGGCAAGTTAAGAATTCTGTGGCCCAGCATTTGCTGTGGGAAGTGCCTTGAGGGCAGTCGAATTACCTGGAATCAGGGTTTTCCATTCATATGGAGCTAGGGTTTGAATCTGGATTACATTGAATGGTAAGAATGTCGGGTATATTTGGGAGAATTGAGATTGTCTGTTTGTTGCCATTATATGGGAAGTCTGTCATCTTCGGTTGAGATTGGTTGGATCTGAGTTTTTATTGATGCCTGTTATAAACTTGGCAGCAAAATTTCAAAGTTATTATTGTTGTATGTTTCAATTGAATTGCTGGTTGTTTATTTATGAGAATCAGTTGGTTCATGGAATTTCAATATTGGATTCCTCAGGATTCCATAAGAGATGTAGGAGTATTTGGTGCTAGTACTTGATCATCCAATTGGCCTCACACTTTTTGAAGGTTCCAAAGGAGGAATAATACAGATTCTGCTTGGTCGTTTCCTGAGAGGAAGCTGAACTGTATCATTGTTGTTGTTGTTGTTGTTGTTGTTTGTAATTGAGGTGGGTGTGGAGGGATGACAATAGCAAATTTTGCCATTTGGTTTTGTACCATCAGATGAATATTTCAGAATGACTTTGATTTGGAGGGTCTGTCATCGATGGAAACCTCCGATAAGGCATTCTCCGAGATAGTTGGCATCCTGAAGTCCTTGATCCCTCGACGTTCTGAGCCTGCAAATGTATCAAGGGACTTTTGGATGCCCGATCACAGCTGTAGAGTTTGTTATGAGTGTGATTCACAATTCACCATATTCAACCGCAGGCATCATTGCCGTCTTTGTGGGCGAATTTTTTGTGGAAGGTGCACTGCAAATTCTGTCCCTGTTTTGTCTGATGACCCAAAAAGTCATCGAGAAGCGGGGGAGCGGATCCGAGTTTGTAACTTTTGTTTTAAACAGTGGGAGCAGGAAGTAGCAGCAGCTGATAATGGGATTCAAGCATATGGTCCAATCATTAGTCCTTCACTTTCAACAACCAGTTTGGTTAGTACCAAGTCCAGTGGGACTGTGAACAGCACAGCCACAACCATCTGTTCCTACTCAACTGGACCTTATCAGCATGTTCCATATGGTTCTGGCCCTAGTCCTGGCCATTGTGCAAATATTGAAACCTTTGCAGATAATCAGGATTCTCTAATATATGGAAGGGGCATGGACATCAGAGATCCATCTCCATCCACTCAATTAAGCTATCGTATGAACAGGTATAATTATCTTTTGGCGTGAGTAATTTGGTGCTTCCATGCCTTGTTTCCCTCAATGTTTTAAAATAAAAACTCATGTCATGCTTGATATCCTTATGGCATGCTGATAAGCTTGCCAATTTTGTTGGCTTGTATAATTGATTCTTTGGTTTTCTGTGATGACACATGGTCTGCATTGGGTCAAACCAATATATTTGAACCTATACTTTCATGTAATTTTGCTGTTTATTATGATATTATACGTCCTATATATATGATATGCCTGCATGTCAAGCATAGCATGTTTTTACTTATATTTATGGACGCTAATAATCTTGTCTTGCTCAACCATCTTCTCTACACACAAGTAGTTACAAGGATTGACTTAGAATTTTGAAATATGTACAATGCATAAATCTGCTTTCATTAGTCAGACTTACCTAATTTATATGAAGCTGCTTTAGACCGCATGCTAATTTTTTTTGTCTGGTGTAATTTTTGTTGCAAGGTCAATGTTGCATGGACACAGATAGGAGGATCGAATATGTATCCAATTGTCTGACCTGGCAAGATGAAAAAAAGAGAGATATGGGGATGCATAGAATAACATATAAATTCAACTAATTATATATTTGTACCTTTAAAGATTATCTATTTAAACATGAAAAGAAGATGTTAAAAAGATATTATCTCATTCAAAATTAACAATTAACTTAAGGATATGGCAAAATAGTAATTTGCATAGTTGTTTCAATACCTACATCCTTGATAAATCTCAAAAAGAACAGCTATTCATTCCTAATATCAAATTAGAGGATCAAACTTATTTTTGGAAGAGTTCAACTATTCCAATATTTAAAATGGCTATGAAAGAACTTCATAACTATCCAAGTATCTGATATATATCCGACTTAAATAAATATCCAACATGGATTTTTAGAGCTGGATGCAAGTGTCCAGGTAACACTACTCGATGGGGGAGACATGTTCTGTTAATATTCTATGTCCCTTCAATGTTGTTAGCTAATTTTATAGAAAGTGAATACCGTTTCTTTCTTTGACACCAACTTCTTTTAAACTTGGCTGGATGCATGAATTCATCCTATCATGTATTTTTTTTAAGTGCTTGATCTTGTACTTTTCTTGACTATGAACTTTGGTGGTGTCTCTTTTATGTTCTCCAATGTTCCTTTGCCATATCTTGCCACTTCTACAATACTCTATTTTAATATCAAAGTACAGTATCTATTCTATTGTTGATCTTTATCCATCTCAAGTTTTTCCAAACTGTAGCTAGTGACACTTCCTATTTTGATCTTGTCAGTAGCTAATGATACTTCCTAATTCTATAGTATGTTGTTTCCGCGTTGTACTGCTAAGGCTGAATTTAGCCAGTTTCTTTAGGTTTTCAAGGTTTTGTTATAATTCATTCATCATTTGTTTTTCATTATAGGAGTGGTGACAATGATGATGTGTATGGTTTATGCCCTTCTAATTTGGAAGCACAAAGTTTTCAGCATTCTGATGACTTCTATGGCCAAGTTGAGTTTGATGAGGTTGACCAGGATTTCCATTCAAATGAAGTGCACCCTGCAGAAGAAAATATTGATGCCAAGGAGATCTGTTCTCCACTTCATGACAACACAGAATTTCATGTATCCTTAGATGTTGATAAGATGGAGGAAGAAGCTGAACCTGATAATAGCTATGAATGTGATGCTGCTTCCATCTATGGAATGGAAAATGCAGATGCAGAGCCTGTGGACTTTGAAAATAATGGACTACTTTGGCTTCCTCCTGACCCAGAAGATGAAGAAGATGACAAAGAGGCTATACTATATGATGATGATGATGAAGACGCTTCCGGAGAGTGGGGATATCTTCGCTCATCAAATAGCTTTGGCAGTGGTGAGTACCGGAGTAGAGATCGGTCGAGTGAAGAGCATAAGAAGGCAATGAAAAATGTGGTTGATGGACATTTCAGGGCTTTGATAGCTCAACTACTGCAGGTTGAAAATCTTCCTGTGGGGGAGGAAAATGATATGGGAAGTTGGTTGGAAATAATTACATCTTTGTCATGGGAAGCAGCTACCCTCCTTAAACCAGACACTAGCAAGGGAGGAGGAATGGATCCTGGTGGGTACGTGAAGGTTAAGTGCTTAGCCTGTGGAAATCGCAATGAAAGGTGAGTGCCTTATAATATTGAATTCCTTAGATGGAATATGACCATATATGTTATGTTTCTGCTTATTTTGTACTATATTAACTTTACTGGCTTTTGTGTTTGCACTGATAATCTTGATCGATCAATATAGTAATTGGCATCCAATACTTCTAAGTGATACTTATTGGTGTTTTAATTGTGGATGTGATAAAGTTGAAGTGGTCATATTGTCGATATTGTTGAGCAGTATGAATTTGCTGAACAACTCCACTCATTTTTGTAGCATGGTTGTAAAAGGAATTGTATGTAAGAAGAATGTGGCACACCGGCGCATGACATCCAAAATAGAAAAACCTCGTTTCCTAATTCTTGGAGGGGCTCTTGAGTACCAGCGAGTAACAAATCTGCTGTCGAGTTTTGATACTTTGCTGCAGCAGGTGTTTCAGCTGTTGTGAATTTCATTTCATTTGAGTTTGCACATGTTTTGTAGCTTATTCTCATGCTATACATATTGTTCAGGAAATGGATCACTTGAAAATGGCAGTTGCAAAGATAGGTGCTCACCACCCCAATGTCCTTTTGGTGGAGAAATCAGTGTCTCGGTTTGCCCAAGATTATCTTCTAGCAAAGAACATTTCACTTGTTTTGAATATCAAGAGGTCTCTCTTGGAGCGTATAGCCCGCTGCACTGGCGCACAGATAGTGCCTTCTATTGACCATCTGTCATCTCAGAAACTGGGGTACTGCGATTTATTTCATGTGGAAAAGTTTGTTGAAGAACATGATGGTGCAGGGCAGGGGGGGAAGAAAATGATGAAGACTTTGATGTTTTTTGAAGGTTGCCCCAAGCCCTTGGGTTGCACTGTAAGTCATTTATACATTCCAGGGATTCTATGCTTTTTTCAGACCTTCTATATGGGGTTTGGTTGGATGTGACAAATTTGGATGGATTATGAGGCAGACTTTCAGCATCCAAATATAATCAATGTCTGTTATGCTTATCTACTGGTGCTTTTATCTCCACCTGCTTGTCTCCCAGAGAGGCTTGCTACAAAATCTCTTTCTAATCATCAAAGAATGAATTGGAGAAAAATTGAAATAATTGATCTTGTTGGGGAACAGAATCATTATTCAATCTACCTGCAATCTATACAGCAAAATAACCAGGATCTACAATTTAGTTTTGGGTGATTCCTGGTTTAGATGGTTCCTAGGTGGGTCTGGATTTAAAATAGGTATTAAGCTATAATCATTGCCGGGTATATATGAAATATTCTGCCATGTCATTTAACAAGACACTTTAAATTTAATTGATCATTATTGTTTTATGGAAGTGCTATGTCGAAGAGGCTGCTTCTTAAAGTTTATATGAGATCTAGGCCTTGTTTGGCAATGCTTTTGGAGGGCTGAAGAGCATTTCCTGGAGAGCCAAAAGCTCTTTTGGATGATCTTAGGGTGTTCGGTAAATTTTTAAAACAGCTTTCTAGCTCATCCAAAAGTTGAAAAAGGTCTACCAGGGAAAAGGCTTTAATTTAGAGTTTTTGAGCAAAATCTTTACTAGAGACATGTTGTGTAGTTTTCTTGTTTTAGGGGGTTTGTGGGGAAATGGAGAGACTTGGGTTGAATTTTTAAATTAGTTTTAAATACTTTTTACTGCTATAATCATTTGAGTTGGTGTTTTTTATGCCATAATCATGCAATTAGGATTTTGATTTTATTTATATTTTTATTAAGATTAAAATATAAAAATAATTTGCAAATTAACAAAACTTTATGATAATTGTTAAGAATACTTTATAATAGGAGTTTTTGATAGTACAAGCAGTTAGATACTTGAAAGCACTATACAATGCCCTTATTGTCATTTCTTGGTACTAAAGGTATTTTTGCACTTTATTTACTAAACAGATATTGAAATTCCACAGTATTTCACAAATGTAGTTACCAAACATCATGCAGCTTTTTATTAAAAACTCTAGAAGTGAAATCTCTATGGCCCAAAGATCTAAAGACAAAAGCTCTCTCTTTTTTTCTTTTTTTGTTGAAACTGGCAACATCAAGTAGCCCTAAAGTAAATGCAACCCAAAGCATCCGACAAAATAAGGTCATGAAGTGGACATGGAATCACAAACATACCGATTCAAACAATGGACCCAATGTGATTGGCAATCTAAGATGCCACCCAATCAGCTGTGCTATTCCCTCCCGAAATGTATGCTTGATCCGACAACATGCGCAGCTCGCAATTAGCCTCCAAGCATCAGCTAGCAAAGGATGATGGTCATCTTGGAGATTGGACTCGATAGATAACCAAGTGATCACGGTTCTTGAGTCCCCTTCCAAGACCATGCCTGTAAAGTAGAAACAACATACACCAAACCCTCCCAAGCAGCTCTCAACTCCGCCTGGGGTATCAAAACATAGAAAGGGAAATACCCCCTGCCACAAAACAAAAGCTCTACCACCTACAATAATGCCAAATGGGGCCTTATTCCCGAATATGTTGGTCTGACTTTTTTACCAGGCTTCCTCTTTTCTTAATCAATTCCTCCGTGTAGCATATATCATATTATGTGAATACTAGTCATAAGTTTGGCATGGGATGTGCAGAGTTAGATTCTTTTAAATAGCATGTTAAGGCCAGCATCGATGAAGGATTTACATATTCTACATGCATTCAATCCATTTTTTTTGTGGGAATCATACATATCTACATAAGTACACACATATATGTATATATGGATGTGGTTGATATTTCCAGGATATTTGCATTGAGTAGGATTTCATTATCTTATGCGGAATATCACCCCCATCTATACTACCATCTACATCGTGTACATGAATGGTTTGCTGAAGTGCTTCAACTGTTTAGATGACTTACACAGCCAGTGTCTTTAACTTCCACAGATTTTGCTTAAAGGTGCCAATACTGATGAGTTGAAGAAAGTGAAACATGTAGTCCAATATGGAGTTTTTGCAGCCTACCACTTGGCTTTAGAAACATCTTTCCTTGCAGATGAAGGTGCCTCTCTACCAGAACTTCCCTTGAAGTCTCCAATTACTGTTGCACTGCCTGATAAACCTTCTAGCATCGACAGATCCATTTCCACAATACCTGGCTTCGCAGCCTCTGCTGTTGGCAAGCCCCAACTTGATAGCGATGCTCAAAGACCCCATACATTAGATCCTTCTCTAACATTACTGAATTCTGAAAAAATGGTAAAGGTGGCATCACTGTATTCCTCTGAAAGCAAAAACCCTCACATGCCAGATTCCACCTCCACATTTAGCTTATTATCTATCGATGGTAAAGGGTTTTGTGTGGAGAACAGCAACCAGGCTGAGCAAGTTCTGGAACCAACAAGTAGCTCATCTGTATATTCTTTATCTACATCTGGTGTAATCTCAAATTCTTCACCTGAACATCATGCCATGAAAGAGAAAAATAAGGTTTGCTTTGGAGAATGTGACAAGGCTGAAACATTTAGACCTGATGACCCTACAATTGAGCATGACTCTGTTGTCCCAGGAAGCTGTAGCTGTAATGATAGTTTGGAGACCTCAGAAAAGTCTGGTGTAATGGCTAATGATACTGAAATCAAGAGCAGTCATATGGTAGAAAAGCAACCTGGCTCCTCCAGTATGGCAACTTTATGTCAAGATATTGACCAGAAGCCTGAAAACTCATCCATAAAGGAAGAATTCCCACCTTCTTCTGATCATCAGAGTATTTTGGTTTCTCTATCAACCCGTTGTGTGTGGAAGGGAACTGTTTGTGAGCGATCACATCTCTTTCGTATCAAGTACTATGGCAACTTTGACAAACCTTTGGGCAGATATTTACGTGACCATCTTTTTGACCAGGTTAACTTGGCTTTATGGTTTTATGCTAATATTTCTTTTTATTATCAGTTTGTTTTGTATTACTGACAGTAGTTTCTTTTGATGTCAGAGTTATAGGTGCCATTCTTGTGATATGCCTTCAGAAGCTCATGTTCATTGTTACACGCATCACCAGGGCAGTCTGACTATATCTGTTAGAAAGCTTCCAGAAATTCTTTTGAAAGGAGAACGAGATGGCAAGATCTGGATGTGGCATAGGTGCTTACTGTGTCCTCGTGATAGTGGATTCCCTCCGGCAACTCGTAGAGTTGTGATGTCTGATGCTGCTTGGGGTTTATCTTTTGGTAAATTCTTGGAGCTTAGCTTTTCAAATCATGCTGCTGCAAGTAGGGTAGCTAGCTGTGGCCATTCTCTTCACAGAGACTGCCTCCGATTCTATGGGTACCTTATGCTTCACTCTTCATTCTTTCCCTTATCCATCGGATCATCAGCTACGGCCTCATATGCTGACTTTTCTGTTCTTACGTGGACAGGTTTGGAAAAATGGTTGCTTGCTTCCGTTATGCATCAATTGATGTTCACTCTGTATACCTGCCTCCTCCCAAGCTTGATTTCAATTATATGCATCAAGAGTGGGTACAGAAGGAGGCGAATGAGGTCTGTTGCTTATGGCAAGCAAAGATGTTTTCACCTCTTTTTGACAGTTGCTACTGTGCACATTTTATGACTTTATTTTTCAGTAGATAATAATATAACTTCAGCATAACAGGTGACTGATGGGGCAGAACTGTTGTTCAACGAAATTCTAAATGCTTTACACCAAATTGCTGAGAAAAAGTGTATTAATGGTAGCATGAAAGTACCAGAATTAAGGCATCACATTGTTGAACTTGAAGGAATTCTTCAGAAGGAGAAGGCTGAATTTGAGGTGATATGCTGTTCTCACCCTTCTCAATTGTCAGTTGATTTCTTTTCTCAGCATTCATATATTGATATTGACTGAGATTGTTGATTCATTTTAGGATTGTCTGCATAAAGTACTGAAAAAGGAGTCAAGGAAGGGGCAACCAGTCTTTGATATTCTTGAGGTTAATAAGCTAAAGAGGCAGTTGATCTTTTATTCATATTTATGGGATCAAATGCTGATATTTGCTGCTGGATCAGATAATGATGAACTTCTTAACAGTTTCATTACGAGAGATAAGGAGAAGCTGACAGATCTGAATCCAGGATTGAAGCCGCAAAAAGACTTTAATAGTTCAGACAATTCTCCTGGAATTTTCACAAACAATGAATTCCTTAATGGGAGCACTAATGCTGTTAACCATCAGGAGGATATCAATGATCATCATACTGATTCTTCCAGTCATCAAAGAAGATGTACAGAACTGGATTCTTTTCAAGGGAAACAAATCAAAACTCTTCGTTCTACCAGCACAAGTGCAAGTGAACAATCAGTTCTTTTAGAAACTGGTCTTATTGGCCGTCGAACCCTCTCTGATGGGCAGTTTCCAGTCATGTTAAATGTATCAGACACTTTTGATGCAAAGTGGACAGGGGAAAATGGTCCTTTCCTTTTTGATGCAAGCTTGTTGGATTCATCAAATTCTTTTGAAGCTGCAGGTGCAGCATCAGTTTCCAAAGATTCCGATGAACGAACTGGAGCTGAAATTACTCAATCCTTTGCCTCTGCATTGCTCGCCAAGTTGGGAGACAGTGCTGAGGACTTCTCAATCTGGATTAAAATGCCTTTCCTGAACTTTTATCGTCCTTTTAACAGGAATTTGGGAAGCACTCCAAGATTTAATGCTGTCAATGAGTATAATCCTGTCTATGTTCCTTTGTTCCGGGATTTAGAGCGTCAGGGTGGTGCAAGGTTTCTTCTTCCTGTTGGAGTCAATGACACGGTCATCCCAATTTATGATGATGAACCTACCAGTATCATTTCTTATGCACTTGTCTCACCTGAATATCATATTCAGATTTCAGATGAGCGGGAGAGAACAAGAGATAATGCAGAAACTTCACCTTTGTTGCCACCCTATGATTTGGGAAATTTTCACCTATCTCAGTCATTTGATGAAACTACTTCCGAACCTTACAAAAGTTTTGGATCAATTGAGGATAGTATTTTGTCTTTGTCTGGGAGCAGGGGCTCTGTAGTTTTGGATCCACTTGTCTATACAAAAGGATTGCATGTCAAAGTTTCTTTTGCAGATGAAGGCCCACTTGGAAAAGTGAAATATACTGTCACCTGTTATTATGCAAAACGCTTTGATGCTTTAAGGAGAACTTGCTGCCCATCAGAGTTTGATTTCATAAGGTCTCTTAGTCGTTGTAAAAAATGGGGAGCGCAGGGTGGCAAGAGCAATGTCTTTTTTGCCAAATCATTGGATGATAGGTTCATTATAAAACAAGTTACAAAAACTGAACTAGAGTCATTTATCAAGTTTGCTCCAGAGTATTTTAAATACCTCTCAGACTCGATAGGCACGAGAAGCCCCACATGCTTGGCTAAGATTCTGGGTATTTATCAGGTATCTACTATTTTTAGCTTGTTCACCTTCATTTTTTATTTTATTAGGGTTCATTTGGTTGGAAGTAATCTGGTATGGAAAAATAAATTCCATGTCAGATTACCATATTTGGTATGAAAAGTGGAGGAGAGAGATAGTAAACAAATGATGGGTCCCTTGTTTATTTTTCTGAGAGAGAAGGTAAAACAAATATCATGAAGGGTTGGTATTTTGTAAATTTCCAAGTAATGGTAATCTAACATTGACTAAAATACGTTCAATAAAATTCATTTATGATCATTGAATTTGTTTTGATATTTTTCCTAATTCATTAAATAAAGGGATTTTACAAAATAATTAAAATGTAAATGGCATTATACAAAGGATTATATGATTATAATCATTATATAAAAATTAATTGAACATGATAATGCTAGTTTAGTATTAAAAAAATATTTTTTGTTGATAGGCATATTTGTAAATTTGATCATATTCTTATATGGAATTATCTCCAACAAAATGTAGTAATATTTTTTCAGTATCATTTTCTATAAAAACTTTTTTATCAACCAAACATAGTGAAAGTTATTTTTCTCCGCAATCATTTTTCCATATAAATGATTCCCAAGAATCGTCAAATTATCCCATAATTTGACATATCCCAACCAAAGAGACTCTTAAAGTTTTTCCTTTCAATCTATTTTGTTTTATTAGTTATTTCGTTTGGTATATTTTTTATTTTATTTGCGGCTTTTCATGCATAAAAATAATCTGTTATGCTCTCACTAATTTTAGATGAACTCAAACTCAAGAACTAGGACACATAGTAGTTCGTGATGAAGCAAACACGTAGATTGTGTTACTTGGATCCTGTTGTAGCTGTAAGTTTGATTGATGACCTTGGTTGTGTATCAAGTATCTCATACTATACAGTTCCTTCTGTATATTTAAAACTCTTTCTTTGCAGAATTGCATATTTAACTCCTTTTTGCACCAATTCTTAAGGATATGAGATATGGTGAGGAACATTTTGAGAAGAATGATATGTAGAAAACTATGGCTTGAACATTCACATGAAACTACAAAATCGAAGTGTTCCGCTTTTGGCCGAACCAGTAGAAAAGTAAGGTTGATTTCAAAAAGGTGACTTAAACTAATTTACAGGACCAAATTAATTGTAAAAATGAACTATGTATGTCAATCTTTTGTCTTTTCATTGTTTCTTCATTTCATTTTTTTTCTCTCGGTTAAACTTGGATTTATCTCTTCTGAGATGAGCTGGGAATATTGCAACATCATGTTCCAAAGGCATTTAGAACAAGGCAAAGTTTCCGAGATAGGTTTAGCTGTCCTAAAACTCTTTCCTCATTAACATTTGGACTGTCATATGGTATACATTGTCATGATAAAATGATATGGTACACTCTCTGTACAATTGCATTTAAGTCGAAGCTTTTGAAATTGGGATTGCAACCACCAGAACTGCTGAATTGCCAAAATCTAAAACATAGCTGACCTTTAGAACCTCAGGAAAGTGATCTAAAAATTCTTTAAATGAATGATCGTCTATTTTCTTGCCTTTAATTGAAATTAGATGGTGGATCAGGAGTTACGTAACTCATTCATCTGGATAGATGGCATAGAACATGTCAGTTATTATTACAGTAAATTATCTTGCAAAAAATGAAAAGAGAAACCTGACTCTTCTTTTTGTTTAATGAAAGAGTTTGGGGACAAATACCTAGATATTGAATGGAACTAAACTTATAGATCTTTGGAAGGATAGGAGATAGGACCGTTCCAGGTGCTTATACATCAACTTGTATCATATATCATTATTTGAGGATCCGAAGGAAAAATATTGATATTGCAAAAGGGGTGTTACAAATCTCATTAATATGTGCTAGTTTGCTGTATTTACTTCAAATATTGCTGAATTTGTGAATCAGTTCCACCTTTGTCGACTTTAGATTGGTTTTCTTGATCTTATCCGATGGCTGAATCAGTTCAGGGCATGCATGATCAAACACACTATTCTAGAGCTTCTATAATTTACATAGTTAGCCATTTAAAACTTCTGAAGGTTGATAAGGCACCACTCCATCTCTAGTTTGAGAACAGATGTTCATGAAGAACTTCTGTGGAGATCTTGTTCCTTTGTAGTGAATGATTGTGTGTTTACAGCTCAAGGATTGGATTGATAAACAACTAAGGGAAATGAAATTGAAATGAAGAAATCAGATAGGGAGATGAGTGGACATATCAACACTATGGATATAAGGCCAGTCCATGTGGCATGCATGATATATGTCAGTGCCTTACTGGCAAATGGAACTGGTGCAATATTGGCTACATACCAATATATATTGGCATGCATCCATGTTTGCCAAGCAGTTGTTCTGCTTAGCATGGTATTGTGTGTATTGTGGTGGCGCCAGGCCAGCATGTGACTAGCCTACGAAACTTAAATCCTTGATCAACCCAAATAAGAACAAGGTGTTTGATGAAGTTACAACAACTAATCAAGTTGAAAGAAGCTGACGGAGTGGGGATGATGGCTAAGAAATGAGAAATTGTTTGAAGGACGTACATATAGCTTAGGTTAGAAGCAAATAAAATCATTAACAATAAAATAAATGGCATTAACCATAAAAAAGATGTTGGGAATATAAAGTTTCACCATGCATGGCAATTTTTAGTTGTATTCAACAGAGCTTTCAGGTCTATGAATCTTGAATAATCTAATAAAAAATGATGTTGCTAAGCTTATATTATTGGGAAAGTATGTACCTGTGTTTTCATCATTGTTTTCTGCAACTCCAGTGGAATTGCTTACTGGCTTTTCTTGCAACTTGGTTTTGCTAATTTTATACACTATTTTCCTATCTCCATTGCTTTAGGAAATGTAATTGCTTGCTTTACTCAAACCTTTTATACAGGTTACATCCAGGAACCTGAAGGGTGGAAAAGAACTGAGGATGGTTGTGCTGGTTATGGAGAATCTTTTGTTTGGGCGGAATTTGACTAGGTTGTATGACTTAAAGGGATCTTCAAGGTCACGATATAATCCAGATTCAAGTGGTAACAATAAAGTACTTCTTGATCAAAACTTAATCGAGTCAATGCCAACTTCTCCAATTTTTGTGGGGAACAAGGCAAAGCGGCTGTTGGAAAGAGCTGTTTGGAATGATACTTCCTTCCTCGCGGTGAGTACAGAAATTGACCCTGATGTTTGTTAAATTATCAAGGTGGTTACTGGTTTATTGAAAAATATTTTCCATGTTTTTTAAATCTTCATTTATACTCCTGACTGCAGTGCAA
Organism: Areca catechu; assembly: GCA_021397845.1. Taxonomy (NCBI): domain Eukaryota; kingdom Viridiplantae; phylum Streptophyta; class Magnoliopsida; order Arecales; family Arecaceae; genus Areca; species Areca catechu. Next base: position 11,445,050 of record CM038041.1, read on the forward strand.
TATTGCTGGAGTGCTTTGTTTTGACAATGAATAATTATCTCTCAGGAAATAGTCATACCGGATTCATATCTTTTTTTTCTTTTGGGTCAACTTCTAACTATCTGATTTGAACCTCTAAGTGGTGTGACATTTTGTCTATTTCTTCAAATTTCTATATTTTCTCTAATTATGTGAGTTCAGGAGCATAATCAACTTGGTTGTGCCCTGTTGGTAAATTACATGGTGAGGCATTAATCTTGGTAATCCACACCATTCAAAATGATCTATGACAACAAAGTGCTTGTAGTCAAATCTTTTAATGTTTTAGAGACTCATTTCTATGCATCAAGTGATCACCAAACAATACTTTTTAATAACAAAAATAAAGTTCTGTTTTGAACCATCAATAGGAAACTCACCAAATTTTAATATACATTTGTTTTAAGATATCTGGAACATGATTCACAACATGGCTCCTTGGCTTAAATCACTCAAAGTGCATTTTGATATGGGACATAACCAATTTAGTTACACCTTTGGAACATTAAAGCCATTCCTTTGTGTGTTTCCTTTATGGTTCTAAAATTTGCTGTAGCCGCATTTTTCTTCCCTCTTATTTTACTCCATTTCATTATGTTAGGAAAAATCCATATTCTGACCTTGTCTAGTTTCTAATGAACCAACAATTATTGCTCATGCTGAACTGTATTACTGGTTTTTTCCTTGTTAAAAAATCAATGTGATCAATGTCTAATACATAAATCACTAATGATGTTGCAGTCCATAGATGTAATGGATTACTCCTTACTGGTTGGAGTGGATGAGGAGAAGCATGAACTGGTACTGGGAATCATAGATTTCATGAGGCAATATACATGGGATAAACACCTAGAGACATGGGTGAAAGCTTCAGGAATTTTGGGTGGGCCGAAGAATGTGTCTCCGACAGTGGTTTCTCCAAAGCAATACAAAAAGCGTTTCAGGAAGGCCATGTCCGCATATTTTCTTGTGGTCCCTGATCAGTGGTCACCTCTTACAATTATCCCCAACAATTCACAGACTGATGCGTGTCAAGATAATCAGCAGGATGGTTCATTTGAAACATAAGATGGTTTCTGTAAATTTCAAAATGTAAGTATGGGAATTTCCCATCTTTCTACAGTTTTCTTCTTATATTTCTCCTTTTTCACTTTTTCATTTTTTTTAATCCTTACGGTTAACAGTTTCATTCCTATTCTATTGTATGTTTGTGAATTACTTTTTGAGGATGCAGCACAACACCATTTACATGCCAGAGAATATTGGCATACTACTAAATAACCCCCACGTACACAATACAGGAAGTTGTTTATGCTTTATCTTTTACCTTTATGTTAAAGTTCTATACGCTTGTTATTGCCTCTCCTCTAGTTGCTGATTTGTTGACTGCAACAAAACCAGAGTCATCTAGGAATCCTGGCTTGGATGCTACGAAGGCTTCTCTTTGGCTGCTCTTATTGAGGCACTGGCTTCATTTGCGCTCCTATCCAAAGCAGTAAGCCCTCTATTTCAAGCAGTAACCTCTTTATCCTTCATCACCCTCTTCTACAAGGAAACTAAATCCTTTTACTCATGGCTTCGCTTTTCTTAAGAAAAGCACTTGCTACAAATGCCTTTTTTTTTTTTTTTTTTTTATCTCTGCCCTTTTTTGGGTCCTGGAATTCGCCATTGCACACTCTTACTTAAGAACATAACTACATGTCCTCTTCTAGGTTCTGGTTGCACTCAACCAAGTTGCCCCAACAAGAAGTTTTCATGCCCACTTGTACAGTTGAACAGCTCTTGTTTGCCATGCAAATTGTGTGACAAGAACAGTGCTAGATCATGACAGACTTGGATCACATGCTACCTCCAGTTTCTGCCCAAACCAAGGTTAAGGCGTCGTTTAACACTCATGGGGCAGTTTGTGGTGCAAGAATCATGTTGATGAAATATTACCTACATGTGCATATAGTCTAGCATCACCCATGTGATTATGATGTGGAAATAATTTTCCTTTTCCTTTTTGTCCACAAATTTCTTTTATTAAACATTTTATGGTATGTTCAGTACCTATCTGATGTGTGTGATTTTGATTTTCGCTTACATGTGCATGTTAACCATTGAAAATTAGAAACACATAATCTGAATAAGTTAGTGTTTATGTTCTTTTTTCTCTTTCCATGATGTGTATTTGGAGTGAAAAATTTTTATATTCTATTTTATTCTGCCAAAGAAAGATATACTGGGCAAATGCTTCTAGATGGAGCTGTTTGTTGTTTCAACAGAACCCAGGAGATTATCGGAGGTTCTGAGAGAGCGTAGGGGCATTGCTACAGCAGTGGGTTGTGCACTGCTTTCATAATGTATGGCTGTGAATCATAGGAGATTTTATGAATGATCACTTACTCATGTAACTTGTCTAGCTAGATCAGAATAAGATGGAGGTGTGCTCAAAGCAAAATGGAGTAATGCACTTCTAGCTTGAAGGGCAATTGGAGCCAATAGAGATTGTCTGGCCATGTGGAAAGAGGAGTATAACATAATGTGAAGAGGAGTTTGAAGCTGCACAAATTTATAATGTGAAGGCAGTTGAATGAAAAATACAAAGCGACTACGATTTTAATTATATTATTTAATTTCTTTAACAGGTATAAGTTCCTGTAATCTTGGCTGATTATGAATAATCCTGTTCAGTTATTGAATATATACACCTACAAATGATCCTGCAATGGTAAAACCATTGAGACATACATATATCAAAGGAAAGGTGGGTTCAATGTGTTGCGGTCTATGATTAGTATGGGTAGGTTCCAAATGAGCTATGCCACTTGAGGTGGGCAGGAACCCCATATCTAGGATCTTGAAAGTTTTAGAACCAATGACAATCCGACCGGACCTGATTGAGGGCAAACATAAGTCACATCTAGCTATTTTGGATCTCGGTATCTGGACCCATGATATATCGAATACGAATAAAGTAGATAAAACATCCGGATAAATCAGATTTGTCCAATTGAGATAGTATCAGAAAGGCAAATCCTGTCCCTAAATGCTTCACCGGTCGTCCGGTTTTATTCCCCTAGGAGGAGAGAACCGGGAATGGCATTTTGGCTCCCGGTCCTACTGGTGGTAACTTTAATATATAGCACTCCCGATCTTCAAGCTCGTGGTTTCTTTCCAAACCAGAGATCTTTACAACTTTACTCTAGCACCTATCACTGGCCCTCCTGGCTCTTAATAGGCTTAGGTTGAACTATCTTAATGAACATTCGACCAATCGAGTTGCTGTCCAACTAACCCCCTATTCAAGATGCATGTGCCTATCTACCTTCGGTATATTGGGGATCCAACTTCCTAGAATTCCAAGTTTCACAGAACCTCAATTACAAAAGGTCCCCTAACGTACCAAACTTAGGTATATGACCTTGATCCGGTTGGCTACTCCTATGAGAGCACCCATCAAATGATCGAAGGAGAAACCTATCGATACTTACTTTAAAATAACCCCCGCAACAAACAAATTGTCATGTCTTATTATTTGGAAGAAATCTTAGTCATTAAAGAAGTATGGCCTTTCTCTAAGTCATAGTTTCCATAGCCATTTAGGTAAATGGTGAGAAGACACAAAACAAAACTTCAGATGTTAGCTCCAAATGGTAAGAAGGAGGATATTCTAAGCAGAAAAAATCGACTTTCATCCATAAATCCAGATGTCAGCTCCAAAATTCCATCATTTTCGTCTATTAGCCGCCACACAATGTAATCTCTAAACTAACCTTGGGGCTCGAGTATAAAAGGGGGTTCTCAACGAACCCCCTAAGATATGCACTCCCTCACCAGCTCCATATACATTCTCATATATTTGCACCCTTATCTCACCAGGGTGATCTGAAGTACTGACATGACAATCAGAGGGCCTTCATCGGAATCTTCTCTGATCGGGACTTCTTTTATAGGTACAACCATCTTTGTCCCCCATCCAGCTTGTTCCGGTATTCGAGCGGATTTCAATACCATTAGATAGAGAAATGGCCTATTTTTGCCCACTATTTGAAAGGTGACTTGTGTTACGTGTCGTATGCCTTCGAAGGGCATGTCCACCGGCACTTGGGCACCACCACTTTCTAAAAGAATAGCCAACAAGCTTGAAACTCGATCCCAGGTGTTCGGGTCGACCCCCTTCCACAGGAAAATCAATCTGACACCCTAGAATGACTCATCCAGCAAGTGCATGAGTTAGCTACCGTCATTCGAGCAATGCAATGTCCGGTGGTGCCCCCAACACCAGCAATTGCACTGCAACTAGGAGCAGAACCAGTTCTGCCATCACAAGCCCTTGTACCTTTAGCAGCAGCATGCCTAGATCCAAGATGACTCTCAATTTTTTCAAATATCGAGTGGGGGGAACCTGTTCCTCCCATAGCCCAAGAAAATCCTAGGCAAACAAGAAGGCGCTCCACCTCGCCTTAATCAGATGAAGGGTCCATCCCAGCTCGTTTATCTCAACCTTCTGTAGTACACCCAATCAGAGATGCTAAGATAGATCGTAAGTTTATAGAGATAGACCAATATCTTGAAGCCCTATAGGGCTTAGCACCATCCAAAAATGATGACCTTGGTTTCACTACTGAGCCGCCTTTCAAAGCCCGAATTTTACAAGAGCCACTACCAAAATACTTCAAAATGTTATAGCTGGAGACGTATGATGGGTCTGCTGATCCAGCAGACTACCTCCAAGGTTTCAAAATAATGATGCTCTTATACGGAGCCACTAAGGTAGTGTTGTGTCGTACTTTTCCTTCGACTCTCAAAAGATCGATGTGATATTGGTATTCCAGCTCGAAATCTGATTCTATTAATTCCTTTGACCAGTTGAGCCAATCCTTTATTTTCCATATTGCTAGTAGTCAGAAGTCATGGCGAAGTTCTGACTCCTTGATCCATATTAAGTAAAAGGAGGGAGAGTCTCTCAGGGCCTATGTAAATCGATTCAATGAAACAACTTTAGAGGTATATAACCTCGACTATTCGATCGCCATGACTACTATGGAATGTGGCCTTTAGTCATGTCCTTTTCTTTTTTTATTGGAGAAGAAGCCACCAACAAATTTTTCCAAGATGCTTACTAGAGTGGAGAATTTTGCTCATGCGGAGAAAGTGTTTGGCACTCATGTTTCCCCCATTGTCTCATCCTCCTTGGCCCTTGCTTCATCTCCTATCTTGTCATGAAAGGAGCAATTATCGACCTTCGGACCTTTTCCGAGAAAAGAAATTAGGAGAAAAATGCCAAGAAACCGATCACCTCTCCGACACCGAAGGTCATCATCCCATATTAGGCATCTTCGAAGTCTTTCCCGATCAGGCATCATACCGCCATGATAATTTGATCAGTTTAGTTTCCTCAATGTCCCTTCTGCTTATGTCTTAATGTAGGTCCGAGAATAGTTGCCCAAAGCCTGAAAGATGTAGACAAAGCTTGAAAGAAGGGACTAGAATAAATATTGCTTATACCACTGGGATCATAGCTATGATATTGAAGAATGTAGACAACTTCAGGATGAGATTGAGAAGCTCATCCATCATAGTAGGTTGAATAAGTTCCTCTGTGATCGAGGAGAAAGACATGATGCTCCAGTCTCATGCTTGTCAGAGCCTTCACCAAGGGTGGAGGACCCGCTGACTGGCCCGCTAGGGACTAAGTGAACACTATCACCGGCGGACCAAGAGAAGAGGCCGGAGGTAGCGGCTATGAAGAGAGTCTTGACAAAGCCATAACTTTCACTTGGACCAATGCCAGGGGTGTCCAGTATCCCCATCACGACCCTGCAGTTATAACACTGAACATCGATGACTATAATGTCCATTGTGTGCTTATTGATAGTGAAAATTTGGTAAACATCTTATTATATGATGTGTTCTTAAAGATGAATTTACTTCGGATGACTTAAAAAGATAGACACATAGATATTAGGATTCTCAGGAGAGTCGGTCCCTATTGAGGGTACTATCACTCTACCAATAGTAGCAAGGAAAGCCCTCCAATGTTTCTGAGTGCATCTTACTTTTACAATCGTGAAGACATCCTCGACCTATAATGTCATATTCGACTGAGCAGGTTTGAATGCTTTACGAGCGATAGTGTTTATCTATTACTTGTTAATGAGGTTCCCCACGTTACGACGAGTAGAAAAGGTACGAGAAAATTAGACCCTGGTGAGACAATGTTACTTGGTGGCCTGACAGAGAAAATATGCCAAGATACTGGATGGTCTCTCAGTGGAAGGGCTAGATACTAGGGATGAACTGATTGAAGAAAGGGAGAGGCTTGCAAAGACTTGTGGCGGTCCCCTTACATGATTGGGACCCCATCATGTTGTTGAAATTGGTTCGATGATGGACGAAGCCATAAAATAGAAATCGATAGCCTTCCTGTAAAAGAATGCCGATGTCTTCGCGTGGATACCTGCAGATATGCTCGGAATTGACCTGGAAGTGATAACGCATCACTTGATGGTAAGTTTGAATCATCACCTTGTGAAATAGAAGAAAATGAGTTTCGTTCCAAATTGCCAAAGGGCCATGGTAGAGGAGGTATAGAAGCTCATCGGGATAGAGTTCATTAGGAAAGTTAACTATCCTGAATGGCTGGTAAATGTAGTATTGGTAAAAAAGGATAATTGAAAATGGCAAATGTTCGTGGATTTCGCTGATCTCAATAAAGTCTGTCCAAAGGATAGCTGCCCTCTTCCCTGCAATGATCAATTAGTGGATGCAACAAGGTAACATCGTTCTCCTAACTTTTATGGATGCAATTTTGGGATATAATCAAATCTGAATGGCACCTAAAGATGAGGAAAAACTTTTTTTATTACTAACCAAGGCTTGATTTGCTATAAGGTAATGTCATTTGGTTTTAAAAAATGCAGGAGCAATGTACCAGTAGTTGGTGAATAAGATCTTCAAGAACTAGATCAGCCACAACATAGAAGTCTATGTTGATAATATGCTAGTCAAAAGTTGCATCTTGTTGAATCATGTAAAAGATCTTGAGGAAACTATCATCACCTTGCATCAATACTGGATGAAATTAAACCCGACCAAGTGTGCATTTGGAGCAACCTCTGGGAATCCCTCGGATTTATGGTGATGACCAAAGGATCAAGGCCAACCTGGAGAAAATCTCAACCTTGACGTAATTGACCATACCAAAGATTGTAAAAAAAAGTTCAAAGGCTTATTGGGTGGATTGTCATCCTTAGTCAATTTGTTTCCAAATCAGTAGAACGATGCTTGCCTTTCTTCTAGATTCTAAAAAAGTCGAAGGATTTTCAATGGACTGAGGGATGCCAGAAGGTATTCGAAGAACTTAAAGCTTACCTCAGTACCCCTCCACTCCTTAGCAAACCGTATGAGGGTGAGGAGTTGTATTTACATCTAGCAACTTCTCCCTTTATTATTGGCTCTGTACTTGTTCGAGAAGAAGACCGGATACAAAAGTCGATATATTATGTTAGTTGAGTCTTGCAAAATACTGAAACCAAATATATTCGGTTAGAAAAGCTCATCTTCACTCTTGTGACATCGGTCAGAAAGCTTCGACCATATTTTCAAGCCCACACGATCATAGTCTTCATTGACCAACCCCACTGGATGATTTTATACCGACATGACATCTCAGGCAGGATAGCTAAATGGGCTCTTGAACTCTTCAAGTTCATTTTGGCATTTTAGCCAAGACTTTCTATCAAGTTGCAGGTACCAGCAAACTTTTTAACCAAATGTACCAATCCCAAAGAAGAACCAGAAGAAGGAAACTCAATGCTTGAAGATCCTGAGCAATAATGGATGTTGTATGTGAATGGAGCCTCGAACACTAATGGCTCTAGATTAGGACTCGTACTCATTAGTCCAAAAGGGTGGGATGTCTAATATGCCTTTTGTTTCGAGTTTTCCTCTACTAACAACGAAGCTGAGTGCGAAGCCTTGATTGACAGTCTTACCATCACAAAAAAAATAGGGATTCGACATCTCAAATCTCACTGCGACTCTCGACTTATAGTAAGTCACATCTTGAATGAGTATGAAGCTCAAGAGAAGAATATGAAGCAGTACCTTCAAAGGATCAAGAACCTGATTCAGACATTCTGTAGCTTTAACATTTAGCAAATCTCTAGAAAAGAGAATACTTAGACTGACACTCTATTCAAACTTACAACATCTATGCCCGATGACCTATGTACATAGATCTTCTTTGAAGTTCTAAAAGAACCCAGCATTAACAAGCCAACATTAGTCTCTAAATAGATCTGAACCTTGCTGGATGGATCCACTCATCTAGTATCTATACGATAAGGCCTCCTGGTAGATAGGGAAGAGGCTCAGAAGATGCAGAATTGAGCCTCCAGATTCATCTTTCATGAAAAAAAGCTCTATAAGAGAGGATTCTCCCAACTTTTGTTAAGGTGCCTATGCCCCTCCGAAGCAAAGTATGCCCTCCGAGAAGTTCATGAAGGAATCTTGGGGGGCAGGGCTCTATCTCTCAAGATTTTGAGACAAGGATACTATTGGCCTACCATGGAGTAAAATGCTAAGGATATAGTTCGGAAATGTGATCAATGCCAGCACCACTCCAATATATAACGGCTACCAACTGCTCCGCTTACCCTCATAATCACGTTGTGGCCTTTCGCTCAGTAGGGTAAGGACATATTGGGACCTTTCCATTTAGCCACTAGAGGATGGAAGTTCTTACTACTAGCAATCGATTATTTTACCAATTAGGTAGAAGTTGAACCACTTGATAAAATTACTGAAGCCAGAGTGAAAGACTTCATCTGGAAGTCCGTTATCAACCACTTCAGACTATCTCAAACCATTATTACCGATAATGGTCACCAATTTAGTAGCTTTAAACTTGTTGAATTCTTCCAGGATCTGGGTGTGTATCAATGTTTCACGTCAATCAGCCACCCCCAAGCTAATAGGGAGGTCGAAGTTGCTAACCACATTCTCCTAAAGGGATTAAAGACACATCTGGATCAGGCAAAAGGATGGTGGGTGGACAAATTATATCATGTCCTTTGGGATTACTGTACCATACAAAGGATCCCGATGGGTGAGATACCCTTTAATCTTGCCTTCAGTACGGAAGCTATCATCCCTTTAAAGCTTGAGCTCTTATCCCCAAGAATAAAAAATTTTGAAGAAAGTGGTAACCCCGAATGACTTCAAGAAAACCTAGACCTGATAGAAGAGGCACGTGAGCAGACGACCATAAGAATGGTCGTATACCGAAGGAGAGTTGCCCGAGTCCAAGACAAATTCACTAAGAAAAGCTTTCTCATAGCTAGGAGGGGCTATACCAAGTAATGAAAATTATCTGTCCAGGTACTTACTGTCTGATGCAATTAGACAGGACACCCCTGCCTATATCGTGAAATTCAAAAAACTTACGGTGTACTATCAATAGCGTGAATTTTTAAGAGTTATGAAGATTGTGTTTTTCTTTCAGCAGGATATCTAGAGGGCTAAACCAGTCACCGAATCAAAAACCTCGAAGGAAAAGTTGCGAACCTCCAAAAAAGAGGAAAACAATCATCAACTCGGAACTCAACCGGCAATGAGCATATGACATTATGCTTGAGATACATGAAGAATAGTTTGCTTTATCATCAAAAAGTCCTAAGATGCATACATCTCCTCTTTTTGACTAAATTATTCTCTTTTGAAATTTCTCTTCGAAAAACAGGCGGGACACAGAAACTATCAAGAGGGCTACACCATGACAGAGAGGTACACCATGCAGACGAATAGAGCCAAGGGATGGCACACCCAGACCCCTGCTGCATGGTGTTAAGGCAATGCAAAGACCCCCTCTAGCAGCCAGCAAATGAGAAAGAAGGAACTCGCATGGACCAAAAGCTCCACCTATTATAAGAAAGAAAGGGAGAAGAACATCTTGGAGGATCTCAGCCACTCATTACTGATGACCTAAGTTCTTGGAAAGTGTTCTTGGCCTTTCCTTCACTCCCAGTATCTATTGACACTCTGTGCTAAAGGGAACCAGGGAAGGAGACTCACCATGAGAGGTACTCCTCCAATCTCATATCTTCGCTAGCAAGGGTAGCAGCAGCACAATCGGGCTATCGATCATTTTCTATACCTCCTATACTAAGGTGGGCATCCCTTGCCATGACTTTAATCTCACTTGGACACCTTTTCTTGGCCATATCTGAAAGAAAATTATGCATTTTCAATACTTACATTAGCGACCAAGGGTGCCACTAGGAAAAATCAACATAACCATTCTATCAAGGTCAGGAAAAGCCAGTGGTGGCGATGGAAGGATAACATCCTAAACTCCCAATTTATATGGAGATTGGATAGAAGCTGGCCTACTAAAAGACTGATTGATAATTGAAAATGATCCTTTCCCACCATTTAAAAATTCTTTGGAGAAAAAGATAATAGGATGGATTTTTAGGATGAAACCTCACTCTTCTCACCCTAGTACCAAATATGGTAGGACTCTTGGCCAAGCGATGTTGTACGAATGCTTTGGGCTTGAGGAAAAATCAAGATTCTTGGGATTTGATATTACTTGAAAGCTATACCTCTTATCCTTGAGAGCTCAGGATCCCAACCAGGAAGGTCAGAGTACCTATAGTGGGATGTCCCAAAAACCCTTGGTCAGGACAAAAAAGATTCAGTGCCTGAAAGTCTTTGACCAGGCCAGCATCGGAAAGTCTTTGGCTTAATGCTTAACTCTCGAAAGTTCTTAACTGGGACAAAAAAGATTCAGCACCCGAAAGCCTTTGGCCAGGCGAATGCTAGGAAGCTTTCGGCTTGATGCTCAACTTTTGAAACTTCTTGGCTCGGATAAAAAAGATTCAGCACCTAAAAGTCTTTGGTCAAGCTAGCATTGAAAAGCCTTCAGCCTGATGCTCAACTCTCGAAAGCCTTTGATTAGAAAAAAAGATTTAGTGCCTAAAAGCCTTTAACCGAGCCAGCATTGGAAAGTCTTCGGCCTAACGCTCAACTTTCAAAATCCTTAACTAGAAAAAAAAATATTCAACATCCAAAAGCCTTTGGCCGAGCTAACATTTGAAAACCTTCGGTCTAATGCTCAACTCCCAAAAATCCTTGACCAAAATAAAAAAGATTCAGTGCCCGAAAGCCTTTGACTAAACCAGCATTGAAAATCCTTCGGCCTAACACTCAACTCTTGAAAAGCTCTTGGCCGGGACAAAAAGGATTCAGCACCCAAAAGCTTTTGGCAGGGCCAACATCAGAAAGTCTTCGATGTAATGCTTAATTCTCAAAGGTCCTTGGCCGAGACAAAAAAAAATTTAGCACCCAAAAACCTTTGATCAGGTCAACATCGGAAAGTCTTCGGCCTGATGCTCAAATCCTGAAAGTCCTTGGCTGGGATAAAAAAGATTTAACACCTGAAAGCCTTTGACCAGGCTAGCATCGAAAAGCCTTTAACTTGATGCTCAACCCTCGAAAGTCCTTGGTTGGGACAAAAAAGATTCAGCACTCAAAAGTCTTTGGCTAGGCCAGCATCGGAAAGCCTTAGGCCTAATGCTCAACTCTCGAAAGCTCTTGGCCAGGATAAAAAAGATTCAACACCCAAAAGCCTCCAGTCGAGTTAGCATTAGAAAGTCTTAAGCCTAACGCTCAACTCCCGAAAGCCCTTGGCCAGGATAAAAAAGATTCAATGCTCAAAGGCCTCTATCGGGCCCAGTGCTGGCAAACTCCTGGAAGCTAGCGATCGAACCCCATGCAGGGTCTTGAAAGCTTGCAACCAAACATTCAACATTATAAAGCCTTCCTTGCTCAAGAGCTGTATTGACACCACTGGATCAAAAACAGAATAAAAATAATACTGGGTTTTTCGACTCCCCAGACAATTCCAGTCTGGAAAGGTCCGGTCTAATAAACATTTAGTACTAGTGACCTATTCCAATAATAGCCACTTGTGCCATAATTTATGTCACCCCCTAAGGATACAGGCATCGATTTATTTAGTTACGCAATGATAATAGTTTCAAGTTTTAACCGATGTTCAGTGAGTTCTTAATTTTGTGATATTAAATATGATATTAGAAAATATTCACAAATGAACATGTCGAATCACAACATAGTTGAAAGAAAGAAAATCAAAACTATTTCATCAATAATATTGAAGAAGAACCTTGAAGTCTCTACGAAGTGGCTGCCTTTATAGGACTGGCTGGTGATAAAATAAAAATAAATATATATATATAAAAGATAACAACAGAAGTTCAGGGGGATGGCATGTTGACACTTCATTCAATCCTGGCCGCTCCCATTCCCAAAGCTGGGCACCTTCGGTGTGGGAATCCTTGTTTGACTTGTCCTCATCCAAGAAGTTTAGGTTGAGGTATGGGTGGCATTTGAGAACCCTTCTCCGAGTGTCATCCATGCCTTTGGCAAAAGCTGGCTAGGCGAAAGCAACTTCTCTAGTGGCATTCTTTGAAAGCCTTATAAACTTCCACCACCTTTTACATAGCCTCCTCCTTTTGCACTCTAAGATCAGAAATTTCTCATCGTGCAGTCTCAAGAGCCTCCTTTTCCAGGGAGAGCTCCTCCTTCAACCAGCCTTCCTCAACCTCATGATATTTGAGACTAGCATCTGTCATCTTTTGGCCGGCCTTCACCTCCTTCAGGCATGTCGCCAGATCCTTCCTCTTCTTTTCTTCAGCCAACTAGTAGCCTCTTAAGTCATAGTAATCTCTGATGAAATGGCAAATCTGCAAAGCGACAAGTTCAGCAACAAATTATCAAATGATTAAAATCGAATCCAAAGAAAAACTAACCTTCAAGGCAACCCAAATCGCATCTTTGCGATGTTGATGGTTTCCTTCTCCTATGACAGTCCGTGTCAATGGGATAAATGAATTCTTCAAACAGGCCTCTGGCAACTTTTCAATTATCGAAGGCACAAACTTTGGACCCTGGTGTTTTATCACCCAGGATTCCTTTGGAGGTAACCGTTGGAGGGGTGAAAGAAGAACCCTTGCCCATGGTCAATTCGGGGCACTTGGCCATGACCAGAGGAGGGACCTTTGGAGCATCAGATGGGTTGGAGGCGACCATGGCTTGAGTCTTTGAAGGTTCTCGGATAGCAAGAGCCAACTTGGCCTTTCTTTTCTTCAGGATCGCCTTTCTCAGCTTGCGAGCAACCAAAGGATCCATGTCTAAAATTAAAGAAAAAAGAGAATGTTTAGAAAAGAAAAAAATGCAAGGACTAAAATCGAAGATAATTAATGGAATGGATCAAGATTCTTCTTACCTTTTGGTTGAACCCCATCTTAAAAAAGGTTGTTTTGAATAGCAAGACTTTCAAGCTAAGGACTTGAAAGCACCGAAAAACATCGATCTATCCGTCCTCTTTGGATAAAAGAGAAGGACGGGTCAATTACCGAGACTAGATACCCTACTATGAAAAACCCCAACGATCGCTGTTCGAGTGCCTTATGGAGAAATATTGCTTCTTTTAGTGGTGCTACCCTTTATGGGGACAGGCAAACTATCACTTATGATACTGGTGGTGTGTGTAGGAGAAAAAAACTCTAAAAAGTGGGATCAAAGGATGAATCTTGATTAAAGCACAAACTATTGAAAAATCAAAAAGAAATCAAAGAGTATTAGGTATGACTACACAAGAGGGAAGACCTATGACCCTAAGAAATTCAATAAAAAAAAGACTAAAGGTAGCCTTAGTCTGGCTAGAAAAACTCTCTATACAGCACCAACCGGTCCAGAGGAGGGTTGCACGCTCAATCAGTATTTAGCAAGACTTCCATCTCAAAGTCCAAGGGAATTTGGAACTTCTTATGAAGCCTCTAAAAATCTGACTCTTAGATCGTGGATTGGATAAGTCCAGGTAGAAAGCTTCCCTCAGCATCCCCTATAACTTCTTTGGGATCCCCTGGAAGCTCTTCTACAGGGAGTGCAAAGGATCCTCCTTCAAGATCTATGGGTCCCTACGAAAAAGCCGCAATGGCCGGTACTTCATCGACTAAAGCAAACCCTATCCTTTTGATGAAAATGCATAATCAACGAAATCATGATCTAAAGACCATGAACCCACCATTTCAAAGGTCCACTTAAAATCTGACATCTTTGGATCAAACAAAAATAACTAAAATCAAGAAAAATACTCTAAAAATAAACGTGAAGAACTCTTAAGAGCCAAAAATCAAGAACAGATAACAAGGATTGCTAGAACTAAGATAAAAATTATCCTAAAAGAAGTGGAGAAGCCCACTAATAAACTTAAGTGGGAGTCCAAAGAGCCTGAACAAGAAAAAAATGAAGGCAACAATGGAGAATGCTGACAGGACTCACCAAAAATGGCTGATGGGTGGAGAGAGGGAGACTTGAAGAAAAAGAGAACAGGAGAAAGAAGAAGAGAATGGGAGGAAGAAGAAAGAGTTTCGAAAGCAGGAGGTAAATCGGGCATTAAGGATTTTTTCACTTATAAAAACCCTTTCAACGGCCTAGATTCGGTTAAAATAAAATCGATTCATAGGATGGTCGACAAATGGCGCTCGGGGATAGGCTAGATCATGTTCCTATGGATCATTGGCACTAAAGAGCCTCGAACATGTTTCACCACCTCATCGCCTTCCATGCAGAAAAGCTATAATCCATCTTGAGCATTGCATCACCTTAAGCCATCATGATATCATAAACGCTCTTCGTTCTCCATGTAATTCATGATAAGACATCTTTTCAGAGACCATGCCCTATCAAGAAAAATCCAAAAATTAATGCAACTTGATCGATGGAATGCCCATAGTCATTCCACTATCCCTTCAAAAATTTTTACTGAATGAAAACTGCCAGGATTGGAAATGCCCGAAGAGAAACAAGATTCTCTTGAAAGATATCTAACCATAACACTTAGAAAAACTTTACATTTTATTTATTTCAAAGATATCATTTACGTTTCATTTATTTCAAAAGTATCTTATAGGTTAAAGATAAGAAAGTTAAAATTATAAATTCAGCCCATGCATTCCCACTCCCAATTGGTCTGGTTAGCATGACGAGACTGTAAGGCCTCCACTGTGATAGGAGTCTGAAGTAGACATACTCCTGCCTTGGAAAGAATTTGGGTCACTAGGATCTTGAAATCCTTGAAACTAGTTCTATATGATTTGCTTTTAGTATGTCAAAGCCAAGTTTCGGCAGCCTCCATGCACACTTTGGCTAGAGTCATTCTAGCCTCCAGTCTCAGGATCTCATTATTGCAATCAACCACCTTATTCCTCAAGTCATCAATAGTGACTTGCCACCTTTAACTAGTTATACAGGGACAAGTTTTCCTCCATGTATATGGTTCGGCGATTCTGGACCCATTGAAATGCAATAGCATTTAGATTCTTCTCCATTTCTAACTCTTGCTGAAGGAACTAGACCTCAGCCATGGCTTCATCCCTCGTCCACTTGGCTTGATGGATCTTATCATCCTGTTTCGAAGAATCGCTATCCTGTACTTGATCCCGAGCAAGACAAAGTTCCTTCCATAACCATTCATTTTGGCTTCGAGCCAAATTGAGCTCCTCTTAAAATCATTGGATTTGGCTATTTGTTTTAGCTTTTAAATCTTTGATCACCGCTTCATGATTGTTCTTTGATTCGGCGATCTCTACCTCGGTGTTTGAGATCACCCAAGCATCACCCATGCATGCGGCCTCTAACTTCTGATGCATTGAGGTGAGATGACTGCCCGCTTCTTCCAACTTTACTGTCAAATGAATGATACTCTTCGAAAGATTGTCCGCACATTTCTATTATTCTCTAAATTCTCTTTCTGCTTTGGTGGCACAAGTCTCAGCCTCGCTAAGCTCTTTCTCAACATCAATGACCTTCCCTTCCAACATGGTGGCCCTTGCTTTGATAGTTTCACCCAATATCATAAAGAAGTATAAATGACAAGATAGCTTTAACACCATGTTATTATGTATGATACAAAGAAATCAATCAAAAATTAGTCAATCAAACAATGACGGTTCAGGTAAGGGACCTCCTGCATACCTAAATGATCGCCTTGAAGGTTGTGCACCATGCTCTTCAGACTCGACCTTGCAAGCCCCATAGTCACTTGCCACCTGAAAGAAAGACCAGACTCACTCTTCAATGAATAACAGACTCCCAGAGGTGTCAAAGGAATCAGGATTGCTTCCCGAGGTATCAACCCTGGGATCACCGATAGGGGGGTCGAGTCTTTACTACCCAAGGCATCATCCTTGCAGTGCTTCAAGATAGCTCTTCATAAATTTCGAACCTCATGTGGATCCATGTAATATTTGAAATCGTCAAAAAAAATTATTGAAAATCACCTTCTTACACTGGAAATCATAGTACAGCGAGTGTAGTGTCGCCTCAGCTCAAGTGTCCATGATTGCGGACCACTTCTAAAAAACTCCTTTATAAAAGGACCAGTCTGATAACTCTTCATGTTTTCCTAGGAGGACATCATAAATATAGCACATAAAAGCTTTATGACAAGCTCACTTTTTAAAAACTGGAAACCAATAAAGCAACCAAGATCTCCAAGGCATGGTGCTAGAACTATCCTCGACCCGAATACTCAACATTCAGACTAAAGAGTGAGGGGCTAATGATGTGGACGAGAAAACCTAAGATTTCGAAGGTTTTAGGATCGATGACAATCCGATCGAACATGATTCAGGACAGATAGAACCACATCCGACTATTTCAGATCTCGATATCTAGGTTTATGATATTTCAAGTATGAATAAAGCAAATAGAACATTCAAATAAACCAGATTTGTCTAACTGAGATAGTGTCAGAGGGGCAAACCCAGTCCCTAGATACCCCGTCGGTATCTAGTTCTAGTCCCCTAGAAGGAGAGAACCAAGAAAGGCACTTTGGCTCCCAGTCCTACCGGCGGTAACTTTAATATACGGTACACTCGATCTTCTGACTCTTGATTTCTTCTCGAACTAGAGATCTTCATGACTTTACTCTAGCATCTATCTCTGGCTCTCCTGGCTCTTAATAAGCTTAGGTCGAACTATCCTAATGAGCATTCGATCAACGGATTGCTATCCAACCGACCCCATGTTCAAGATGCATGCACCTATCTACCTTCGATATATTGGAGACCCGACTTTTTCGAACCCTGAGTTTCGTAGAACCTTAATTACAAAAGGCTTCATAATCTACCAAACTCAGGATAAGGCCCTGACTTGGTTGGCTACTTTTATGAGAGCACCCATCAAATGACTGAAGGAGGAACCTACCAATACTTGATCTAAAATACCTTCTACAATAGACAAACTATCAAGTCCCATTATCTAGAGCAAATCTCAGTCATTAAAAAAATGTGGTCTTTCTCTAAGCCATAGTTTCCAGAGCCATTAAGGCAAATAGCGGGAAGACATATAAGACAAAACTCCTTATCAATAGAAGGAGGATATTCCAGCATAAAAGGATGATTTTATTCCAGAAATCTAGATATCAGCTTCAAAATCCCATCATTTTCTACCTATCAGCCGCTACATTGCGTTATCTCTAAACTATCCCTAGGACTCGAGTATAAAAGGGGGTTTTCAATGAACCCCCAAAGATATGCACTCACTCACCAACTTCACATATATTCTTATATACTTGTACCCTTATTTCACCAGAGGTGGTCTGAAATACTGATTTGATCGTCGGAGGGCCTTCACCAGAACTTCTCCACCTGGGACCTCTTTTATAGGTACAGTCATCTTTGTCCCCCATCCAACTTGCTCCAGCATCCGAGTAGATTTCAGCACCATCACTACTCATGAACATCTTTTCACTTGTCATCTAATTTTAAGCTCATTTGTTTTGGAAAAGGAGCTGGTGTTCAAGCTGCTATTTGAGACTTGGGTTTATGAGCTGATTTGAACACTAACTGGATTTATAAGTATTTTCCCAAGCTTGGCTTGAGAATCAGCTTGTTTAAGTGGCTCATGAACCAAACTTGAATGCTGGGACTGAACATGGTAGGAGCACAGGTTGGTGTGCAATGTGCCCCCTGAAGTGTATTGATGTCACATGTATTATATGCAGTTAGTCACATGGTTAGAATTTTCTTTTATGTAGGTATGTCTGTTTTATCATATGTAACCATAAGTTAGGGATCATACATGAAATGACTATTGGAACCAAGAGTTGGTTATACAATTTTTGGTCAACAAAAATTAAACCTAAATGGTTGTTAATTTTGGGGGCAGACCTCAATTTCCTTTGAATTATATAAGTTATTCCATCTTGCTGGCCGGTGGAAATTGGTTAATATGTACTTGATCCAAGCATGGGACATTATTTGTCATTGTCGAATTGCATTAGTTTTCATGTATATTTTTATTTATTTAACCTATTGAAAGATTGATGTATGTTTGTCTATCAGGAACAATTTTGTGGATTTGAGATGTTGGTACTCAACATTTTGATGTATGTTAATAGCGAAATTGTCCTTGTCACTGTGAGAGTATTAGAAGAAGGAAGAAGTTAGATCAAGGATGACGAAGATGATTCCATATTAGTAAACAAATTTCAAGAACAAAGCATAATTTGTGTCTTTCGAAGAAAGGATGACATTGACTTGCTCTCCCTTTCTATTCTGTTGCAAATTTTTACATTTCTTTGAAAACCTGTTACAGTTTCACTTAGAACTATAAATCGAGATCATATGCTGGTGGGTAATAAGATTGTAAAACCTAGGGTTTTTGGACTTTTTGGGCCAAAGTCGGCAAGCCCAGCCGACTTTGATCCAGATCGCAGAAAAAAGTTGGGGGAGAGTTGGAAACAGGGGATTTGTCTTCTCCCTTATCTGGCTAGAGAGCTCGCCAGAAAAGTCGTTGGGGAGTCGTGGTGGGGAGGGGGTGGTCGGCGATGGGTTTGTGATGGATTGGGACTCCGATTGACAGAGTCTTTCTTCCCTAAATAGCTAGGACATCGTCGGTATGTTTTCCTTTAAATCCTTCCTCACCACCATCCCATTGAGCTCCTTCCATGACGTCTTCTCCTCTCCGGCAAGTGATGGAGAGTCCCTTCCATGATGGTGAGTCTTCTCTTTCCTTATTTGGATTTTAGGAAGGATTAATCGAGTTTTTTGTTGATTTACTTTCGATTTGGTTTTGTTGGACCGTACCACACCGGTGGCCGCACCGCCGTCCGCCTCCAATCTGTCGAGCCCTTTTCTTGGTGACCGTCACCCATGGCCACCATCGGCAACTAGGGAGAGGGTGGCTCGGTCTAACTGAGGATGAAAATAGGGGGGTTCGAGAGAAAAAATAAAGAAAAAAAGAGAAGAAAGGAAAAAGGGAAAAAGAAAAAAAAAGAGAGAAAAGAAAAAGGAAAAAAAGAAAAAAGAAAGAAAATGGAAGAGGAGAGAGAAAGAGGAGAGAGAAGAAGAGGAGAGAAAGAAAGATGAGAGAGAAAGGAGAGAGAAAAATATAAATATTGAAGGAGGGAGATCGAAAAGCTCTTTTTCTTGGAATCGTGAAGTTATGGTTTTATAGGTAAAAGATTTTGGTTTATAAGTTTTTCTAGGATTATTTATATTTAAAAATGGTTATTGTAGGGGCAGCCTTCTGAGCAGAAGGATATTATGCAGGTTTTGGGTACGAACCAGTATCAGGCATACTAGTTGTTTCTAGTGAGGTAAGGATTTCTAGACCTGATTACTAGTTATATATATGTGTTTATTATGACATGATTTGATCCGTGCATATGAGTATCAGCGTGCATGATTAGTTTTGCATGGAATAGTTTGACTTTTATGTTGGACAGTATGGTTGTTGTTGTTACTAACTATATTTCTGTATACTATATTTTATCAAGTTATCTTTATATGGGTTGGACCATGATGCCGATTTTTTTTAAAATTATAAATAACATGATTTGACTACATGATGTAAAATGATAAAGTGTTAATCAAGTGAATATGGTATTTGGACTAACCATGCCACGGTGGTATCGTGGTTACTCAGGTTGCCAGTCACGAGTGGGATTGTGACAAATATTGTCAATTCAGGCATGGACACATAGTGTGCCAGTCACAAGCCAGGAGTGTGACAATAGTATGCCAGTCACAGGCTGGAGTGTGATCGTGGCTAGTCCAGAATCCTAAAGAAAAAGGATAACTAATGAAAACTGAAGTGTTAATTAAGAGAATAGGTATTTGGACTAGCCATACCACAGGCGGGACCGTGGTTACTCAGGTTGCCAGTCACAGGCGAGATTGTGACAAATATTGCCAATCACAGGTATGGACACAGTGTGCCAGTCATAGATGGGAATGTGATAATAGTGTGCCAGTTATAGGCTGGAGTGTGACCGTGACTAGTCCAGAACCCTAAAGAAGAAGGATAACTAATGGAAACATAAAAAAAGTATAATGCTATCAAAGGTTTTGTTATACTTAACATTTGAGTTGCTTGGATTACATGATTTGATAAACTATTATTTTTCAATTATTTCCAAATTATATTATTATTGGTTTGATTATTTGGAGACCTTACTGGGGTATAAAGCTTACAACCCCCAACTTCCTTTTCAGAGTTGTGCAGGATATTCGAGCTTGGTAGTGCATTGGATTTGTAGTGAAATAATACATAGCAAGGATCGTGTTGGGCATGAGATCAAACATCAGGATTATAGATTTTTAGTTAGTTTTGTTCAGTTAGTTCGGTTGCTGATGTTTATGTAATAAATCAGTGGATCATTTAATGATTTTGACTTGAATAAATAGATTATTTAGTTATTATTCAATTATTTAAATAATATTGGTTTATCTGAAGTAATTTTTGAGTAAAGTAAATATTGTGTACCTAAGCCTTGCATGATCTCTAGAAAATATTCTAGGATTTGTACGCCCAACGTAGCCGATTCTAGTGCTGGATCGGGGTGTGACAGAGTGGTATCAGAGCTTAGATTATGATCATTTGGGATAGTGATACAAGTAGTTAAAATAATAATAACATGATGGTTATTAGGATATGACAGAATGGTATCAGAGCTTAGGTTATGACGATTTGGAACTATGGTATAAGTGATTATGATAGATATAAGTGACATCGAAATTTAGGTTATGATTGTTTGAGACTAAGACATAAGTGATTTGGATATCACATGGTGATTATTAGGATATGATAGAATGATATCAAAACTTAGGCTATGATTACTTAGGACTGTGATATAAGTAGTTGGGACATGATATGAATAGTATCGAAGTTAAGAGTAAGATCACTTGGGGCTGATATAAGTGATTAGTATATGATTTGAATATTAAAATTTGGATAATTATTGTTGCCCAGTAAGCAACCCAAGAGGGGGGTGAATTGGGTCTCTAACAATTAAAATTACTTTACTTGATACTAAGCAATGCAATCCAATTCAACAAGTAAATTAGCAAGGTACTATTAATTCAATTATAATGCTCTAAAATAAAAGTGCAGCGAAAATAAAGAACAATAAGTAAAGAGTAAAAAGAGAGATCAAGCAATTACAAAGACCAAGAAATATAGTAGTTCGGTGCTATCCAATGCACCTACATCTACTCCCCAAGATTCCCTTGGGAATTCACTATAACCATACCTGATTACAGTTGATTAGTTTTCCGGGCTCACTAATCAAAAACCCAACTTGTTTTCACAAGGCCAACAAGTCAAAACCTCACTTGGTTTTACGGGCTAACCAAGAACCTAATTGGTTTTCAAAGGCTAACCAATAACCTTCTTTGGTTTTCCGGGCTAACCAAGAACCTTAGTGGTTTTGCGAGCTAACCACCAACCTAATTAGTTTTACAAAGGCTCACCAATAACCTCATTTGGTTTTATAATAGGCTAACCAAGAAACCTTACAACAAATAAAGTTTAGAAGTAATGAACCAAAGTAAGCTTTCTAAAATAAAGCGGGTATCTCTTTGAAGCTCGATGTAGAGATGCTTTGAACTTGTTGAAGCCTCTTGAATGCTCAAGAATAGATGATCTTCAATGCTCTTGAAGGCTTTTGAATGCTTGGGGCTTGCTTTAGCTTGAAAGTGGTTGAAACTTCAAAGAATAGGAGTTAAAGCTCACTTTTCTTCTCTCTTCTCAAAACTCTTTAATGGTCTTTAATAGTTCTAGTTTTGATTTGATTTGGAGCATATAAATACTTCTCCAAGGTCTCAAATCCCATTTCTAGCCGTTAGACTTGAAAAACTAGCCGTTACATGGCAAAATGGACAAGTTATGCGCTTGAAAAACTAGCCGTTACTATTGTCAAAACTACATGTATCAACACTTCAGGCTATGAGTCGATACATAAGGTCGACACTTGAACTTCTTGAGTCGACACCCAGTTCAAATTGTTCTAATCTGATTCTCTGGAAATCTCAAATGTGTCGACACTTACTCAGTTGAGTCGACACCTTGCTTCCATATGTCGACACTTCAGCTGTTTCTTCAATTTCTGCAAGTTCCGTGGCTTGAAAATCTCAGGCGATATGTTGATCTATGTATCGCCACTTTGAGTCGATACTTCAGGTCCATGTATTGACACTTTATCTGTGCCATTTGAAACATTCTTGCGTACCGGCCTGAGTCGACACTTCTCTGAAAACTTCATAGAAAGGCCTAAACTTTAGTTGAAACATATTTTCATTTAACTTAACCATCCAATCAACCAACTCTTGAGTGTCCAAGTCTTCTTTGAGCAATCTTTTTCATTCAAACTTGGCTTCTTCAAACAATTGAACTTTTTCAAATTAAGCTTCTTCAAATTTGTAAGCACCTTTTTCAACAAGAACACACTTAAAGGAACTCATTAGTCCTCAACTTATACTTAACATTTTGCTTATCATCAAAATCAATAACAGAGTCAACAATCTCTCCCTTTTTGATGATGACAAAATCTTTAAGTATAAATTGCTTAAACAGGGCTTTTAAAAGAAATCATTAAGGTGCATAAAACTGAAAACATTAAGTATATCAAAATAATTTACATTAATAATATGACATTTCAAAACAAAAGTAATAGTGTTAGAGCTTGTTATAGTAATTGAGAGTATCAGAGTTTTGTTATACATTTAAAACATAAAAAACACGTATCATGATACTCTACAAGAAAATTTCAGCGAATAACACTCCCCCTGAATCGATGATCATAAAATAGTTTGCAAATATCTTTTCAAACATTTAAAGAGGGGTTTTAAGATGAAATTCAATTTGAAAGGATTTTCAATGAAAATAAAGTAAAGCTCCCCCTTTCTTAAGAAATTTTGTAAACAATTTTCAATTCAGGTTTTCAAAAATTTGTCTACCCCTTTCATATCACAAATATATCATAAATTATATTGCATTTATACTCATTTATACTTAAATTTCATTATTTTACTCCCCCTTTTTGTTATCATTAAAAAGGTAGGAAAACAAATAGATTGAGTAGACAAGATATAGCATTGAGTAATTCTACTTTCCCTTTAAGAAATTCATTCATTCATTCACGAGTGAAGACATTGAAGAACTAAGAGCAATTCAAGACATTTCAATCATTTCCATCAAAGACATAAAGATGAAGAACAACAAAGTTTTTTATCTAAAGTTAGAACTCGTATAATAGATACATAACAAAGATAAAGATACATAGAAGCATAAAAACAAACTAAAAATACATAAAAGTCCTAATCCTCATCCATATCAGTATCATCAGAAGATGAACCGATCTCAATCGGTCCTGTATCAGTGAAGGATCGAGCTCGCATCCACATCGATCTAAGATCTCTGAGTCTGGTCCTGATCGACTGTGGAGGGGTACGACGACCACATTCACTACGATGAGCATATGTCCGACCTCTGGCTGGAGCAGTAGAGGTAGAAGTTATGTCCTCCACCGAAACGGAACTGATCAGGGTCAACAATCTCAGCAACATTGGAAGAGGTGTGCGATCAAAAGAAGGACCTGAGTCAAGATACCGAAAGCCGAGTGTATAAAATCCAAGCTCTCAGATAAGCGAGGATGTGTGAAGTGTGGGAGTATCAACAATCTATGTGTCAAGGATAGGAGTAATGGCTAATGATATAACAGGTATGTCAAGAATAGAAGTATCAGCTATAGAATGAACCGGTATGTCTATAATCGGTGTATCAACGACGGGGGTCTCAACAATAGGTGTATGTATAACAAGGGTATCAATATCAGGGGAATCAATAATAGGTGTCAAGATAGGAGTATCGATAACTGGAGAAAGAATAAGAATAGGAACAGGAATGCGATCATCCGATCTAGAAGGAGAAGATGGAACAGGAGTCTGGGCAGGTGAACAGGAAGGGTCATGAACAGGACTCCTATGCAAGTCAGCCGTCACCTCTACTACAGCTCTGAAGTAAGATCTGTGAAATCAAATCTATCTGAACCAGTCTCCTCATCGTCTCTATCATCATCTCCAATATCTCCAACAACAGTATCACCAACAGTAACACCATCTCCAACAGTAGTATCAATACCAGTATCAATATCATTAATATCATCAGTAGGTGCAGGAGCAACTGCATGAGTAGTATCAGCAATCGGAGCACTCGCTAAAGATCTGGACAGTGCAAAAAGTATAGCTGAGATACCATCACTAAGTCCAGTATGGCTCTCTCTCGTTTCAGCTATGAAATAGTCAAGACGCTGCCTCATGATAAACACATCAATCTCGATGCGTCTGACTCTGTCTAATAAGCTATTTGAAGTACCTAGAGTCTCCGTCTGAGCTGGCTAAGGCTGTGCTGAAGTAGAAGGATCAGACTGAGAAGCAATCGCTGGCTATGCCGCTATCTCGGGCTGACTCTCGCTGGGTCCTGCCTCGCTGAAGAGGATGCGCTCCTCCTCTGCTGTGTCATCATCATCAGCTCTATCCTCGGCCTGACTAGACATCCTGTGAGTCCACTGGCCTCGGAACAAATGATAGCCCATTCGATGTAATGACTTGATGTCATACATATCAGTATGAAGTAATGTGCGATAGGGCTCGTTCTCAAAGATGATGCCATACTCCCTAAATAGAACAGTCAATTCCATACCATATGGTAGGCAGAGTCGCTGGCTAGTCGATGCCTCCGTCATCTGGTGAATCATAAGCACTGGAATGCAGACGGGCATGCACTGAACCAAAGAGACCATCACGAGCAACTCCCGCTCAGTGATATAGTCGAAATGTCCAGTCTTAGATAGAAGTATCCGGGCGACGATATGATGCAATAGTCTCATCTCTGCAGATAATCTGGATGCTGGTATAGTGGCTCCCTCTGGTAGAATGTCAGACTCGAAGATGCACTGAAGTCCACTGACTCTATCCATCAAACTGTCTACAACAGATCCTGTCATCAGTATATCCTATACTCTGCTCAGAATCTCTGAAGTGACAGGGATATCCCAGTCTCTGACCTGTGCTAACCATCCATCAGTCCCACGGGCGAGTGATCCATAAAACTCTTGCATAAGCCCTGAGTAATACCTCTCGCTGAGTATATAGTCAGACCAGCCTGTCGAATCCACTCTCCAATCCAAAAATGCTACTGGTCGACAAAAGCAAAATCCACTCATTGTCCTCCAACTACAGTCTTTGAGCTCATCCGGCTAGACAGTACAAACAATGGTCGTGCAGGTGGATCAGGAGCTCTAGACTCATGTCTGGCCTTCGTCCTTCGCTCTTCTTCCTGATTTGACTGACGAGGTCAACGGACAACTTGCTTGCGAGATCCCATTGCTTGGATTAAAGAATTGGGCAAGGTTTTGGTTGAAATCTAGGGTTTCTAGGGTTTAGAAATCAAATGCAAGGAGAAATCCAACCAAAATCCGGGCTACCGAGTGTCCAAATCAAGGAAACAACGGGTAAAAAGCATGAAACAGTGGGAAGAACAGTAAGAGTACCTTAAAACCTTGTGTCGGCTCGAAGGAGAGAAGAAATGGAGAGAAAAACGGTTCGAAAAATCCTTTATTCTAAGTCCGTTGTCGTTCATGTGTCGGCTCACGCATGTGTCGACACATTCAGGTGTCGACACATCGATGTGTCAACACATCGACTTAAAAACCGAAAATATAGGGATTCAAGGCAGATCAAAATTACTGGAAATATGATTAAATTCAATGAAAAACAACAATGATTGAGTCAGATTGATCATGATTGGTGTTGAATTGATCTAATTTGAGTCAAATATATAAAAAATTTAATCAAAAGGATTGATGATCCCGAGCTCTCTTCTAATCATACAGAGTCGATCTTCCAGAAGAGGTTTAGTCAAAATATCAGCTAATTGAAATTCAGTACTAATAAATTCAAGCATAACATCATTATTTTCTACATGATCCCTAATAAAATGATGTCTAATTTCAATATGTTTACTCCTAGAGTGTTGAACAGGATTTTTTGTCAAGCAAATAGCACTAGTATTATCACATTTAATAGGCGTACTAGCCAACTTGATTCCAAAATCTTCAAGTTGTTGCTTAATCCACAAGATTTGAGTACAACAACTTCCTGCTGCAATATACTCAGCCTCAGCTGTGGATAGTGCAACTGAAATTTATTTTTTACTAAACCATAAGATTAAGTTAACTCCAAGAAATTGGTAAGTACCACTAGTACTCTTTCTATCAAATTTACAACCAGCAAAATCTGCATCAGAATATCCAATCAATTCAGCAGATGAATTTCTAGAATACCATAAACCAATATCAATAGTACCAGATAGATATCTAATAATGTGCTTAACAGCCATAAGATGTGATTCTTTAGGTTCAGACTGATATCTAGCACACATGCATACACTGAACATTATATATAGTCTACTAGCAGTTATATACAATAAAGAGCCAATCATACCTCTGTATAACTTTTGATCTACTGATTTACCATGTTCATCTTTATCAAGTCTACACGAGGGGCTCATAGGCATACCTATTACTTTAGTAGTCTCCATCCCAAACTTCTTGATAATTTTTCTTGTATACTTAGCTTGGTTGATGAAGATACCATCTGCAATTTGCTTAATTTGGAGTCCGAGAAAGAAATTGAGTTCTCCCATCATGCTCATCTCGAACTCACCCTGCATTAGCTTAACAAACTCTCGACAAAGAATTTCATTAGTAGCACCGAAAATGATGTCATCAACATATATTTGTACTACTAATAAATCCTTATCTTTCTTTTTCAAAAATAGTATTTTATCAAC
Source organism: Areca catechu (assembly GCA_021397845.1). Taxonomy (NCBI): domain Eukaryota; kingdom Viridiplantae; phylum Streptophyta; class Magnoliopsida; order Arecales; family Arecaceae; genus Areca; species Areca catechu. The sequence goes on from CM038041.1 coordinate 11,472,284, forward strand.
ATTTCCTCTTGAAAATTTATTTTCAATCAGAAATTTGCTGAGTCTCTTATACCAGGCTTGAGGTGCTTGCTTTAATCCATAAAGTGCTTTGTACAATTTAAAAACATGATCAGGATGTGCATGATTTTCAAATCCAGGTGGTTGTTCAACAAAAATCTTTTCAGTTATAAAACCATTTAGAAAAGTACTATTAACATCCATTTAAAATAATTTGAAATTCATAAAATAAGCAAATGCTAATAATAGTCTAATTGCTTCAAGTCTAGCAACAGGAGCAAAAGTCTCATCAAAATCAATCCCTTCCTCCTGATTGTAGCCTTTAGCAACTAGCCTAGCTTTATTTCTAACAACAATACCATTTTTATCTAATTTATTCCTAAATACCCATTTAGCGCTAATAATTGAAACATTAGATGGTATTTCTATTAGAATCCAAACATTATTTCTATCAAATTGAATTTGTTCATCTTGCATGGCATTAATCCAGTTAGGATCTTTTTTAGCTTCTTCAAAACATTTAGGTTCTACTTGAGATACAAAAGCTATATAATCACATTCATTTCTAATTGAGGCTCGAGTTCTTATCCCTTTAGATGGATTACCTAAGATTAATTCCTTAGGATATCCATGAGCATACCTCCACTCCTTAGGTAGGTCTTGATGCTTTGGAGTGTCATCACCTTTCTCATTCTTGTCTTGATCTTCTTCATTTGGCTGAGGCTGATCATTCAGTATCAACTTTTGAAGCTTGTTAGCACCTGCACATTCATCAGATGTATCCTCTTTTTTGGAGGATTTGTTAGTAGATTCTTCAAAGACAATATGTATTGACTCTTCTACAACCAAAGTTCATTTATTGAAAACTCTGTATACCCTGGTTGATGTAGAGTATCCAAAAAGATACCTTCATCAGATTTGGTATCAAACTTTCCAAGATTATCTTTTTCATTATTCAAAATAAAATATTTGCAACCAAAAACTCGAAAATATTTTAAAGTTGGTTTTCTTTGGTTCCAAAGTTCATATGGAGTTTTCTTCAAAATAGGGCGGATTAAAACTCGATTTAAAATGTAACATGCTGTATTAATAGCTTCAGCCCAAAAATATCTTGGCAAATCATTTTTACAAAGCATAGTGCATGCCATTTCTTCCAAAGTATGAATTTTCTTTTCTACTATCCCATTCTGCTGAGGTGTCCTAGGTGCAGAAAAATTATGTTATATTCCTTTTTCATTACAAAAGTTTTCAAAATCTTGATTTTCAAATTCAGTTCCATGATCACTACGAATGCAAACAACTGAAACACCTTTTTCGTTTGAAACTTTTCAATAAAACTTTATGAATGCAAAAAATGATTCATCTTTTTATGCTAAAAAGAAAATCTATATAAATCTCGAAAAATCATCCACTATGACTAATCCATATCTCTTGCCTCCTAGACTTGATATTCTAGTTAGTCCAAAGAGATCTATTTGAAGTAGTTCAAGTGGCCCACTAGTAGTTACAAAACCTTTTGGTTTGAAAGAAGTTTTAACTTGTTTACCAAATTGACATGCTTGACAAATTCTATCTTTTTCAAAACAAAGTTCAGGTAAATCTCTAACTAAATTCTTTTTGCAAAGTTTTGAAAGAAGATACATACTAGCATGTCCTAATCTTCTATGTCATAGCCAACTAGTCTCATCTTTAGTAGAATTCACTGCAACAAGGCATTCACCATTAGGAAAAGATAGATCATCTAGGTCTACCAAATAAATATTTTCATGCTTTTTTCCAATGAATAATACTCCATTTATATCCGGACTAGCAATCATGTAATATGATAATTTAAAAATTACTTGAAAACCTTTATCACAAAACTGACTAATGCTTAAAAGATTATGTTTCAAACCATCGACTAGAAGTACATTACTAATACTACTAGAAGGAGTTATGTGAACCTTACCAATACCAATGATTTTTTCTTTACCATTATCACCAAAGGTCACACTCCCTCCATTCAAAGCTTCAAGAGAGGTGAATTGCTTCACATCTCCAGTCATGTGCCATGAGCAACCACTATCAAGATACCAAAGTCTTTTGTTCTCCTTGGTTGCAAGACACACCTGCAATAAAATCAAGCTTTATTTTTAGGTACCCAAGCCAACTTGAGTCCTTTAGGGTTAGCATTCAAAATGGTTCCTTTTGGAACCCACACTTTACCAAAAGAATTGATTTTTCTTAAATTACATTGAAATGATTTATGACCTAACTTTTTGCATGAAAAACAAGTAACGCTAGATGATGTAGGTACAAAAAAGTTTTTAAAATACTTTTGTTGCTTTTGTAGCTTATATCCTAATCCTGCTTTATTAAAAACTGCTCTTTGATTGTTTAGAAGTAGATTTAATTTTTCTGAGCTATATGTAAATTTCTCAACAAAAGGTTTTATCTTTTCAAGTTCATTTTTGTACTTAACATTTTCAAGTTCTAAATCTTTGTTTTTCTTTAAAAGATCATTATTTGAAATAACATTTTTAGGTCTTTTCAAAACTTCATTTTCCATATATAAAGCATTGTTTTTCTTTTCTAAAACATCCAATTTAGATTTCAAAATACTAACATCATTAAGTAAAGAATTATTTTCAAAAGAAAAACTATTTGCATGTTTTTTAATTTCTTGTTTTCAGATAAAATCAGTTTATAATCATGCATGAGTTCATCAAAGGCATTCCTAAGTTCATCAAATATAAAATCAATCTCGGTGTCAGAATTTATCTCATCATTGTCTTGATGTACCATTAAGCAGAGATTTGCAACTTCGGTTTGCTCTTCTTCAGAACTGGAGTCTTTACTGTTACTCCAGGTGGCTATCAATGCTTTCTTCCTTAGTTTCTTCCTAAATTTCTTAAGGAGAGGACAATAAAACTTGTAGTGTCCCAGCTTCTTATACTCAAAGCATGTAGGTACTTCCTTCTCCTTCTCTTTTTCTTTTTCTTTCTCTTTTTCTTTTCCTTTTTTCTTTGATTGATATTTCTTTTTGTAAGGAACTTTCCTCCTCTTCATAAATCTTCTAAATTTTCGTGCAAGGAGGGCTTCTTCACCTTCATGTTCTTCTTCATCTTCAGACTCATCTATTGAGGAATCTTCTTGTATGTTTGATTTGAAAGCAATCCCCTTCTTCTTCTTGTCCATGTCCATTGATTTTTGTTTTAGATTAAGCTAATAAGTCATGAGCGATCCAACCAGCTGCTCAAGAGGTAACTTGTCAACATCCTTGGCTTCTTGAATTGTGGTCACCTTCGGACCCATGATGTTGGAAGTGACCTAAGAATTTATTCACAAGATCAGTGTTAGACATAACCTTTCCAAGACTTCTCATACCATTAACAATATTTGTGAGTCTTGTGTACATATCTATGATTGATTCATTGGTTCCATATAGAACATCTTATAAGTGTGCACTAACATATTTATTTTAGTATTTTTCACTTGATCGGTACCCTCATGGATAACTTCAAGTATGTCCCATATTTCTTTAGCAGACATGCATGTAGATATCATATTGAATTCACTATGATCTAATGCATAATAGAGGAGATTCATTACCTTGGCATTGATCTCGGATTGTTTAATATCATTTTCATCCCAATCCTCTTCGAGCTTTGGGATGGAAACACCATTAACTACTACTGAAGGAATATGAGGACCTTCATCTACAACTTTCCATAAATTATAATCAATAGAATGCATATAAATTGTCATCCTAGTTTTTCAATAAGTATAATTTGATCCATTAAAAAATGGAGGTCTATTTGAGGCTTGACCCTCAACTATGCTAGTACCAATTAGGGCTGCCATAGATCTTTACTCAATACGGTAAAGCCTATACACTAAGAACAGGGCTTTGATACCACTTGTTGCCCCATAAGCAACCCAAGAGGGGGGTGAATTGGATCTCTAACAATTAAAATTACTTTACTTGATACTAAGTAATGCAATCCAATTCAACAAGTAAATTAGCAATGTACTATTAATTCAATTGTAATGCTATAAAATAAAAGTGCAGCAAAAATAAAGAGCAATAAGTAAAGAGTAAGAAGAGAGATTAAGCAATCATAAAGACCAAGAAATATAGTGGTTCGGTGCTATCCAATGCACCTACATCCACTTCCCAAGATCCCCATGGAAATTCACTATAATCACACCCGATTATAGTTGATTAGTTTTACGGGCTCACTAATCAAAATCCCAACTTGTTTTCACAAGACCAACAAGTCAAAACCTCACTTGGTTTTACGGGCTAACCAAGAATCTAATTGGTTTTCAAAGGCTAACCAATAACCTCCCTTGGTTTTTCGGGCTAACAAGAACCTTAGTGGTTTTGCAGCCTAACCACCAACCTAATTGGTTTTATTAAGGCTCAACAATAACCTCACTTGGTTTTACAATAGGCTAACCAAGAACCCATACAATAAATAAAGTTTAGAAGTAATGAACCAAAGTAAGTTTTATAAAACAAAGCGGGTATCTCTTTGAAGCTCGATGTAGAGATGTTTTGAACTTGTTGAAGCCTCTTGAATGCTTAAGAATGGATGATCTTCAATGCTCTTGAAGGCTTTTGAATGCTTGGAGGCTTGCTTTAGCATGAGAGTGGTTGAAACTTCAAAGAGTAGGAGTTAAAGCTTACTTTTCTTCTCTCTTCTCAAAACTCTTTAATGGTCTTCAAAAGTTCTAGTTTTGATTTGATTTGGAGTATATAAATACTTTTCCAAGGCCTTAAATCCCTTTTTAGCCATTAGACTTGAAAAACTAGCCATTGGAGGGCAAAATGGACGAGTTCTGTACTTGAAAAACTAGCCGTTACTGTTGTCAGAACTACGTGTGTCGATACTTCAGGGTATGAGTCGACACATAAGGTTGGCACTTGAAATTCTTGAGTCGACACCTAGTTCAAATTGCTCCAATATGATTCTCTAGAAATCTCAGATATGTCGACACTTACTCAGTGAGTCGACACCTTGCTTCCATGTGTCGACACTTCAGCTGTTCTTTCAATTTCTGCAAGTTCTATGGCTTGAAAATCTCAAGCGATGTGTTGATCCATGTGTCGACACTTCAGGTCCATGTGTTGACACTTCATCCGTGCCATTTGAAACATTCTTGCATACCGGCCTGAGTCAACACTTCACTTTCATGTATCGATACTTCATGTCATGTGTCGATATTTTGAGTCGACACTTCTCTGAAAACTTCACAGAAAGGCCTGAACTTTAGCTGAAACATATTTTCATTTAACTTAACCATCCAATCAACCAACTCTTGAGTGTCCAAGTCTTCTTTGAGCAATCTTTTTCATTCAAACTTGGCTTCTTCAAATAATTGAGCTTCTTCAAATTTGTAAACACATTTTTCAACAAGAACACACTTAAAGGAAATCATTAGTCCTCAACTTATACTTAACCATTTTGCGTATCATCAAAATCAATAACGGAGTCAACAATGATCATTATGGATTATGACTTAGTATCCTAATCAGTCAGGACATGATAAAAGTTACAAGAATGAATTTAAAGTTGGATTTCTAATCTTTAGGTATTATGCATAGGATTTGACATATGATTGGTACAAGGAAGGAACATAATTTTTGGTCTATAATATGTATAATGGGATTGATCTAAGATAAATGTAAAGGGCTGGATGATTTGTACTCTTTGATCATGATAAGTAAGCATATGATGGATATATAAGAGTTGGATGGGATGTATCTTTGTCTTTGATAAGTGGGTTGATCCAAGCATCAAGAGTACTAGCCTGGAATTATAGCGTGTTTGTTAATAAATTATGCTAAATAAGTAAGGTCAATTATCAATTGAATGATTTTAGAATCATGAACTTGATAAGAATGCATATTATGATAGCATGCTAGTTCTGTTGTTAATTATTAGATTATAAATATCTGAGACTGTTGTAAGAAGATGTTTAGAGTATAGGTTATGAAAAAGTTTAATGATATTAGAAAGGATATATTTTCGATGAATCTGTATGTGGATTATCATTGAAAATATATAAGAAAAAATATGCTTGGAATGATGTATAGCTTTGTAGCTCTCTATTGATGGATTAGATTATATTATGTTCACATGGCATTCATATTTTGATAAGAATCTTGATAGTCTATATTAGCAATTATGGATTGAGTTACTGGATCTATTCTATAATTATTAGGGATTATTAGGTATATTAAACTCCAAGTAAAATTAAGATCTATAAGAAGATATAGGTTATCATGCTACTGATGTTGTATTGAGCGAAGAAATTGATATTGAAAGACTTATATGGATGTAGCCTATGAGGGATAATATTTTAGATAGTTATAATTGATGGTAAGATAGTTCTTTGAGCGATAATCTGATTGATGCTATTCATAAGAGCATTGATTCAAAGTTATTAATCTTATTAGAGTTAATGATAACTTTCCAAGAGAAGAGTTTATCTAGATTGTCTAATTAAATTGTCAAAGAAAGTATGATTAATTCAGACTTGGTTTAGAGTTATTGAGGTCATAAAAGGATGGTGAAATTTATGTAAATACTTTCAATATGGAAACTAGATTAAGATAAATCTTGGAATGATATGCTTGAGATATGAACGAGATAAAGAGACTCAATAGCTTTACTTCAAAAATTTTGGATCTTTCTAGTACGAAGTAAGATAAATTTTTGGATGGATTCATTTAGTCAACCAAGATGGTTTAGAAAATTATATTAGAGTACGCAGTGAAAGTGTAGTGGTCTGAGTTATCTTGAAATCAATTAAGAATGTTAACTCTAACTTTAAAAGTGTTATGATGGGAGAACTGATTTGAATTTCAGTAACAAGATTTTGATATTAAATGAAAAGATGATGTTATTGATCCTTGGTCTAGTCTATAGGCGTTGCCATGCAATTGTTATCAACAGGCTCTTTTAGTGTAGAGGACTCTAAGGAAAATTTTTTTGGAGATCTCTAAATCTAGAATAAGGAAGTGTTGATCTTTACCCGACTAGGATCGGGAATCTTTGTGATACCAAGCTCCTTTAATTATGATATTATAATTTCTATATTTAAGGAGTGCTCGAGGTTTTCATAAGATAAAAGATTAATTGTAAAATCATGGAGAAGGATAAGAGAAGAAAGAATGCTAAAGATCATGGCAAGTATCTAATGCTCAAGCCTTCTTCTAATTTTTGGTTAAGAATAGAGTGGACCGATTATGATTTTTATGTGGGGGTTAATTAAGAGAAATAAATCTCAGGGGCAAAGAAATTGTGTACTTAATTCAAGGATGAGACATTAATGTTCATTTAAAAGAGACTAAGAGAATTTCAGTATATACTGTAAATCATAAGGAACAAGAATTGATATGTGATATAACTTTGTTATGTTAGGGACTTATGAAGAAAATATTCTAAGAAAGAAAATATTGAAAGCTCGAAGATGATATTAAGGTTAGGTATTTCTAAATTTGAACTATCATGATGTTTTTGTAAAGTTAAATAAGAATAATAAATCGTATCAAAAGATTAGTATTCTTTTAGAAGAATTCAAGAAAATTTGATATGTATTGTAAATGGAAAGGATCAAGCTTTGAATGTTATAATTTTGTTATGTTAAAATGTTGAAAAATAAGTATCTTAAAAAGCAGGATAATTGGAAGTTTGAGAATGACATAAGGATTGATTATTTTAAGGTTTAAATTCTCAATCAAGCTAATTTCGAGGATGAAATTATTTTAATAAGGGGAGCATGTAAAAACCAGGATTTTTGGACTTTTTGGGCCGAAGTCGGCAGGCCCAGCTGACTTCGACCCAGATCGTAGAAAAAAATTTGGGGGAGAGTCGGAAACAAGGGATTTGTCTTCTCCCTTATCCGGTCGGAGAGCTCACTGGAAAAGTCGCTGGGGAGCCATGGTGGGGAGGGGGTGGTCGGCGATGTGTTTGTGATGGATTGGGACTCCAATCGACGGAGTCTTTCTTTCCCAAATGGCTAGGACACCGTATGTTTTCCTTTAAATCCTCCCTCACCGCTGCCCCATCGAGCTCCTTCTACGATGTCTTCATCCTCTTCGGCGAGCGACGGAGAGTCCCTTCCATGCCGATGAGTCTTCTCTTTCTTTATTTGGATTTTGAGAAGGATTAATCGAGTTTTTTGTTGATTTACTTCCGGTTTGGTTTTGCTGGACCATACCTCGCCGGTGGTCGCGCCGCCATCTACCTCCGATCCGCTGAGCTCTCTTCTTGGTGACCGTCTCCTATGGTCGTTGCCGGCAACCAGGGAGAGGATGGCTCAGTCTAACCCAGGATGAAAACAGGGGGTTCGGGAGAAGAAAGAAAGAAAAAAAAAAGAAGGAAAAAGGGAAAAATAAAAGAAAAGAAAAAAAGAGAAAGAAAAGAAGAAAAAGAAAAAGAAAAAGGAAGATGAGAGATAGAGGAGATAGAAGATGAGGAGAGAGAAAGGAGAGAGAGAAAGAAAGAAGAGAGAAAGAAGAGAGAATATAAGGAGAGAGAAAGAGGAGCGAGAAGATGAGGAGAGAGAATATGAGGAGAGAGAAATATGAGAGAGAGAAAGGAGAGAGAAAAATATAAATATTGAAGGAGGGAGATCGAAAAGCTCTTTTTTTTGGAATTCGTGAAGTTAGGATTTTATAGGTAAAAGATTTTGGTTTACAATTTTTTCTAGGATTATTTATATTTTTAAATGGTTATTGTAGGGGGCAGCCTTCTAAGCAAAAGGGTAATGTGCGGGTTTCGAGTATGGATCAGTATCATGCATGTTAGTTGTTTTTAGTGAGGTAAAGATTTCCAGACCTGATTACCAGTTATATATATGTATTTATTATGACATGATTTGGTCCGTGCATATGAATATCGGCATGCATGATTAGTTTTGCATGAAATAGTTTGACTTTTATGTTGGGCAGTATGATTGTTGTTGTTACTAGCTATCCCTGTATACTATGTTTTATCAAGTAAAGTTATCTTTGTATGGGTTGGGCCATGATGCCGATTTTTTTTTTGAAAACTATAAATAACATGATTTGACTACATGATGTGAAACGATAAAGTGTTATCAAGTGAATATGATATTTATACTAGCCATACCACGGCGGTGCCGTGGTTACTCAGGTTGCCAATCACAAGCGAGATTGTGATAAATATTGCCAATCACAGGCATGCACACATAATGTGCCAGTCACAAGCGGGAGTGTGATAATAGTGTGCTAGTCACAGGCTGGAATATAACTGTGGCTAGTCCAGAACCCTAAAGAAAATAGATAACTAATGGAAACTGAAAAGTTAATTAAGAAAATATGGTATTTGGACTAGCCATATCACGGGCGGGACCGTGGTTACTTAGGTTGCTGGTCATAAGCAGGATTGTGATCAATATTACCAATCACAGGCATGGACACGGTGTGCCAGTCACAGGTGGGAGTGTGACAATAGTGTGCTAGTCACAGGCTGGAGTGTGATCGTGGCTAGTCCAAAATCCTAAAGAAGAAGGACAACTAATGAAACATAAAAGGAAAACATAATGTTATCAAAGGTTTTGTTATACTTTGACATTTGAGTTGCTTGGGTTGCATGATTTGATAAACCGTTATTTTTCAGTTATTTTTAAATTATATTACTATTGGTATGATTGTTTGGAGACCTTACTGGGCTGTAAAGCTCATAACCCCTTATTTCCTCCTCAGAATTGTGTAGAATATTCGAGCTTGGTAGTGCATTGGATTTGTGGTGAAATGATGCATAGCAAGGATCGGGTTGGGCATGAGATTAAACATCAGAATTGTAGATTTTTAGTTAGTTTTGTTCAGTTAGTTCGGTTGCTGATATTTATGTAATAAATCAATGAATCATTTAATGATTTTGACTTAAATAAATAGATTATTTAGTTATTATTAAATTATTTAAATAATATTGGTTAATCTAAAGTAATTTTTGAGTAAAATGAATATTATATATCTAGGCCTTGCATGATCTCTAAAATGTATTCTGAAATTTATACGACCGATCGCGTAGCCGATTTTGATATTGAATTCGAGGCATGATAATGATTTTTCTATTAATGATGTTGTAGCTCAAGGAAGGTTGATACCATCGTGGATCAACCAGAGCTAGTTTATGTCCTGTCATATCGTATATCACCATTATTAAGCTTGAGGACTTTGGTCGCAGTCCTTTTGGTCTTTTTTGTGATGTCAATATCCACGGAAAAATGTCCAACGGCCATGGGACCAAGAGGATGTTTGGTTGGAGACTCGATCATTCCTAACCTACCACAAAGCACTGGTGAACTTTAGATAGGAATTCATGGTCACTGGTATTTTTTGACATGATAGGTTTGTGATGATGGATAAGGGCTTTGCATGGTGATTCTGAAGCTTGGTTTGATATCATGAATACCTACTTGGCTAGGTGATCTATCATTAATCATTATCTTCTCATCATCATATCAATCTTTATAATATTTTTATCTCTCCGATCTTGTCTCTTGTTTAGCTTTATTCTGATTGCATCATAAAGAACTCAAAATTGGCCTGTCTGCTCCTACCAACTAGAGTACAAATCTGAAGCTATTTTTGATCTTTTTTGTTGTGTATTCATGAACTTATTAAGAACACAAACTACATGAACATGTAGCAGTGCCTGCCTGTTGGTGAGTGAACATTTCGGGGAATAATGTCCACCCTGCCATTCATTTGCTCCATCCATCACCATTCTGCATTCATTCATTCAATTTGTAAACTGTCCAAATCCCCATTAAAATCACTCACCTTGCTTTGCCATTCAGGACAGGAAGTGAGATTAAGTTTCGTAGATTCGAATTCAGGAATGTGTGCAATGTGAAGTAGCATGGCTTCTGTCATCAACCTCCTTTCAAGAGTTAGATAAAGCTATACACAAGATAGGGATAGCAGCGAGCCGGGTTGGTTGAACAATCCATCAACCTGACCTGAAATATAGTTGAGCTTCAATCAAAATATATATATATATATATATATATATATATATATATATATATATATATATATATATATATATATATATATATATATATATATATATATATATATATATATATATATATATATATATATATATATATGTATATAGTTGAGCTGAAACCATAAGACCCAAAAAGTCAGACCTATTTATTTTGTATGGACCAAAAGGTGACACGTCAACTTAATTACCAAAAAAATCAAAAACAGAGAGAGAGAGAGAGAGAGAGAGAGAGAGAGAGAGAGAGATTGCTTTGATGGAGAAATGGTGCCAGCCCTTAGGTATTAACAAAGTTGTATGCTTGACAATTATCTTTTAATATACATTGAAAAATAAATGTTTACTTCAAATGATATTACTATAGTGGCCAGAAATATTAGTACGTGAGATTGATTATTAAACCGGTTGATATTTTAGTAAAATTGAAATGATATACTTATCTAATATGATGAAAAATAATCGGTCATCTTTGTTGTCACCATGCATCGAATATTCTGCAGTGGAGTAGGAGCCTTTATAGTTACTGTAGGAAAAATAATTCCTAAATCCCTAAAATCGATCATAAAATTAGAATGATATATTAGATCTCAAAAATAATTACTTACCTGTAGTCGCCATGATCTACCGATCTAGATCCTTGATCTCGATGCTCACACAAATACCGCAGGCAGGGTCCTTCTCTTTGGTCTTCCTCAGAAAGGCGGCTTTTGATGGGGAAAATCACCGTACCACAAAATCATGGTATACATGTTATATATAAATAGAGGAAGCGGAGAGGGGACATAGCCAATAAAATAGAAATACCTTAACTGACCCTCCCATCAAGAGTCAAGTTGGGATAAGGCCTATACTGTGCCGCCTCAACCACACCAAATCACATGAGGTGCTTATAGCCCAATCAATGATCACATAATAATGGGCTCAACCTACGTCTATCAACATGGACCATAAAATCAACCCGGATTTTAATAAAAGAAAAATATCAATTAATGTTAGCCCAAATAAAGAAAATTCTCACATTCTCCCACTTGGGCTACATTAATTAATAATTTTGAAAATATTTTATTTTAAAAATAATTCTCATGTTGAAAACAAATGTTGCCCAATATGATCCATAGACAGCACCTACAAACGACTCAGTCTAACAATATCCATGATGCCGAATCATGGGGCTGTTGTACTACTTAACCGATACAAGACTTATCCATGGTTACAAGCATCATAAATACTATCGATATGAGTCTTGGTGTGGTAGTGTAGCAAGAAATAGCATCAAGGTGATCAAATAAAACATGCTATTTTTCATTGTCAGTTCTCCAATTTCTCGTCAACATGCTTAGAAACAAAATAAGCAAGAGAAATCGTGATGGCATCAAACAACAAGCCATCCTGTCTCACATACTGAACAATGGTATCAATGACGAGACAGCACAACAAATCTGAAACTCGATACCAGGTCTCAGTCAGGTACATAACCAAAAGAGATATCTCATAATCAAAATAAATTAACATATGTACTCTCAATCAAGATTTCTCTATAATCACATGCTATATCACAAGCTAGAGAAATCTCACGACTTCAAAGAAGTCTGTATGTCTCCAAACACAATGAGATCTCATAATTATCAAATGAGACATACACATACAACTATCATTCTCAAGACAAAGACACAATCTTGAGATACTATGTTGTACTTTATTTTATATGTGCACATATAAAATCATAAAACAAAATAATTATCATGACAACAATACATGCAAAAACTCATGATATATGAAAAAATATTCATGATGATAATAAAGTTTAATTACAGAGTCACTCCCACTAACCAAGTACATCAAAAGAACTCATTATGCCCATATTTTTAACAAGCCTCGCAAAACTTATGGGCCTTAAACCTTTGGTCAGAGGATCAGCTAACATGGACTCTGTATCTATATATTCAACAATTATATCACCATTCTTTACAAGATCTCTGACGGCCAAATAATTCAGCTCAATGTGTTTGGACTTGCTGGATGATTTATTATTCCTTGTAAAGAATACTGTAGCCATATTATCACAGTATATCAACACAGGTCTGGAACTCGAATACAAAATTTGAAGTCCAGCCATAAGATTCCTTAACCAAATAGCTTGAGTAGCAGCTCCATAACAAGATACAAACTCGGCTTGCATGGTAGAAGACGCAGTCAGTGTTTGTTTAACACTTTTTCAAGATACTGCACCACCAGCCAACATAAAAATATATCCAGAAGTTGATTTTAGATCATCAGAACACCCGGCATAATCAGAATTCGAATATCCAACCAACTCAAGATTATCAACTCTCCTATATATAAGCATATAATCTTTGGTTTTCTGTAGATACCTCATCACTTTCTTTATAGCAATCCAATATTGATAACCTGGATTTGATAAGTATTTTCCAAGAACACCCACTATGAAGGCAATGTCAGGTCTGGTGCAGACTTGAGCATATATCAAGCTCCCTACGGCACTGGCATAAGGCAATCTTTCATTATATCTTTCCCAAGCTAATTCTTTGGATATTGATCTTTACTGAACTTGTCACCTTTAACCACATGAGAATCACAAGGTCTACAATTTTGCATACTAAATCTCTGAAGAATTCTGTCAATGTATGCCTTTTGTGACAAACCCAATAAACATCGAGATCTATCCCTATGAATTTCAATTTCCAAAACAAAGGATGCCTCACCAAGATCTTTCATATCAAAATTCTCTGACAACATTTGTTTAGTCTCAGAAAGCAAACCAAAATCACTGCTAGCAAGCAGGATATCATCAACATATAGGACAAGGAAGATAAAATTCCTCCCACTGATCTTGAGATATATACATTTATCAACTTTATTTTCCTCAAAACCAAGAGAGGTCACAACTTCATCAAACTTGAGGCACCATTATCGTGATGCCTGCTTTAGACCATAGATGGACCTTTTTAATTTGCACACAAGTATTCTTTTCCACTTTCTTGAAAACCTTCAGGTTGTTTCATATAGACCTCTTCACCAAGATTACCATTTAGAAAAGCAGTTCTTACATCCATCTGATGTAGCTCTAAATCATAATGAGCCACCAAGGACATGATTATTCTGAAAGAATCTTTTGAAGATACAGGAGAGAAAGTTTCAGTGAAATCAATTCCTTCTCTTTGAGTGAAGCCTTTTGCTACCAGTCTGGCCTTGAAACGCTTAATTCGTCTCTTGAAATCTCTTTTAGTTTTATATATCCATTTGCATCCAATTGGTTTACAACCATCAGGAGGCTCAACAAGCTCCCACACATCATTATGGGCTATAGATTACATCTCTTCTTTCATAGCATTTATCCATAAATCAGATTGGAGAGAATTGATAGCATTAATATAAGTAACTGGGTCAACCATATGCCCAATATCAAAGTCATTCTCCCCGAGATAAACATAAAAATCATCAGAAATTGCAGATCTTCTTTGTCTGACAGATCTTCTAACTTGGGCTTCTTCCACTGGATGAAGATTCTGAAAAGAGCTAGGTGGATCATGGATTTCATCATCCATTCCTTCAATAGGAGCAGGAATCAAATTATCATTCTAGCTAAATATGGGAATAGAAACAGTTTCTCCTTGTGCATTATCATCATCAGTATTAGATGAAGATCCAATATCAGCCACATCAAGTTCTTGAAACTTTGCAGTAAGAGACTCCACAATTCTGTTACCTCTTCCTGGACTTTAAAGCCGATATCCTTTAGAATATTCTGAATATCCAATGAAGTAGCAACGACTTATTTTGGGATCTGTCATTTTCTCTGAAGGATTGTATAATTTAACTTTTGCAGGACAACCCCAAACTCGGAAATGATTTAAACTAGGTTTTCTTCCAGTCCAGAGTTCAAAAGGTGTCTTCAACACTAGAAAATCGGGTCGGGTCCATTATCAGAATTTTCAACCCAACGGATTATTCAGGTTGGATCGGGTCCATAAATAATCCGATTCTAATCTACAAAGTTTGGATCTAAATATGATCCGAATAAAATATAGACAGACTATATTTTAATTATTACATAGCTAACTATTATCAACTATAAAATAGATAACAAATAATATTATTTTTAAAATAAATTAAGATATAAAAATAATTATAACTAGTTCCATACAAGTTTTTAATTATAATTTAAAGGTCTAAATAGATATAATTCTAATAGTATTAGTATGTTCGAATCAGGTCGGGTCGGGTCCAAATTCAGTAAACCCAGACCCAACCCAGAAAATGGAATGGGTCTAATTTTAGGACCCAACCCAGATCCACGGATCCGTAAAAATGGATTGGATTGGGTCTAAATGGGTCAGGTCGGGTCGGGTCACGGGTCAACCCGACCCATTGCAGCCTTATCTTTAAGGGTGCGATTCCGCCTTTCGGCCACACCATTTTGCTCAGGACTTCCAGGCATGGTATATTGAGGTACAATCCCACAATCTTGTAAATACTTGGCAAACGGACCCATTTGCTGCCCAGCCATATCATATTTGCCATAGTACTCACCTCCACGATCAGATCTCACAATCTTGATAACTTTTTCCAATTATTTCTCGACTTCAATTTTAAAAATCTAAAACTTTTGAAGGGCATCAGACTTTTCTTTAATCAAGTAAACATATCCATATCGAGAAAAATCATCAATAAAGGTGATAAAATATCTATTACCATAAATTATAGAAGAATGAGGTCCACTTATGTCTGTGTGAATTATTTCCAGAAGGTTTGAACTACGAATTGCCCCTTTCTTCTTGGTTTTAGTCAATTTTCCTTTAATACAATCAACACAAGTCTCAATGTCCCCAAGATCCAAAATAGGCAGGATGTCATCATTGATTAATCTGGTTATTTTTTCCTTTAAAACATGACCCAAGCATTTATGCCATAACATAAAGAATTTTTCATTAGTCCTTGGATGTTTGGCAATAACATTTTCAATACTTAAAGAAGCATTAGAATTATTAGTAGCCAGAGACAATCTGTATAAGCCATCAACCAAATCACCATAGCCAACAATTTTCGAATTGAATATCAAATCAACTCTTTTATTGCTAAACAAGAATCCATAACCAAGCTTATCTAAGAACGAAACAGAAATCAAATTCCTTCTAAAGGAAGGTACATAAAAGGCATTTTCTAAAATAATTACAAAACCAAATCCTAAGCACAACTTGACAACTCCTACACACTCTACTTGGACTTGAAAATCATTGCCAACCTTCAATTTGCTCTCATGCAGACTTGGCTTCCATTTGTTTATCATCCCCTGTAGAGAAATAACAACATGAGTCGAAGCTCCACTATCTATTCACCAAGAATTAACAGGGACATTGACAATATTAGATTCACAACAGACCAAACCAAGGGGCTTTCCTCTCTATTTTTCTTTCTTTTCTAACCAGGACTTGAACTTAAAGCACTGACTTCTAATGTATCCTTTTTTTTTACAGTGGAAGCACTTGATCTTCTTTTTAATGGCAGCATTGGGACCTCTTACAAAACAGTTCTGATCATGACCTCTTCCATCCCTCTTGGAATCCTGAGACTATCGAGGAGCAGTAGGCTTTTCCTTTTTTTTATGTACAAAATGTTTGCCAGCTTGAGTTTGTTGTTGATGAGTAAGAATGGCACTGTCAATCTTCTCTTTCTTGACCTTTTCTTCTTCAGCAACACACTTAGTGATCAGGTCATTAGCATTCCATGGTTCATCCAGAGTATTATAGGTAGTCTTGATTTGAGAAAATTCCACAGGCAAGGAATTCAAGGCATATGACACAATGAAGAAATCCGGCAGATCAATTTTCAGACCCTTGAGCTTAGATTGTATATGAACCATCTTCAGAATGTATTCTCTGACATCCCCAATATTATTATAGGTCATGGTTGTCAACTCCTTCATCAGGGATCCGATCTCAGCATTATTAGAAACGAGATACCTCTGCTCAATTGCATCCAGCAACTCTTTCACATTATCAGACTTCGGTAAACCACTCAGAAGATGTTCCGAAATTGACCTCTTAATTGCAATCAGACTAAGTCTGTTCGACTTTTCCCATTTAGCAAGGTGGTCCTTCTGTTCAATGGTGCTTTGATCATTCAAATCAACGGGTCTGGGCTCATGTAATGCAAGATCAATGTCAGCAATTCCAAGAGCAAACTCTAGGTCTTGCCTCCATTTCTTATACTTCAACCCAGTGAGCACCTCAACAACAGCATTGTTGTTGTTTACATTAAAAGTAACTATATAATAAAAAAAAAAGGAATGCCAAATATTAATTAAGGACATACAGCAGATCATATCACAATAACAAATAAGAACACAAACACAATATCACATATTCCCCTTTGGGTAGAACATGCAATATGTATTAGTGTTCTACATATGAAGCCACATGCTAATCAGATATTCTAGCATTCCTGAACCTATCCCCTTTGGGCAGACAGGCCCAAGGAAGTTAGAGTACCTTAGCAACAAAATGCTCTATGCCACATTTTCTAGTTAAGACACACAGCAACTCCCTTTGGGCAGGCGGTTGTATGTCATAACCAGAAAATATCCCTCACATGATGAATAATTCAATGAACTAACACAAACAAACCACTTTGGTGATAAATATTTGTGCCAACCCACAAAATTATACATACATGGAAAAATATCCAACAAAACAAAAGGATAGTGGCAAAACAAATGTATGTCCATGATCAGTCACAATAGGATACCAATCAACATGTATCTACTGATCCATTTTACCAAAATTATTGCATTCCAAAAATGTACATTGATTAAAATAATCATAGGATCCACCCATGCCCCTCCAACATTTAATTTTGGACTAAAATATAATTATAAATTTTAGAGAGACCAAACTACAAAAGGGGCTTATATTAATTCCAGAAATTGCAGGGACCTAAATGCAAGATTGCCCTTTTTTGTTGAGATAATGGGTTAATGGATTTTTGGGTTAAAACCCAAAACCCGCATACCCTTCTTCCTTCCTTCCCAGCGATCAAATCCAAAAGCAAAGAGGGCTCGATCCAGAACCACCGGCAACGACCGTGATCCCACACCCGCCGGCGCATCCACCGGCGAGAACACCGCCCAGGCTGGCCGAGAACTTCCGATCGCCAACTCCGGTGAAGACGCCGGACATTAGGAGCAAGTCCACGGCCGGACTGTCGGTTTTTTTTTTTTTTTTTGATGGATTGCAGCACCGGTGATCCACCGGTCGCTGCTGTCGGAAAGAGTGGGGAAGAGGGAAGGAGTTCGATCCGGGAGACCGGTCGGAACACGCTCGGCGGTGACGGTGCCGATCGCGGCCCACCCGGTCGCCACCGATGGGTCTACGGTCGAAAACGGGTAAGAAAAACCCTTTTTTCTTTTTTTTTTTGAGAGATGTCAAAAGGAATAACGGAGATCGCCGGTTTCTCCTTCCATCATCGATCACGACTGCATCTTTCGATACTGCCGATTTCCCACAGCATGGATCTTCGTACAAACACGGGGATCAGTGAAAAAAAATTATTTTAACAGATCTAATATCTCTAATTTTTTAGATATCAGGACTCTGATACCAAATATAGGAAAAACAATTCCTAAATCCCTAGGATCGATTATAAAATTAGAATGATATATTAGATCTGAAAAATAATTACTTATCTATAGTCGTCATGATTTTCCGATCTAGATTCTTGATCTCGATGCTCACACGAACACCGCAGGCAGGGTCATTCTCTCCGATCTTTCTCGAAAAGATGGCTCTCGATGGAAAAAATCACGGTACCACAAAATCACGGTATACGTGGTATATATAAATAAAGGAAGTGGAGAGGGGACCTAGCCAATAAAATAGAAATACCCTAACTAATCCTCCTATCACGAGTCAAGTTGGGATAAGGCCTATACTGTGCCGCGTCAACCACTCCAAATCACATGAGGTGCTTCTAGCCCAATCAATGATCACATAACAATGGGCTCGACCTACGTCTATCAACTTGGACCATAAAATCAACCCGAATTTTAATTAAAAAAAATATTAATTAATATTAGCCTAAATAAAAAAAAATTCTCACACTTACGTCCAGAAAAGATTACAAAAACTCAAAAGACCATAAATGAAACCAAAAAAAAGATGAAGGCCTTGTAACCTAGCTTCCGTGCGAGGTCTTATAAAACCACTATAACCCATTGCAAACACTTCCATTGTCACACCTACAATAGTTCAAAAATTGTACAACATATTATCACCATTCAAACTGAGGATTTCATTGGTGCAGAGGGGGCAGACAAATTGATTATATAAGTTCCCGATCCAGGTTGGTTGGACGAATCTCATGTAGCTTGCTGGAAGTTAAGAACTTGCAGATCTGGGATCGTAGTTTTCCTTTCCTCTAGTTTTTCTAATAACCTTCATGCTATGATTCTAAATAGTGATGTTTTTGACGATTTCGGTGCTTTTGTTGATGTGCTAAAGACTACATAGGACCACACATTAATCAACATGAAGGGCCACAAATTAAAAAAACATCCCTTTTAGTAAAAATCCTATGGTTACCATGCCTAAATTATTAGAGGTCAGATTAGTGGACTACTAAAGGATGTGTGTGTTACACTTGCAAGGCTGACCAGCAAGCCATAAGCAAGAAAAGAAATAAAAGAAAAGGGTGCACAAAGAGCTAAAGCAAAAAAAATGTTACTCCTTTCCTCTCATTAGCACATAGAGAAACCTATGCAATGATTATTTATTATCGTTATGCTTCCCTTAAGACTTGAATATGTTCCTTGCTATAGGTTGGGCTTAGAGAACCTTTCTCCTTCCCCAAGATAAAAGAGTGCACTTTTGTGAAAGCCAAGCAGGAGCCATCTCCGGCTCCTCTCAACGTACTGGTGCACGAGTTACCTCGTTGCCTTTTTGGTTCTCTTCTTTTCAATGGAGCCAATTAATGGCTGTGAGGGTAATATATATAATTGGTGTTCCATGCTTAGGTCCTTTAAGACATTTTGTCAAGCATTCTATCACCACCTTTGCACCGATGACCAACTCCAGGTACTGGCCTTTAATACTATTTTGCATGCATCTGTTCACAAAAGACCTCCACAACTTGAACTATCCATACGTGGCTTGTTAGTGACAAGGATATCCATGCAAACCTCCCTAGCTTCCATTTATAAAAATGTGTGATGTTTAAAGAGTAGCAAGATTTGACTGCAAAACCATTGATGGGGAACGAGGGTTTTGATCATGGGGAGGATGGAAGTCATTGAGGACTACTAGTTGATATTAACCAGGGATGACTTGGTAATCTGTCATCCCTTAGTAAAATGGGGTGACAAGAGGCTAGAGCAGGTGCCGAGGTTTTATATGTAATTTCAACAAAATGTTGCATATAGTTTGGAAAAAAAAAAAAAATCCAAAAAAAATAATAACTTAAATTAACAAAATTGATAAAATATTATATTTTATTATTGGATGTATTGCTTGGTTTTATGGACTAGTTTCGCAAGAAATATTTCTCAGGAATATACGAGGGGGCTTATATACTTTTTTTTTTTTTTTTTTTTATAAGAAAAAGGGATAAGGGGGATAAATTCGATGTAGCTATTCCCGCATATCCCCGTCTCAACAGAAAATATCCAATTCAAGGCACTAGGTTTTCGCAGTCTTTTTTCATCCAAGAATGAATACATCAATCTAATACCACCAGAGTACCAACCGGTTAGAACGGAAAATTAGAGAAGATCCTGACCTCTCACTCGATCTAACTATCATGAGTTCCATGATATAACTCCTGAATTTAATCAAGTCTTTTGCAAAGTCATTTCTTTAATCCATGATCAGGTAATTGTAAGGCAAGATCCCAATCAACTGGGCTACTGTCTTGGCGTAGCTCAAAATTTTCTCGCTGACTGATTAGAAAAGAGAAAAGAAAAGCTGATTTTATAAATTTCATTTGGACAAGCTAAGTGCTTGCAAGAAGCTACATCGGGCGCGAGATGGATGGCGTAAAATATGCCTGAGACTCAGATTTCTGGGGGTTCTTCCTCATCAACCCTCATGAATAAGAATGTAAAAAAAGTTCATGCACTCCCGTTTTGTAGCCTATGTGTGATCCATGCTTTTTCCCAAGTGAGCTTTAGGGCATCTGAAACTAGGCTCTCTTTGGCCACTTTCCTGCCTTTATTTGCATGTTGAGAAAATGAGGAGGAAGCTTCAGTTGTGTCCAGCCATGTATCCTTGTAATACAAGCAACTTCCTTTTTCAGTTTCTAAGAGTGATCTAGTCACCATCAGATATCAAGATCTTAGACATGTTGCCATGCAGTACCTTTGCTTTTAAAAATGAGGGTATATTGCTATTCTTTGATTGATTTATGAATGAAATGCATGATGTGGTCTTAAAGATATATAATGTATCGCCTATTTGTATGCCAAACAACCAATTGTTAGATTTGATTCTTTCTGTAAATGTAATCTCATTACATAAAGTTGAGGTTTGGGAATTTTCGTACAAATTTTTTAATCTAATACTATTTTCATCGTATCTGGCAGAGGTATTGCTGATTGACATATATCACCTATGATAAACTAACACTGCTTTCACCTACAGATCTGACCATGAGTACTCCATGAGCATCCATCTACTTGAATTGTAGGATTTATATTATATAAGAAAGTCTATTGATCCCACAAAATGATTTTATCATTGTAATCTGGTGGAAATCAATTTACACTAGCTATTTGATTTATTTTAAATATATATATATATAAAGGTAAATTAGACATATTGAAGTCCAATTAATTCTAGTTTACACTTGCCTGTGAGACTGAATCACGTGTTACATGTATCTTGTCAATGCTCCATCATCCATTAATGATCTTTGTGTGCATTAATGAACTTTGTGTGCAGCTTTCCTCACAGTATGGTCATGGGCGCAAGTACAAGAAAAAAGAAAAATCATGGACCTCTCTCTTCTTTGCTTAACTCAATATCTTTCTTGACTTTTAGGAGAGGGGCGTGGCTTCAATAACGCCACTGTTCACAAATAATTGCTCTTCTCAGACCTACCTTTAGCTCATTATTACAATAATTGAAGACCATTATTGTGCAGCACATTGGAAGAAAAGACCCAAAAATATATCATTTGAATTATCATATAATTATGTTACAATGAATTTTAAATCATATTACAAGATTGAGAAGATAACATATATTCTAATTAGATAAAATACGATAGTTTTGAGCAGAAAATTTTAACGGTATGCAGAGCTAAAATTATATTATTTTAGAATTCAAATGCAACTAAATATTGTTAAAAGTTAAAACCATAATATAATCCCATGATAACAATTCCAACCCGACGCAGACAGACATATACATATATAATTACATGACATGGAGATGGACTAAAAGCAGTATTACAGGTATTATGATGATGAATACAAGCTCTAGTACAGCATTATGCCAAGGATAAAGCATCTGCCAAAAAGAGGCGATGATATGAGCTTAGGAGGAGGCATTGACAACAGATCTAGACCCATCTTGTGAGCTACACTGTCAAGGAGATGATAAAGTAGTTATCAGTGAAGTTCTGAAAAAGAAAGTAATAAATATATACATGTAGAAATGCTTAAGTGACAACATTTTCACCCTAAAAGATTGCCCTATCATGCTTGTGAATCAATGTTGAAAGAAGGCACTTGCTAACTTAGTGGTAAAAGATTCACATGGTGGTTGTACATGAAACTTCAGAGAATTCCATCTCAGTTATAACTGAGGGATGCTGGATGCCAAGGAATTAAGGAGTTTGAATCTTCCATGGTCTCCACTATCATGACTACCCAGTGATTAGCCCATGTGGTGGTGGTGGTGATGCATGGACCACAAACAAGAGGGAAGCCATTGCATGGTCCTCATTCCATGCACTGTCTGATCCAAACAATCAGCATACAGCCATGCTGTAGTGACCACAAACCATAACCAAGCACTTAGAAAAGCTTTCATTGCTTCATAGTCTACAATTGTTAGCCAGACTCAAACAAATAAATA
Organism: Areca catechu; assembly: GCA_021397845.1. NCBI lineage: Eukaryota > Viridiplantae > Streptophyta > Magnoliopsida > Arecales > Arecaceae > Areca > Areca catechu. Next base: position 11,495,403 of record CM038041.1, read on the forward strand.
TATGAAGAATAATTGACTATAACGTGCTCGTGTCTTCCTGCTCAAATCATCCATCCAACATGGTAGAAGACTGATGCAATTCATAAAAAGCTAAATACTTTTCACAGGGATTTCACCATTCACCTAGAATGCAGTTTAAATTTCACTATTCATAGCAATGGCATTACCAAATTTCGAAGTTTGTCATGCACGGCATGCAGTGAAATGCAATCCAAAAGCCCCCATTTGGTGGATGCTGGGAAAATTTATTTCATTGATAATATTTTGATCTGTCTAGATATATACAAATATTTCAATGGTGTTCGACAAAAATATTCATTAGATGAGCAACTAGAAAGATAATGCAGTGATATTATGCAACATTTTCTATAACATAATATTAAATGGAAAAAAAAAAAAAAAAGAAGGAAGGGACCAGTGTCAGACTTCAGGTAGCCCTCCGAGGCTGATTGGAGGAGATATCACAAGTGTAGAATGATAGAGGTGTTGAAAATTTACTAAAGCGCAAGGCAGGAACTGACACCGGGAGATGTGGCATCGAGATCTCTGCAATGGAAGGGAGGGCTGGGTAGAGACCGAACGTTTCAACGACACCCACATAAAAAAGACATCGGAATTAACGGCTTTTTCCCACCAACCATTTCTTTTTTCCCCTCATTTTTCTATTCTCCCCATGCCCGTCCCCCTCCTCCTGGATTTTATCACCCTCCCTCTCTCTCCCCCATACGCCATTTGACCTTTGCTAAAGCTGAAGGTATGATGCGACAACCCCCACGAGAGAGAAAAGAGAAAGATAGAGGGAGTGTGTGAGAGAGAGAGAGAGAGTGAGAGATTCTCTCTACGAGGAGGGGAACAGAGGGACAGGGAGAGAGAGAGAGAGAGTGAGAGAGGGAGAGAGAGAGAGAGAGAGCATGGTGTCTGTTTTGTATCGTGTGGTTGGAATTTGCTTTGCGAAGGTCAGCCACGATTCTTCCCCCCATCCCCAGTCCCCACGGCCCCCGACCCCACCCCGACAAAATGAGGTCACCGGAGAATATCATATTAAGAAAAAGTTCGTGCGGTCGTGCCACGTACCCAATTACGTGAATTTTAAAGTTCTAATCACTCTTTTCTCATCCAGACTGGTACTGGCCCGCAATTAAAAATTAGAAAAGTGCCATGATGATCTCCCCCCTTCTTTCTCCACTCAAACTCTCTCTACTCTTTTAACCTTTCTCCAACCCCACGCCTAACAATTCATCTTACGTTATATTGATACCCACATCAAACCAGAACAATACATAGTCTAGATTGTTAATTTGCTAATGAATTGTACACGACCAAGTAATTAGTACACATCTTACCCCCTTTGAGATCTCATCCAAGCCAACTTAATCTTGGATATCTCCTCGAAATCTCCGACTGTACTATTTGATCTGTCGGTGACGATACCATCCTCGTTGAATGAGGACGATGACAAAGAGATGTTCAAATAGAGATGGAGCTCTCAATAACCGTACGTCGGAAAAGAGATCGAGAGAGAGACGATATCAGAATTGGAAAAGAAGGGGGAGAAAACAAATAGGTTATACACTTACTTCCATTAGATTTTTTCCATATGAATATTTGTTCTTTTCTTAATTTTGGCTTTCTGTTCATGATTCCAATATTTGTCAGCTTACAAGACTCAAGAGAGAGCTCACCATATAATGTCCTCTGATAACTTCACCATAGGATTTTCGTCCCATCCAACTTTGCAACATCTTTGTAGCCTCTCCTCCACCATGAGGTATAAAGCATGATTCTATAGTTCTTTTGTTTGGCATCATTCTTTTGCCTGTCATAGCTAAAATCAATGCAATTTATTTGGGTTGGGTTTTTTTTTTTGTGTGTGTGTGTGTGTTTGTGCGCGTGCGGGTGTGGGTGGGCAGGGTGAATGCAGGGGTTGTTATTAGGGTTGTTGGATGATTTTGCTCCGTGGCATCCAGAGGTGGGGCAGGTTATCTTCTACACATAACTTATGCTATTTCTATATGTCAGCTAATCTAAAGAAATCTATTGGAAAGTACACAATGCGCTTACGTGATTATAGGTGATGAAGTCAATGGCATAGGTAGAGAAGATTAAAGAATGTGATGGCAAATTGTTCCAATTGTCTTTGAAGTTAATTCCCTGATACATGTACAAGAAAAGCACAGCAACATACCTCTCTAAATGTTAATTAATTACTCTTAGCCAATGAGCTTTTATGGTAATGATCTTTTCTTGATATGTCCAAGAGCATTTGGCTGCATCGTTCAAAAAGAAAGAAGAGAAGCAGCCCTCTCTTTTGATGATCGATTTAAATTGTTAGTGAAGGGCATCTACATAAACCAATTCTGTTGCTAGCTAAGTTTAATTAAATAACAAATGATATAGTAAGAAAGAAGGGACATTCTCTATTAACATAACAATTTAAATGATACAATCAATATATAAGATGCTCATAGAACTGCTCATATGAATAGATTATTAACTAAATTTATGACTTATATGGCTCTATGCAAGCAAAAACCGGATTCCCTGCCGAGTTAACTGAGTGATTGTAGTTTTTGATGAGCGATTATCGGGGCTGTTGGAACCTTTCCAGCCGTCGCTATTATAGATCTTTAGAACCAGATTCAGCTCCTACTAGAGGGAAAGATAAGGGGGATTAAAAGATGTGATTATTTGAATTGTTTCCTTCCTGTTGTTTATTTTATTATCATGGGAATTTGTGATATGATTCCACAAGATAGAGGTAGTTTGTGCATGATGTGCTTGGATGATTCTTTATTCTTCCCGCACTCGGCTAGCATCCATGCAAACTATTTAGTCTTCAATTAACATAAATGTAAGCTCAAAGAAAAGATTAAGTAAGTTGAAGCTCAAATTTAAACACCTTAAATGTATAACAATTTTTCATGCTCAACTATTCACAAAGATGCAGCCACTTCGAAATAAAGGGAAAGGGTGACGGTAAACATTTCCAATGAAGTCGCTGTATACAAGTCAATGTACACAAGCACTGTATGTACAGAAAATAGCAAAAATATTAAATTTATGAAGATAATTGTTGACAAATATTCATGACAAATAATAACTCTTCGGCAGTAGAATAATTTGATAATTATTTTTTTAATAATTGGTCTAATTAAGCATCAACTTTCAAATAATTCATGTTTCAGTTAACATTTTGCTGAATGATTACTAACTCATTTATTTATTATTGTTGGTGAATAATTAGTGGCCGCAGTGGTGTCTGTTTTGTTTTTGTCCTTCTTGTCTATGCTCGCTTATAAGTATTTCTGTCTTATGATTCTGGATTAATATTTCTTAAGGATAATTTTCCTTCCAATAAATTGCTTTAGGGAGTTGCAGCTAAAAACTAGGGTTCAAACATGTGTTAATGGAATCAGGAGATTATGTCATCAGTCTAAGCAAGAGAGTTATAATTCACTTAAAAGGATGATAGTAACAAAATGACCATTATAATGGCATCATAATTTTAAGGAAAAAATGAAGCAAATAAGGCATTCTAGGGTTAATATACCATTCCAAGCATGGCACTTGGATCCTATGTGATTTTAAAAAAGTGAACCCGGAGCTTCTAGACCAGGGAGGAGAAGCATGGCTAAGATTACTATACAACAAACAAATTTTTTTTTTTTTTTAAAAAAAAAAATTATGAAGAGAACAAAAGAATAAACAAACAAAAAACTATTGTTTTTGAAAGAGAGATTAGTTTATGCTTGGATTCCCATGGCTGGTCAGTGTCAGCGGCCGGTCACATGCACTTCTCTGCCGGTCCCGGGCCCAAAGGCCTGAGCGGAGACCCTCTCTCACTCTTCTTCTTTCTCTCTCCTCTAGGAGCTCTAGCTTTGGGCTGCGGCTCTTCTATTTAGCTTTTCCTCCCCCAACACACACTCAACAGCCCCCACTCCTCACTGTCAACGCAAACAAAAAGATCTCAACGCGAAGTTTCCTCCCTCTCTCTCTCTGTGTCTCGCCATTACAAAAGGGGAAGGGTAGCCCATTTCTCTTCTCTTTATCGCTTCTCCTTTGCCCCTGGACACCCATCACAGGAGGTGCATTCTTGGGTCCTTCTCCGTTGCGTGTTTTCTTTGTTTCTCTTTGTGCAAACGCATGCTGTGTTGATCAAAAGAAGTGTTTTTGCTGTGACTGCTTGCATCTGGATGGTGGGTTTTCTGGTTTTGGTGGTTTAGGGCATGGTTTTCTTTGGTTTTTAGGTGTGTGGTAGTTAAAACCTGGGGTTGGAGGTGGGAAAGGTGTGATTTTGAGCCCCTTCTGGATGTTATAAAAAGGTTTATTTTTTTTTTTTGCCTTCTCTTTATCCTTTGCTTTGACACTTGTTCTGGTACTTATGGGCTTTTTTTCTGGGTAATGAGCTCTGGGATTTTTAGGTTAAAAGAGTGATCTTTGGGTATTTGGGCAGCATGCGTCCTTGGTTGTTCCTCTGTTTCTAGGTATTAAATATGTAATTTTCTCCCCTCTTTTACTGTAAGAATGGCGGATGGGAATATTGGTCTTTAGGGAAATGTTCTTTCGATGGACTTGTGGGCTGCTTAAAGGATCTGGAATTTTGGTGGGCATTTCTAGGGTTCTTTCTTTCTTTCAATAGGAAAGGTTTCTTAGGAATTGAAGGTCAGCATTTTTTTTTTTTTTGATTTTTGCCTCAATTCCGTATATAAGCATATGGTAGCATGTCTAGGTTTATTGCTTAAAAATGTGATTTTGCATGGTTTGATAACCTCTTTTTTAGATTGTTGTGCTGGGATTTGTGCAAAGAGAACAAGGTTAGCGGTTTGAAAAGCATGGGCTTTTTGCGTTCTTCTCCATGTTTGAGCACAAATTTGTTAATTTCGTTAAGAGCAGTGATTTCTGATGATGTTCTTTGAAGTTTCTCTGTGGAAGATTTAACAAGTAAAAATACTTGCTTTTATGGTATTCGTTTCCGTATTTGCTGAAACTATTTTGAAGCTCTTGTTCTGTGTTCCATGTAGATATCTAAGTGTTGTTTTTTGTACTTAGCCTAGACTGTAGATCAAATGTTCTTTGATACCTAGTTTGTTCTTGCTCTTGGGAATTTAATCTGTTACTCTGGCTTCTTGCGAAGGTGTCCTTGGTTTTATGTTCTTTCTACTGTGAACCATAATTAGCAGAAGCTACTGGATTTTATTTAATTTTCCAATTTGGTTTGTACTTACTTCATTGCAGAGCAGATACTTTCTTTGTCCTAACACTAAATATCAGATCAATTTAATATTCGTTCTTATCCCTTTAATCTTAATTTGCTCAATATTTTTGTTATTGGTGATTTATAAAAAAAAAAAAAAAGAAGTTGGTCATTGTAGCTAACAGATCATTGGTTCTCTTGTTCCTATGCAGATCTCTCACCACAACTTCTAAAAGATGGAGCTTAACATGAGTGGATTTATAGGGAAAACCAGGAAGAGAAAGGCTCCAGATGATGCTCATTTGGGCTCTGCCTTCTCCTTAGATGAGCTGAATCAAGACCTCCTCGAAAGGGTCCTTTCCTGTCTTCCTCCCTCGAGCTTCTTTCGCCTTCGTTCGGTATGCAAAAGATGGAGTTCTGTTGCAACCTCTGCAACATTTCAGCTTGCCTGCTCCCAGATACCATTCAGAGACCCATGGTTTCTCATGGTTGGTCAAGATCTAGACCAGTCTATTGTTTTTGACAGCAGTGAAGCTAACTGGAAAAATCTACGACATCCAGCTTACCTCCAACAAAGCCATGCTTGCAAGCCCATCCCTGTTGCATCATCTGGGGGTCTTGTCTGTTACCGCACCGATTCTGGCAAGTTGACTGTGTGCAATCCGGTCACCGGCGCCTGCCGTGAGCTCCCTCAGGTGGGCCAGGCTGGTGAAAGCCAAACTCTCCATGCTGTCACCATGTACTCCTCTTCAAAAGATCCAGCTTCATATAGAATTGTCCTTGTCCATGGTGAATTCTCAAACCTTTCTTTCAAAGTCTTCAGCTCCATGAAGAACATATGGGAAGATGAAGTTCTGTTGGTTCAGAAAGCTGAGAATTCTTCAGAATCTAATATGGCCGGTGATGAGAGACTGTATTTTCTTAGCAAAGCTGGAGATGTTGTGGCCACTAACATGCAGAGGAGCCCATCTAAGCAATATTCATCAGTTCTAACCATGGAAAATGGGGAGGAGGTTGTTTATTTCCTTAGCCAATCGGGGACTGTCGTGGCTTGCAATCTTGCTTTGAAGACCTTCTTCGAACACCCAAGATTGCTTCCTATTTTTTTCGAGTACTCGATCGATGTGGTCGAGTGCAAGGGCGAGATGCTAGTTGTTGTTCTATCAGAGTTCCTAGAGACTGCAAGCTTGCGAGTCTGGAAGTTCTCCCAGGGAGACCAGTCATGGTGGCAGGTTGCAGCAATGCCGCCATCGATGTCCCACGAATTCTATGGCAAAAAGGTTGACATAAACTGCATTGGCTGTGGGGATATGATCTTCATCTGTGTCAGTTCTGGCGAGTTCAGCAGCTATGTCATGTGTAATGTGGTGACTAATGAGTGGATACAGCTGCCCAAATGTTATGTAAATGGCAAGGCCAAGGAGTTCATGTCTGCCTTCTGTTTTGAGCCAAGGGTGGAGGCTTCTGTCTGAGTGTCTGAAGAGGTTTGTGTGACTCTGCATCTTGATTTATAGTTTGAGATATTATTACAAGCTCTTCATTCATTGTTGTACAATGGCCTGTGTCAAAAGGGGTCATCCAATGTGTATGTTTCTCAGTGTTTGTTTGAATAGTAATCAATCTTTTGTGTCCAAGATGGTTTCATATGTTTAGAATCCCTTTGAAGCTTTTCTATGGGGTGCCCTCCAGTAGGAAAAGTGAGCACTTTGCTTTTGAAGGTAGTTTGGCTTCCACCAAGGCATTACAGTTACAGTTTAAAGTAATAAATAGGATCAATGCGGGAAATTTTTGTCATTCCCCCGGGCTGTTCAGGAATTGTTCGATTGAGAGGTGTGTTAATTTGCACTGAAAACTGGTTAGTGGCTATGGATTGTGATTGCGGGCACAGTGAGTTGGTCACTGGACTGCCGGAGAAGCTAGCAATGTTGCTATCTTAGTGAGCTGGTTCCAACAAATCTCTGTAGAAAATTAGATATTCTGTTACTTGCCAAGTGTTAGTGTAGAATTTCTTTTCCGATCGGACGGAGCTACTAAATCGTAGGCCCGTTTCCTGGTTCACCTGCAAAATAAATTTTTGGTCGAAATTACTCTGACGGGGAACATTCCGATGTCTAAGTCAGAAACGAGTTCCAACCATAGAATGAAAAAAATTCTGAGGATTCAAGGGAAAAGAGAGACTCTGGGATATTCAAGAATATCTTGTGCCTTATCTTGAGCATTTTCTCTTACCGTTATTATTTATAAGAAGTTGTCCAACCTGCTGTTCCATTCTTCCTCCAGGCGGTTATGATGGGAGAGTCAATTTCTTTTCCACGATTTGGAATCTTGGATAATTAATGGACGGTTCTGACGGCCAGGCCGGAAGCGTTGCCGCTGGAGTTACGCGTCATGATTATATTCCGGAAATAGTCAATGATAATCGTTGCTTGTCCTATTCGTAGAGACCTGAAACAGGTCGAGAGCCTGTCTTTAGGCTTTCCTTTTAAGGAGATCTCCATGATTGAATCAGAAAATATTTTCGTCCTCGAATCCTCTCGAAACAGATCGTAGAACTTGTTTTCGGCATAGATCAAGGACTTGATCTTTATCATAGACGGAGATCATGTCTTCGAAAGTTGGTGAAGGTCGTTCCTCGGTTTAGGTTGAGGATCTTGTCTTCGGGGACCGTAGGACTTGGTCTTCGACGAAGGCTGAAGACGTGATCCGAAGATTATATTTTCGGGTACCGTAGGCCCAGTAAAAAGCTTTGACTTGTTCATAGGTTGCCTGGCTTTTTCCGAATATCTTGATCCGAAGTTTGTGATTCGGAAGAAATGCCTTCAGCCGGTCGAACCGGCAGCTGGTTCGTACTTGGACCGAGATATCCTAATACCATGGTATTGGATAAAATTAAAAAAAGTTGATTCTACTCTTTGAAGTTTTTGTTTTATATAATTTTTGCAGGACTCATATGTCTTTAATCCTCGGCATGCTAATGCATCTACCCATGGCTTGGTCTGATGGCGAAAAATTTTACTTCCGGTTTCTTGCTCGAATGGGATTGCCTTTATATTGGAACAACATGGGGGCTTTGAGACAGCTGATGGGTGATTATAGAGTTGGAAGGAAGAGATTAGTAGTCTTAGTCCCAAGAAAGAGGGAAGGGAAAAAAAAAAAAAAAGCAAAGTTATGATCAAAGTTTGTACGAACAGCTTTCAGAATTTATGCAATCTTTTCTATAAAATTATTTGGTGTAGATAATGATGTTAGCTTTCGCAAATTTGTGCTGTTTATCTTTAAAATCCGCATGGCATTTAATTAGATGATCATGCTAGCATGGTGTATGCTGTATGCTAGCATGATTGGAGTGAAGTTGGTTCCTGTTTAACGGCAAAATACATCCGACCCTGCAAAAAAAAAAAAAAAAAAATTCAAGTTGCAAATAATAAAACCAGTCCTTCAAAATTTTCAATCTTATAATGAGAAAATATTCTGATGGGTTTCCTTCCATCCGCTAATACGCATGCTTTTTATGCTTTACTCGTTCAACTTTAGCCATCGTCCTGATTGTGTCATCCTAGCAATGACACTCCAAACAAATATTTTTTTGATTTCTCTTTTGAATATTGCAGGGCGATTACAACCAGAGAGCCGGCTTTGATTGATAAATTTAATAGTCTTATTGCTAGGTCCTATTTGGTTATTGAAAAATTAGTAAAAATAATTCATCAAAGAAAACTGAAAGATAAAGAAAATTAAAAATTTTGCTTTCCTTCTAAATAATTCTTAAATTTCTTTTAATTTTTTAAAAATTAAATAATTTTTTAAATTAACAAAAATCTTCCAGATAAATCCTTTTTCATTTCAAGTTCATGGCAACCTAGTAGAAGCTAACTACAGTGAAACAGGTCTTTACCGACACTTTTTTTGACATTTCCCGACGCTTTTAAGCGTCGCTAAATAATCTCCCGACGTTTTGTAAAGCGTCGCTAAAGCGTCTTCTATGTAAGCATTGGGACGCAACCTGCCGACGCTTTAAAGCATCGCTAAATTTTTATTTACCGATGCTTTAAAGCGTCGCTAGATTTTTTTTTTTTAAAAAAAAAATAAATAGCTATATATACCATACATGAAATACATACAATACAACATGTATACATTATAAAAATGAAAACATTCAAACCTGTATCACATCCAACATACACAAACAAATGAAAACATTCAAACTTGTATCACATATCACATCCAATATACACAAACACAAATACAAATCAAATATATAAAAAAAAAATTATATATATAAATGTTTCAATCCAAGTTCAAATAAACAAAAAAACATACATAAATAATAAAAAAAATATCTGGCATCACTGATCCGTGGGAGGCTGGTCGTCGTCAGGTCTGCGACTCGCGAATGCACAAGGAACCTACAAGATATATATCAGGAATTATAATACATACATTATATATATTCTAAATTATTAGATACATACAAAATTAATAAATAATTACTTACCTGAGATGACATGAACATATGCAGCACATATGTAACATGCTCTAGCTGAGACCTAATAGTCTGCATCTCTGCTCTGTCTGCATCACGTGTCTGTCGGAGCTTTGCTATCTCCTCCTGGAGCTGATGAACATGTAACTGATCATGACTCTCTCTAGTATCCCGAGTATATCTACGCACCTCAGATAACTGAGTAGGGATAACTCCAATCCCATAACCCCTCACTCATCCAGGACGCTCTGGTCCCATCAACTCCGAGAATACCTCGGCCTCGATGCGACTGCTCTGAGTAGATGATGAATCCTCGCCAGCACGCTCGGAGATCATAGAGGTAGCCCTATCCTATATTTTATAAAAAACACATATATATCAATACTTAATAAAAATATAAATATAAATCATAATATAATATAAATAAATAAAATACATATATATCTCTAGACTCGTCCCGAACAAAACTGTCATCCAGGTGAACGTGAGTCATCCGATAGAACTCCACCTCACCAGGCTCCCTCCCCTGCTGATCAGCCTACATAATGAATAAATATTACAAAAAAATCCAAAATAACACATCTTATATCCCCGTACCATGATAAATGGCACATGCATGATACATGATGATACATGATGTTAAAACTAAAAGTATACTAAAAGTATTATAAGATGAGAAACTTACAAACTCATGCCTGAGTCGGCATAACTCTTGGACCCCGCTGTGTGAGGAACAGACTGAGCTGCTCATGCAGCTCTACCAATATCAGAATACGTTTGCAAAATAAAATTAAAACAATATTATATATTGTATAAATATAATTATGACGAGTGAAAATTAATAAATTTCGAAGTGTTTGATGATGCTACACAACCTGTGCCCTCTCGGAGAACCAATAGTGCACCAGCTCCATCCACTGATGAGGGTGAACATCAGGAGGACAGGTAGCTATAACTTGCTCCTCTGTCCTACCCTCTCGCTTGTAGTCTCTCTTCAACTTCGCCCTATATTCTTTCCACTTATGATTGAGAGACTAAAGCACAAAATCAGATGAATCTGAAGGAAGAACGAACTTGCTCTACAATTTAAATAAACAATAAAATAAATGTTAAATGAAATAAGCAATTCAATTATTAAAAACCTAAGATATAAAATAATATATTAATTTTTTTACCTGCATAACTCGTAGCATCTCTATTTTATATGCAGGAAGCATGTCGTTGCACTTCGAATAATTCAGGGGACATAGCTGACCATGGCGTGCTACTGTCCCCAGAAAGCTAGTCAACAAGCTAGCAGCTTTCTTAATAGGCTGCCCTAGCTTGTTGCACTCTATCACTATCCTCTCACCCTTAGGTAACTGCCACACATCATAGACTAGTGTGGGTCCTCGCCTCCGCCTAAGCCTCCCGGATCCATCTACAAAAAAAAGACAGAAAGTTATATATCAAAACTATTGCATATGTATGAATTGAAATGGGATAAAATTATTAAATTACCCTGTATCTGTATGTCATCGACGATAGGCTCATCATTAGAATGATCCATAGGAGGATCGTGATGTGCGGACTCGGAGGGAATGGCGTCGTCATGAGGTGGAGAGGTACTAGCATCGGCCAGACGTGCAGAAATAGAGGGACTGGCATCTGACCGATGTGAAGATGATCGACTGCCCACGGGCTGCTATGCTGAAAAAGTACCAGCCTCGATCTGGGAAAACTGAAACTGTACATCTGATAATCGCTTCCTTCGAGGCATGATGTACCTAGCATGCATTATTTTAAAACAAGTAAGTCAACATTATAATCAAATTATAACAAAAATGAATTACAATTTAAAAGATAACATAATCATTCATGCAAAAATGTAAACCATCTTATAAACTACTTACTTATCATAATCAACCAATTGTACGTTCTTCGGAATCCAACCTAACCAAAATGGTTGTATCATTTATATGATCATCCGATACAATATTATAAGGCATAAACTGAGTGTAAGTATCATCATCATCTTCTTCCACCCTTTTTTCCATGTCATACAAATCTCTGGGTTTTGTCTTAATAACAGTAGCCCATTTTTTATCTTTCGAATCTTGTACATAAAAAACTTATCGAGCTTGAGATGAAAAAATAAATGGATCATCCTTCAATAACACACCCATATGTATCAATCTTGAAAAATTGACAAGTATGAATCCGTTTGAGTCCTTTTTCAAACCTCTCGGGATATTTATATCCACCCAATCGCATCGAAATAATATAACTTTAAAATTTTCATAATAATCCAACTCCAAAATATTTTTAAGTGTACCATAATAAGATTTTCCATCTGCTTCAACCATAACACCACTGTTCTGAGTTTTCCTAAGTTTCTTGTGCTCCTTGGTATGAAATTTAAAGCCATTTATAATAAAACCATTATATTTGTTCACAATATAATTTGGACCTCTGGCAAGTGCTATTAGTTCTGCTGAACTATTTTTCTCCATCAGTACCGATACTTAAAAAATATAATATCAATTACTGATCACTTATTCGATGTTAAATATATAAAAAATTATTATACGACTTATATATACTAACCTGATTGGCAAGCCAATTAGGGAATAACTCAACCAACCATCTTTGTTCAATCCTTGAATTAGGACGAGTGGAATGATTGGCTTGTCGTTGTACAGATAAAAATTTACTACATGACAATCAAATATAAATTTGACAACAACATGTCTAATATTTAGTATTATCCATGTGTAGATAGACTAACCTGCGATAGTCAGATATTATGTCACTATGTAGCAATACATAACGGTGTGCTTGTGACATGGATTTATGGTCAAGAACAATACTTTCAGCATTTCCTATAAATCTTCCGGATGATACAAATTTGTATAGATCTGTATTCTCCATGGTATTACCATGACATTGAGGTCGATTGAATACAGTCTCTACACCTTCGAGATATCTTGAACAAAATGTTAAACACTCTTTAGCAACATATCACTCTGCTATTGAGCTCTCATGATGGGCTTTGTTTCGTACATAATCCTTCAAACGTACAAGATACCTTCAAAAGTATGATATTTATATCACATTAAATAATGAAAAAGATATATAAATTATGAAGTTTAAGTTTTATACCATTACCTCTCGATAGGGTACATCCATCTGTACTGTACCAGTCCACCAAGTTTAGCTTCCGAAGCAAGGTGAATGAGTAGATGAACCATAATCATAAAAAATCCAGGAGGAAAAATCTTTTCCATCTGACATAACGTAAGTATGACTTGAGACTGCAACTGATCAAGCTCCTGAGGATTAAGAACCTTAGAATATAATACCTTGAAGAATGATGATAATTGAAAAACAACCGTAATAACTTGTTTCGGGATTGACGACCTTAAAGCCAATAGAAGAATATCTTGCATTAGTATATGTCCATCATGACTTTTAAGATTTAAAATTTTTTGCTCTTTCAGATTCACACATCGTGAAATATTTGATGCATATCCATCAGGAACCTTGAAATTCTTTAAAACTGTCTAGAAGAAATCTTTTTCTCGACTAGATATTGTATAACATGCATGAGGGATATAAGTTCTATCATTTGCAAACACTTGTGGATGAAGTTTATGTCGGAACCCATTTCTTTTAAATCAAGACGCGCCTTCATGTTATCTTTAGTCTTTCCATCAAGATTTAATATTGTTCCAATCAAATTATCACATTCTTTTCTATATGCATAACATCAAGATTATGCCGGAGTATATTATACTTCCAATAAGGTAAGTCAAAGAATATACTTCTTTTCTTCCATAATTGTTTAATATACTGATGGGTAGATACTGTGATTATATCATCATCATTTTCAACTTCAAAGAAATTATTCGGATCCTCGAACACTGCCGTATCTAAGGTGCAAGTATTGACTTCCTCCGATACTTCTTCTTGTACCGAAGTCTCAACATCATCTCTTCCTCATTTTTTAGAGGACTTTGCCATCTTGCCATAACTATGTCTGATACCAAGCATTTGTCTACGAATATCAGAACTAGAAGGTAGAATTGGAGCAGATCCCAACTCTATAGTACCATCAAATAAATCCTTCTGAAATCGAAATGGATGATTTGCCTCCAACCATCGACGATGTCCCATATAACAGAACTTTCTTCCATGTTTTAACCAAATTGAATGGGTTGATTCACCACAAGAAGGACATGCAACTCGTCCCTTAGTGCTCCAGCCAGATAAATTAGCATATGCAGGAAAATCGTTAACAATCCATAATAGAGCTGCCCGCAGATTGAATGTTTGGCCATTCGAAGCATCAATTGCACTGATACCCTTCCATAGTTGTTTCAATTCATCTATTAAAGATTGTAAGAAAACATCCATATCATTGCTTGGACCCTTATCACCTGGAATGACCATTGATAAAATAAGTGAAGATTGTTTCATGCATATCCATGGTGACAAATTATAAGGAATCAGAACAACTGGCCAGGTGCTATAGACAGAACTTAAGGTCCGAAATGGATTGAACCCATCACTGGCTAAACCCAGCCTGACATTACGAGCATCAGATGCAAAATCAGGATGTCTATCATCAAATGCTTTCCATGCTAAACTATCCGCTGGATGTCTCAGCATTCCATCTTTTGTACGGCTTTCATCATGCCATCTCATTGATGAAGCTGTCTTTGATGATGCATAAATCCTTTTCAATCTAGGTACAAGAGAAAAATAGCGTAATACCTTCGCCGGCTTTTGTTTAATTTATGTTGCATCCAATTCATCTAATCCCTCACTCTCATTTTCTTTTTGCTTCGTCCATCATGAACAGCCACACACATAGCACGACTCTTGATCGGCATGTTCTTCCCGATATAATATATAATCATTTGGACAACTATGAATCTTTTCGTATCCAAGATCAATTCCTTTACTAGTTTTTTGGCTTCATAATAAGATGTTGGTAAACTAGTACCTTCAGGAAATGCATCCTTTAACAACTTGAGCAGCATAGTAAAACTCTTGCCAGACCATCCATTCAAGTATTTTATATGAAACAAATGCACAAGAAAATTTTTTTTTGAAAAGTTCTTGCAACCGGTATATAATTCTTGATCTACTCTCTTATAAGCTTATGATAACAATATGTTCCAACATTAGTTGGGGGGTATTGGCTCTCCATCATGTATAGATTCAGTAAATATAGGATTCTCAGGTAACCCAGCTGCTACTTGTCCTCCACTGTAATCTCCAAGATGTTGAACACTATATTCAAAAGCATCTCTGAGCAAACCCCTGATATCATCATCTCTTACAAGATTTTTCTGTTGGTTACTGGATCCAAAATCAGGTATATGTTTCATGTTAGAGGTTTGGTTACATGTAGATTGTAACATTGACTCTCCATGAAAAAATCACTCAGTATAACCTCTTAAAAAACCATTCCATACCAAATATTCTTCAACAATATTTGGATATAGAGAACTGGAATTTACACATTTTCGGCATGAACATAAAATCTTCCCACTGATACTACTTCTCTTCATACCAAATTTAATGAAATTCTGTACTCCATCCAGATATTCTTTGCTATTTCTCGGTTTAGTTATCCAACTCTTATCTATTGTAAGATAAAACTAACTGAAATAAACAAATATTTATAAGAACAGAATAAATTTAAAATAAGTTTATTCAATAGATCAATTACAATATTATTAAATGCACCCTCTCACCAACTAATAGGTAAAGAGGTCCTATCCCATTCAAGAATTGCATTAATTATATAGGTCATTTACAGTAACCAAAGGATACGCAATAGAAGTTCCAGAAAAATTTTGACAGCATTTCTCCTTAGTTCTCCCCATACAAATAAATATGTATGAAAAGAACTAAAAGGAAATGATATCCGAAATATATCTGGAACTCTATCCGTACCGTTTGATTACTGTAAGCACCTATAAAATTATTTACAATTCTCAAACTGTCCAAACTAAACATTCAATTGACCACTATACATATTTCTCCCATCCGTACAAAAATTAAATAATTATATGGATCCTGTAGAATATATACTTTAATCAATTGACGGGTCTATGTTTCAATGCAATGCAAGTTTTTAAAAAAATATTTAAAAAATCATAATTGATCGTAACAAAATTACAGATGGTATTGAAATCAAAGATTTGTAATAATGAAACTAACCTTAAAGCATAACATGCTCAGTAAGATGCATGTTGTTACAGTAGTAAATAAGATCCATTCGACCCTGACATGCATCATCCTTGGAGACTGGCGCGGCAACGTACTTCCCCACCGCGCTCCCAGCTCGGCCGCATACTCCACCACCTCGGCCAGGTACTTCTCCAACTCGGTCCCACTTCAGCCACGCGGTGGTTCAGCTCAGCTTGGCAAAGCCCCACCTCGGCGGAGAACCTCAGTAACTCGACCTCACTTCGGCCATGAGAAGTCCAACTTCGATTGTTCAGTTCAGCTCGACACACCCACGGCATGCGCCCAGCTCCAGCTCGGCACGCCCACGGCACGTGCCCATTTCCAGCTCGGCAAGCCTGTGGCACACCCAGATCAGCTCCAGCACTAGGCCCGCGCCAGTTCGGCACGCGTCTTCCCAGTTCGGCACGACCGCCTTCGGCTCTGCCCAGCACAGTCGGCGCACTCCGCCTCCTCCCAGGTCTGCGTGACCTCGCCTGCATGGCGGCGATGGCGCCCGGTCCGGCTCCGACCTCCCGGCGCATGCAAGAGGCCTGCACCCGTGCCAAGTCCGGCACGAAGCGCCCACGTGCCCACATGGAGCCCCTCCGCCCAGCGCAGTCGTTGCGCTCCACCTCCTCCCAACTCGGCGTGACCTCACTCGCATGGCGGTGATGGCGCCCGGTCCGACTCCGGCCTCCTGGTGCACGCAAGAGGCCTGCACTCGTGCCAAGTCCGGCACGAAGTGCCCGCGCGCCCGTGCGCCCGCGTGGAGCCCCTCCACCCGCGGCAGCTCCGCCTCCGCCTACGGCACACCCCGGCTCCAGTCCGGTTCCGTCCGGCTCCCCCGCACGGCTCCGCCTGACCTCGCCCGCACGGCGCGCCCCCCGCAACAGGTCGGTGGTCTCGCGCGGCTCTGGCTCCTCCTGGCGGTTCTCCGATGAGCGAACCCCCATCCGGCTTCGACGCAGCTCGGCACACCCGCGGGTCCCCAGCTCGGTCCACATGTCTCTGCCCTGCGAGCACCCGCAGGCACGTGCCTCGGTTCGCGCGCGTGGGAGATGTGCTCACCCCCTCCGACTCCGTGTGCTCTCGCCCGGTGCCCAGTCTGGCAAGGGAGGCCTCCGCCCTGCATCTGCCTGCTCCGGCTCCTCCCGGTGGTTCTCCGGCGAGAGAACCCCCCTCAATCCGGTGCCCCCGCGCCACCCCGGTCACTTCCGCTCTCCGGCTCCAGTCCGGCAGCGGATCCAGCTCACCAGATCTAGCACTGGCTCCGGGTGCTCCTGCCCAGCGTGGCGCGGTCCCAACGTCTCCGAGCTCGACGTCTCCGAGCTCGGCACCAATGCTCATGCTCCTCTCCGGCTCCACCCGCGATCCTCCTCCGGCTCCAAGCTCGCCACCGCCCATGCCGGTGCATCGGCAGCACACCGCATGGCTCTGCCCGACCTCGCCTGTGTCCCAGGTACTCTCTACGTGGCGTCTCACCAGACTCCGACTCTGTCTGCGGGAGGATGGCGCCTCCGAGCCCGGCGCGGAACACCCGGCTCCTCTGAGTCCGGGGTGGCACGCCCGGCACCGCCAAGCCCCAGCTCCTCCGGCATTCAGCCAACCTCGGTAGCACCCCGCAAGGCTCCACCCGGCATGCCCACATCCGGCTCCAGCCACCCTAGCTTGGCACCCTCTCTTTGCCTCGGTCCGTGAGCAAGGGAAGTACGTGTGCCCAAACTCATGCCTGCGGCACGCCCAGCTTCGCCCGCTTCGCCTGCACGTGACATCCAGTTTGGCACGCCCTCGCGTGCCCAATTCGGCATGCCCCTGCGGAGCCTGGTTCGGCACGCCCGCATGGCGCCCAGTTCCGTCTGCACCCGCTCCGCACCCCAGCATGCCCGCGGTCTAGCTCAGCCCTCCCGCGGTCTGGTTTCGACCAGGAGTAGCACATAGGTTCGCAGCACGTGGGTTCGCATCCTCATGCATGGGGCCTTGCATCTTGCCTCGATCAGCATGCATGGAGACCCCCACGGGCCTTCTCTCAGTCCGCGTGCCCTCATGGCAATCTGGAGCAGCATCTCAGTCCAGCTCGGTCATTAGGAACGCCGCGCAATTCGGTCTCATTCATATGGGCCCGGTGCATTTTTCGAGGGGTCCATCCACATGGCCCCGGCGCTCTTTCCAAGGATCCCCCTCCACGTGGGCCCTATGGCACGCCGCCTGACACGCCGTCTGCAAGGAAGGTTTGCATTTAAGTTTCCTAAGCTACTGTTTACACTAACTAATGAATGGTGCCATGCCCAAGGTACCGTACCCCTGCACCAACTTCCTGAACCATCCAGAAGAAGAAGGTTCACCAACCCATCATGGCCTCATAGGCTATCCCAGCGTGACAAGTCTACATCAAGACCAGCATGCCTCCCCAGGAGCCATTCGTCTACACAAAAATGAGCATAGAGGTAAGGGGAGGTAAGTAAGAATGCATCGTGATGTCTGGGCAAACACATTTTAGAGAATGCATTGTGATGTGGCAGGACCGCTAACGTGGAGAAACCAGCAGATGCCACGTCAAGAGAAGACGCCACGACGATTCTCCCACTCGGACCCCACTACTGAGCTGAGCTGACCTCCCTCAGGACAGCAAGTCGAGCTCAGTCCTCCGCCAGGTCGAGCTCATGAGCTCGATGCCTAGGTCGAAGCCGCCTTCCGCCCTCCAGAGGGAGACCCTCGGAGGTTAGTGCCCTGCAGTCGAGGTCGAGCCAAGAACTCACCCGTCGATGTGGAGCCTCTTCGAGCACGCGCCCTCTGGACCGGGTCTGCCTTCCACCCTCCGGAGCGAGACCCTTGGAGGTTAGTGCCCTGCGGTCGAGGTTAAGCCAAGAACTCACTCGCTGATGTGGAGCCTCTCCGAGCGTGTGCCCTTTAGATTGGGTCTGCCTTCCGCCCTCCAAAGCGAGACCCTCAAAGGTTAGTGCCCTGCGGTCGAGGTCAAGCCAAGAACTAACCCGCCGATGTAAAGCCTATCCTAGCACGCGCCCTCTGGACCGGGTCTGCCTTCCGCCCTCCAGAGCGAGACCCTCGGAGGTTAGTGCACTGCGGTTGAGGTCAAGCCAAGAACTCACCCGCCAATATGGAGTCTCTCCGAGTATGCGCCCTCTGGACCAAGTTCGCCTTCCGCCCTCTAGAGTGAGACCCTCGGAGGTTAGTGCCCTGCGATCGAGGTCGAGCCAAGAACTCACACACCGATGTGGAGCCTCTCCGAGCGCGCGCCCTCTGGAATGGGTCCGCCTTCCGCCCTCCGGAGTGAGACCCTCGAAGGTTAGTGCCCTGCGGTCGAGGTCGAGCCAAGAGCTCACCCGCCGATGTGGAGCCTCTCCGAGCGCGCGCCCTCCGGACCGGGCCCGCACTTCGCCCTCCTCCACCTAGGCACCCCCACGAGCTCGGAGTGCCTAGGGTGGAGCGAGCCTTGCCGTCCCAGCTCGGCCCCAGCCCGGACGAGGTCCTCACCAGCCGAGGACACTGGCGAGCCGCTCGAGGACCGTACTATAGCGCCTCCCAGACCGTACTGACTGCTTGAAATCGCCAGTTACACCAAAAAGGTAGGCAGCACATTGATCGAGATGCTACATTTCTCACAAACCGCTCAGATCACCCAAAAAAGAAGGCCAATCAGGATATTCGAATCCCGCGGATGGCGGCCCGCCGTTCGAGGCACTCCCAAATTTCCCAGAACAAGGCAATCAAGGAGGGTGTCGGAGCGCCTAACAACGCACCCTATCATGAATCAGGAAAGGCTTCCTAGGACACCGCCGCATGCGCCTGACAGTCCGGCGAGGATCCCGGGACAAGCACCGAACGGTAACCAAGTTCACAACCAACCTGGAGGTAACACAACAACAAAAAAAAAACACATGCAAAAAAGATACAAGCCAGAAAAATAGAGAAAGGGGGCATGGCACCACCATGACCACCATCACTACCACAAGCACAAGCGCAAGCCCGACCAAGAGGGCGAAGCGCCATGACCACCGCTGACGAAGGGAAACGAGGGTTACAAGGAGAGACGGAGGAACAGAGCATCCCTCTGTTCCCGTTACCATTCTCCCCCTGCGACGTTTACACCTTCACGCACATCTTTACTCCTCCTAGTGCGGAGTCCATCAAGAGGGGCCCGACCAGAAGGATCTGTTCCCCTGGATCGTCACTGACTTGATCGTCGAAGTGCCCCCGCCAAAAATACCGGCCCGGGTCTCTAACTGTTATCTCGCAGGTCCAGGAGCGGAGGATCGCCGGGCAGCAAGGCGTCCGCACCCAGCAAGGAGATCCGGGAACTAAGAATGGCGGGCGGTCCGAGGAACACACTCCGGCACCGACAGCAGCTACGGGCTACGACGATCTTGGCGACAATAGATTGACGTGCCAGGAAGGGGGCAAGATGGTCATGACTGAGTCCTTCGTCACTCCCCAGACCAACACACCGCAAAAGAGCGATGACGATATAAGTTGGAAAGGTCAACAGATAGGCGATCTTTTCCAGGTCTCTCCAGTATGTCACTTCCCCCGTCACCTTCGGTGGGAAATCTGCTGACGAAACCATCGGGCACACAGTGAAAGCATGCCTGGAGAAGCATGAGCACCAGCTGGTGGGATTTCCCCATTGGTCCATCAGTATGCGAGGCTCAGTTATCGAGCCTCCGGACTGCAATGTCCACCACCACTGGAGCCCTTCACCGGCCATAGTGCGACGGAGTGTCATCACCTCCATCGCGATCACGGCCGCGATATTGAAAGGCGTCGCGACTGTGAGCGAGAGATTATAGTGGAAATTCCCAAGTGGAGCTTGGGGAGTGGATGTAGGTGCTAGGTACACCGAACCACTATACTTCTTGTGTGTTTGCATTGCTTTACTCTTTATCTTCTTTTGCTCTTTAATTGTTGTTTTATTTCATTGCTTCCGTTGCACAATTACTTGAGCACTATCACTCTTCACCTTTGAACTGGATAGCACATATATTGCTTTAATTTTTAAAATACCCAATTCACCCCCCCTCTTGGGCACCATATCTGGGCAACAAGTGGTATCAGAGCTCGGTGCTCTGATTGAAAATCTAACGATTTTGAGCTAAAGTTCATGGTAACCCTTGTAGGTATTAGTGTTAGACCACCATTTTTCAATGGCATAAATTACATATTTTGGAAAACTCGCATGCGCATCCATATTCAATCTATTAGTTATCATCTTTGGAAAACCATTATTAGTGGTCCTCATATTCCTTCCATTTTGGTTAATGGCATTTCCATTCCAAAGCTCGAAGAGGATTGGAATGAATATGACATTAAACAAATTGAACTCAATGCTAAAGCAATGAACTTGCTTTATTGTGCATTGGACTTAAATGAATTTAATAGAGTTTCTACATGCACATCTGCGAAGGAAATATGGGACACACTTGAAGTTACTCATGAGGGTACTCTTCAAGTGAAGAACACTAAAATTAATTTGCTTATACATTCTTTTGAAACTTTTGAAATGATGCATTATGAATCTATATCTGATATGTTTTCAAGATTTATGACTATTATTAATGAATTAAAAAGTCTTGGCAAAATCTATACTAATGCTGATTTGGTGAACAAAATTCTTAGATCCTTGCCAAAATCATGGGATCCAAAGGTGACGGCGATCCAAGAAGCTAAAGATGTAGAAACCTTACCTTTGGAGGAGCTTATCGGTTCACTCATGACCTATGAGTTGAACTTATGGCAAAGGATAGTGGAAGCTGATACAGAAAAGAAAATAATAGCTCTCAAGGCCAAAAGAAAATTCAAGGCAATGATGGCAACTTGGAGCGATAGCGAAGATTCAAGTATGGATGATGAAGTTGCCCATCTTTGTTTCATGGCAAATGAGAAAAAGGTATGTGCTAAAAATAATTATAATTTTATCTTTAAAGAATCACATGATGCATCTAATGATCTTGTGCATGAATACAGATTGCTAAAAATTGAGCACAAGAAATTAAATAGGCATGTAGATTCATTTTCTCTTGACAACACCAATCTTGCAAATAAAAATGATGATTTAAATGCCAAGATTGATATTTTGAAAAATGAAAAGAATAATTTTTCTAAAGAAAAAGAATTTTTAGAAAAAGAAAATGTTATTTCAAAAGATTTATGTGAAAAAGTTTTTAATGAGAAAAATATTTTGATTGAGGAAAAGAAGCAAAAACTCTTGAAGAACTTCAATATTCCTGCTTCTTTCAATTCCTCTTATAAATGTGGTTTCAATGCTTATCCTTCTAGATTAAGAAAAGTTTGGGTTCCAAAAGGAACCATAATTACTAATCATAAAGGATCCAAGAAAGTTTGGGTACCAAAAATGTCCACTTAATTTGTTTTGCAGGAATGTCTTGCAACCCAACATGAAGAAAGGAAGTTCTTGAAAAGAGGTTGTACAAGACAATTTAAAGAAGTGGACAAGCTATATTTTGGACTAAATGGTAAAAGGAAGGATTATGTATATTGGTAAATTCCAAACATCTCCTTCCATAATTAAAATTGTAGATTAATTTTTATTGCATCAATTACTTTGAAAAATTATTTTAAATAGTTAATTAGAATCAAGTTTGGACTTATCATCATTGGCTATGATCATGAACTTTTTGGTGTTGATGAATTTCATGCTATCATGATTAAATTTATGATTGTAAGACCTTCACTTGATTTTGATTAATGTATTTCATGAAAAATACTTTTAAAGATGCATATTGATTTGAAAAATATTTTAATTGATTGATTAGAATCAAGCTTAGACTAATAATCATTTGTTGTGATCATGACCATTTTGATGTTGGATTTCAAGCTCTCATGGTCAAACTTGTGATTATTAGATCTTCACTTGATTTTGATTAATATAGGTTCTAAATTATTTCAAGTGAAATGCTATGATTTATATGTTTTTATTTTTGGCATCTATGCATAATCTAGAAATGATTTGGATCAAGTATAGAACTAGTAGTTAAGGGTTACTTTTAAGAAGAATGTATGCTTATTGACAAACCCTTGCTCTAATAGCTAGACTTGATATCATATTACTTCTAGCATTTGTATGGATATCAAATCATCTTAAAATGAATTTGAAATAATGCTAAACGTTTTTATGCGATATAAATGCTTTGTATTTTGAAAATCATGAATATCTTGAAAAATTTCAAATCTTGATGCATAAGCTTTCATGTTTTATTCCTGAAATAAATGCATATTTTTAAAGGAGGAATAACATTCAGGGGGAGCATCCAAAGATTTGTTATCATATTTGATGCTTTGAATATCTTGTTGATATCATGCCTTGCTTATATTGCTCTGGTACTCCTTCTTGTTTTCAAATCTAATTCTTTGGAGGAGTTACATTCAAATGGTATCATATTCTTTTGGCATCAAAATTTTTTTTTTATAAGAATTCCTAGTAACCGCTTCGGATTGGGTTAGTCACCATGGCCGTCCGGTCATAGGAGATAAGTAGGGCTTAAAGACCCTCTCTTCCCATTCAACGGGCTCTCTTATGACGTGTAGGGGTGCCGCTATGACCTTATCCCATGAACAAGTAAGGCGAATGGATAATATACATCAAATCATTTCTTGCATGTGCTTACATTCTTTGGTATCTTGTTCAATTTATATCATATTCAATTGCCTACTTGAATTCATGCATTGATTTTGATGACCTACTTGCTATTCTTTCCAACTTCATTCCCACTTTGTATTGCCTTTCATCCTTTTTCATGATGTCAAAAAGGGGGAGAAAATTATTAAGTATGAAAAGGGGAAGATTGGATAAACATGAAAAATCTTTTGAGAAATGAAAGAAAATGCAAAAGGGGGAGAAGAATGTTTTTAACTAAAGGAAAGAATTAGTAAGAAGAAATTTGAAAATTTTGCATATTTTGAAAAATGTTTTTTTAAGATTTTTTGGATCATATTTTGAGGGGGAGCTTGGTGCTTATTGTTTTGAGCTTACATGTTTATCTTATTGTTAATCTTTTTAAGCTTACCCTATTCATATACTTAAAGATTTTGTCATCATCAAAAAGGGGGAGATTGTTGACTCTGATCTTGATTTTGATGATTGACAAAATGTTTAAGTATATATGAGTACTAATTATGTTTTAAGTGTATTTCTCAGATCTTAGTACTCAACCATGTTGAATGAAGAAATGCTTGTATTTCAGTTGAAAAAGTCCTTAAATTAATGGAAAATCAAATATATGGACTTTGGAATTAATATGAAAGGATTTGAAGATGGTTCAGCAAGGCCGGCACGGCAAAATTTCTGTGGCACGCATCAGAGGTCGACACCAGAGGTCAACACCTGTTCAGAGGTCGACACCTGAGGTCAACACCTGTTCAGAGGTCGACACCTGAGGTCAACACCTGTCCAGAGGTCGACACCTGAGGTCGACACCTGAGGTCGACACTTGATCCAGAGGTCGACTCATGGCATAACGGCTAGTTTTTCTGAACTTCTGATTTGATTTCTAACGGCCATAAACGGCCATATTTTTGATTCTAACGGTCTTGTGGAGTTGTTTCAGCATGAATGAGGTATTTAACCTCCACCAAACTTCAAAAAAGACATGGAAACAAGGTGAAAAGGATTAGAGTGAAAGTAAAAAACCTTCAAGCAATTCCAAGCCAAAAAGAGTGAGAAATCCAAGAGATTCCTTAGCCAAAAACTTTTCATCTTTGAGGAATCCAACTTTCAAGAGTTTGGCATTTAGTGAGGTCAAAGATTCCAAGGGAAAAGGCTTGAAGAGTCTCCATCAAGAGCTTCAACGAATTTCTTATTGCTCAAAAGGAGTTTGTATTGTTTTAATTCATTGTTTTCATATTCTTTTGTCTTTGGCTAGTTTCAAGGGAATTTGAAACTAGTGTGAGGTTTGTTGGTGAGCCAATTGATAAAACCAACTAGGGTTGCTTGTAAGCCCGAAGCCAAAACAAGTGAGTGAGGTTTGTTGGTGAGCCAATTGATAAAACCAACTAGGGTTGCTTGTAAGCCCGAAGCCAAAACAAGTGAGTGAGGTTTGTTGGTGAGCCAATTGATAAAACCAACTAGGGTTGCTTGTAAGCCCGAAGCCAAAACAAGTGAGTGAGGTTTGTTGGTGAGCCAATTGATAAAACCAACTAGGGTTGCTTGTTAGCCCGAAGCCAAAACAAGTGTGTAAGGTTTTGACTTGTGAGCCTGGTAAAACAAGTCGGCTGTAATCTAAAGATTATAGTGGAAATTCCCAAGTGGAGCTTGGGGAGTGGATGTAGGTGCTAGGTACACCGAACCACTATACTTCTTGTGTGTTTGCATTGCTTTACTCTTTATCTTCTTTTGCTCTTTAATTGTTGTTTTATTTCATTGCTTCCGTTGCACAATTACTTGAGCACTATCACTCTTCACCTTTGAACTGGATAGCACATATATTGCTTTAATTTTTAAAATATCCAATTCACCCCCCCTCTTGGGCACCATATCTGGGCAACAAGTGGTATCAGAGCTCGGTGCTCTGATTGAAAATCTAACGATTTTGAGCTAAAGTTCATGGTAACCCTTGTAGGTATTAGTGTTAGACCACCATTTTTCAATGGCATAAATTACATATTTTGGAAAACTCGCATGCGCATCCATATTCAATCTATTAGTTATCATCTTTGGAAAACCATTATTAGTGGTCCTCATATTCCTTCCATTTTGGTTAATGGCATTTCCATTCCAAAGCTCGAAGAGGATTGGAATGAATATGACATTAAACAAATTGAACTCAATGCTAAAGCAATGAACTTGCTTTATTGTGCATTGGACTTAAATGAATTTAATAGAGTTTCTACATGCACATCTGCGAAGGAAATATGGGACACACTTGAAGTTACTCATGAGGGTACTCTTCAAGTGAAGAACACTAAAATTAATTTGCTTATACATTCTTTTGAAACTTTTGAAATGATGCATTATGAATCTATATCTGATATGTTTTCAAGATTTATGACTATTATTAATGAATTAAAAAGTCTTGGCAAAATCTATACTAATGCTGATTTGGTGAACAAAATTCTTAGATCCTTGCCAAAATCATGGGATCCAAAGGTGACGGCGATCCAAGAAGCTAAAGATGTAGAAACCTTACCTTTGGAGGAGCTTATCGGTTCACTCATGACCTATGAGTTGAACTTATGGCAAAGGATAGTGGAAGCTGATACAGAAAAGAAAATAATAGCTCTCAAGGCCAAAAGAAAATTCAAGGCAATGATGGCAACTTGGAGCGATAGCGAAGATTCAAGTATGGATGATGAAGTCTCCGAGCCTAGCTCTGAGATGCCAAGAGATCACGGGGCCATGCAGCTCCCGTCAACGCCTCGAGCCTAGCTCCAAGGTGCCAAAGACCTGAGCTAAGATCTCAGGCAACCCCCTGGGCCCGAGCCTAGCTCCACGTCCAGGAAGGCCTCGAGCCTAGCTCCAAGGCAATCAAGACCGGTAACCCCCCTTCTCTGATCTCCCCACTCGAAAAGAAGACGAGAGGGGAAGGAAAGAAAGGGAACAAAGGGGGGAAGCCTGGCAGCCCCCTTCTCTGATCTCCCCGATCGAAAAGAAGACGAGAGGGGAAGGAAAGAAAGAGAACAAGGCGGGGGTACAACCAACATCCTCTCCTCTGATCTCCCCGCTCTAAAAAAAAAAAAAGAGAAAAGAAGGACAAGAACAAAAAGAAAAAAGAGAAAGAAGAAGAGTGGGGAAGGAAAGAAAGAGAGAACAAGAAGAAAATACAGCATCATCGAAGCTACCACTTTCAGCAGCTCTCAGCAATCATCGTCCCCAAGCCCAGCTCCAGGATGCCTTCTCAAGATTGAAGCTCAGATCTCCGGCCAAGAGAACTTCGAGCCAAGCAGCTCTCAGCAACCATCGTCCCCGAGCCCAGCTCCAGGACGCCTTCTCAAGACTGGAACTCAGATCTCCGGCCAAGAAAACTTCATGCCAAGCAGCTCTCAACAATCATCGTCCCCGAGCCTAGCTCCAGGATGCCTTCTCAAGATCGGAGCTTAGATCTCCGGCCAAGAGAACTTCGAGCCCAGCAGCTCTCAAGTGTTATGACTTAACCTCAAGCAAGGTGAAACCCTTCTCCCTGAGCTCCCCATACAAGAAAGAAAAGAAAGAGAAGGGAAGAACCAAGCAAAGAGGGCGGATGATAAAGCAACCCAGCTTCATTGATTAAGCACAAATTACAAGTGTTTTCTGGGCCCCCAACATGCCGGGTGACCCCAAACAAGTACAAGAAACAAAAAGTACAAAGCAAAGCAAGGAAGAAAAGGGTCATTCTGCACCGGCCGGCTTCGCTGCCGGATCCTGAGGCTGAGAGCTCCCGCCCTCAAAAGTCTTCGGTTGAGCTGTGCTGGCTGTAGAAGGGCCACCCTCAGCCGGTGCCTGAGGCTCTGAGCCTGCGCCTCCCGCGATGACCTCTTCATCAGCCTCCTCCTCCGTGGCTGAAGGGTACTCGAGACAGCCACGCTCCTTGTCAGGAACAAGCGCCTCGACCCGGCCACGCAGGTACATGAAACCCTTATAAAAGAAGTCCGACGCCATCAGCTGGATATCGACGACGAACTCCTCCAAAGCCTTAAAGTTGGTGACAGCGTTCTCGGTGCCCTTCATGGCCTCAGCGGCTACCCTCTTCAACTCGGCGACCTCCAGCCTGGCTGCCTCCGCCAAGTTGGTTGTCGTCTCTGTCGCTTTCTCAGAAGTGGCAAGTTTCTCCTTCATGGCTGCCAGTTCTGCCTGGGCGGCTCGGGCGATCTCCTTGTGCCGGTCGGCCTCGGCACTGTACCAATTCAATTTCTTTTCGATGACGGAGAGGTCGTCGATCGCCTTCTTCGAACGGCTCCGCTCCAAGTCGCGAGCCGTCAAGAGTCCTCTTGCTCGCCCCTCGGCATCGGCGAGCTCTCTTTCGAGGTCCTTGATCTTCAACTCAAGGGCCCCACTTGTCCCGACCTTCTCCTTCAGGTCGGCCTTCAAAGATTCAATCTCGGTGGCCTATTGCCGCTCAAGACGCTCCCCGCTCTGGGAGTGGCCCCTGATGTAGAGGGCCTCGGCACCAATCTGCACCATAAAAAGAAGAGGTCAGTAAAAAAAAATGAAATGAAAAATAAATGAAAGAAGCGAAAGAGCTCACTAAATACAATTGAGAAAAGAAGATCTTGAAGACATCGGCCACCTGCATCCCGGCCATCTCTTGCTGGTCGCATGCTTGGATGGAGAAGTCCATCAAGCGTTCGGTAAGCTCGGGGCTCCGATGGACCGAGTTCTCCAGCCCCATCCTGAAGGGGAGATAGCACCGCACCTCCTCCCTCCGGCTCTCTCCATGAGCGGGCGACCTTGCACCGCTGACTGAAGGACCTCGGGGGGCAGGCTGGGAGGCCGGCACCGGTGCAGGCGGCGCATCTGTCATGGCCCTGGGAGTGCCCCGAGTCTCCACAACCCTTGCGTCGACGACAGACGGACCCGAAGGATGGCAGGGTGCAGTAGCGGCAGCGGCAGCCCTCGCCCGGACTACCACTTTGGGCTCTGCATCGGGGGCCTACTGGGCGGACCTCAAAGCCGCGGGAGCTGCCCTCTCCACCGGCACAGGAGCAACGTAGGGCATCTCTGAGCTCGGGCCAGCAGCTGCAGTCGAGCTTAGACCGATCACCACCATGGGGGTGGCCGCAGAAGTGCTCTCACCCCGGGCTCACCTGGAAGCGGGCTCCCCGGCCAGCCCGATCGACCGCCTCTTCTTGGTAATGGCCAAAAGATCACTCTCAGAGAAGATCATACCTGCATACAAATTGAGCAGTTAGAACCTATGGGAAACTACACAAGAAGTGCAAGAAGGAAGGAAAAGAGAAAGGTCAGGTCGAACTCACTCGACCCATTCGTTGGGTCGACCCCGGAGTCGACGAGATTCTGCTCAGACAACAGGACCTCGAGAGGAGGAATCTACGTGGTGTGGAGCTGCTCGTAATCATCTCGGTCAGCCGCATCGACCGTAGAGTTTCGGTTGGGGAACTTGTCCGAATCGCTCCAGACTCAGTCAACCCCCTCGACCTCGACAAAGAAAAACTTACTCTTCCATCCCTTGACGGAAGAGGGGAGCTCAAACTTAATGCCCTTCGGGCGAGAGGACAAAGACCATCACCTATCCTCGGTTGGGTGGCACTTCAGGGCATAGAAAGCCCTGGACAAAGAGAATCGGGCCACGAACCCGTGAAGATGACAAAGCACAATGAAGGAGAAAATGGCCCTAATAGCGTTTGGCACTAGCTGCGCCGGGACCAAATGATAATTGTCTATGATTGACAGAAAGAAAGGGTGGAAGGGAAAGCGGAGACCTCCAGAGAAGGTCCCCTCATAGAAGGCAAGACGGCCCGGGCTACTCGAAGTGACCCACTCCCCCGGACGAGGGATCATGAGCTGGACAGAAGGTGGGATGCCATAGACATCCCTGACAGTCCTGAGTTCCCCGGCTATGATCATGGAGGCGACCCCACCAGGACCCGCAGGCCGAACAGGCTTGGAGACAGGAGCAGAGGGAGGAGGAAGAGAAGGACTAGATCTCGATTCCCTAATGAGAACCGGACCAGGAGGGCGCCTCCTATTGAGCTCGAAGCGAGCTACACCTCCCTCCCCGTTAGAAGAAGAGGAAGAAGATGCCAGCCTCCATTCGGAGGGACCGGCCTCGCTCTGATCAGTGGAGGGATGGAAGCCCGGACCAAAACAGGACATCCTCAAAGGCAAAGGAGAAGAAGAACTCAAAGCTGAAGACCGGAGAGGAGACTCAACTAAAAGAAGACTCCGGACCTCGGGAAAGAACCCTATTCTGGTGGGAGAAAGGAGGAAGAAGAAGAAGAAGCTGACATGTTGCCTTAGAAAAATTCGGGGTGACTGGGACGAGGAAGAAGCTTGGGCACGGCGGTAGCAGGCACGGAGAATTCAAAAAGGATAGATGGTTCGAGTAAGGCTTTCCTTTCATTTCAAAATGACCCAAGGGATTCGTACCGATTCAACCGCTCCATCAACGGATCTGTGCCACGTGCCTCCCATCGGTGAGAATGGCACCCCAGCCGCTCTACAATATGCGCTAACATTAACTTCTCATCGGACGTGGCCACATGGCACCCCTCATTGGTCCGCAGGGGCGGTCCCCGAAGCGCCAGCAATCATGGCCATCATCGCACTAGATCTTTGCCTTTCCATGCCAGCACCGCAATTACTCCCTTCGACCCGAGCGCCGCACACTAACGAGCCTCGGGAGTGGGGGGCAAATGATGTGGCAGGACCGCAGACATGGAGAAACCGGCAGGCGCCATGTCAAGAGAAGACGCCACGATGATTCTTCCGCTCGGACCCCACTATCGAGCTGAGCTGAACTCCCTCAGGATAGCAAGTCGAGCTCAGTCCTCCGCTAGGTCGAGCTCATGAACTCGATGCCTAGGTCGGAGCCGCCTTCCGCCCTCTAGAGCGAGACCCTCAAAGATTAGTGCCCTGCAGTCGAGGTCGAGCCAAGAACTCACCCGCCGATGTGGAGCCTCTCCGAGTGCGTAATCTCTAGACCGGGTCCGCCTTCCGCCCTCCAGAGCGAGACCCTCGGAGGTTAGTGCCCTACAGTCGAGGTCGAGCCAAGAACTCACCCACCGATATTGAGCCTCTCCAAGCGCGCGCCCTCTGGACCAGGTCCACTTTCTGCCCTCCAGAGCGAGACCCTCGGAGGTTAGTGCCCTACGGTCGAGGTCGAGCCAAGAACTCACCCGCCAATGTGGAGCCTCTCCGAGCGCGCGCCCTCTGGACCGGGTCCACCTTCCGCCCTCCAGAGCGAGACCCTCGAGGTTAGTGCCCTGCGGTCGAGGTCAAGCCAAGAACTCACCCGTCAATATGGAGCCTCTCCGAGCGCGCGCCCTCTGGACCGGGTCCGCCTTCCGCCCTCTAGAGCGAGACCCTCGGAGGTTAGTGCCCTGCGATCGAGGTCGAGCCAAGAACTCACCCGATGATGTGGAGCCTCTCCGAGTGCGTGCCCTCTGGACCGGGTCGGCCTTCCGCCCTCCGGAGTGAGACCCTCGGAGGTTAGTGCCCTGCGATCGAGGTCGAGCCAAGAGCTCACTCGTCGATATGGAGCCTCTCCGAGCGCGCGCCCTCCGGACCGGGCCCGCAGTTCACTCTCTTCCACCTAGGCACCCCCGCGAGCTTGGAGCGCCTAGAGTAAAGCGAGCCTTGCCGTCCCAGCTTGGCCCCAGCCTGGACGAGGTCCTCACCAACCGAGGACACCGACGAGCTGCTCGAGGACCGTACCGTAGCACCTCCCAGACCGTACTAACCGCCTGAAACCGCCAATTACACCAAAAAGGCAGGCAGCGCGTTGATCGATATACTACATTCCTCACAAACCATTCAGATCATCCAAGAAAGAAGGCCAACCGGGAGATTCGAATCCTGTGGGCGGCGGCCCGCCGTTCGAGGCACCCCCAAATTTTCTGGAATAAGGCAACCAAGGAGGGTGTCGGAGCGCCTGACAACGCACCCTATCATGAATCAGGAAAGGCTCCCTGGGATACCGTCGCATGCGCCTGACAGCCTGGCGGAGATCCCAGGACAAGCACCGAATGGTAACCAAGTTCACAACCATCCTGGAGGTAACACAACAACAACAAAAAAATACACAGGCAAAAAAGATACAAGCCAGAAAAAAGAGAAAGGGGGCATGGCACCACCATGACCACCATCACTACCACAAGCACAAGCGCAAGCCCGACCAAGAGGGCGAAGTGCCACGACCACCGCTGACGAAAGGAAACGAGGGGCACAAGGAGAGATGAAGGATCAGAGCATCCCTCTATCCCCGTTACCATTCTCCTCCTGCGACGTTTACACCTTCACGCACATCTTTACTCCTCCTAGTGCGGAGTCTATCAAGAGGGGCCCGACCAGGATGATCTGTTCCCCTGGATCGTCATAGACTTGATCGTCGGAGCGCCCCCGTCGGAAACCCCGGCCCGGGTCTCTAACTGTTATCTCGCAGGTCCAGGAGTGGAGGATCGCCGGACAGCAAGGCGTCTGCACCCAGTAAGGAGATCTGGGAATCGAGAATGGCGGGTGGTCCGAGGAACATACTCCGGCGTCGACAGCAACTACGGGCCACGACGGTCTTGGCAGCAACACATCGTACATCAAGACATCAGTCGAACTTCCATTATCAACAAGGATTCGCTGTACATCATAATTAGCCACTACGGCCGATATTACAAGGGGATCATCATGTGGGAGCCGAACTCCCGCAAGGTCATTGTCGGAGAAGAGGATAGAGTTGTTATCTTTAGGTCATTTTAGAGTGTCATCCTCATCCCTTCTCCAGTTGGTGGGTCGGTGTATCATCCCTACACCTCCATTGGTAGGCCTTTGATTTGGCAGTTCGGCCTCTTTTGGAGATGGCTGAGGAACAGTTGCTTCCCACCGGGGGCCTTGGCGACCGATGTACCGCCCCAAGTACCCTCTCTTGATGAGATCTTCAATTGCATCCTTCAGTTGGATGCACTATTCTGTGTTGTGGCTGTGGTCCCGGTGGAATCAGCAGTATTTGTTCATATTCCTTACGGAAGATGAGGCTTCATGGGACGGGGCCGTTGGAGATAGTTCTCCTTCTCTATCTTTATAAGGATCTTCTCTCGAGGGAGATTGAGGTGGGTGTAGGAGTTGAATCTTCCTCCCGAAGCTATGGGCCTGGGAGGACTTCTTCGACGGTCTGTATATTTGCCGCCATTGTTATTGAAAGTTTGGGGACCCTGTCCTCTGTTATTCTTCTTTTTTGAAGTGGGTTTCCCTTCAATCAGTCATCGATTTGCCGCCTGCTCCTCGGCATCGGCATATTTCTGAGCCCTTGACAGGAGCTCAGCGTAGCTTTAAGGAAACTTCTTATCCAGGGAAACGATAAGCCTGGAGGTATGAAGCCCCTTCTTCAGTGCTGACATGGTCACGTGCTCGTTGAGATCGGGGATCTCAAGTGTGGCCGCATTAAACATGGAGATGTAATCTCGCAGGTTTTCTCCTTCGTTTTGGTGAACGAGAAACAATGTGTCCGTATTCCTTGGAGTCTTACGACAGGTCCTGAAATGCAAGACAAATAATTTTTCTAACTCGAAAAAAGTATCGATGGTACCTGGGCACAGGCTCGAGTACCACATCCGAGCGGACTTCTTCAAGGTAGCCGGGAATGCTAAGCAGTGCATCACGTCCGAAGCTCCTTGGATCATCATATGGGCCTTGAAACTGCCCAAATAGTCGAGGGGGTCGGAGGTGCCGTCGTAGGATTCCATCTGGGGAACCCTGAAGTGCCAAGGAATGACTTCGGCCATGATACGATCGGTGTATGATGGGCGTAGATCGTCCACAATCAAGTCATCGGGATCCTTCAGATCCCGCATTTTCTGTTCTCGCACCTTCGCCATCTCTGATTCGATGGCTCTGAATCTCCCGTCATAATTGGGAGTTTGCTTCGGCGCTCTCTCCATAGAAGTGGAGTCTCCGGAGGAGGGTGAGGGAGTTTGCCTAGGCCTTTTCCCTTTTTGCAGGGAATTGGCGGACCTGGGCAATCTCGAAGTTCGGCCTTCGGGAGAAAGCCAAGAATGGGGGGAGGGATGAACAGAATCCTCCCGTGGGGCTCTCTTTCTTCGGGACCGAGAGCTATGTCTGGAGGCGGCCGGCGGGTTTCCCACCGGAAAGGCTCTGTTCTGGAAGTCTTGAACCATGGCCGTAAGATTTGTGACCTGGTTCATAAGAGCTTCGAGCTGCTGCAGTCCCACAACAACTGTGGGAGGTGGGACATCATTCTCTTCCGGGGGCGCGCCCTCCTGTGATGGAGCACGACTTCGGCTTGTAGAAGCGATTTGAGTTCTTCCTCTCGCCATCAAGGATTTTTTACTTTCCCTTTTCTAGGAGGGAGCTTAAAGAGTGCTGAGGCCCCCCTACCTGGCACGTCAATCTGTTAGCGTGGGGTCCCTGAATCGGCCGGTCGGAGCTGCTACACCGTAGGACCGCTCCCTGGTTCACCTGCAAAACAGGTCCCTTGCCGGAGTTGTTCCGGCGGGGGACACTCCAATGCCTAAGTCAATGGTGGATCCCAACCACAGAATGGGGAAGGATGTCGTGAGTATGAGAGGAAAAGCTCTTAGAGTCTGTGTGAGTGTATATCAGAGTACCTCCCGAGCTATCCTTCTTACCATTATTTAAAAGAAGGCCTCCGACCTGCGGCCCACCCTTTTTTTGGTGATCATGGGGAGTCAATTTCTTCCATGATTGGCGATCGTGGGTTGTCACTGAGCGGTTCTAGCCAGATTGGAGGTGTGACAGCTGGAGTTGCGTGCCATGATCGTGGCATGAAGAGTGTCGATTGTAACCGTTGGTTACAGTTGCCTTTCTGGACCAGATTGTGGTCCATCTTCGGGTTTCTCTTTGCATGGGCCGAAGACTTAGTGTTTCCCCCGGGGCCGGAGATTGTGTCTACGGCAGGGACCGAAGAGCGTGTCTTCGGAAGTCGATGAGAAACTTGGTCTTCGGTTAAGGCCGAAGAAGTTATCCGAAGGACTGGCCTTCGGATGTTGTAGTCCGGTGAGAAGCAGTGACCTGCCTGTCGCTGATCTGGCCTTTTTCTTGGCCCAAAGTTTGTGGTCCGGAGAAAAGGACTTCGACCAGTTGAGCCGGAGTTCAGTTCGTAGCTGAACCGGGATATCCCAACATTTTTTATAAAATTTATCCCGATTCGGTGCTTAAAATAAACTAATTTTTTAGAATGAAACATAAAGATTTTAAATAGTAGTAAGACCAAAAAAAAAATTCGAGCTTTGCAAGGGCAAGAGTGAGATGAGAATGTGGGATAGGAATGCTCGTCATTACTCGTTATATGCTCAGTGATCTAGAAGCTTATGATTGTGTGATTAATGGGGCTATGTGAAAGCACCGCAAAATTTAAGCCACTGCAAACCATAAATTCATATTGTTTAACCATTGTTAACAATTCCTATCAAATGTAAAATCGGGTATGCATTCCATATTCAAAGAAATCTGAAATATATTCATGTCACATGAATGCACTGTGCCCTCCATCCCGGCCTCCCCCTTGCTGGAAATCAAGAATATTTTAAAAGGTTAAAATCTCATATCATAAATAAATGCTTTGTCATTCTAAGCATTTATAGACTAATCATTTTTTATGATAAGAAATCTGTTGGAAAATTTCAAGCACAATCCGGACCAGCACCTATACACAGCAGATAATCGTAGAAGCAACATGAAAGGACACAGTCCAATAACCTGTTCTTCGGATTCATTATCATGTAACAATTGAGATATAAAGAAAACACTCCTCTAAAATTATCATGCAACAATGGAGATATAGAAAAAACACTCCCCCTAAATCACATACATGAGAAAACTCCTCTAAAATAATCATGCAACAATAGAGATATAGAGAAAACACTCCCCTAAATCACATACATAAGAAAATACCCTGACCCAACTGACTCACATGTTCTCTCAACCTCAAACTCAGAGTATCCCTTGGAACACCTCCAGGACCTGCTTGGAACACGCCCCCAAGCCCCAGAGATCCTCGGACATCCCTGTCATGGATTCCCAAGTCTCTCCAAGACTTGGAAGCACCACAAAATCATACAAAATCAAAAGTACTTAAAAAAATTAAAATTTCATATCCAAAATGAAACATGTTGCCGCCAAGATCGCCGTGACCCGTAGCTACTGCCGGCGCCGAAATGCATTCCCTTCGTTGTCTCGCCGTCCGGTGATCCTGGACCTACAAAACAGGGGTTAGTGACCCGGGCCGGAATTTCTAGCGGGGGCACTCCGACGGTCAAGTCAGTGACGATCCAGGAGAACAGATCCTCCTGGTCGAGCCCCTCTTGATGGACTCCACGCGAGGAGGAGTGAATGATGTGAGAGTGAAGTGAAAGTGAGTCAGGAGGAGGATGATGGCAGAGCCAGAGGGATTCCCTGGCTTAACCGCTTCTCCTTTGCCTATCTCTTTCTCTCTTTTTTGATGGTGGTCATGGTGGTAGTGCTCTGCCCTCCTGGTTGAGCTTGCACTGGAGTTGTGTTCTCTTATTTTTGTGTGGTTGTCGTTGTTACCTTCCCCCTCCCGGGGGTGTCAATCGTTCTTTGTAGTTAAAAAGTGACCATTGGATGCTTGCCTCGGGATCCTCGTTGGGTTGGCAGGCGCGTGCGGCGGGATACCGTGCCATGGATGGGACGTCTTTCCTGACATGCGATAAGAAAAACTTCTATTCGCTCTGACATCCTCTCCGGTCGCCCCATTCTGGGAAGCTTGGCAGAGCCTCGATCTGGGGGCCGCCGCCCCCAGGGTTCGTTCTCTCTGATTAGCCCATCCTCCTGGTAGTACGGGCAGACAGGTAGTTATTGCAGTATAGCGGATGCCACCCAGTAATCCTTAGGATGATGGTACCGTCCTCCCGTCTTTATCCGGGCTGGAGGTCGAGCAGAAGAGGCAGGGCTTGATCCGTCCCGAGCTTGCGGGATCGCCTCGGTGGAGGAGGGCAGAACGCGGGCCTGGTCCAGAGGGCTCGGCCTCGAAGAGGCTCCACGTGGCGGAGGAGGGCTGAGCTCGACTTCGACCACGGGGCTCAATCTCCGAGGGTCTCGCTCTGGAGGGCAGAGTGCGGGCCCGGTCCAGAGAGCTCGACCTCAGAGAGGCTCCACGTGGCGGAGGAGGGCTGAGCTCGACTCCGATCACGGGGCTCGATCTCCAAGGGTCTCGCTCTGGAGGGAAGAGTGCGGCTCCGGCCTAGGC
Source organism: Areca catechu (assembly GCA_021397845.1). Taxonomy (NCBI): domain Eukaryota; kingdom Viridiplantae; phylum Streptophyta; class Magnoliopsida; order Arecales; family Arecaceae; genus Areca; species Areca catechu. The sequence continues at coordinate 11,532,163 of CM038041.1, forward strand.
ATCCCGAGCTCGCGGGACCGACCTGGCGGAGGACAGAGCTCAGCTCGCTATCCTAAATGGGCCCAGCTTGGCGAAGTAGTCTGAGCGGGAGAATTGACTTGAAGTCCAATGCGGCAGCCTCCTTTGACGTGGCGCCTGCCAGCTCCCCCATATCAACAATCTCGCCACATCAAAACCCTTGTCATATTAGCCATTTATTGATTAATCATTTTTGGTTATTTAAAAACTAGCTATTTTAGCCATTAACCATAAATATTATGATCATAAATATTAAAAATCAAGAATATTTTAAAGACTAAATTTTGATATTAGAAATGAAAGTTTTGTCATACTAGCCATTTATTGACTAGTCATTTTTGGCTTTTAGAAAACTAATCGTTTTAGCCATTAACTACAATCATTATGCTCATAATTCATCCATTATGCTCATTATTCATTTTTATGAAAATAAAAGCAGAAACAATATATAATAACAATTTTAACTCCTTCTAGACATACATCTTTTGCATTCTCTTCCTCTTAATATATTGTTTACTGAAATTGCTAGGTTAAATAAATTAGTATTATTTTCTATTGCCTCACTATTAAAAGTGCATTTTAGTAGAAAGGTCTATTGTGTCTTGGAAGGGTGATCACTGTAACATGCTGCACTGTGAAGAATCATCTACGAAAATGGAAACTATCCTTAAGAACAGTGCTTTGCATGCGTTATATGCAATATTCTTTTTTGTTTAGTTTATTTTTGTTATGTTCTTATTGACCAATTTTCTTATATCATATCCAACATTTTTATGAATAGTTTCTGATTTCAATTATGCATACAAATACCAATCAAAGTATTTATGTAAATACCAAACAAACTATTTCTACAATCAATCATACAGTTTCTGCAACCAAACATTTCATCTTTGCTATTCCTTCTCAAGATAAATCAGTTCCTCTTACTATAAAATTATTGCCAAAAAATTTCAAGATTAAAAATTTTATTAGTTTACATTTTAAACATTGGTGAGAACGTTTTTTTTTTTTTTTTTGCTCTAGATATCTTAAGAATTGCTTTTGCTTTTATAGACCTTAAGCCTGAATTTAGTTCCGAAAATTATGATATGACACTATTTATTTGAAAATAAGCCAACAAAGTATGTCCTTACATAATTCTTAGTGCTCTTTCAAATGACCTATTTGATATCTATTATCCTTCAAAAGAAGCCAAATAAATATGGGAGAAAATGAACAAAAAATATGGTCAAGGATGCTGGTACACAAAGTTTGTTATTGCTAACCATTTACACTTTCAGATGTCCGATGAAAAGAATATCCAAGATCAGATTAATGAGTACCATAAGTTGCTAAACAATTTAAAGAATGAGAACATCAAGCTGTCAGAAGAGTATGTAGCAAGTTATCTTCTCAAAAAGCTTCCACAATCTTGGAATGACTATAAGTAGTAGTTTAAGCATTAGAGGAAGCACATGTTACTAGAGGATATTATTATGCATATGTGTTTGTAAGAAATGGCTACTATAACCAATGACTTTTTATTCTAGATGTATTTAATGTTATCAATAATATAAATGCATGTACTTCTTCTGCTTATATTGTTAAATCTTATAATTTATGGCATACTAGATTAGGATATGTAGGTATCTCTTATATTTAAAAGATAAAACAGCTTGGTTTGATTGAAACTTACATGGTGAAGTGGGTAAGTGTGATGTTTGTATGGAGGCCAAATTAGCTAAAAAAGGTTGTAAATCAGTCCAATGAAAAGCCGCATTACTTAGCTTAGTACATTCACATTTGGAAGCTTTGAAGAATACCATGACTAAAGATGGCAAACATTTTTATGTGACCTTTATAGATGATTATTCTAGATATACCAAAGTCTTTCTACTGAGAGACAAAGATGAAGTGTATGATGTGTTTATCCAGTGTAAGAGTGAAGTAAAACCAATTAGGCAAGAAGATTAAGAAACATAGGATAGATAGGGAAGGAGAGTATAGTTCACAATTATTGTCAGATTTTTATAAAAAAAGGCATTATTCATGAAGTCACGCCTCCTTATTCACCAAACTCAAATGGGATAGTAGAGAGAAAAAATAGAACTTTAAAAAAAAATGATGAATGTTATACTAGACAGTTCATGAGCTCTAAATAATCTATGGGGAGAGGCAATTCTTACTACATGTTATTTGTAGAATAGGATCCTATAGAAAAAAATAGTAAAACTCCATATGAACTATAGAAGGGATACTTTTCAAATCTAAGTCATTTGAAAGTATGAAGGTGTCTTGCCTAAACCAAAGAAAAGGAAAATATGTTCCAAGACCTTAAATTGTATATTTATAGGTTATGCAAATTATAGTATTGCTATCATTTTCTTGTTATTAAGAATGATGTTCTTGATGCTAACACTATCATTGAAACTAAGAATGTAGAGTTTTTGGAGTACCTATTCTCTATGCGAAATGAATTAGCATAGTCATCGTCCCGTGTAGTTGAGTTACACAAAGAGCCCTCTAGTACACCTTTTGAATTAGAGTTGAGGAGGGGTAAGAGACAAAGAATATAGAAGATCTTGGGTGATGATTTTTATAATTTTATAGTGAATAATGATCCTCTGACATATTCAGAAGCAGTATCCTCTAGCGATGCTAGTTTATTGGTATACGGAGTGAAATTGACTCTTTAAAATAGAAAGGCACGTAGAAACTTGTAAACTTACTTGCAAATGCCAAATCCATAGATTGCAAGTGGATCTTTAGAAAGAAGTATAGACCAAATGAATCTATTGACAAATACAATGCCAGACCTATAGCCAAGGGATATACTCAACAGAAGAATATTGACTATTTTAATACTTTTGCCCCTGTTATCGAAATTATATCCATTAGATTTGATTGCATTAATATATGTTTATAAACTTCTTGTTCATCAAATAGATATAAAAACAGCCTTCTTGTATGAAGATCTTGACGAAGAGATTTATATAATACAGCCTGAAAGTTGTGAAGTTTATGACCAAAAGAAAAAGGTTTGTAAGCTTGTTAAATCTCTATATAGATTAAAGCAGGCACTAAAACAATGTCATAAAAACTTTGATATTTTTTTGATTTCTAATGATTTTTCTAATATTGGTGTTGATAAATACATATATACAAAAATTGATAGTTGTGTTATCATATATTTGTATATTGATAATATGCCCATCTTTAGCTCTTGTTTAGAAGCAATAGCTAGTACTAAGACATTGCTAGCATCACATTTTGATACGAAGGATTTAGGAGAAACTAATTTCATTTTAAGAATGAAAATCATTAGAGTATATAATGACATATTTCTTTCACAAGAGCATTACGTAGAGAGAATTTTTAAAAAATATGAATATCTTGATGTGAAAGCAGTCTCCACTCTTTATGGTGCAAGTATGCACTCATTAAAAACTGCTGGTAAGTGTGTTTCTCAGTCATTGTATCCACAAATCATTGGTTGTCTAATACATCTAATGAATCACACATACCCAGATATTGCATATGCTGCATGTAAAAAGATATACACATAATCTAAACCATGATTATTAGAATGCCTAGGTAAGAATTCTAAGATATTTGAGAGGTATTATAAACCATGGATACATTATAGTAGATTTCTTGCTATATTAGAAGGGTACAGCGATGCTAACTAGATCTCTAATTCAAATAAAATAAAATTTACTAGTGGTTACGTATTCAGTCTTAGAGGTGGAGCAGTAGCTTGAAAATCTGCCAAGCAAACAATTATTGCTCGGTCTACCATGAAATCCAAGTTTATAGCCTTAGAGATGGCTAGTGTGGAGGCTAATTGGCTTAAAGAAAATTTAATGTATATTTCGTTATAGGTGAAACTGACACCATCAGTATCGATGCATTGTGATAGCCAAGCCACTATAGTTTTTGCAAAGAGAAAATCATATAATAAAAAAAATAGACATATTCATCTGAGACATGAATTAAAAAAGTAGCTACAAAGGAATGAAGTGATATCACTTGACTTTGTAAGGTCAGAGATGAAATTGGTTGATTCGCTGACCAAACCACTAAGCAAAAAGCTAGTAGAAGATACATCGAGGGAAATGGGACTAATGCTAATAGAAAATGGTCAAGAATGATGGTAACTCAACCTATGTGATAGGAGATCTTTTGAAGTAGGTTCATATGGATAATAATAAGTCAATGATTAACCTGTGTGCACTATCAGAATTATCCCTAGCTTCCTATGTGTATATAATGCAATGATTCCAATGATTGAGGGCAAGTTATACTCTTAATGAATTATATATCCTTTATGGGTGGTGTATTAATTGGAATATATACTTGATAGATTCAACTATGTGAGAGTGGAATGTGGCTACTCCTATAAGATTTTTGGCAAGATCTCTAAAGCTCTCGAGAAAATAAAAGAGGCAAGCATAAGGCTTAATAGTGCTAAACTGCATCAAACAACACAATCTTAAAGGATATGACATGAATGTAAGCTCACTATTATTCATCAAGAAGTTATGGTTCATAAAAATTTTGTATTTCACCATACTTCTGAATATCAAAATTTGTACATCTTAGTCTTTGGTTCATAGCCCAAAAGGCACCAAAGATGATGTGCTATATTCTTATTGGTTAACCCAGCAGATTTCAGCCTTTTAAAATATGTGGAGAAATATTGGAAATCAAGAATATTTAAAAAGACTAAAAATTCATATCACAAATGAAAGCCTTGTCACTCTAACCAATTATAGACTAGCCATTTTTGATTATTGAAAATCAAAAATATTTTAAAAAACTAAAATTTCATATCAGAAATGAGAACTATAGGTGGTAATTTATGACCCGACCTGCCAACCTGACCAGTATTCGACCTATCATAAACAATTTGGATTTGAGATAAATGGGTTCGGGCCGTAAACAGGTCGATCCATTTAATCCATTTAATAAATGGGTTAAGTTCAGATTTTTTAGGCCTAACCTGTTTAACCCATTTAATTTACAAGTCGGTTCGGTCAAGTCGGGTTAGATAAACATGTTATATATTTATTAAATAGGATGGGGGGGGGGGGTTTAAGATATACAATAATACTTAGAAGGTTAATATTTGGTCTCCTCCTCCTCCTCCTCCTCCTCCTCCTCCTTTTTTGGGGTGGGGGGGGGGGGGGGGTGTTAAGATATACAATAATACTTAGAAGGTTAATATTTGGTCTCCTCCTCCTCCTCCTCTTTTTTGGAGGGGGGGGGGGGGGGGGGTTTAAGATATACAATAATACTTAGAAGGTTAATATTCGGTCATCCAGAGAAAAGGCCATACGCAGATGGCTTGCCGCTGAAAATTTAACTTTCTATATGAAGTTAATTGGACATGGAGCGGTTATTCACAAGAACAACTACGTAAATAGAAATTATTTATGTAAGCAATTGCCGGTACCTAATAGCTAGTAAATGAGTTACCGAGATTTTTTTTTTTATAAAAAAAAACCTCTTAAAAGAAGTTATTACTGGAAATAACTTACAATCTACATGATAAATGGAGAAAAGATCAATTTATCTGTTCTACTAAAATATTTCACATTACTTCAACTGGACATCTCTCCTCTTCTATCTTACAATTCCATGGAGGGATTGGCTTGATGATCCTCTACCAAGATTCTAGGAATTCCCATAGTCTTTCTTCCTAATGAATAACCTTTCAACCATCAACAGATGGAAATCCAGTTCTACCTGAGGAGTGAAGGTTCAATGGACTCTCGCATAGATGTTGAGGGGTCCTGAGTGAAGGTTTAACTTAAGTCTATGTAAATGTAATAGGATAACCCGTAGATTGGAGGTTCAACCTATTTGAGCATGGAGGCCGGAAAACTTATAGATTGAAAGGTCTTCCCATAGAATTTGAGTGATTGGTGAAGGTTAGTGATGAAATATCTTTCTATCATCAAGAAAGCAGCTTGAGTCTCACTTGTACAAAGTTGACCTACTTTTTCTGTATAGGGTTTGAGAGATAGGTATAAGAATTTTTTCTAATTTGGACTACCATTAATTATTATTTATGATTTATTAAAATTGGATTGATTATATGGTTCATGTTGATAGACATCTATTGAGCACAATATTATGTAATCCTTATATTTAGACTTTGGACATCTTATATTGGTCAGTGTGGTCGAGGGGCACAATGTAGGCCTTGGCCTAACTAGCCCGTGATAGAAGGGCCTGTTAGAATTTATTTATAAATAATATGCTAGGTCCCATTTCCACTCCTTATGATATTATTATAATTCTACGTGAGATTTGTTCTCACGGCTTGCCCTATCGAAAAGCCATCTATTGAGAGAGGATGCTGGAGAGGACTCTGCCTTCGGTGTTCAGGTGAGCATCGGGAAAAAGATTTGGAATTAATGACGAATATAAGTAAGTATTCCAAATCTAAATTTTTGGAAATTTGATAATGTGATAAAAATTACAGATCTGTTTGTTATTCAACTAGATCTCAAAATGTTTTATATTTCAACCTTTCGTATCTGATCCATAGGGTTTACATATCCATGATTTGCTTAAATCATTTCTTGAAAAATAATATTATTTTGGTGTACTAGAAATCATGCATAGGATTTTAGGATTTCAGAAAAAAAAAAATTTATATTTGGTATCAAAGCACCTATACATGATCAAAAACCTATTTTTATTTTTAATTTATTTTTTATTTCACTTTTTCACCTTTTCATGGTGATTCATGCAGAAATCGATAGATCTCTTCGTGGCCGTCCTCCGGATCCATTGTCGAGAATTTTTGGTTCTACCATTAAGTTTCGTAATAGACTGATGTTTCCCTTCGGAGAGATCAAACTAAAAAATAAAATAAAAAAATAAGGCCGGTGTTTGTGGAACCATGCCCTCCTCATAGCGATGAGAGCCATGGAGCAGATCCAACCCGAGATCTGGCTGTAAGAGAGGACGATGTGGCTAATCATGCTGAGATCGTCAGAGTTGAGACCTCGCCATGGCCGAACCTCGTTGACGATGGACGGTCAGGAATTTGGGACAGACAACCACCAAATCCTCTCCTCCTCTCTTAGATTCAACGGAAAGAGGAGATCCGGAGACGATGGACGGTCAGGAATTTGGGACAGACAACCACCAATTCCTCTCCTCCTCTCTTAGATTCAACGGAAAGAGGAGATCCTATCTCTTCCATTCGTCGGTGGCGGTGGGGCTGCTACTGTCGTGGTGGTGGAGGGATCTGCATCAATAGCAGGCTGTGGCAAACCTGGCGATGCTGAGATCCGGTAGTTTGAGGCCCGTTGGAGAGGTGCTGGTGCCTCTTATGGAGAGGCCCGATCCGGGCTCCAGATGAGGTCAGAGAGCCCCGGGCGGAATGCGTCGGTGGCGATGGAAGCTGCATTTTTGGCTTCTCTGTCGCCCATAAAGATAAGCCTCTTTTGCCCTTTTCATGGCCGACGATAGGGTCATCGGTGGCCAGAGGGAAGGCCATCAATGGTTGGGTTCAGCCGGTGGTGCTCCGTAGCGGAGATCCCAAGTTTTCAAAACTCCATTAATGAAGTTTTAGGAAAGGAATGGGAGAAGAGGAAGGGAGGAAGAAGATGGGTTATCGGGTTATCGAGTTTTAACCCGTTTAAATGCGAATCCATTAATTAGATGAAAATCAATTGGAAAATTGGTTGAACCCAATTGCATTGGATCAGTCTTAATTTGGGTCGAGAAAGAATTTTGCAATTAAGCCCCCTATAAAATTAAGAATTATATAAGGGTCCATATAAAATTATAAATAGGCTCCTAAAGTTTTGAAAATTATAAATGAGCCCTAAAAATTTTAAATTTAGATCCTTATTATTTTTTGAAAATATATTTTACAAAAAAGTTCCTATATTTTTTATAATTTATGATTTAGTCCTCTATTATTATTTTTGATGATAATCGTTGTAACTTGCATGTTTTATATTTAGTTTGAGCAATTTTTGGATCGTTGGACTCATAATATTTTGAAGAATATTTTGATAGAGTCTTCATATATGATAAAATATTTAAATAATTTAAAATTTATTTATATATAATTTTACTCATTATTATATAATTCGAGAATATTTTTATATAGTCCCAAAAGATCTAGAGTACTCTATAAATTTTAAATAGATGAGTTATTGAGGACTAATTATTCATCATTTATTATATTTTAGAATTACATATTGATGTCTCTATTATAGTTGATCCAAAAATGATTACAATTGATTGTTATATTTATTATATACTATAATTATTGTCCAAAGATATTTTATAGTTGTGTAGTAAGTGTTATTGATAGAAGTGGTAGTTAGAATGCAATATTATATTATGATATGATCAGTGGGGTGCATGTTATTGAGTATCCCATTTTGGATTGATCTTCTGTGGCATATATACAGTTAAAATGTATCATTTATATTTGTTTGGGCATTTATTTTTCCTGTATGAGTAATTTTATGGGTTGATATAAATATTTATTACCAAAGTAGTTTATTTATGTTATCTAAGAGTTTTTCTTTATGAGAGAGATATTTTCTGGTTATAGCATACAACCGCCTGTCCAAAGAAGGTTGTTATATATTTTAATCAGGAAAGATTGCATTGGGGCATTATATTGCAATGATGCTCTAGCTTTCATGGATCTGTCTATCCAAAGAGAATAGGTTCATGACTGTTAGGATATTTTATTTGCTTGTGGCTTCATGTAAAGAGTACTTATACATATTACATATTCTGCTCAAAGGAGAATATGTAATATTATATTTGGACTCTTATATATCATTTATGTATATACCCATTGACTAGTATTTGACATTCCTGCTTTCTTTGATTATACAGTCATTTTTATGTTAATAATAATGATGTTATTATTGAGATCTTAACTGGATCAAAATATCAAAGGTAGAGATATATTAAACTTGGAAATTTTGTATGTCCAAAGAGAATAAATTTTTGAATACCTTGTATCCTCATTATTTTAACCTTTATTTTCTTTGAAAAGATATATATATTGGGCCTAGAAGATTTATCTACCCAAAGAAGAATTTATGATGATGCACATGGTACACTTGTTGAAAGTGGCTTATTATGTTTAAAGCTCGTAGCTCAGGCAATCTCAATAACCATGATCCCGTGGCATGGCTAGTCTAAATATCGTATTCACTTAATTAACACTTTATCCTTTCACATTATCATGTCAAATCAAATCATTTATAGTTTTTCAATAACCGGCATCATGGTCCAACCCATTCAAATATAACTTTACTTGATAAAACATGGTATATAGGAATATAATTAAAAACATCAAACATACTATCGATCACAAGTAGTCAAAATATACGATGTGGAACAACCATGCATGCCAATGCTCATGTGCACAAATCAAAACATGTCATGTAAGATATATATATATATATATAACTGGTAATCATGTCCAAATATCCTTATCTCACTAGAGATAACTAACACGCCTAATATTGATCCATACCCGGAACCCGCACAATGCCCTTCTGCTCAGAAGGCTGCCCTCTATAATAATAAATAATTTTATTCAAATCCAAAATCCTAACTTCATGAATTTCAAGAAAGAAAGTTTTTCGATCCTCTCTTATAATAACATATATATTTTTTAAATTTTTTTTCTTTCTCTCTCTCCTTTCTCTTCTTATATTCTCTCTCCTCGTTCTCTCTTCTCTCTCCTCATCTTTTCTCTCCTCTATCTCCTCATCTTCTCTCTCCTCTATCTCCTCATCTTTCTCTCTCCTCTTTCTCCTCCTCTTCTCTTTGCTCTTTCTCTCTCCTCTCTCTTCTCATTTTTTTTCTTTCTTTTTCTTTTTCCTTCATTTTTTTTTGTTCTTTTTTTTTCTTTTTCGTTTTTCTTTTTTTTCTTTTCCTTCCTTCTCTTCCCTTATCTTTTTCTTTCCCCTTCTTCTCCACCGAACTGAAACTTCTTCCCTCCCCCCTTCTCTCTTCTTCCTCACCCACAATGATGGGGAGACCCTCGGGTGAGCCACCAGTGACAGCTTTGGCAACAGGGAGACCTCCCCGGCAACTCAAATCCTAGGTAAGTCTTTTTTTCTTCTTTCTTTCCTTCTTCCCCAATCCTTTTCTTCTCTCGGCCCATGCTCGCCTCCCTTGCTCCAGTAAGCCAGAGGAAGGATAGCAGCCCATCAGAATTTTTTAGACAAAGTAGGGATGGGGATCGATCAATGCATCCTCGACCATCCCGACCCTAGTAGAAGCATCGAAAAAGGATAAACCCCCCCTTTCAATCCCATTAATTAACCCTCAAATTAAACCTAGGATGAAGAGGACTTACCGGTGACAGTTAAGGATGCTCGGCCATCGGAGAAGAGGGAAGAGGATTTGGTGGAAACTCTCAATGTTGGGATGGGGTTTTAAAGGGAAGAACGAGGACTTTTCCTTGCCATATGGGAAAAGGAAACTCGATCGATCGAGTCCCCCCTCTCCTCCATGACTCCCACTGGTCGACCCCAAGCCCTCCATGGCTCTGCATCCGGGTGTTCTGATAATTCTAATGACCGGATAAACAGGGGCTTCGTCCCCTGTTTCACCTCCTTTTTTTTGAATTTCGAACTGAAGTCGGCAGCCACTACCGACTTTAGCCCGAGCGGCCCAATAAACGAGTTTTCACATTTTTCACCCTTTTTTTTTGAATTTTGAACTGAAGTCGGCAGTGGCTGCCGACTTTAGCCCAAACAGCCCAATAAACCAGGTTTTCACATTCTAGGATTTCATATATAATAAATAAATAGCATTATTGAATATTTATATAAGTATGAGATAACTATTTAATACACCATGCTTAAAATTTTTAAATAAAATGATGTGACTGAGAGGTAAAGTACACTCTGAAAGATTGTGAAGTATGATGAGTGGGTGCAATTTATCATGATATCTCTAGCATAAGATTCTAAAGAACTGTCATCTATAATTTGAATAAATTCATGATAAAATAGTTATACAAGATATTTTTTTTTGAGTTAAAGGTCGGTAGGAAGCACAATGTCATTCAATTTTATGTTTAGGACTATTCTGCAATACTTAATCATTGATAATATATCAACAAATAAATTTTGATTTTATAATAATATATTATTTATTTTCATTATCCAGATAATTCTAAATAGATATAAATTCTACTATCCTAATAGAGGTATAAAAAAAAAAGAATCAAATTATGCCATGTTGGTAGATTCTAATTTGCATAATGTTAGATGCTCCTATACTAGAAATATGACATTGAAGGAAAAATAAGTTGTTGCTCTTATTTTTCTTTTATCTATGTAAATAATATGTTTTTTATTCTACTGAAGGACAGTGGAAGAGCGACATTAAATATATAAACTAATTCTAGTACCTCCATTACTAGTTGATGTAGCACTGGTAAGAAAATCATATAATAAGAAATGGAAACATGTTATTTCTTATAAAAATTTGATTTTTTAAGATGTGAATGACTGGAGGGTTTATTTTATAGAAAGGCATAAAAATAAAATCTAGTGATATTTTTTAATATATATGCAAAGTTTATGGCATGTTGCAAAATCATAATTCATATTGCTTTTATTATAAAACTTTGTTTTAGATCTTATAATTGTTGATTCTATCTTAAAACTATTTAAAATTTATTATAATCGTATTGCAGCTATGTTCTTTAAAGGAACAATAAAAGTTTTTATTTTCTCTATCTATGAGAAGATAGAATATTTATCAATCAAAAGTTTTAGTTGAAAAGAAAATATTTTATAAAATATATTTATACAAAGTAAATATTTGTTGATCCCCTAATCAATTGAATAAGATCTATAATTCTTATGAAACATGTCAAGAATATGGACATTTTAGAATCTTTTGATTTTTTGGATTAGTAAAAGTTTGACATATTTTGATGTATTTATGTATTAATTTGATTGACAAATTTTATTTATCATTAATTACTTTAATTGATGGATTATAATTCAATGACACATAAGTGTCGAGTATATATATATATATAAAGTTCTTGTTGGTTGATCTTCTGATTAAGGATTTGAAGCCTATATGCTTTATAAAGCATGTTGAAAGTATGGACATATTGAATTCTTTTATTGTGCTTAGTTAGTAGGAGTGACTTTATATTTATAATTTATTATTATAAATCTTGGTTTCATTTTTCTTATCATGGATATTTATAAATATTATTGATATGATAATTAATGGATTGCATTCCTATATGGTTTATATGTGCATGTAAAATAAAATATAATATAGTATCTCAAGAATGTATTTTGTCTTGAGAATGATAGTTGTATAAATATATCTCATTTGATAATTAAGAGATTTCATTATATTTGGTGATATACATACTTTTTTTGAAGTCGTGGAGTTTCTCTAGCTTGTTATAAAGCATGTGGTTAAAGAGAAATCATGATTGATAGTATATTTATTTAATTTTTTTTGATTATGAGATATCTCTTTTGATTATGTACATGTATAAAACTGAGACTAGGTGTCGAGTCTCAGATATATTGTGCAGCCTAATCATTGACACCATTTTTGAGTATGTGAGACAGAATGGTTTGTTGTTTGATGCCACTAAAATTTTTCTTACTTATTTTATTTTTCAAGCATGTTGAAGAAAAATTGGAGGACTGATAAACAAAATAGCATATTTTATTTGGATCACCTTGATGCTATTTTTTTTTTTTTTTTGCTACAGTACCATGCCAACACTCATGTCGATAGTATTTATGATGTTTGTAACCATGGATAGGTCTTATATCAAATAAGGGATACAATGATTCCCATGATTCGGCATGATTGATACTGTTGGATCGAGCCATTTGTAGATACTGTCTATGGATCATATATTTTAGTAGCCACATACTATTTTTAATCTAAGAGTTGTTTTTAAATAAAATGTTTTAAAATTATAATTAATATTATCCAAGTGGGAGAATGTAAGAGTTTTTTTAAATTTAGACTATCATTAATTATTATTTATGGTTTATTAAAATTGGGTTGATTATATGGTCCATATTGATAGACATCTGTTGTGCTCAATGTTATGTGATCCTTATGTTTGGACTTTAGGTACCTTATGTTGATTGGTGTGGTTGAGAAGGTATAATATAGGCCTTAGCCCAACTGGCCCGTGATGGGAGGGCCTATTAGGATTTGCTTATAAATAATAGGCTAGGTTCCCTCTTCACTCGTTATGATATTATTATGATTTTACTAAGATTTGTTCTCACGGCTTGTCCCATTGAAAAGCTGCCTGTTGAGAGAGGATACTGGAGAGAAGGATTCTGCCTTCGATGTTCATGTGAGCATCGAAAAAAGGTTTGGGATTAATGGTGAATACAGGTAAGTATCCCAAATCTAAACCTTTTGGAAATTTGATTATGTGATAAAAATTACAGATCTGTTTGTTATTCAACTAGATTTCAAAAGGTTTTATATTTCAACCTTCTATATTTGATCTATGGGATTTACGGATCCATGGTTTGTTTAAATCATTTTTTGGGAAACAATATTATTTTGGTATTCTAGAAATTATGCATAGGATCTTGGAATTTTAGAAAAAAATTTACATAGAATTTGAATGAATGGGACGTTAGTGACAAAATATCTTTCTATCATCAAGAAAGCAGTTTGAGTCTTGCTTATACAAAGTTGACCTACTTCTTCTATATAGGGGTTTGAGTGATAGGCTCAATTGTAATTGGAACGGTGGAGACAACTTATCCCTCCCTTATTGTTATAATTAATTCTTTTGTTATATTGTATCACAATCATTCATAATCAAATATATTCTCTGATATGGCTGGAAGCTGATGGCTGACATGTAATCCCTGTCAGATGCCATGTCAGAAAATCCACCATGATGGACACCCCACCTCGGACTCCTTTGGTCGAGACGAGCTCTCCCAGACCAACGAGGTGGCCCGTCAAAGCCGAGCTCCGTCCTCCGCCAGGTCAGCACTCGCAAGCTCGGGGCACCTAGGCCAGAGCCGAGTGACCTCCTTCGCCTGATCGAGCCCCTCCAAGACTGAGCCCCCTGAGCCAGAGTTGAGCTCAGCCCTCCTCTGCCAGGTCAAGCCCCTTCGAGGCCGAGCCCTCTGGGCTGGGGTCGCGTGTCGACCTCCTCCACCGGATCGAGCCCCTCCGAGGCTGAGATCCCTGGATCGGAGTCGAGCTCAACCCTCCTCCGCCAGGTCGAGCTCTCCGGGCAAGAGTCAAGTCCTCCTTCGTCGGGTCAAGCCCCTCCGAGGTCGAGCCCCCTGAGCCGGAGTCGAGCTCAGCCCTCCTCCTCCAGGTCGAGCCCTTCGGAGGTCGAGCCTCCCGGGTTGGAGCCAAGTCCCAGCTCTCCAGTTCGGCAACCAACTCGGACAGTACCGCCGACCAGCAAGGGGGCGAAGCCACCTCCCCGAGATACCGGCAAGCATCCCGAAGACCGCGAGGAAACACCTGTCAAGCCATAATAACTATCCGCGGTCGCCGCTTACACCAAAAGAGCAAGAAGCCCCCTGACCAAGGTGCCGCGCTCTCCACCAACCACCTGCACCACCCGAAAGAGGAAATCAACGAGGAGATTCGAGTCCCGGAGGTGGTGGCCCCTCGATCGAGACACTTCCAGGCTTCCTGGAATGGGACGACCGGAAGGAATGTCAGAGCACACGACAGTCTCTCTTATCACGAATTGGGAAAGACATCCCATCCATGACACAGAACACCGCTACACATGCCTAACAATATGGGGAAGATCCCAAGGTAGGCGCTCAACGGTCACCTGAACTTAAAAGAACATTCGACACCCCCAGAGGGGAGGTAATATACACACACAAGTGCTAGTTCAACCACAGAACATCATCCAAGCGAGTAAAGGAGAAGAAGCCTCACAGGAAGGCCAGCCCACCTCGGCTACTATCTCTCCCGGCACACTTGCACCCCCACTCTCACATTATTCACTCCTCCTAGAGTGGAGTCCATCAAGAGGGGCTCGATCAGGAGGATCTGTTCTCCTGGAATATCACTGACTTGACCGTTGGAGTGCCCCCACCGGAATCCCCGGCCCGGGTCACTAACCCTTGTTTTGCAGGTCCTGAAGTATAGGTCAACCCCGAGAGAAAAAGAGGCGATCCGACATCGATAGCAGCTACGGGCCACGACAATCTTAGC
This sequence comes from Areca catechu, assembly GCA_021397845.1. Lineage (NCBI taxonomy): Eukaryota > Viridiplantae > Streptophyta > Magnoliopsida > Arecales > Arecaceae > Areca > Areca catechu. The sequence goes on from CM038041.1 coordinate 11,547,388, forward strand.
GGCAACAGATTGGCATCCCAGGAAGGGGTCAAACTGACATGTTTTGATCCCGCACAAGCCCCCTGCAAGAGGTCCACCGGGAAGATGGTGACAACACGAGCGAGAGAAGCCTCCACCAGCCACACGGGAGACCCCCCTTCTCAAGGAGACCCACACGGTCCAGAAGGGGAGCTCCCCACTCCCGCTCAACCACCTCCGGCGGACATCCAGCTAGCCGCACTCGCCCAACAGATGCAAATCCTCACCACGGTAGTGCGCCGGCTCCAGCACCAACAACGGTCCTTGGCTACCCACCAGCAGCCAAGGACCCCCGTGGCCCATGCCGTAGCACCCCGCAACAGCCTGCATTCCTTCAAAGGAAGGCCTTCATAGCCATGGGCCATCACTGATCACCGGGGTAGTCACTTGACTCCGACGAAGACCAACGGACCGGGTCCCCCGATAGGGAGAGCCGGTCCCCTACTCTTGAGTGGGTGGTATCCAAACCCTGCTGAGGTCGAAGAGGAAAGTCCCCCCTTCATGGGCACCGTGCACCCATGTCACCTTCTGCGTCTCTCTCAGTAGAAGGTTCTACTAATGAAGCCATCAGGCGCATAGCTGAAAAGTGCCTGGAAGAGCACGAGTTCAAGCTGGCGGAGTTATCCCGTCGATTTGCAGACAAGCAGGGCTCTGCTGATGAGCCAACGGGCTATGACGCTCGTCCCCCCTTCTCCCGAGAGATCCAAGAGGAACCAATTTTTAGCCGGTTCTAGATGCCGCAAGTGGATCCCTACGATGGGACCAACAACCTCCTGGACCACCTGGAAAACTACAAGGCCCTCATGAGGGTCCAGGGGGCCACCGATGCCCTTCTTTGCATCGCCTTCCCGGCAACCCTCCAGAAGGCGGCCCGAGTCTGGTTCACTGCCTCGAGCTAGAAATCATTGGTTCTTTCACTCAGCTGGAGCGGAAGTCATGGCCCATTTCGATGCTTGTCAGAAGGTGCCATGAGAAGCAAATAACCTCTTCTCCATCCGGCAACAAGACCGCGAGCCCCTACGGGACTACGTGGCCTGCTTCAAGGTTGTCGTGCTAAAGATCTATAACCTTGAAGAGCTAGTCTCCATGCTGGCACTGAAGCGAGGGCTCAGGACCTCCCGCCTGACCTACTCGCTCGACAAGAAGCCTCCCAAGATCTACTCTGAGCTTCTCCTCCGAGCTCAAAAGTACGTCCACACCGAGGAGGCAGACTGTATGAGGAGGGAGCTAGATAGGTGGCCAGTGAAAAAGCCGGCTCCCACCGAGACGTCCAGGATTCGAAAGCCAGGGCCTCCGGCTCCGAACTTTCGCCAGGGGCAGAGATCGATGTGCGCTCCGGTCCCAGACGAGAGACTCACCCCCCTGCTCGCCCTGAGGAAAAGAATCCTGATGGAGATCGAAGGTGAGCCCTACCTGAAGTGCCCACCTCCGATGAGGCTGTTTGCTAGCCGTGACAAGATGAAGTATTGTCGTTACCACCGCGACCACGGCCAAGACACCGAGGAATGCCGCAACCTCAAGAAGGAAATCGAAGAACTCATCAAGAGAGGCTATCTCGGAAGGTTCGTGGGAGCCAAACCTCCAACAGAACCTCAAGCACTCACCGCTCTCCGACCAGTTCCTACGGTGGATAACCATCCTACCAAGAAACCAGTGGGGATGATAAGTTGGGGAGCCGAGCACGCATCCAAGAAGGCCCGGGGGGTAGGGCAATATGAAAATGAACTCCCCTTTGTGAGGGAAGAGAAAAGTTGGGAAAAAAATGTAAATAACGATGCCGTGGTCGTCGAGATGATGATCGCGAAACATCCTGTAAAACGCATCATGGTTGATAGTGGAAGCTCCACAGATATGCTTTTTTATGATGCCTTCTCCAGAATGAATCTATCATCCACTCAGCTCAGACATGTACACACACCCCTTGTCGGCTTCACAGGGGATTCTGTGAGGGTAGAGGGAGAGATCACACTCCCAGTCACTACTGGGACCCCACCTCGACCGACCCGGGCTCAATCTGCTCGATGCCGTCGTCTCCACAAAATGGCTACTGGTGCAGTTCCCAACTCCCTACAGAGTCAGCGAAATGAGAGGTGCACCTCAGTCGATCTAACACTATTTCCAAACTTTCCCGGGTACCAAAATCCCCGAGGAAGATCGCAGGATGGATGAGCTCGATCAAAGAGCACAAAACCCCAGGGGTGGCCCGGCCAAGCACCTACTATCTTATCCGCTCGGAACCGATCAGGAGAAGACGGTGCAGATTAGGGCCCAGCTACAAGAGGAGGAAAGAGCCCACCTGTTGGAGTTCCTACGGTGAACGCAGACGTATTCGCCTGGACAGCGGCCGACATGCCAGGTATTCCCTCTGACATCATCACCCACAAACTAAGCATTGACCCAAAGTGTAGGCCAGTTTGGCAGAAGAAGAGGAGTTTCACCCCCGAGAGGCAGGCGGCAATCAACGAGGAAGTCGACAAACTCCTCACCACCGGCTTCGTCCAAGAGGTAAAATACCTAAGCTAGCTGGCGAATGTGGTGATGGTGAAGAAGAATAACGACAAGTGGAGGATCTGCGTCGACTACACCGACCTCAACAAGGCATGCCCGAAGGATAGTTTCTCCCTGCCAAAGATTGATCAACTGGTGGACACCACCTTGGGTCACCGACTTCTCTCCTTTATGGATGCATTCTCCAGGTATAATCAAATCCAGATGCACCCAAAGGACGAAGAGCACATCGCCTTCATCACCGATCAAGAGACGTACTGCTACAAGATGATGCCCTTCGGTCTGAAGAACGCTGGGCCACGTACCAGCATCTGGTCAACAGGGTCTTAAAGATCAGATTGGCCGGAACATGCAAGTGTACGTGGTTGACATGCTTGTCATGAGCAAGCCGAGCTCGGACCACGTCATCGACCTCGCCGAAGCCTTCAACAACCTCTGAAAGCACCAGATGAAACTGAACCCAGCAAAGTGCACCTTCGGAGTGGTGGCAGGGAAGTTCCTTGGCTTCATGGTCACTCAGAGGGGCATCGAAGCAAACCCGGAGAAGTTCCAAGCGATCATCAACATGGAGCACCCGACTCTAAGAAGCAGGTCCAGCGCCTGACAGGGTGTATTGTAGTCTTGAGACGGTTCATTTCGAGGTCGGCCGATCGCTGCCTTCCCTTCTTCAAGGTGCTGTGCAAGATGCACGACTTCACCTGGATGGAGGAGTGCAGGGCAGCCTTTGAAGAACTAAAGGAGTTCCTAGCTTCTCCCCCGCTGTTCTCCAGACCAGAGGAAGGGGAGGAGCTACTGCTCTACCTGGCGGTCACACCTAAAGCCGTCAGCTCGGTCCTCGTCCGTGCAAACAAGGATGGATATCAGAAGCCGGTATACTACCCGAGCAAAATCCTCCGTGATGCGGAGATCAGGTATACCCGCTCCGAAAAACTTATTTTTGCTCTAATAATGTCTACTAAGTACCTCAGGCCCTACTTCCAAGCGCATCACATTGTGGTGGTGATGGACCAACCGCTGAGGACCATACTCAGCCATCCCAAAACATCCGGGCGGTTGGCCAAATGGTCCCTGATGCTGAGCGAGTTCAAAATTGCGTATCGGTCGAGGTCATCACAGAAGGCCCAGGTCCTAGTCAACTTTCTAGTCAAGTGCACGGGACTCGTTGAGTAGCCAGAGTAGACCTCCACGGAGCCTCAAATTGAGCCCGGCATGGAGGAGGAACCATGGATCCTCCACATGGATGGCGCATCCAACTCCTGCGGGAGCGAGGCGGGCCTCATCCTTGCCAACAGTGACAGGATTGTGGCGGAATGCACCCTCCGCTTCAAATTTACTATGACAAATAACCAGGCGGAGTATGAGACGCTCCGCGCTGGCCTAAAGGTCTCACGCGAGCTAGGCGTCTAGAACCTGAAGGTCTTCACCGACTCTCAGTTGGTGGCTAGACAAGTTTCCGGAGAGTATGAAGCTGGAGATCCCCAGATGATGAAGTACCTGGAGTGAGTCCGCTCGTACACGACAGGCTTCCGATGCTTCAACATCTTCCATATCTCCCGTGGGGAAAATGCTTGTTCGGATGCACTGTCGAGACTCGTGACCTTGCCAGACTCATCGCTGGGGCGCGCATACATTGAGTACATCGAAAATCCAAGTTACGAAGTCCCTGAGGAGGTGCAGCAAGTCACCCCGAAGCTGAGCTGGATGGATAGGTACATCAGATACATCATTGATGGCACTTTGCCCAAGAACCGCGCGGAAGCCGACCTCGTCAAAAAGCAAGCCTCTCAGTTTGTCCTGATGGAAGGACAGCTCTACCATCGATCCTACTCATGCCCACTCTTGAAGTACCTGAGACCTGCAGAGGCAGCCTTCGTTCTCCAGGAGATACATGAAGGCCTGTGCGGGAACCACGTGGCAGGAAGGATGTTGGCGTACAAAGCTCTCCGCCAGGGATACTTATAGGAGACCATGAGGGAGGATGTCGCCGACTTCATGAAGAGATGAGACAAGTGTCAGCGCCACGCTCATATACAGCATCAACCGACGACGCCGATCTCACAGCTCTCTGCCCCTTGGCCCTTCGTCTAATGGGGAATGGATATCTTAGGGCCATTTCTCCCTACACCGGGACAATGAAGGTTCTTGCTAGTAGCCATCAACTACTTCACCAAATGGGTAGAAGCGGAGCCACTGGCACGGATCACAGAAGCTAAGTTCCATCAATTCTTCTGGAAGTCAATAATATGTCACTTCGGACTCCCCCACTGCATCATCATCGACAACGGATGACAGTTCGACAATCGGGAGTTCGAAGGTTTTTGTGCCAAGCATGGCATCCAGCATCGCTTCACCTCCGTCGCTCACCCCCAGACAAACAGAGAAGCCGAAGTGACCAACCGAACCATCCTCCAAGGAATCAGGACCAGACTGGACCAGGCCAAGGGCAGGTGGGCAAAAGAACTCCTAAGTGTTCTCTGGGCCTACTACACAATGCCCAGGACAGCGACAGACAAGACTCCCTTCAACCTTGTCTTCGACACCGAGGCTGTAGTCCCGGTCGAGCTCGGCTTGCACACACTGCGAGTGCAGCAATATGAGGAAGTGCAGAACTCGGCGCACCTCCTACTCAACTTGGACCTCCTCGAGGAGACCAGAGACAAAGCTCGACTCCGGATGGTGGCATACTAGCAATGAGTTGCCCGATACTATAACGCCCGAGTAAGACCCAAGGTCTTTCAAACCGACGACCTGGTGCTCCGCCGAGCTAAAGCATCTCAACCCCGGGAGTGCGGCAAGCTCTCTCCAAACTGGGAAGGTCCCTATAATGTGGTCAAAGCTCTTTTGCATGGAGCCTACTACCTCGCGAATCTGGGCGGTGCCAGATTTCCGCAAACATGGAATGCCTGCAACCTGAGAAAGTATTATCAGTAATGTAAGGCTCATCATTTAACATAATATAGGCTCTCTTTTGCACAGATCGCCTTTCACCTTGTAGGGATATCGCTACCCGGCCCAAGGTCCAGCATGCCAAAACTCGGAGGCCAAACTCTCCGACGCCAAAACCTGGAGGCCAACTCCCTGATGTCAAAATATGGGGCCCAGTTCTCCGGCACCAATAGTGTAAGGTTCTTTCTCATCGATAATTAAGGTTCCCCTTGTGCGAATGTTTCTTGCCTTACAGGAGAACCTCCGCCAGACCCCAGCTTCGAGACGTCAAAGCTCGGAGCTCAGATCTCCAGCCACCAAGTCTTCGAGCCCAGCTCCAAGACATCAAAGCCCGGAGCTCAGATCTCCGGCCACCAAGTCTTCGAGCCCAGCTCCGAGATGCCAAAGCCCGGAGCTCAGATTTCTGGCCACCAAGTCTTCGAGCCCAGCTCCAAGACATCAAAGCCCGGAGCCCAGCTCTCCGACCACCAAGTCTTCGAGCCCAGCTCCAAGACATCAAAGCCTGGAGCCCAGCTTTCTAGCCACCAAGTCTTCGAGCCCAGCTCCAAGACATCAAAGCCTGGAGCCCAGCTCTCTGGCCACCAAGTCTTCGAGCCCAACTCCATGATATCGAAGCCCGGAGCCCAGCTTTCTGGCCATTAAGTCTTCGAGCCCAGCTCTGAGACACTAAAGCACGGAGCCCAAATCTCCAACCATCAAGTCTTCGAGCCCAACTCTAGGACATCAAAGCCCGGAGCTCAGATCGCCAGCCACCAAGTCTTCGAGCCCAGCTCTGAGATGTCAAAGCATGGAGCTCGGATCTCTGGCCACTAAGTCTTCGAGCCCAGCTCCAAGACATCAAAGCCTGGAGCCCAACTCTCTGGCCACCAAGTCTTTAAGCCCAACTCCAGGATATCAAAGCTCGGAGCCCAGCTCTCCGGCCACCAAGTCTTCGAGCATAGCTCCGAGATGTCAAAGCCCGAAGCTCAGATCTCCGGCCACCAAGTCTTTGAGCCCAGCTCCAGGAAATCAAAGCCCAGAGCCCAGCTCTCTGGCCACCAAGTCTTCGAGCCCAGCTCCAGGACATCAAAGCCCGGAGCTCAGATCTCCGGCCACCAAGTCTTCGAGCCCAGCTCCAGGACATCAAAGCTCGAAGCCCAGCTCTCCAGCCACCAAGTCTTCGAGCCCAGCTCTAGGACATCAAAGCCTGGAGCCCAGCTCTCTGGCCACCAAGTCTTCGAGCCTAGCTCCAGGACATCAAAGCCCGGAGCCCAGCTCTCTGGCCACCAAGTCTACGAGCCCAGCTCCAGGACATCGAAGCCCAGAGCCCAGCTCTCCAACCACCAAGTCTTCGAGCCCGGCTCCAGGACATCGAAGCCCAGAGCTCAGATCTCCGGCCACCAAGTCTTCGAGCCCAACTCCAGGACATCAAAGCCCAGAGCCCAACTCTCCAACCACCAAGTCTTTGAGCCCAACTCCAGGATATCAAAGCCCAGAGCCCAGCTCTCCGGCCACCAAGTCTTCGAGCCCAGCTCTGAGACGTCAAAGCCCGGAGCTCAGATCTTCGACCACCAAGTCTTCGAGCTCAGCTCCAGGACATCAAAGCCTAGGGCCTAGCTCTCCGACTACCAAGTCTTCGAGCTCAGCTCCAAGACATCAAAGCCCGGAGCTCAGATCACCGGCCACCAAATCTTCGAGCCCAGCTCCAAGACATCAAAGCCCGAAGCTCAGATCTCCGGCCACCAAGACTTCAAGCCCAGCTCCGAGACATCAAAGCCCGAAGCCCAGCTCTCTGGCCACCAAGACTTCGAGCCCAGCTCCAGGACATCAAAGCCCGGAGCTCAGATCTCCGGCACTAAATCTTCGAGCCCAGCTCCAGGACATCAAAGCCCGGAGCTCAAATCTCCGGCCACCAAGTCTTCGAGCCCAGCTCCAAAACATCAAAGACCGGAGCTCAGATCTCCGACCACCAAGTCTTCGAGCCCAGCTCCGAGACATCCAAGCCCGGAACCAAGCTTTCTGACCACTAGGTCCCATAGCCCAATGCTGAGACCTCAAAGCCCGGAGCCAAGCTCTCCGGCCACCAAGTCTTCGAGCCCAGCTCAAAGACGTCCAAGCCCGGAACCAAGCTTTCTGGCCACTAGGTCCCAGAGCCCAGCACCGAGACCTCAAAGCTCGGAGCCAAGCTCTCCGGCCACCAAGTCTTCGAGCCCGGCTCTAAGATGTCCAAGCCCGGAACCAAGCTTTTCGGTCACTAGGTCGCAAGCCCAGTGCCGAGACCTCAAAGCCTGGAGCCAAGCTCTCTGGCCACCAAGTCTTCCAACCCAGCTCCAAGACATCCAAACCCAGAACCAAGCTTTCCGACCACTAGATCCCAAAGCCCGGCACCGAGACCTCAAAGCCCGAAGCCAAGCTTTCCGGCCACCAAGTCTTCAAGCCTAGCTCCAAGACATCCAAGCCTGAAACCAAGCTTTCCGACCACCAAGTCTCAGAGCCCAGCTCCGAGACATAAAGAGATGGAGCTCAGACCTCCGGCCACTAAGTCTCTAAGCCCAGCTTTGAGATGCCGAAGCATGGAGTTCATCTCTGCAGCACTGAAGTTCGGGACATCCAACAACAAAGCGGAGACCTCTCCTCTGATCCCATCACATGTATAAAAAAAAAAAGAAGAGAAGGGAGAAGAAGAGGGGATCGAAGCCAGGGATGCCCAAGTCAAGATAGTTGAGAAAACCCATTCCATTAAAAACTTGTTGTTCATTTACAAATATTCTCAGGCCCCCAACATGCCGGGCAACCCGGGCCAATGCTGGAAAAGAAGAAAACAAAAGCCTACTCTACTCGAGTAGCCCCGTCAGCAGGGCTGTGCGGCGGTGAATTCCATGGTGCTTCAGACTGTTCAGCTTCGGCTTCGACGACCGCCACCGGCAGGAGAAGTTCAGGGATGGTGGCTGATCCCTCTGCATCACCCGGCTTCATGCCTGGAGCTTGAGGAAATCTGAGCTGGCTGCGACCCTCGTTAGGAACAAACCCCTCAACTCGATCGTGTAGGTACATAAAGCCCTTGTAGAAGGAGTCTGACACCGTTTGATAGAATTCGGCAATGAACTCCTCCGAGGCCTTGTACCTTTCTACGACCCCTTTCGCCTCTTTCTTCGTCTCGGCGGCTTGTTCCCTTGCCGCCTCCGCCAACCTGGCCGCCTCCGCTGCCTCCCTCTCGACCGCAACTAGCTTCTTCTTCACCGTGTCCAGCTCAGCCTGAACGGACTGGGCGATCCCCTTCTACCAGACTACCTTGGCGTTGAATGAACTCAACCTTTTCTCGATGGCTGCAAGCTCCTCGGCCTTGCTCTTTGACCGGCTTCGCTCCCGGTTGAGCTCCTCCTGGAGCTCCTTCGAGCACCTCTCAGCACCTGCGAGCCCCTTTCGGAGCTCCTCATTCTTCAAACCGAGCTCTCAGGAGGCATCAGACTTCTCCTTCAGCTCGGCCTTCAGAGCCTCGACCTCGGCTGTGCATTGTTGGTCGTTCTTCAATCAGTTCCGGCAGCAATCCCTGATAAGGAGGGTCTTGGCTCCGACCTGCACCAAACAATATATCAAAGGGAGATAAAAGGAGAGGGGGAAAAGAAAGGGAGCTCTAGAAGATTAAACCCACTTACCATGAAGAGTAGGGGGAAGATGCTGCTGATCGCGTCCCCCAGTACCTTCCCGACCATCTCCCACTGGTCGCACGCTTGGATGGAGAAATCCATCATGCGCTCGGCTAGCTTCCAGTCTCGAAGCAGCGACACGTTGAGCCCCATTCTGAACAAGACCCGACGATAGTCTCTTTCTCTCCTGCCTGCCCTCGAGGTGGAATCACCCGCTTTGCCACCAACAGAGGCCTCGGGGGGCTGGTTGCGAGCTCGGCGCCCCCTCCAGTGGCGCCCCCGGTGCCGGGTCCGCTCCTTCCCGTGCCTCCTCCTCGATGACAACGAGCTCTGAAGAAGGGGGTGACATGATGGCGACAATTGCTACGGCAGCCCTGGCCGGGACAACCACCTCGGGCTCCGGGAAGGGGGCCGACTCTAGTCGCCTCGCCCGCTCCACCACAGGCTCGGTCGCCCTCCACTCTGGCTCAGATGCAGTAGCCGCTACTCCCCTTGCCTGTGCTGGAGCAGCCTCGGACTCTCTTCTCCTAGGCTCGATCTGCTCAGTGGGGGCAGCCGCCGATGCGCCCTCACCACGAGCCCTCTTCAGAGAGGACTCCTCTGCCAATCCCGCTGGAGGCCTCTTCTGGGTGATCGAGAGTAGATCTTCCACCGAGAACCTCATACCTACATACAGGAGACATAATGTCAATTCTGGCCCGGGAGAAATAGATTAAAAGAGACAAAAAGGACTCGAGCCGAACTCACCCAACTCTCCTGTCGGGTCGACCTCGGCCTCGGTGAGGTTCTGCTCTGATAACAGAACATCGAGGAAAGGAATTTGAGCAGTATGGAGCAGCTCGTAAACATCCTTGTCGACTGCTTCGATCGTGAAGCTTCGATTAGGAGATCGATCTGGGTTATTCCACACCCAGTCAATCCCCTCGACGGTGGCAAAGAAGAATTTGCTCTTCCATCCTTCGATGGAAGAGGGAAGTTCAAATTTGATCCCCCTCAGATGAGAAGAGAGGGACCACCACCCGTCTTCGGTGGGGTGGCACTTCAGAGTGAAGAAGGCTCTGAACAAAGAGAAACGGGAGACTATCCGGTGGAAGTGGCAGAGCACAATGAAGCAGAAGATAGTCCTAATGGCATTGGGGACGAACTGAGTAGGGACCAGGTGGTAGTTGCTCAGTACAAACAAAAAGAAGGGATGAAAAGGGAAGCGGAGCCCTCCTAAGAAGGTCTCCTCATAGAAGGCAATTCGGCCCGGGCTACTGGAGATAACCCGATCCCCTGGTCGGGGGATTAAAAGCCAGACAGAGTACGAAATGCCATAGACATCCAGGATGGTCCCTAGTTTCTCGATCGAGATTGTCGAAGCAATCCCTCCACGACCTGTGGACTGAGAAGGTTCAGGAATGGGTTCGGTTGGGGGAGGAGGAGGAGCAGAGACGGGTCCAGGCTCCCTAATCACTATCCCACCAGGGGGACGCCTCTTGCTAAGCTCAAAGTGTGCCCCATCTCCCTCCTTGTCAGAAGAAGAAAATGATAGCAATCTCGGCCTAGAAGGCCCAGCCTCACCCTGATTGGTCGAAGGATAAAAACTCAGCCCGAAACAGGACATGGCGAAGAAGATCAAAAGAAGAAGAAAAAAGCATATGAAGGTCCTGAGACGAACCTAGCCTTAAGAAGATCAAGGGAAGAAGAAGAAGGCCCTACTCAACCTAGGCGAGGAGGAAGAGGACTAACCTGCTGAGAGCTTTAGATGGACAAGAATGGCCAGATGGATGAAAGAGGAGCCTCGATACAGTGGCGGGTATGAAAGATTTGAAAGAAGACATATTTCAGGAAAGATAACTTTTTCTTTCGAAGTGATCGGTGCCCGACCATACCGTTACAAATCCCTGCCATCGGATATGTGCCACGCATCATTCATCGACAGGACTGGTGTCTGGCTTCGACTGTGGCCGCTCTAGATTCTGTGCCCACAATAACTGCTCCTTGGACGTGGCCACGTGGCTCCTCCAAGTAGGCTAAAAAAATCGCTTCCCGAGACGTCGCCAATCGCGACCATCATTGCACCGGATCCCCACCTTTCCGCGTCAGTAGTGTATTTACTCCCTTCGCCCCTAGCACCCCACGCTAACGGGACTTGGGAGTGGGGGCAAATGATATGGCTGGAAGCTGACGTGCTGACGTGTAATCCCTATCAGATGCCATGTCAAAAAATCCACCACGGTGGACACCCCACCTCAGACTCCTTTGACCGGGCTGAGCTCCCCCAGACCAATGAGGCGGCCCTCAAAGCCGAGCTTCGTCCTCCACCAGGTCGGCACCCGCAAGCTCAAGGCGCCTAGGCCGGAGCCGAGCGACCTCCTTCGCCAGATCGAGCCCCTCCGAGGCTGAGCCCCCTGAGCTGGAGTTGAGCTCTGCCCTCCTCCACCAAGTCGAGCCCCTCTGAGACCGAGACCTCTGGGCTGGGGTCGCGTGTCGACCTCCTCCACCGGATCGAGCCCCTCTAAGGCTGAGACCCCTAGACCGGAGTCGAGCTCAGCCCTCCTCTGCCAGGTCGAGCCCCTCCGAGGTCGAGCCCTCCAGGCAGGAGTCGAGTCCTCCTTCACCTGGTCAAGCCCATCCGAGGTCGAGCCCCCTGAGCCGGAGTCGAGCTCAGCCCTCCTCCGCCAGGTCGAGCCCTTCAGAGGTCGACCCTCCCGGATTGGAGCCGAGTCCCAGCTCTCCAGTTCGGCAACCAACTCGGACAGCACCGCCGGCCAGCAAGGGGGTGGAGCCACCTCCCCGAGACACCGGCGAGCAGCTCGAAGATCGCAAGGAAGCACCTGTCAAGCCATAATAACTATCCGTGGCCGCCACTTACACTAGAAGAGCAAGAAGCTCCCTGACCAAGGTGTCGCGCTCTCCACCAACCACCTGCACCATCCAAAAAAGGAAGTCAACCAGAAGATTCGAGTCCCGGGGATGGCGGCCCCCCGATCGAGACACTGCCAGGCTTCCCGGAATGAGGCGACCGGAAGGAATGTCAGAACACATGACAGTCTCCCTTATCATGAATCAGGAAAGACGTCCCTTTATGGCACGGAACATCACCGCACGTGCCTGACAGCATGGGGAAGATCCCAAGGTTGATGCAGAACAAAAGAGATGATGCGATACAGAATTAAATTAAGACTAATTCTTTTTTTTTTTGTTATATTTTCAGAAGTCGGCTTTGACTCAAAGGAAAGTTAAACTAAATTGAAAGAAACTATGTAATAATTGAAAGCACAATTTAAAAGAAACTGGGTTATCAGAGTAGCTCAGAAGTAACGGATCGCTGGGGGTTGAGAAACTCCCAGACCTAGGGTTTCGCTCTGAACTTTCAACAGGACAGAAGTAAAGAGAAGAGAAGGGTTACAGACCAGACAGTGATCTTCACGGAGTTTGGTGGAAGGACTCTCTTGAGCAGATTGTTGGATCCCCGGATTCAGATATCTTCGTAATGGATCCTCCAATACTGATCCTTTGGCAGAGTTGGCTTCTCCTGAACTCAAGATCTGGGAAAGAAGAAGAACAATTTATGGAATCAGATACTCAAGGAAGGATTGACCAGTTAGAAGAACTTGAAAGCTGATGTTGCTGAAATCCGGATTCTCCTGAAGGCTGATCCGACTTCCTCTGGGAATTGCTCTGGATCTGAAGTATCCGGACTGGACCTGGATGCTGGTGGTCGGCCTTGACTTGGAGAGAGTGGCCGTGAGAGGTGGGGTAGGCTAGGGTTTGGTGGAAAGAAAAGGATGATGGGCGGCTAGGGTTTGGAAGTGAAGTGGCTAACCTAGGATTTTGGGGTTGGAGATCTCACACCTCCTCAAGGTTCCTGGGGAACCCGGATTTACTCCCTCACGGAGCTCAACACCTGGATGCAAGTGCGGAAGAGAGAAATATAAAGTTGCTCACACAAAATTTGAATTCATTCATCAGTTAACTTTAAAAATTACAAGAGGGGTTTAATTTATAGGACTTTACATGAGAGCAGGGTTTTATATCTTCCCATGTGGGACTAATAGGGTGGATCTTCAAATTAGGTTTGTAGGATCAATTCCCACACATATGGCCGGCCAAGAGTTTCCAAAAATGCTGATTGGTGGCTTCAAAAGGTAAGTAGGTGGCGCCTCCTAGCCTTGCTCTTCAAGAAAAAATATTTTTCCTTCCATACCTGGTTTTATTTGGAATTATTTGGGCGCCTCCTAGTCTTGCTCCCCAAGCTTTGCTCCTTTCTTTTCATAGCTTGGCTCTTATGGAAACACTTTGGCCGCCCCCTTGAATTGTGGATCCCAGATTGTTTTCTCCTCAATTGGTGCATGAGAGAAGGGACCTGCTATCTTGTGGTGTGGGGACCAGAGCATACTGGATGGAGATGTGGCGCCCCCTGGACTCAGGCGTGTGGCTGGGAGTGTGGCACCCACTTGCTTGGCCTTGGAAGAAAATGTGACACCCTGGAGAAGTCCTAGACCACTACTGGGTCAACATGACTCAACAAAATTAAATTGCAGGGAAATACAGACTCAAGCTAAAATTGAGTTGATCAAGTCAACCCTTATTACAAACCAGAAAATTCTAATTCTTCGGGCAAGGTCAATCAGAGATCCAGATGGAGCCCTGAAGTCTTCTTCTGAGTCTGGTGCCCGTGCCAATTCTCCCGGGGTGGGAGGAACTCGACCCTGTCGAGTATGGATCAAGCTGGCTCTGGTATCTCTCCAAGAGGTCTGGGCCCAATTCTTGTAATTCTTCTCGGGAGATCCAAGAGTCATCAGAATCTGGCCTTCCTTGCCAACGGACCAGGTATCTTTGGTATCCTCGATTACGAGTAGAGATAACCTGATCATCCAGGATCTTTTCAATCTGCTCTTTCCTTACAGGCCAGTTTGTTGGTGGACACACAGGGTTGGGTTCACTCTCAAGAGCAGGATTAGGTTCAAAAGGCTCACTGGGAATCACAGTTGGCTCTCTATACTCTACTAGGTCTGTAATGTTGAAAGTGGAGCTAATGCCTAGTTTTGGAGGCAACTCGAGTACATAAGCATTGGATCCTACTCTCTTCACCACTCTAAATGGTCCAGCTCCTCTAGCATGTAACTTTCTAACGGTTCCAGGAGGAAACCGTTCAGGCCTTAACCTAATCATTACATAGTCTCCCTCATCAAAAGTTTTGACTCGCCTTTGAGAATTAGCCAACTTCTTATAAGTTTCATTACTTAAATTTATTTTGGCATGAATTTCTTTATGCAAGTCTTTTATATGCTGTGCAAAAACTTCGGCAGACTCGGAGACTCGTGTGTGGACTGGTAAAGGAGCTAGGTCAAGAGGTGTGTGAGGTTTGTAACCATGCACAATTTCAAATGGACTCTTACCCGTAGACCTATTGACCGAGTCGTTGTATGCAAATTCAACTCTAGGTAAGTACAAATCCCAATTCCTAATGTTTTCACCAACAAGACACCTTAACAGATTGCCTAAACTACGGTTCACTATTTCGATTTGGCTATCAGTCTGGGGATGATAGGCAGTTGAAAACTTAAGTTTTGTCCCTAACTTATGCCAAAGGGTTTTCCAGAAATAGCTGGTGAATCGGACATCCCTATCGGAAACAATTGACTTAGGTAGGCCATGGAGTCGAACTATCTCATTAAAGAATAGGGTGGCTACCTTAGACGCATCAAACGTTTGGGAACAAGGCAATAAATGGGCCATCTTGGAAAATCGGTCGACTACAACACAGATAGAGTCATGCCTCCTCTGGGTCTTAGGCAAACCTAACACAAAGTCCATGCTCACATATTGCCAAGGACGATCTGGGACAGGGAGTGGGGTATAAAGGCCGGTGTTCTGTTTTCGCTGTTTGGCAACAGCGCAGGTCCGACACCTAGCCACAATGTGTGCTACATCTCTTTTTAAGCTAGGCCAGAAAAAGTGGTCTTCAATAGCCAGGGTGGTCTTGTCTTTTCCGAAATGGCCAGCTAAACCTCCAGCATGAATTTTCAAAATCAAAAATTTCCTAAGAGAAGTTCTAGGGCCTATTCTTAAAGAACAGAAAGCCATCTAAAAGGGTATAATCCTTATGATCACTAGATGGTCCTTGAGTTAGATCCTGGTACACAGTCTTAAAATCCGGACACGACTCATATTCTTCTTTGATCTGCTCAAACCCTATGACTTCAGCCCTAACAGAATTCAATAACAAAGATCGACGACTAAGGGCATCAGCTACCTTATTTTCAGACCCAGCCTTATGTTTCAAAACAAAAGTATAGGACTGGATATACTCTACCCACTTAGCATGCCTAGGGTTAAGCTTCTTCTGGGAATTCAAGAATCTAAGAGCCTCATGGTTCGAAAACAGCACAAATTCTTGCGGTAGCAAATAATGTCTCCAGTAACGCAAAGCTTGCACTACCGCATAAAATTCCTTATCATAGATAGAATACCTAAGCTTAGCATCATTAAGTTTTTCACTAAAGAATGCTACGGGATGGTTCTCTTGGCTTAGGACTCCACCTATATCTACTCCTGAAGCATCACAGGCAACCTCAAATACCTTTGAAAAGTCGGGTAAACTCAAAATGAGTGCCTGGGTCATCCTATCCTTAAGATCTAGGAAGGCTTTATGGGCTGCTTTAGTCCACTGGAATTCTCCCTTCCTAATACAGTCTGTGATAGGAGCAACTACAGTACTAAACCCCTTGATGAATCACCTATAGAAGGTAGCCAAGCCGTGGAAACTTCTGACTTCATGCACACTGGTTGGCTCTGGCCATTCTACTATGGACCTAATCTTTTCTGGATCGGCAGCCACGCCGTCAAGGGTTACTACAAAACCAAGGAAGATAACTCTATTGGTCAAGAATTCACACTTTTTGAGATTACCGTAGAGATTATCATTCCTCAAAACTTGGCAGACTTGTCTAAGGTGGCCGAGGTGATCTGCAAGGGTCTTACTATAGATCAGGATGTCATCAAAATAGACCACTACAAACTTCCCTATGAAAGCTCTAAGCACCTGGGTCATAATCCTCATGAAAGTACTAGGGGCATTGGACAACCCAAAAGGCATAACAACCCATTCATAGAGACCATCCTTAGTTTTGAAAGTGGTTTTCCACTCATCCCCTGGTCTAATCCTAACCTGATGATAGCCGCTCTTGAGATCAATTTTAGAAAAAACCATTGCACCGGCCATCATATCTAGCATGTCATCTAGTCTAGGGATGGGGAACCTATACTTGATTGTGATTTTGTTGATGGCACGACTATCAACACACATCCTCCATGTGCCATCCTTCTTTGGGGTCAGAACTGCAGGGACTGCACAAGGGCTAAGACTCTCTCTAATGAACCCCTTCCTCAACAATTCTCCAACCTGCTTTTACATTTCCTTATGCTCAGATGGATTCATCCTATAATGGGGCAAGTTGGGTAAAGTAGCTCCTGGGACTAAATCTATGGAATGCTGGATATCCCTAAGAGGTGGAAGGTGGTCTGGCAGATCCTCGAGAAAAACATCCTCAAATTCTTCTAACAAAGGTTTAACTTCCTGAGGAGGCTCTGAGGGTGTACGAGTCCTAAGTTCCTTAGCAGTCAACATCCAAATAGGTGAACCACTATGAATTTCTTGTTCTAGATCCTTAGCACTAATTAGGTTCACCCCAGTCTTCATTTCTCTGACCTTATTGGGTCCTTTAGCTACCTTGTCCTTAGGAGGGACTGAATGGATTGTGATTTTCTTCCCATTAAAACTAAAGACACAGGTGTTGGATTTTCCTAAGAGGGTGGCATCATGATCATATAACCAAGGTCTTCCAAGAATTATACTGCTCACCCCCATGGGCAAGACATCACACCAAATCTTCTCTTGATAGGATTGCATTTGGATTTGGACCTGACATCTAGACTGGATGGGTATAGAGGTAGAGTCTACCCAAGAAACCTTATAGGGGTTGGGGTGGGGGACTGGGGTTAAGCCTAACATTTTGACAGTGATAGCAGAAATGGCATTCACACAGCTCCCACTATCTATGATGATCTTACATACCTTATCCCCTAGTTTAAGAAAAGTCTGTAGGATGTTAGTCCTACGCCAATCTTCCTGAACTCTATTCTGGGACAGGATGCATCTCACAACCCCTAATTAGTCAGACTCTGTGGATTCCTCCTCTCCTTCATACTCATCGACCAAATTCATTCCGGCCTCATAAACTTCTTCTTCAAACTCTTCATTGGGCCCGGAATTCTCTTCTTCTCCTTCTTCTATGTAAAGGGATCTATGAGGGCACTGGCTAGAAACATGACCTACCTTATGGCACTTAAAACAAGCTATGGCTGTGCACTGGTTGGAGATATGACCGGGCTTCTGGCACTCAAAACAGATGATACTAGGGGTTCTCTGGGTGTCAGGTGCCTTACCTTTGTCCATGGGCCTAGGGGTGGGAATACCCTGATTAGGCTTGCTAGGGGTAACTTGGCTAGGTCCATTTCTTGGGATTGGGGCACTAACCCTAGAAGGCATGGGTCCTCTTTGAAACTTCTCAGTGTTCAGTGCAATCTGATAGGCTTGGTCTAGGTCAGTAACCTCTCTTAGAAACAACTCCCTCTTAATGTCTTCCCTAAGTCCAGCCCTAAACCTAGACAAAGTGACCTCATGGGCTTCACTCACATCACATCTCATCAGGTATTCATCAAAGATGGTTATGTAGTCTGATACAGATCGGTTCCCTTGTTTCAAAGTCTGCCATTGGTCTAACAGATTCTGCTGGTATGAAATGGATAGATACTTATCTCTAAGCTTCTCTTTCATACCCTGCCAAGTGGTTATGGGCTCTACATTTCGTCTTCTAGTGGTTAGCTCAATGTTCCCCCAGTATAACCTAGCTTGACGTACTAACTTCATCTTGGCAAACTTGAACTTCCTTTCCTCAGACATGGCATACCACTCAAAGTACTGGTCCATCTCACCCTCCCAATCAGAATACACCTTAGGGTTTAAGCTACCATCAAAAGTGGGTGCATCTAATTTGATGTTCCGAATGAACCTATCATCTCTATCTTCAGGTTCTGGGTCAGGCCTCCTATGATTAGGTTCAGGATCTCTGTATAAAGGTCTTCTAGGCTCTTGGTGTGGGTGAGGTTGAGGCACATTAAAATCTGGGTCAGGAGTCCAATTCTGATGCCTAGGTTCCTCAAGTACTTGGACTCGATCCCTAAGCTGGGCAAAATTCTCATGGACCTGTTCTTTAAACTGGGCAACAGTAGCAGTCACATCCTGACTCAATTTGTTCATACTCTCAGTAAGAGCTCTAACCATGGCCTCTAAATCAGGTTGGGTTTGACCAGGTTGGTAGGGTACTCCATTCCGGGTAGACATGATGATGCAAGCAAACACACAAAATGAGACTCAGCTGAAATGACTACAGGCTAACTAGACCTAGAGCCCAAACTAGATGCCCAATCAGAGTGGCAAGCTAGCCTGTAGTAACTCGGGACTCAGCCAGGCAGGTATAAGGGGAGTGTTAGGTCCCTAGATGCCAATCCTAGACACCAATCAGTGATTGGCCAGGTAGGCGGACCAGCACACAAGCCCTTCGGGATAGAATCCCTGAACCACCATTCTAGACACTGAGTACAAAGCACACACATAGTAACTAGACAAACTGACTCAACACTAGCCTTGACCCGACTTGTTGATGTCCCTAGCCCACTAGGGCAAATTAAGTCTAATAAATTTTAAAATTAGGCTTAGGATCAAATGAGTGGGTGGTGGTTTTGAGCTAAGGAGAGGTTATCAACTCCTCCCCTTATCTTAGATGCTCAAATGCCCTTAAGATGAAATAGGAGATGATCACTCAAAATAATTGAATTGCAGAAACACAGAAACAGAGTTACAGTAATTTAACTCTCAGAAATTTTATGGAAACCAATAAATCACAAAAAAATTATGTAAAATAGTTTCAATTATACTGGTTCCAGGAAAATAAAAATCATGTAATTTGGAGTTACCTGCAATGAGAAACAATTCTTGCAACAGAATAGTTATAGACTGAATACAGAGTGCTTCCCCCGTTTACAATTCCTGCTACGAAGTTGTAACCCAACGGATCCCCTACACGCCCTAGGAACATCCCATGGAATGGGAAGAGGAGGTTTGCACCTCGCTTCGTTCCTAGGACCGGACGTCCTGGGGAGTCTACTTCGAGCAGACAAAGTAAAAAGAGAGAGACTCAAAACAAGCAAGCAAAACAGAAACCCTAGACAGGGCTCTGATACCAAAATGATGCAGAACAAAAGAGATGATGCGATGCAGAAGTAAATTAAGACTAATTCTTTTTTTTTTTTTTGTTATATTTTCAGAAGTCGGCTTTGACTCAAAGGAAAGTTAAACTAAATTGAAAGAAACTATGTAATAATTGAAAGCACAATTTAAAAGAAACTGGGTTATCAGAGTAGCTCAGAAGTAACGGATCGCTGGGGGTTGAGAACTCCCAGACCTAGGGTTTCGCTCTGAACTTTCAACAGGACAGAAGTAAAGAGAAGAGAAGGGTTACAGACCAGACAATGATCTTCACGGAGTTTGGTGGAAGGACTCTCTTGAGCAGATTGTTGGATCCCCGGATTCAGATATCTTCGCAATGGATCCTCCAATACTGATCCTTTGGCAGAGTTGGCTTCTCCTGAACTCAAGATCTGGGAAAGAAGAAGAACAATTTATGGAATCAGATACTCAAGGAAGGATTGACCAGTTAGAAGAACTTGAAAGCTGATGTTGCTGAAATCCGGATTCTCCTGAAGCTTGATCCGACTTCCTCTGGGAATTGCTCTGGATCTGAAGTATCCGGACTGGACCTGGATGCTGGTGGTCGGCCTTGACTTGGAGAGAGTGGCCGTGAGAGGTGGGGTAGGCTAGGGTTTTGTGGAAAGAAAAGGATGATGGGCGGCTAGGGTTTGGAAGTGAAGTGGCTAACCTAGGGTTTTGGGGTTGGAGATCTCACACCTCCTCAAGGTTCATGGGGAACCCGGATTTACTCCCTCACGGAGCTCAACACCTGGATGCAAGTGCGGAAGAGAGAAACATAAAGTTGCTCACACAAAATTTGAATTCATTCATCAGTTAACTTTAAAAATTACAAGAGGGGTTTAATTTATAGGACTTTACAAGAGAGCAGGGTTTTACATCTTCCCATGTGGGACTAATAGGGTGGATCTTCAAATTAGGTTTGTAGGATCAATTCCCACATATATGGCCGGCCAAGAGTTTCCGAAAATGCTGATTGGTGGCTTCAAAAGGTAAGTTGGTGGCGCCTCCTAGCCTTGCTCTTCAAGAAAAAATATTTTTCCTTCCATACCTGGTTTTATTTGGAATTATTTGGGCGCCTCCTAGTCTTGCTCCCCAAGCTTTGCTCCTTTCTTTTCATAGCTTGGCTCTTATGAAAACACTTTGGCCGCCCCCTTGAATTGTGGATCCCAGATTGTTTTCTCCTCAAGTGGCACATGAGAGAAGGGACCTGCTATCTTGTGGTGTGGGGACCAGAGCATACTGGATGGAGATGTGGCGCCCCCTGGACTCAGGCGTGTGGCTGGGAGTGTGGCGCCCACTTGCTTGGCCTTGGGAGAAAATGTGACACCCTGGAGAAGTCCTAGACCACTACTGAGTCAACATGACTCAGCAAAATTAAATTGCAGGGAAATACAGACTCAAGCTAAAATTGAGTTGATCAAGTCAACCCTTATTACAAACCAGAAAATCCTAATTCTTCGGGCAAGGTCAATCAGAGATCCAGATGGAGCCCTGAAGTCTTCTTCTGAGTCTGGTGCCCGCGCCAAAGGTAGGCGCTCAACGGTCACCTGGACTTAAAAGAGCATTCGACACCTCCACAGGGGAGGTAATGTACACACAAGTGCTAATTCAAACATAGAACATAATCCAAGCGAGTAAAGGAGAAGAAGCCTCACAGAAAGGCTAGCCCACCTCGGCTACCATCTCTCCCGGCACACTCGCACCCCCACTCTCACATTATTCACTCCTCCTAGTGTGAAGTCCATCAAGAGGAGCTCGACCAGGAGGATCTGTTCTCCTGAATCGTCACTGACTTGACCGTCGGAGTGCCCCCGCCGGAATCCCTGGCCCGGGTCACTAATCCTTGTTTTGCAGGTCCTGAGCGTAGGTCAACCCCGAGAGAACGAGGGACGATCCGACGTCGACAGCAGCTACAGACCACAACGATCTTGACGGCAACATTCTCTATTTCTCATCTCTCTCTCTCTTATCCTTCGTATCAATGGCTTGATAAATCTTAAGTCCACTGACTAGAGGCATAGAAAAGAATCTAGATATCTCATATCATGTCCTAAATCCATGACATAACATGACCATGCTATTTTAGGGGACTGTCCACTTCTTTTTTCTTTTTCATTTTTCATTGGGCTCCTTCAGTAGACCAGGTCATCACATTTTGGATCAACCTAAGCCATGATAAATTATAGAGAGGAAGTATTTAAAATGTATGAAACACCATGAAAGAGACCTACTATCCTAACATCTTAACACCATATAAAAGCATAAATATTTCTCAACATTTCGATTTCTATGACAAAGATAATTAAACTTTTCTCCTTAAAGGCTCAAAAGATGTTAAACTTCTACCAAAAGGAGATTTTAATGTTGTTTGATTTCAAGGAGTATAAAAGGAATGTTATACTCTCACACACAATCCATGTAATAGACCGTTAGTTATGTAATTAACACTTGCATGCACAGAAATGCAAATGTTCATGCATGCATATGCGTGTATTCAACAAGGGTGTGCATGCACACATGCATACAACATGCAATATCCCAAAGCCTCCAAAATGGCAATTGGCTTAATTTGGATGCCTAGTTATATATTATCATGCATGTGCATAAACATGCACAAGTGCATGCTTCCGCACATGCTCAACAAGCATCCATGCACATATATGCATGCATGTACTCCTAAAGCCTCAAAAATGGCAATTAGCTTAATTTGAGTAGTGCATGGCACTTGACTCAAACTTAAGCTTAACAACTTGAAAGAAAGGTCCTTCTAGCTAGTTCTATTATCAAAAGAGAAGCATTATCAAAAAAACAAACAAACAAACAAAGAGAAGTTCTCGAGATCTCCCAGGCACAAGACAATTTAACGGGGACCAGCCCATCCCCTTGTGGCATTTGGCATCCGGACAGATAAAAATTATTGATACCGATCGAGCTGTGTCCCTGAGATGGAAGATTTGGAGCAGCTATTGTTGCATCAACAAATTTGGCAGCTGGATGGATGCAAACTAAACGAGTCCGGAAGAGTAGGTATTGGAAAGACTTTTGTGCACTGACAACAAAGGACAAAGATGCCAATCCAAGGCCAAGCCTAGGCTTGCCATCCTATAGATTTTTTTTTTTTTTTTTTTTTTTTTTTTTGGTTTCTTTGCAGGACATCACTGTATGTTTTCTGAAATTGCAAGTCAGTCGTCGTCTTTTTCTTTATTTTACGATAATCCTTACATTTTTAAGAAGACATCTCTGCTGTTATTTCTCCATCAGCGTATTTGATTGAGAATTTCCAGATTCCAAAAATCTAAGTCTGTTTCTCCGGTCTGCTCACGAGAACTGGACTTGGCCATGTTGTTTCTCTGCTCGAGCGTCAACCTCTTTCTCTGCTCTACCATAAAAATCAAGTAATGTATCTTTCTATACCTAAGTCAATGCCTTCTAAAATGGTTACTTTATTTTTTTTTCGAGGTAAACCGTCCCATTCAGATAAAGGATTTGACATGAATACAACCAAGAAAGTCTGGAAGTACAAGATCACGAAATGACATCGGGGTATGCCCGAGATCGGTCCATAAAACAGAATCGAAATGATGGGCAATATATGAAGCAACCCAGTCTACCGTAAAGTTAGTCTCCCGATAGATATGTCGAATAAGACACGAAGTGCATCCCTGAAGGAGAAGCACAATGTCACGGAGTAGAGGGTGCACCGACCCGATCCTTCTGGTCTTTTAGATCTAAGCAATGACAGTAGCAGAATCGTCCTCCATGATAAGGTGATCAACATGCAGAATCATCCAAACATCTAAAATGATTTCTTTACTTAAACCCTCTTCTCCATTCTCTCTTCTTCTTCTTCTTTTTTCGTTTCTTTATTCTTCCTCTTTATATTCACTATCACCTGTCTGAAATTTTCTTTGCATCTTCTTTGCTTAGAAAATGAATTCAATCCAGCATTTCTTATTTCCACTTCCTTCTTCGCATTATAAAGAAATTCTAAATTTAAGAGTGGTGCTTTGCTGGTAAAAGTTTTTGAACCAGAGTTAAGGTTTTTTGTTTTTTTTTTTTTTTTTTTTCATGAACTATATGTAACTTAATTTTTTTGCAAACCTGCAAGTTTTGGTTTGGTATATAATTTGAGTTTTCAAAAATATATATAAAATTCATGTGACACAAAATTTATGATATGGTTAATTACAAGATTGTACATATAATGTGAAATGTATCATGTATATATACATAATGTTATGTGGACAACTATTATGAGCCATGTAGAGTTGTCATGAATTTTGTTTTGTTCATAGAGAAATTATCAGATATTTTAATTATAAACTATATAGTTTATAGCAAGGAAGCATATAATGAGGTAAGATCGAGGGAATGAAATAACTGAAAAATAAATAACAAGGAGTACCAGCAGCATCAATATTAATGCATTCATTAAACAAGTTCGGTGTATACAATAAGCAATATATCAATGCACCTAACGGGAAACATCGATCCATCGATATTATTTTTCACTAATTTATAAGGAGGTGGTACCCAACAAACATTGAAGAGGACACATATATATCAAGTGGGGGCTTCTAGGGTTGCAAGTATATACAGTATATCGAATAGGCATATATAATGAAGCAAAGACTTTTGAACAATTAAGTTGTCTCATTATCCATTATTTCAAGTTTCTAGGTTAAATGAAATATATTGCTTATTTTAGTTACTTATGATGTTTGTTACATTTTTGTATTTAGCATCATAAATAACTAAAATTAGTAAAGATATATTTTACAAAAGATTATGCTACTTTTTTATAAACTAGAAACTTGATGTAGTGGATAATGAGGTTTGTACTAAAATCTTTGTTCTTATGGCCAGTACTTTTTATTAAAAACATATACCATGTATAATATATGTGCCTATCACATACACTAATATTGTCTACCCTTGTGCATTGATACTTTTCATATGCATTGATATTGCTTACTGTCTACACTGAATATGCTAATATTGTGAGGTATTAGTGCTTTATATTATTTATATTTTCAATCATTTTGATCTCTCTTATCTCATTTAAGCGCTTCCTCACTGAAAACTATAGTTTGTGCTTGCTTTATAAATAAAACAAATTCATAGCATGGTTTATAATTATTGTTCGAACAATACTCACTCATATATATTAACTATAATGTATGTATGTGTGTGTGTATGTACTCAGTTATATACTGAACTAAAGTTATGCAAAAGAAATTTTACATAGTTCATAAAAAAAATAGAAAATTAACTCTATCTCTCTTTTGGAAAATTCTACTAACAAAGCACTGCTCTCAAATTTCTATATTGTAGAAGTGGGAATGAGAGGCTGAGTTTATTTTCTTATGTAACAAATATAGATATGAAATTTAAGATATGTGAGAGCGAAGATAGACAAGAAGATTTAAAAATAAGAAATTCTAAAGCAGATGGAGAGGGTCTAAGAGAGAAAACAAGAAGAATTTAACTTGTTTTTGTGTTGAAGTAGAAAAAATGGTTGATTTTTTAATAGAGAATATGGCAAAATCTGGTGTAAAATGAAATCCTTTTTAAGATGGCACGGGAGTGAAGTGAGTAGATCCACCAAAAAGAAGAGCATATAGGAGAGAGAGATTAGATTGAACTCCAGGGTTTAACTTGAAAGTTTTATATCCGTATTTAATCATTTAGTTTTAGTTAACCGATAAAACTAATAACAAAGCCGATTTTTAATTTTAGAAATGTTTGGTGACCATCCTGTAATTTTGTTTTGTTTTGCGAACTTTTTTCCTCTTTTCCCTGGCAGCACATCCCTTCCTAGAATCTCTTTTTCAAATTTTAATTCAATAAATCTCTCTTATCCATATATAGAAAGAAAAATCATGGAGAGGCAGCTCACTCCTTGTAAATCGTGTCAACTATAAATTTATACAAAAACTAAACCTCAAGTTTCTTCGGTCAAAAAGGACACAAAGTTTGAGAGAGCTTGGTGAGCTACCCTTGCTAGGTGTTAACAAGAGAGCGTAATGGAGTCAGCTTGAAATCTGGGTCTTTCTTTGACTCTCATTAGTGATAAATTCTTGTACTTTTACCAAAAATGATTAAATTTTATATAATTAATTAATTCAAATTTAGTTGTTTTCATTTAATTAGATCTATTTTTAGTTGAAAAAGATGAATGGAGAGGGTGAATGGATGAGTTATTTGTTAAAACAACTAGAGATGGAGAAAATAGCAGTCAATCAAAAAGACAAAACATTATCCATTTAATTTAATAAAAAGATAAATTTTTAATATAATACTATTTTTTTTAAAAAAAAACAAGGGGTTATAATCAACATATATTGCAATGCAGGGCTCCAAACTCCAAAGGACTCCAAGAGAGTCGTCACTTCGTCAGCAGCTTTTGCGTGCTGTTTGATCTGGCACGATGCTGTTGTGTTTGTGTGCCGCGCTGCGCAGATAAATATTATATTTAAAAATATAAATATTCGGTCAACGGGATAAAAAGGTATAACAGGATTAAAATAATTTCATGAAATAATCAACTCTTTTTTCACTTTTGCTTTTGATACTTTTTTTAGCATCTTTTTTTGTCATCTTTCACCTTTTGCAAGACTGTGCCGATAGTAGAAAGTAAGGACCAAGAATAACTTCATTCACTGATTAGCTATTTAAGACATGAATACCAATGATTTAAGTTATTCCAGGATTATTCTTTTACTGTAGTCTATTACAGGATATAAATTACTTTTGGATATTTGGTTGAAGGCATAAAATTGATGAATAAGTATATCAGTTTTCATAATTATTTGAATTTTATCACCAGGATAATATTTTCTTTCTTTTTTTTTTTTTTGTGGGGGTGGGGGGGGGGAGGTTGTATTTAGAAAGTGGATAGAGGCAAAACTATAATAGGGAGGGAAAGTTCCCTATATTGGGTAGAATAATTCTATTTAGCGATTTTGATGGAATAAGATTATCCAAATAACTGGCCTTATTTGAATACGGCTTATTCCATGGCCCTTCAAAGTATTTGGAGGGCTTTATCATGTGTACCAATTGCGATTGGTGCGTGGGATAAGTGAGAGTTTATCCCTCCAAATGAAGGGTTAACCTGTCAAACACTCTAATAAAAGGCCGTCGAATAGCCTTGTTCGAACAAGGTTACTTATTCAGAGAGTTCTGTTCTACCAGAAATTGCTGAATAAACCCATGGAATTGGAGAATTTATCCTTTCCGATTACAGTTTGATCCCTATCTACTCTCTGAACACCCCAACAAGTGGAAGGGCAGTTTTGTCCTCATGATAAATTTCCAATAATATCCTCATTTTTTTATCCACTTTTTTCTCAAACCAAGAGATAAAAGGTTACTTATTCCATGCAATAGACCATTCCATTTACAATAGATGCATAACCCTCCAAAAGTTATTATAAAGACCATCTCAGTTCTGTGGGTGACCAGTATCAAAGGGAACCATGACAATGGCCATCCCAGCCAAAATGTAATGATTGAAGAGGACTGAAATATCCCAAGATCTGCTGCCATATGAATTGGGGTATTGAGATAGTGACTCATATAGTAAAAATAAGACTCGATAAGCATTTCATTATAATGTTTAGTAAAAAAAATAACACATAAGATAGTCAGAGAAAGATTAAAATTTCAGCTGACATATCAGTATTCTAGCCATTAACTTTAGTTAATTTAGATAGTCAAAAACCTAAAGGCTGTCATTTCATAAAACAATGCTAATCGATATCTTCCCAAGGTTAAACCCAATGGCCTAGCAGTCAAAAAAAATAAACCAAATGGCCTAAAGTTGACAGGTCTCACAGGAGTGACAAAGCCCTGTGTGCAAATTTAGTTCCATTAGATTAAGAATCCTAGAGCCCCCTGCTCCTTTGATGACAGGAAGAAACCTAATGCCTGGTCACACAGCCTTGTGTTGTTCATCACAGCATACAAACTAGCAAGGTGGATCTAATCATCACAACATAAAAAAGGGAGTTAGCATGAGTTGCCCAGTTTCTTAGTGGCTTTAATCACAATGGAAGAAACATGACTCATTAAAACAATAAGATCTACCACAATATTTCCCCTTGTCACTCTCTTTGTGAATGGAATGCCCTTGCCGATGGAAATGGCAACACCTTTGGTTTTGATAACCAAAAATCATCAATTCTCTCTTCCTCATCAGATTTTAAAAAGCACATAAATTCAGTCATGAATTGGATCCTTTTGCTTCCTTCTTATTCTCTGGAGACAACCAAGGAAAACAATAGTCTTCTTTCTGGGTTTTGGAAGAGAGGAAATAGTTTACTTGGTCTGCCTTAGAGGGAGTTGTTGCAGGGAAAACAGCCACAGGATGTGCGGCCAGAGAAATGAGAGCTGGGCTGTGACTTCATCTTTTTTGCTTGCTCAGAGGCTTTTTGTAACTGCTGCGAATGCTGTAGCTGGGCTGCTGCTCTCCATTCCTCGGCTCTCCTATGAACAATTCCCATTCTTTTCATCAGCTTCTGTTCCAAAGTAGATCTCATCTTCTGTATCTTCACCTACAGACATAAAAAAGCAATTCGTACTATAAGATACGTAGGATCTAAGTGTGCAGTGTATCAATGAGAAATCACGGTCTCTGTTGACCACCCAATATAAAAGAAATAGACAAGATTGGTTTGTCTAAGTGGCACCATCACTTTGCCATGTTCCTAGTGCAAGAAGTTCAGCAGTCCTTTTTTTTTTCCATTCTACCATGAACATTTGGTCCCATGAACATGTCTACCATTACAAACATCCTATTATTTGATATAACCACTAGCTTGATACACTACACCGAGCTATGGTATGGAGGAAGGAAAGCAAGAGTTGCTAGGTTTATTTTCTTTAAGAACAGCAAAAATCGCAGGCATCTTCGAGGGAAAGTCAACAAAAGACTGAGTCATCCCAAAGAAGCTTATGTGGTATTCTCATACCAAGACCATTCACATGGCTTACCTAGCACCAAAAGAATCTCATTGACTTTGGAGAACAACAACTCAAATATAATGTTTTATAAAAGAGATGGTGTTTTTATGAAGGAAACTAGAGAGAGTTTTAATAACTACATGTGAGTTTGGAGGGAAATGGAGGTAAAAACAAAGAAGGGGAAAATGGAGAGAGAGCATATAGAGAGGTAGGGGTTTGAGGAGAAGATTAAAAAAAAAAAAAAACAACATTCTTTCCAGCACTCGAAATAATTCAAAGCTAGAGGTAGATATCCAGCCAAAAGACACTGGGAGGGTGTTAAAAGAATACAGTTACAGTACTGCAGTAGTAAACAGAAGTAGACCGGCCCATCCCGTACTCACACCAATCAAATAAATTAAAGGACATGGATATTTTTGTCGTTTTGGAATAGACAGAACACCACCCTATATTTCGTCCAATTCCATATTCAAATTTCATCGTGGGAGGAAAGATCCATGGTCAAATGTAAAGAAACCACCAGTCTAGTAGGCTTGGAAGAACAAGTATACTTGAAAATTATTAGTTGCAATAACATAAAATGTCCCTGGAAGTCCACCACCTGGATTAACATTTGGCAGGCCTTGCATGTTCTCTAGAGCTATACTCTATGGAATGTGAGGCCTTGCATGTTCTCTAGAGCCATACTCCATGGAATGTGCTTCCATGGGATGTGTGGCTGTGCCACATATCAACCAAGGTGGTAGATTTGGAGTGTGATAAGATTTTTCTCTGTGCATTAATACTTATCTTAAGTCAAAAGCTAGACTCTAAGGAGGGAAACTTTAAAATGTTAAAACTTTAAGATAAGTTGGAGATATAGTCATTAAAAGAATGACAGATTTCCATCAAGTTACCTCCAACTTTCTAGACTGTGCTTCGGCTTTAGCACTCTGAAGGTTTACCCAGGCTTGGATTTTTGCTTCTTCTCTCTGATATCTGGAAAACATGCAAGGAAAAGAACATTGCATGGTGCCGGGAAATAGGATTTGAAAACAAGAAGAATACGAGATGTTGCATTCTAAAACTTGATTACTCTATTTTTTTTAAAAAAAAAAAAGCAATCTACCTGAGGCAGCTCTTGTTCTTTTCCTCCTCTTCCCATGTCGAAGCTCTGGATTCAGCAATGCTCTTTCTACCACCACTTATCTCGAAATGCCTTAAACTCTTCGACACTTCCTCTTCTTCCTCTTCTCTCGAGCTCCAAGTAGCAACCATGGAATCATACTGAGCACTGAGTTCAAGCTTTGCAAAGTGGCAGTCTTGGAGCTCAGAGATATCGATGCTGGTGTTACAAGGCACCAAAGAGCCAGACCTGTTAGCAGGAGTGTTGTGTCTTGCTGGTGAATAGCTCTTAATGGGAGTGTGGCATCTCGATGTAGTCGAGCTACCCAGAGGAGTCATCTCGGTTCCAACATCTCTCCGAAGAACCTCGGGAACTACTTCAGTGGCCGCATCTTTCATGGTTTCGCAGAAAAGAAAGCTTTCCTTCGTGGGCTCCGAGTATCGAAAATTGGGGAAGATTGGTTCCACACTGTCCGTAAACTTATCTGCAATGAAAGTTTTTGGAAGGTTACAAAAACCATTGGGGATCATTTGATCAAGTCAAGTGGGCAAAATAAGAATCCTTGAGATAGCAATAGAAGCTTTAATCATTTTGTTTTATTAACTCTATAAGAAAGGATAGTGTAAATATTAGTAAAGAGTAGAGATGACATAGTTTTACAAAATTCGCAGCACGTTTACATCGATCTCATTAGCAGAAAAGGGCATGCAAAGTTGGCAAAGAGAGAGGTGGGAAAGGGGGAAATTAAGAACAAGGATTCCATTCTTTAATGATGTAAACTAAAACACAGTTTAGAGCTCCATTGGCCTAAAAGGAAAAATGTGAAATTAAGTAAAGCTAAGATTGGAAAAGCAACCTTTCAAAAGCACATCTGATGAGGCTCCATGGAAAGCTACATTTGGATCCAGAGGCATCACCATCCCATAAAAGCTTGAGACAGGGGCACTCAGGCTCTTCTCCTCACTATGCCTCGCCTTCTCAGAAAAGGCATCACCTTTCTGGTGAAAGATATCATTTTGCCTGGAAACTCTTGATGGCTCTGATGGTTTTAACCCATGGGCAGGCGATTCATGGCAGGAGCTATTGATCAACCACTTCTCTGCATCATCCCACTTGGAAGGAATGCTTTTCCTGGAGAGGTAACTAGGACTAAAGCTAAAGACTGGCCTGCCAGGAGTCGAAGGAGTCTCCAATCTTCTCTGCCCCACTGAGCTCACCCCATCTCTCCTCCTCTGAGCTGAGACCTCAAGGAAGCCTCTGCAATCACTGCTGGTCTTGGTAGTCACTGGGAAGGCCTTCACAAATTCTGACGTCTCCTTAAGGTTGAGCTTGCAGAGAGGGTCAGGGAAGGTGTCTGCGAAAGGATTCTCCTTGCTGGTGCAGTAAAAGCTCGAGTCACCTTCAAGAGAATCCTGAGGAAAAAAAAAAATTAAAAATTAAAAATTAAAAGAACCAATTAGCCAATGCCATGAGAACAAGCTGAAGAGAGAAAAGGTGAGACCTTTACCGTCTTGGAAGATGGGAAAACAGATGAAGCATGCAGATATGTTGGGGTCCTGAGGTCCATGGGGGAGAGGCTGGAGGTGACCAATGATTTGGGGCTAGAGGTATCTCTGGTTTCTTGACTTGCCTCCCTGAGTTGAAACATGCTTTCAGGTAAACGCTTAGTTTCTTTCTACCTCCCTCCCTCTCTCTTTCCCCCTGGGAAAATGCCCGGCTTTGTCAGATGAGAAAAGAAGAGCTTCTTCTGCATTGTGAACCAAGTGGTCGAAGGCATTGGGAAAGCACCTTTAAAAGTGTTGTGGAAATGGATTGCTTCAGTGGAGTTGATAGAACCAGGGAAGCAGCAGCAGCGGCTGCGAGGTGAACAAGAGCTTACATCAAAGAAGGAACCATTGGGAGGTACGGGCACGCGGAGCGTTTTCCCATAATACAATCATGCAAGTGATTCGAGAAAGGTAGAAATCAATATCACCTTGCACCGGTATAGAGAAGAGTAACTCATGTAACAAACATGGATCCTGTAACCCAGTCTTTTGGATGAGCCCTTTGAGTTTACACCGTGTGATGACGAGAAAACGAGGTGGTTTCCAGGGAGGCAACTTTGTTTAATCTGAAGTCCTCAAAGTCCATGAGCGAGATGTCCAATGTGCTCGCAAGGTCCAAGATGGCAGAGGCTGGGACTGCCTGCTGAGTTTTCCCTTTTGAACTACGATGTGACAACCGACCCAGATCTACTGTCCTTTCTGGATTTAAAGTTTATTTAGTTACGAGGATCCTGCTTCCTAATTTCACCATATATTAGTGTGTAGTCTAATGAGCTATCACTTTCATTTTCACCGCACAATAATTAATTATAAGAGACGCATTATGCAATTTTACATGTCAAAGAAAGGTGTTTGTTTGTGGTCCCTGAACAAGAAGAGATCATTGAAAATCTAGGAGATCAAAACCATAATCAGTAACAGAACATGAACAAGAATGATCTTTGACCTATTTATACATCAATAAAAATAATACTGTATGAACGGTTGCGATGAAATACAGTTTAAAAATAAAAGATACGGTAAATTTTTCTTTCAATTTTTTAAAAAAAATAAATTTACATCTTTCATAAAAGCATGAATCATTTTACATTGTAGAGCACTGTATAAAACTCGATAATAAATGGTTTTACGTACTGTTGCCGCTCCCGTCGTCACGCCCGTGCCACGGATCCGCCGCTCCCTCCTGACCGCCTGGCGAAGGAGCCTCCCTGACTGCAGCGAACCTGCAAGAAAGGGGTTAGAAGACCCTGGCCGGGGATCCCGGCGAGGAAACTCCGACGGTCAAGTCAGTAGACGACGAGAAGGAACAGACTCTCCAGACGGACCCCCGAAAGGGTTCCAGACTTAGAGAGTTTACTAGTGAGAGAGACGCTCTGGGGACCAGAATCTCGGCTGGGCCTTCTTGCCGAGCTCACGCCCAGTGATTCCCTCTCGGGATCTCTGGTTTTCACTCTCCGGAGCGAGGCCTTTTGCCGTTGCTTCTCCTTTGTCCCCAGGCTTGTTCGCTTACCTCTGTTGTCCCCAGATTCCTCCCTCTTTATCTCCTTTCATCGTGCGCTTGTCTTTTCCTCCCGGGAGACTCCCCTCCCCTGTCTTCTTCTCTTTTCCCTTCTCGGGGAAGGGGGGCCAGGCGGCTTTCCGACCTCGTCCGCCGAGCCCAGCAGGGAAAAGGCAAAGACAGGAGAGAAAAAGAGAGGGCGGCGCTGACAAGGCGGCCGGTCAAGCCTCGGGCCCAGCAAGAGCGCTCTCTCTCCCAAGCGTGGGCGCCATCCATCCATAGGGCCTGTTCTGTCAGAATCGTGCCCCTCGGCTGTGGAACTTGTCGGGCCGATGCAAGTGATGTTCCGCATGCCACCGCCCTCCGTACGGGGCGCCGTCTGGGATTCATACGGCCCGAGGGATGGCCTCGAGGTCCGCGACTCTTCCTTGAGATCTTCTCCGTACGGGTGGCCTGACCTCGGCCGAGGTGGACCCGTCTCCGGGGGCCACCTGGCGAAGAGTGAAGGACCCGCCGACCTCGGCCTAGGTGGACCCCTCCCGGGTGGACACCTGGCAAGGTGGCAGGAGGTCGCCTGGACTCGGCCAAGGTAGGCCCGTCTCCGGGAGGCCACCTGGCAGGGGGGCGAGGGACCAGCCGACCTCGGCCCAGGTGGACCCCTCCCGGGTGGACACCTGGCGAGGTGGCAGGAGATCGCCTGGACTCGGCCGAGGTGGACCCGTCTCCGGGAGGCCACCTGGCGAAGGGTCGACCGACCTCGGCCCGGGCGGACTCCTCCTGGGTGGACACCTGGCGAGGTGGCAGGAGGCCTCCTGGCTTTGGCCGACCTCACTTGGGCGGATATCTCCGGGCTTGGGCGCCATCGAGTTGGTAGAGGAGCTCCGATCCGAGCTCGACCTCGGCGGGGCAGTTTGCCTTAGAGAATTGTCGGGTGCTGTAGTCTTGTCGAACCTGGACTTGAAGATGTGGCGCTGACTCGGCCGAAGAAGCCTCCACGTGGCCCGAGCGCATTCGGCGGTACCTGAGCCTGGCCACGTCACTGTCACGGCTGTAACAGTTGCCCCCCAGCCCGCCGTTCCATCGGGGCGTCATAGAACGGAACGTCGGGATTAAATGCGGACATGACGTGGGGAGGCGAAGATCTTGCATCATAATTGCCACGATCCTCGTCGCCGTGGCTCGAGGCGACTGAAAACCTATGGGGAGCCGCCACGCGTCGCCCACTTGCCCGCAATAAATGCGTCTCTTCGAGGCAGAGGCCGTTGCTCTGCTAACGAGGCATCGATGTCGGGCGTGCGCCCACGTGGCGATCGTTCAGTGGCTCAAGGCGGAATGACGGGTACGGTCGCTGTCCGCTGAGTTTGAAAGGGAGGGGACTTTCCAGAACGAGGCCTTTTCTCCTTGCTTCGTGGGCGGTTTGCTGCAGGCTAACTCCTATTGCCCTGCGCTCGTCTGGCGTATTTTCGATGAGTGCCCTCATCTTCTCCGGCTCCCCTCCTTCCCTTCCTTTTTCTTTTCTCCTTGATCCTCCGTTCTTCTCTTTTTCATGGCGCGCCGTCGCCATGTCTCTTCCAACCCGGACGAGGCCGGTCCATCCCGGCCAAGGACTCCATCTTCTTCCTCCTCAGATGAGGAGACAATCCCGGAGGAGATCCGCCGGCGTCTGCAACCCGGGGGTGTCACCATTGGCATCCCTAGGAGGATCCGGCCTCCTCCGGTTGCTCCTGCCGTCCCCCTTCGCTCTCTTCCGGCTCTTCCTGCACCTCCTTCTCTTCCCGCCGGTCCCTCCGGTCATGCCTCCACCATGACCGAAGGCGATCTTTCTCTGCTCCGGGATGCTTACGGCATCCCGGGGTCCATTCGCTTGTTTGTTCCGTGGTCCGGGGAGCGCGTCACCATGAGTGGCCCCGGCCGCATAGCCTTCTACAAAGACTTCCTCCTTGGGGGTCTTCGGTTTCCTCTGCACCCCTTCTTTCTTTCCTTCCTCAGCCATTTCCGGCTTGTCCCGGCCCAGCTGGCTCCCAACGCCATCCGGGTCATCTTTTCTTTCATTGTCTTCTGTCACTTCCACGGGTTCGTTGCCCGTTTCTCCCTCTTCAGGGCCTTGTTCACCTTGAAGAAGTGCTCTACCGATGACGGCTGGTGGTATATTTCGCCCCGGCCCAGGTGTCTCCGGTTCGACATCCCTTCCTCGGTGAAGGGCTGGAAGAGCCGATTTTTTTTTGCCTCAGTCGAAGATGTCGACTGGGCCTAGAGTGAACTGGACCGGACCCCGAACCGAAATTCTCGGGTCGAGTCGGCGGACCAGGAGTCCTACTCCCAGCTCCTGAGCGACGTGGTCCCGGCACTCGACGTTCTGCTTTCGGAGCAGAACCTTTTTGAGGCCGGGATCAGTCCCATCCGCGAGACTGGTGAGATTCGGCCCCACTTTGACTTCTGCCCCCCTTTTTCTTCATGACCGAGCCGGCTGACTTTCTGTTCCTTTGTGTTGCAGGGATGAAGTTTTCGCTGGAGAACCTCCTGGAGGGCGCAGCCCAGCGAGATGTCACCGAGGTGGACGAGCCCGCGGCGAAGAGGGCTCGTACTAAGGCGAGCCGGGAGGTCGCGGCGGCGACCGCACCCAGCCCGATTGCTGTCGCTCCCCCACCCAGGCTGCCCCAGGGCGGGGTCGCTGATGCCTCGGCCGCGCGACCTGGTGGCGCCGCTGCTGAGAGGGCTCCACCGCCTGCAGCTCCATCCGGCGCCGGTCCCGTCGTCGCCGCTGCTTCGACAGTGCAGCCGGTGGCCACCGCCGGCCCGTCGACCGTGGAAACAGCTGAGGGGGCGACCAGCGCAGGAGCCGGCCTGACACCTCCAGCACCGGTGATCACCCACCGGGACTCGGTCATCCACGACAAAGGGCTCGCGGAGAAGATCATGGAGTACGCCTCCACCGCCCGGGACCGCCGAGCTCGGGACGGCCGGGACTACGCAGATGCCCTGCTCGGGATCCTCCCACAGCTTTTCACGGTAAGCCCGAGCTCCTTCCTTCCTTTTCTTTCAAGATCTGACTCCTTTCATCCTGACCTGGTTTGCTCTTGTTGGCGCAGATCGGGAACGACGTTCTCCTACTGAGGAACTTCCTCGTAGGGAACGCACAGAGGGACGCCGAGAAGGAGAAGAAGCTTGGCAAGCTCGCGGTCGACGTCAAAGACCTCATGGAGAAGGGGGTCGAGCTGCGAGCCAACAACCAAGCCCTCCAGTCCGACCTGGCACGTTCTGAGGGGCGGAACAAGGAGCTGGAGGCTTCCTTGTCAGAGGAGCGGGCCGCCCACCAACGCCGCACGGAGGAGGACGTGGCGGAGAAGGCTCGCTTGCAGGCCCACTCCCAGTGGCTGGAGCGCCAGTTGGAGAAGGCCCGGCGAGACGCGAGCGCGGCAAGGGACAGGAGTGCGTACATCAACGGACTCCTGGAGGCCGCAAAGCGGGAGGCGCAGGAGGCCGTCCCGAAATTCCGGGCTTCCGACGAGTACACGTCGGAAGTCCGGGAGGCCGCCGTGGACTCCTTCCTGAAGGGGTTCCGGATGTGCCGGGAGAAGGTTGGGGCCCTCTTCCCCGAGCTCGACCTCAGCGAGGTGGTGATCGGAGGCAGAAGGCAGGGAGTCGAGAGCAGGGCTCCTGGAGCGGCCAACGCAACTCCTGCGGCGCCGTCGACTAGCGAAGCTGCGGCTCCAAAGCAGCCTCAAGAGCCGGCCGCCGCAGAAGTCGAGGATGCGACGCCTGCGCCCCCGGCAGAGGGCTCCGACCCTGCACCCCACTGAGCCCGGCGCCTCCTTCCTGTTTTGTAGTGTCTTTTCTTTTTCTTCTTCTGTATTTTCTTCCTTTGGAGACTCCCGGCCTGTCGGGACTCCCGGCTTGTACTGATCCTTTGTATTAATGAAAATTTTGGTTTGATAAAATTTCGAGTTCATTCCATCTCACCTTTCTTTTTCCTTCTTTCTGAGATGTTGGTATGGAATGCTTGGAGCGATTGTAGGCCTGGTCCTTCCATTGCTCAAATCGAAGGTTGGGGCCTCCCGGGTCGCGTGGCGGCAAAGTAGGCCTTAAGCGGATCCGTCTTTGGGATCGCCCTCATACTTGCGCAGGCGACACGGTTTCTGCACCGCCTTCCAGGCCGAAGCCCAGGATCTCCGGACTGAGCTCGATGCCGCAGGCTTTCTCAAGCCTTACACGGCTTGCTGAGCTGTTCTCCGGGCTTTCGTGGGCGAACTGGGTTCTGCGCCACCTTCCAGGCCGAAGCCCAGGATCTCCGGACTGAGCTTGATGCCGCAGGCTTTCTCAAGTCTTGCACGGTTTGCTGAGCTGTTCTCCGGGCTTGCGTGGGCGAACTGGGTTCTGCGCCACCTTCCAGGCCGAAGCCCAGGATCTCCGGACTGAGCTCGATGCCACAGGCTTTCTCAAGCCTTGCGCGGTTTGCTGAGCTGTTCTCCGGGCTTGCGTGGGTGAACTGGGTTCTGCGCCACCTTCCAGGCCGAAGCCCAGGATCTCCGGACTGAGCTCGATGCCCAGGCTTTCTCAAGCCTTGCGCGGTTTGCTGAGCTGTTCTCCGGGCTTGCA
The DNA here is from genome assembly GCA_021397845.1 of Areca catechu. Classification (NCBI taxonomy): domain Eukaryota; kingdom Viridiplantae; phylum Streptophyta; class Magnoliopsida; order Arecales; family Arecaceae; genus Areca; species Areca catechu. The sequence goes on from CM038041.1 coordinate 11,584,520, forward strand.
TGGGCGAACTGGGTTCTGCGCCACCTTCCAGGCTGAAGCCCAGGATCTCCGGACTGAGCTCGGTGCCGCAGGCTTTCTCAAGCCTTGCGCGGTTTGCTGAGCTGTTCTCCGGGCTTGTGTGGGCGAACTGGGTTCTGTGCCACCTTCCAGGCCAAAGCCCAGGATCTCCGGACTGAGCTCGGTGCCGCAGGCTTTCTCAAGCCTTGCGCGGTTTGCTGAGCTGTTTCTCCGGGCTTTCTTGTCGAAGTGAGAAGGGAGTGTTTGAAGCGGAGGAACTTTATTACAGGAGCAGGGAACCTTACATTACTGATAGTACATCCTCAGATTCGAGGCGTTCCACGTCCGGGAGAACCTGGCACCCCCCAATTCCTCCAAGTAATATGCGCCATGAGGGAGGGCCTCTGCCACCTGATATGGGCCTTCCCAGTTGGGCGAGAGCTTGCCGCATTCCCGTGGCTGGGAAGCTTCAGCGCGCCGGAGGACCAAGTCTCCGGGACGGAAAACCTTCGGCCGCACTCGGGAGTTGTAATACCTGGCCACGCGTTGCCTGTACGCCGCCATTCGAATTCGGGCTTTGTCCCTCGTTTCCTCGAGAAGGTCAAGGTTGAGCATCATCCTGGCTGGGTTTTCTGTCTCGTCATATTGCTCCACACGCAGTGTGGGTAGGCTGAGCTCGATCGGGATGACTGTCTCGGCTCCGAAGACGAGGTTGAACGGGGTTTCGTCGGTGGCCATCCTCGGGGTGGTGTGGTATGCCCAGAGGACGCTGGGGAGCTCGTCGGCCCACCTGCCCTTGGCCTGGTCCAGCCGCGTGCGGAGGCACTGAAGAATGGTCCTGTTCGTGACTTCGGCCTCCCCATTGGTCTGGGGGTGCACCATTGAAGTAAAGCGATGCTTGATGCCGAGGTCGCTGCAGAATTCTTCGAACTCCCGGCAATCGAAATGGCGCCCGTTGTCAGTGACCACGGTGTGGGGGAGGCCGAAGCGGCAGACGATGGACTTCCAACAGAACTTGGCGACATTTGCTTCGGTGATCCTCGCCAAGGGTTCGGCCTCGACCCACTTCGTGAAGTAATCGATGGCCACTATCAAGAATTTCCGCTGGCCAGACGCCGACGGGAATGGGCCCAGGAGGTCCATCCCCCACTGGGCGAACGGCCAGGGGGCTGAGAGCTGGGAGATTGGGTTGGAGGCCTGCCGTTGCACCGTGGCGTGATGCTAGCACCGGTCGCATTTCTTCACGAAGTCGGTGGCGTCTTCCTTCATCGTCTCCCAGAAGTAGCCCTGACGGAGGGCCTTGTATGCCAATGCCCTGCCCCCCACGTGGTTCCCGCAGACGCCTTCGTGGATCTCCTGGAGCACAAGCTTGGCTTCCGTGGGTCCTACGCACTTGAGGAGGGGGTAGGAGTAGGATCTTCGATACAACCGCCCGTCCATCAGGACGAATCGCACGGCCTTCTTCCTGATGAGGCGAGCCGCCTCGCGGTCCTCCGGCAGGGTGCCATTGGTGATGTAAGCGGTGTACTTATCTATCCAGCTGGGTTCATGGCCGACCTGGTGGACCTTCACCGGTGCCTCGAGGCTTGGGACCTCAAGGCGCTCCACGTAGGCGCATCCCAGCATCGTGTCCAGCAGGGTCGCCAGTCGAGAGAGAGCATCCGCGCGGGCGTTCTCCCCGCGGGGGATATGGAAGATGTTGAAGCATCGGAATCTGGACGCGCCCTCTTTGACGAGCTCCAAGTATCTCGCCATTTAGGGGTCGTGTGCGACGTACTCCCCGGACACCTGCCCCGCCACGAGCTGGGAATCAGTGAAAGCCTTGAGGTTGGTTACGCCCAGCTCGCGGGAGACTCTCAGTCCGGCAAGAAGTGCCTCGTACTCCGCCTGGTTATTTATCACGGGGAATTGGAAACGGAGTGCGCATTTGGCGACGACCCCGTTGCTGTTGGCAAGGATGAGCCCAGCCCCGCTCCCGCCGGAGTTCGAGGCTCCGTCTACATGGAGGATCCAGGTGTCCTCTCCGGGCTCGTCGGTGCCTATCTCCATCGACCGGCCTGAGGGGCCTTCCTCGGGCTCCTTGCCCAAGCCTGCACATTCGACCAAGAAGTCGGCCAGCACCTGTGCCTTCATGGCCGACCTTGGCCTGTACGTAATGTCGAACTCGCTGAGCTTCAGTGCCCACTTTGCCAATCGTCCCGAGGTATCGGGTCGGCTGAGCACTGCTTTCAGCGGTTGATCCGTCAGGACAGCGATGGGGTGCGCTTGGAAATAAGGCCTGAGACGCTGGGCAGACACTATTAGCGCAAAAACGAGTTTCTCGGGCCGAGAATACCTGAGCTCTGCGTCACCGAGAAGTTTGCTGGTATAGTACACCAGCCGCTGGGCCCCCTGGCCGTCGGTTCGAACCAAGACTGAGCTGACGGCTTCCGGGATAACCGCTAGATAGAGGATAAGCTCCTCTCCCTCCTCGGGCCTGGACAGCAATGGTGGCGATGCGAGGGTCTTCTTCAGCTCCTCGAAGGCCTGCTGGCATTCCTCGGTCCAAGCAAAGTCATTCATCTTCCTCAGTACCTTGAAGAAGGGATGGCAGCGATCCACCGACCTGGAGATAAAATGGCTGAGGGCCGCAACTCGGCCGGTTAGTTGCTGCACTTGTTTCTTGGAGGCGGGCTGCTCCATATCCAGGATGGCCTGGACCTTCTCCGGGTTGGCCTCGATTCCTCTTTGGGTTACCATAAATCCTAGGAATTTCCCGGCGGAGACGCCAAAGGTGCACTTCGCCTGGTTCAGCTTCATCTGATGGCGTCGGAGGTTGCCGAAGGTCTCCGCCAAGTCAGCCACGTGATCTGACTCGGGTTTGCTCATTACCAGCATGTCGTCCACGTACACCTGCATGTTGTGGCCGATCTGGTCTTTGAAGATTTTATTGACCAGGCACTGGTACGTTGCCCCCGCGTTCTTGAGGCCAAATGGCATCATCCTGTAGCAAAAAGTTTCACGGTCAGTTATGAAGGCGGTGTGCTCTTCGTCCTCCGGGCTCATTCGGATCTGGTTGTATCCGGAGAAGGCGTCCATGAACGACAGGAGGCGATGCCCTGAGGTGGTGTCGACCAGCTGGTCGATCTTTGGAAGAGGGAAGCTGTCCTTTGGGCAAGCTCGGTTGAGATCGGTGTAATCCATACAGATCCTCCACTTACCACTACTCTTTCTTACCATGACCACGTTTGCCAGCCAGCTAGGGTACTGGACCTCCCGCACAAAACCAGCGGCGAGGAGCTTCTCCACTTCCTCGTTGATCGCCTTCTGCCTTTCCATGGCGAAGCTTCTCTTCTTCTGGCGGACCGGGCGGCAATTTGGGTCCACGTTTAGCCTGTGCATGATGACCTCGGGCGGGATGCCCGGCATGTCAGCTGCTGACCAGGCGAACACGTCAACGTTGGCACGGAGGAACTCCAGCAGGCGGGTTCATTCTTCCTCAGGGAGCTGGGCCCCGACTTGCACCGTCTTCAGGGGATCCGAACCGAGGGGAAAAGTCAGCAGGCGCTCTACGGGCCCTCCCCTGGGTTCCTTCTCTCTCAGATCGAGGCCGTCGATATCATGGGCGAGCTCCGGGCTCCTGGCGCCCGGGACCGTCTGAAGGCAGAGCGGGACTGGCTGGGTCGTCCCCTTCATCTTCCCGAGCCCGGAAGGCGTGGGGAACTGTACCAACAGCCTTCTTGTGGAGATGGTGGCGTCCAGTTGGTTGAGCCCGGGACGCCCGAGGATGGCGTTGTAAGGCGAGGGGAGCCTGACGACAGTAAAGGTTATTAGGACGGTCGCCTGCCGGGGTGGGGATCCGGCGGTGACCGGGAGAGTGATCTCCCCCTCGACCCCCACGGAGTCCCCCGTGAAACCTACCAGGGGGGTGTGCACCGGTTTCAGCTGATCGTGGGACAAGTTCATGCGGGAGAAAGCGTCGTAAAAAGTACGTCAGCCGAGCTTCCACTATCAACCATGATTCGATGTACAGGATGCTTCGCGATGGTCATCTCGACCACCACGGCATCGTTGTTTACATTGTCATTTCCCTCCCCCCCCCGGGGAGGGATTACATCCTCCGGGTTCCCGACTTCCCGGGCTCTCTTCGTCGCTCGACCGGACCCGCGTGAGATCATGCCCACGGGCTTCTCCGTTGGGCGGTTGTCGATCGCAGGGACGGGCGGTAAGGCCGCGAGCGGCTGCCCTTCAGAGGGGGCCTCGTTCTTGACGAACTTCCTGAGGTAACCCCTCCTAATCAGCTCCTCGATCTCCCGCTTCAGGTGGCGACACTCCTCTGTGTCGTGCCCGTACTCGTGGTGGAACTAGCAGTACTTCGATTTGTCTCGGACGGCTCTCGGGTTCTGAGGAGGAGGTCGGCGGAGGTAGCGCCCGCCCTCGATTTCCATGAGGATCTTCGTCCGAGGTGCGAGGAGAGGGGTGTACCTCCGCTCGGGAGTGGCCTCGCCCCTCGACCTTGGATTCGGGTGAGGGTCGGCAGACGGCCCGGGCCTCCGAGCTCCCGGGGCATCCCTCGAGAGCGGCTTCTTCGGAGTCTTCCCGTCTAACTCTCGACGGGTGCGGTCAGCCTCCTCCGCTCGGATGTATTTGTGGGCGCGGAGGAGGAGCTCGGAGTACGTCCTGGGCGGCTTCTTGTCCAGGGAGTAGGTCAGGCGGGACGTCTTGAGCCCGCACTTCAAAGCCAGCATGGCGACGGGCTCGTCCAAGCTGTAGATCTCCAGGGCCGCGATCTTGAACCGGGTGATGTAGTCCCGGAGCAGCTCCTGGTCCTGCTGGCGGATGGAGAAGAGGCTATCCACCTCTCTCGGCACCTTTCGACAAGCGTCGAAGTGTGCCACGAACCTTCCTTCCAGCTAGTGGAAGGAGCAAATGGATCCGGGCTCGAGGCGGGTGAACCAGACTCGAGCGGCCTTCCGGAGGGTTGCCGGGAAGGCAATGCACAGAAGAGCGTCGGTGGCCCCCTGGACCCTCATGAGGGCTTTGTAGCTCTCAAGATGGTTCAGAGGGTCGGTGGTCCCGTCGCAGGGATCCACCTGCGGCATGCGGAACCGTTTCGGGATCGGTTCTGCCTGGATTTCTTCAGAGAAAGGGGGGCGGGAGTCGTAGCTCGCCGGGTCTGCCGACGAGTTCTGCAGGTCGGCAAATCGGCGGGCGAACTCCGCCATCTTGCACTCATGCTCCTCCAGGCACCTCTCGGCCTGGCACCTGATGGCTTCGTCGGTGGAGTCTTCCACCGAGACTGCAGGTGAAGGGGGCGCCGATCGGTCTCGGCGCGAGGTCTGGCCTCGGTGTCGCTTGCTGCGATGCGCCGTTTCGGCCCCGTCGGCTGGGGATCGGCTCTCGTGATCCTCCGAGCCGGAGTAGTTTCTCTTTGCGGGAGCTTGGTGGCTCCCCCGGGGGTTGGAGGCGGCCCTCGGATGGGATGGCCTGCCCTGGATGGAGCGCAGGCTCCCACGCTGCCCCGCGGCTCGGGCCGCGGGGGTCCCTGGCTGCGGCTGGGTAGCCAGGGAGCGTTGCTGGTGCTAAAGCTGCCGGACCGCTGAGGTCAAGGTCTGTAGCTGCTGGATGATGGTCGCAAGGGGTCCGTCCGCCGGGGTAGGCTGCTGTGCAAGAGGAGGGGGAGCCGGATGCTCCCTCTCCGGGCTGAGGGCCCCTGGAGGGGAGTGAACTTCCCCCACGCGGCTGGTGGACGCCTCGCGGCCACGAGTGACCACCATCGTCAGAGAGCGCGACACCTGCAGAAAGCTGGCCCCCGCTCGGGTTTGGTGTCCTGCCCCCCTACCTGGCGTGCCAATCTGTTGCCGCTCCCGTCGTCGCGCCCGTGCCACGGATCCGCCGATCCCTCCTGACCGCCTGGCGAAGGAGCCTCCCTGACTGCGGCGAACCTGCAAGAAAGGGGTTAGAAGACCCTGGCCGGGGATCCCGGCGAGGGAACTCCGACAGTCAAGTCAGTAGACGACGAGAAGGAACAGACTCTCCAGATGGACCCCCGAAAGGGTTCCAGACTTAGAGAGTTTACTAGTGAGAGAGACGCTCTGGGGACCAGAATCTCGGCTGGGCCTTCTTGCCGAGCTCACGCCCAGTGATTCCCTCTCGGGATCTCTGGTTTTCACTCTCCGGAGCGAGGCCTTTTGCCGTTGCTTCTCCTTTGTCCCCAGGCTTGTTCGCTTACCTCTGTTGTCCCCAGATTCCTCCCTCTTTATCTCCTTTCATCGTGCGCTTGTCTTTTCCTCCCGGGAGACTCCCCTCCCCTGTCTTCTTCTCTTTTCCCTTCTCGGGGAAGGGGGGCCAGGCGGCTTTCCGACCTCGTCCGCCGAGCCCAGCAGGGAAAAGGCAAAGACAGGAGAGAAAAAGAGAGGGCGGCGCTGACAAGGCGGCCGGTCAGGCCTCGGGCCCAGCAAGAGCGCTCTTTCTCCCAAGCGTGGGCGCCATCCATCCATAGGGCCTGTTCTGTCAGAATCGTGCCCCTCGGCTGTGGAACTTGTCGGGCCGATGCAAGTGATGTTCCGCGTGCCGCCGCCCTCCGTACGGGGCACCGTCTGGGATTCATACGGCCCGAGGGATGACCTCGGGGTCCGCGACTCTTCCTTGAGATCTTCTCCGTACAGGTGGCCTGACCTCGGCCGAGGTGGACCCGTCTCCGGGGGCCACCTGGCGAAGAGTGAAGGACCCGCCGACCTCGGCCTAGGTGGACCCCTCCCGGGTGGACACCTGGCAAGGTGGCAGGAGGTCGCCTGGACTCGGCCGAGGTAGGCCCGTCTCCGGGAGGCCACCTGGCAGGGGGGCGAGGGACCAGCCGACCTCGGCCCAGGTGGACCCCTCCCGGGTGGACACCTGGCGAGGTGGCAGGAGATCGCCTGGACTCGGCCGAGGTGGACCCGTCTCCGGGAGGCCACCTGGCGAAGGGCGAAGGGTCGGCCGACCTCGGCCCGGGCGGACTCCTCCTGGGTGGACACCTGGCGAGGTGGCAGGAGGCCTCCTGGCTTTGGCCGACCTCACTTGGGCGGATATCTCCGGGCTTGGGTGCCATCGAGTTGGTAGAGGAGCTCCGATCCAAGCTCGACCTCGGCGGGGCAGTTTGCCTTAGAGAATTGTCGGGCGCTGTAGTCTTGTCGAACCTGGACTTGAAGACGTGGCGCTGACTCGACCGAAGAAGCCTCCACGTGGCTCGAGCGCATTCGACAGTACCTGAGCCTGGCCACGTCACTGTCACGGCTGTAACACGTACCATAGATGGTGCATTGTTATTGATAGCTAATTGACTTCTAAATGATGGCTATCAAGCATTTTATAGCATTTTGCGGTGCAAACCATACAAAGGATCCTGGTCCCCCTTTAACCACCTAAACCTATGATCGGCATTGGCAGGGGATAGAGGTTATGTTGGAATCTAGGTTGTACGTACAAAACAACACCTTAGCTCATGATGGTAAGCTTCGCTTTCTATAGGGTGGGTGCAACCAAAGATATAAACCATACCTTTTTATTTGATACAGTAATGACACCTCTAGAAAGCCCAATAGGTTCAAGATGAAAGAGACCTACCTGGGAAATAGAAATTAGGAGTTTTCGATAACAAAGCTCTCACTGGTGTTGCTTGATATACCATGACATCTTACACCAGAATGGCATATATTTAAAATATGAATATTAATAGCATCAAATTCCAAAATCCATCGTTCATCCAATTCAATACAAAGCTTAAGCTAAATGCCTGCGATGACACAAAATATAACATAGACCAGCAATGACAACTTAAGGAGGATTAGCCTTCTCATCAATATGGACACGACAAGGAGAAAAGTACATTTTACACTATAACAGAGCAGAAGGCATCCAAGAAATTCATACAAAAATTATAGTCAAGATGTCTTAGATATTCAGATCAACCCATGAAGGGCTCATCCCATGGTTTCATATTTACAGGCTTTTTGTATTTGGGACAGAGTTGAATGAATTTAAGCTGCTGCTAGTTGGCCAGGGCCAACATAGATATGTGTATTAACACACATGAATTCGATGAATCCAGTGAGGTATGGATAAGATGACTCTTGCACCAATCAATCCTTTACATCTGTAACACCTTCAGAAGAAATCTGGAATCGTGCTTCAGCTTCAGCCAAACATGGTGAACTTATTACTTTACAAATGCGCTCCTCTCCCCTTCCTTTGCGAAGAGCAAGCCTGGCATATATGACAAAACAAAGAACTCAAGGAACACACAAGATAAAAGGTTCAAGGGAGAAAGTTCATGAATTCATCTCAGTAAAGGACCTTGTTGTAGAAGCATGTGCCATGATGTTCCCACCAATAGGTTTGATTTGTGGCCCAGCAAATATCGCAGAACCATCTACTTGAGCAACAACTTGATTGGTGATAACTACAGCGACACCAAACTACATCCAGAAATAAAATTGAAGCAAATGAACATCCAGAAGTAAAATAAGTTGCTCCTGCAAGTGAGTTCATTGAATATACTAAGGCCGATGATATATTCTGCCGTGACATCTAACCTATTTGTTAATTTTGAGATTCCGCAAAGTCTCTACCTACCACTTTGTTTGCTTCAACCTTGAATTGAAAAAATGATCCCCCCTCCCACAACAAACCCCCACTGGGGACCAAGAAAAAAAAAAGGAAAAAAGACATAACTATTACCCCGTCCGCCAGCTTCTGAAGGCTCCTCAGAAACTTTGCCAGATGCATTTGTCTCGCTGACAGTTCTCCCCTTCCAGAAAAATCTGTTCTGTAAAGAGCTGTAGCACTGTCCACTATCATAAGAGCAAACCTATAATGCATAAGCCCAAATTAGTGATATCCAAAAATATTTGAGATGTTATGCTTTAGGTCATATAAATGGAACAACATTTCAAAGTTGAAATGATATGTGAATTATAAGAATCTTCCAACTATTCAGAAGGCAAATATGATAGGATAATAGATAAACCAGTAGCTAGCTAATAAAAATACACACACACACACACCACATAAAACTTAATTTTCTCCAATCTAGATGACTCAAAGATAATTGTATTCCTGCATTTTATAATTTGCAATCCAATTTATAAACAAGAGAAGAAACATTTGTAAGTGATATAATAATTATACAAAAAAAAAAAAAAAATCCATGATATCACATGCAAGCTAGCATTTAGCAATTCCTCATAGTTATTGTCGCCAGATGGTCTTAGAAGTCATCTAAAGCATTGACATAATATGAATACATATGGCATCCATCATATTACCTCTGTAATCTTCATCTCCATTAACATCTATTGGCTGCTATCTGCAAAACCACTTCACTTCTCAAAATCCTCCTGTGAAATAAGTGGCTCGGATCGAAGAATTTTGGAATGCAATGACCATCTTACAACTTAACTGTTCAATCATATAAACCGCTCATTCTACATGCAGAGTAAGCACATGACCGGTATGTTCGATTAAATATTCTGGAACAGCCTTTACCTTTATATTTCTATAATAGTTGATTAGCTATGTCTTCCCTTCAGAACAATATAAGATGGTTTCTAAATACTAGATAACATATTCAAGGATAATTTGGTACCAAGTAACATATTGAGATATTATTGTCGAAAAAATTGAAGAACGGAAGAAAGAGGGGAAAATGTGCAAATGGCATCTAATGGTAGAACAGAGTATTATTACACATCAAAAAGGGAAGAAATATGACAGGTTTTTAATGAAAAAGGAAGCTCTATAAGCATATCAGATGAAATAGATTTATGAATTAGTATTGAATGTTTGAGCCTTAATTTTTCAAGCTGTATGCGAAGGCAATACATGGGAATGCAAGAGTGAAGGCAATATATAAGGAGGTCACATTGTCATAGAACAACTGAGTAGACTAGGACATGGACTTGCCTGGTCTCCACCATCATTGAAGCTGCTTCCAGCAAAAGCCTTGATTGATGATCAGTATTGTATGCTCTAGCATAAGCTACATTCTCTAGAACATCAGCACCATTCAATCCAAACCTGTGAATGTTGAGCATATACTCATGTTAATAATCTAATATCAATGACTGACTATATTACTCTAATGACATCAACAATACCTATCAGCAATCTGCAGGAGTCTTTGTGGCCTAAAGGTGCCCTCTGCATCGATATACATTGCCTTCCCTTCACCACCACCTTGATCCAATGGGAGCTGAAATTTAAAATTGACAATATTAGAACACATATTCACACACACACAAGAGAGAGAGAGAGAGAGAGAGAGAGAGAGAGAGAGAGAGAGAATGATTAGAACACTAGTTTGAAAAATATGGCATCTAAAGAACAATAGGAAAAATATTAAGCACTTTAAAATGCTGGAGAGTAAGAGGTGCAAGGGTCCAAGTTCTAAGAAGCTCTCCCATCTTTGTTTTTAACCATGGTTCATACACGTGGACTCTTTAAGTCTTAATACATTTTGATTAGGTTATTCAGTCTAACATTACATATCTTAATTAGACACCAGCACACAAACCAAGATAAATTAAAGACCTCCTACCTGACAAGTGACACAAAGAGTGTGGCACAACTGGGTCTTTCCAGAGCGAAATTCACCATATATTTCAGTAATGGACCCTGTTTCAATTCCTCCTGTTCACAGCAAATTGCTTAAGTTTAAAAAATATATATAAAGTAGTATTTTTAACAATCTATCATCATCCTGAGTTACTCTTTCCCACAGAGGAACTCTACAATTCATCGCTAAGAAAATTACCCTCCAAGATCTTATCAAGCTCTCGCGAGCCAGATGTAATTTGAATGATTTCGAGCCTTTGTGCATGAAGCTGGCTAGCACTGGTAAAGCCCAAGGGAACCAGCTTTGAAGCTATAAAAACACGACCCAAAATTATTTCTATTTTTTATTGATTATTTAACTCATTTATAAGACAAATTTTGCAATTACAAAACAATAACATGGAAGAGAGATGGTATACCTGCTTCAATGATCTTGTCAACTTTTGCCTCACTAATCCCTTTAATTTGCAAGAGATCTTTTCTTGGTGAATATGCAACAGATTCCACAGTACAGAGGCCAGCATCCTTCAGCTTTTTTACATCAAGGGCAGCTATCCCAGATGCCTAGTTAATACACAAGGATAAGATGCATAAATATAGCCACCAATAGGGGCCAAAATACTAAAAAATGACCAATTTTTTAATCATCAGGTATAATCTTCATATGGCATGAACATTTGGAATGAGCAAGACTGCATACACCACAATTAACATCGCATACACCACAATTAACATCACAAACAAATGCAGCTTTGAGACTCTTCCATTCCAGATTCTCAGGATCAGATTGATCTATGGGTATGTTATTCCTACAATCTTGCTATATAAATGGTCCATAGGAGGCAAGACAGGTTTCTTGTATTGTTTCCATGACATAAGGATTACAAGAAGACTACATATGAGGGTAGAAGATGGACTCGTGAGGCATCCCTGCAGCAGGACAGCAATGGGGTTTATCCTAAACTTGCAATGTAAAGCTATAATAAATTTACACTGTAATAGAAGAATTCTAGCACCATGTATCCAGCATCAATTGGAAATCTAAACAGCTTTTACATTTGCATGAAGAACTTAGGCTTTCATATCTATTTAAGCCAGTAAAACCTCTGATACATCATAAAATATTTATTAATGTTAACCAGATTATAACATTGTTTGATGACTAAAAATTAGTATATTTAATTACATAATAACAGAACAGAAAATATTTGCATTGGCTGGCATGAGGGGGAGCCTTGGTGCAAACATTAGGTTGCTCCATTGTGACTTTGATGTCACAGGTTCCAAATTGGGAAACAGCCTCTTTACAAACAGGATTGAAGCCACGTACATATGACCCTCTCTAGACCCTACAATGGCAGGAGTCCTGTGCACTAGGCTACCCTTTTTACTTGCATTGGTTGAAATATATTCAGCATGGTTACTAAATGACTTGGTCATAGAATTTACTGAAGATGACATTATTACATTGGTCATAGGAACTGCTTGATGTAAGGTGATTTCTGTGGATATATACTCTTTGATTAGAAGTATCCCCGCACCAGCAGCAGTTACAAAAGGTTAGCGAACCATGTAACTGAACTTCCTGAATACCCTATAAGTGCAGGACTTGTCACCAAAATGACCATAGGTAAAGTATCAGATCAAGGCTAAATTAACAATGATGGAGTTGCATGATTTAGGAATTACTAAGTCTCTTGCAAGTGACAAAATGCTATACTTTGAATTACATTACCAACTACAAATGCAACCAAATAACAACATATAAGTGCAGTTGCTTCAATTCAAGCAATAACACCTGCTACACAAAGCTCGTTGCAAACCAAACGAGCCCTAAATGCATAGATATTCCAGTGTGTTTCTCTTCTCTTTTTTTTGTAGATAAATATAAATTTTTCCTGATGCATGCTGTTATATCAACTCCCTACTCAGCCCTAGATGATCTCCGAACCACCAATCGTGGCAAAGGAACCTCCTGGAAGATCTGAAAGTCGCATGGCACTGGTCGGTGCTCCCAACTCCTCCAGCGACCAGTCGTAGAACTACCCGTAGCATGACCTCGGTAATTGTCGGCACCGAGAGATGTTCCAACAATCAGTCCCACCGTTGCACCTCCCGAGCCTGACTCACAATTACGCTCGCACTCCTCGATCGGATTGTTTCTCGGTCGAGAGCATTCTCGGGTGGACCGCTTCTCATGACTCTCAAGACAATCCCCTCCTTCCAACTTTTGGCATCCGGCGTACCAAAGGATTTCCAGCCACACTACAAAGATTGCGCCTCCCATCTGACACCCGCCATGATGGCCGTGCCAATTGAGGTGGAGTTCATGGAGGGCAGCATCCCTGTCATGCCAGTGCTCCCAACAAAAAAGATGCCAAAGAAAGGGATCCCAGGAGATGATCCAAATAACCTATCAGTATCCACTATTCTTGTCAGAACCACCCCCCTGATAGCCTCTCGTCGCCCCTCGAATGCTATAAATAGGTAAGAGGGACACCCGATGAGATATGCGCGCATGATTATACCCATACTCTACACAGTTGCGCCTGCACAGTCACTAGAACTCTAAGCTCTGGCAATTGTTGTCCTTTTCATCCTTTACATACTAACTTGAGTGTCAGAGTGTCCCCGCTAATACCCCAAATCTGAATTTTCTTGCAGGTCTCTACTCGAGAACAGTCACAAACTGCGACTCCCCATGCTGGGAGGGCCAAGAGATTCTCCGACACCACCGCGACCCACCAAAAGGTGATCTGACATTAGCATATTGGCACCAAGTAGGGGGCTACATCTACAGCAATTTCATTGATCAGCATATCAACGACATCTCTAAATCTCCAGAGCTAGATGCCATGGTGCTCACCCGCGCACAGGAGTTCACCATGAGCCATGCCGGACAGTCCCTGTATGATGGGGAGCCATCCATCCAGGTGCCAGAGTCGATTGCTCCAGCCCCTCTATCATCTGCGATAGAGCAAAACTTACTGGCCTCCCTAGCCAACAAATGGAGGCCCTTGCCACTGCAGTATAGGAGCCGCAACATCCCTCGGCAATAGGACAGCAGCCACCTAAAGCACCGACCGTCACCGCTATCGCAGCCCATGGCAGCCACCGATCTACCAAAGGGAGATCGTCCCATCGACGAGCTAACCATCGTTCGCAATCCCCCTCTTTCTGCCACAAAAGCTACCATTCCCCTGGAGAACAGTCCTCTCACCACCGGACCGTCCCTCAATCGCAGTCTCCCTCACTGCACCATCCGCTCCCTAGGCAAGAGGGATAGCGATCAGGGAAAGAGTCAAGATGGGAAAAGCATTCCTGAGCCCCCTATAAGTCTTCGTATGAGCACTCCCAGAAGGGGTTCGCTGAGGAGGCCATTCGGCGCCAAACCAAAAAAATGCCTCGATGAGTATGACCGCAAGTTGCATGAGATCAACCGCCAACTTGCTAACCTTCAGGGAAAGGACCAGGACCCCACCAGGTTCAATACTCACCCCCTCTCTCCCGTCGCATTATGGAGGAAACGATTCTGAATCAGTTCAAGATTCCACAGCTAGAGCTATATGATGGCACCACCAATCCACTAGACCACCTCGAGAGCTACAAAGCTCTCATGAGGATTCAGGACACTTCCGATGTCCTACTCTGCATGGCCTTCCCGGTTACTTTGCAAAAGGTGCATCCACTCCTTCCGGAAGCTAGAGGAGAAGTTCACGACATACTTCAACGCCTGTCCTAGAGATCCATTTATTATAAAAGTTGGGTGCTCAACGACATAGAAACCAGGTACTCCAGACTCGAAAAATTATTTTCATACTAATTGTCTCCACACAGCGCCTTAGACCTTCCAAGCAAACTCAATAGTCATCCTCACTGACCAACTGCTCAGAGCCATCTTACAATAGCCAGGCACTTTCGGGTGCATGGTGAAGAGGGCGATCAAGCTCAATGAGTTCAACCTTTCCTACAACCCGAGGTCCTCCATGAATGCGTAGATCCTGGCCGACTTTCTCATTGAATGTACCTAGCCAAACAATGGACCCGAGGAAGCGACCGCCAGGCATCCCGACATGCAATTCGATCCAGCCATAACCAGGATCCTGCACATGGACGGTGCCTCAAATTCCCTGGGAAGCAGAGCCGAATAGATTCTTGCAAACCCAGAAGGGGTGACCATCGAGTATGTCCTACAAAACACATTCAAGATAACCAATAACCAAGCTAAATATGAAGCTTTCCTGGCCAACCTAAAGCTTGCCAGGCAACTCGGTGTCGATCGCTTGAAAGTCTTCATCGACTCCCAACTTGTGGCCGGCCAGGTACGATGAATATGAAACCTAGGATGTGACCATGGCCAAGTACTTAGGCAAAGTACAGGCCTTAACGGCAACGTTTAAATGCTTTGGCATCTTCCACGTCTCTCGACAAGAGAATGCTCGAGCCGATATCCTCTCTCGGCTCATGACCTCAATGGACAACATCCTTGGTTGAACGTACATTGAGCACTTGAAAATACCAAGCATTGAAGATACCAAGATAGTCCAACAAGTCAACCACGAACCAAGCCGGATAGACCACTTCATCATGTACATGACCGATAGTACCATCCTGACAATCCTCCAGAAGGCAAAAGGTTCAAATGGAAGGCTTCCAAGTATATATTGTTGGACAAATAGCTCTACTGGAAGTCCCTCTCCTTCCCGCTGCTCAAGTACCTCCGACCTGCTAAAGCCAATTATGTGCTCCGAGAGATCCATAAAGGAATCTGCAAAAAATACCAAGGAGCCAGATCCCTAGTGTACAAAGCCCTAAACATAGGTACTACTGGCTAACCATGCAAGACAACGTCACAGAGCTTGTCCGAAAGTGTGACAGGTGTCAGCACTTTGCCAATGTCTAATGCCAACCGGCAAGTCAACTGGTCTCACTCTTCTCGTTTTGGCCATTCGTCCAATGGGGAATGGATATACTTGGTTCGTTTTTGCTGGTGCTCAGATAGTGGAAGTTTTTTATAGTCGTGATTGACTACACCAAGTGGGTAGAAGTCGAGCCACTAGTGCACATTACCGAGGACAAGGTCAAAAATTCTTCTGCAAATTAGTCGTTTGCAAATACGGACTCCCCCATACCATTATCACTGACAATGATCAACAGTTCAACAACCAAGCCTTCAGAGACTTTTGCATCGAGCTCCATATCCGACATCGCTTCACATCTGTCGACCACCCCAAGTCGAATGGGGAGGCGAAAGTGACAAACTGGATTATTCTCTAAGGGCTTCCAACCAAACTTGATGAGTCCAAGGGCCCTTGGGCAGATAAATTGCCTAGGATACTTTGGGCCTACTATACGACTCCGTGGATCTCGACGAACAAGACTCCATTCAACTTGTCCTTTTGCACTGAGGCCGTGATCCCCGTTGAGATCAGGCTTCCGACTATGCAGACCGAATGCTTCGACAAGGCTACCAACTTGGATCGATTAAGGACCAACCTCGATCAAGAAACCCGAGACCGAGCCAACCTGAAGATGGTGGCATATCGGCAAAAAGTTGCTCGATACTATAATTCTCAAGTGAAGTCAAAGATCTTCCCTACAAGAGAGCATCTTGCGGCGTGCCAAAGTATCGAAACCCACCGAAAAAGGCAAGTTATCTTCCAACTAGGAAGGACCCTACTAAGTAATCAAGGCACTTCAGCAAGGAGCTTATTGGCTAGAAGACTTGGATGGGACGACCATACCCGAACCTAGAATTTCAAGAATTTCTGGATATATTACCAATGATGTAACCACCTTCATCTGGAAATACAAAAAGATTTTCTCCTACCATGGTTTCGAAGATCTCCCAACCTGACACCGAGCCTACCAGGGCTTGTTGAACTCCCATCCAATCGGCTCATACCCGACTAAAGTGATGGCTGGCTCACCGCCCCCATCTGGATAATTTCCACCAGGATAACTCCCGCCAGGGTATCTCCTTACAAAGATAACTCCCATCCAATTAGCTCAAACCCGACTGAAGAGATAGCTGACTCGCCGTCCCTATCTAGATAATCCTTGTCAGGGTAACTCTTTACGAAAGTAACTCCCACTCGATTGGTTCATACCCGATCAAAAAGATGGTCGGCTCACCATCCCCATCTAGATAAATCTCACAAGGATAACTCTCGTCAAGGTAATTCCTTACAAAGGTAACACCCATCCAATCAGGTCATAACTGACCAAAGAGATGGCTCACTCGCCGCCTCCATCTGAATAACTCTTACCATGATAACTCCCACCAGGATAACTCCTTACGAAGGTAACTCCCATCCGATCGACTCATACCCAATCGAAGAGATGGCCGGCTCGCCATTCCTATCTAGGTGACTCTTGCTAGGGTAACCCCCATTCGGATGGTCCGCACCCAACCAACAAGATGACTAACTCTTTTCCCCCATCCGGAGAACTCCTTACAAAGTTGACTCCCAAGTACTCGATCAATCGACAACAGTGGCTAGCCTAGCAAAGTCTCGCACCCAAGGGAGAATGGGAGAACTCAGTCGACAACCTAATAGTTCAAGAATGTAGGCACTCAAAGAAGTATCACATTCAAACACAAGGGCATTCAAGTAAGCTCAAATTGTCGAAAAAACTTTCATTTCATTAATTTGAAAAAGATGTACAAAGTCGGATCAAGTCCGAGACATACAAGACTCAATATAAGATAAAGCTTGAATGATTATAAGGTCAAACAGACAAAAAAAGAAAAAGTTATAACTCATTCTTTGCTGCCACCGACCTTCTCGTGATCTACAGTGGAGGACGATCTTCCATACCAAGGTCAATTTTCGAGAAAGATGACTCCGATGTACGGAGTCCTAGTCAACATCCAACCGCCGGAAGATAGAACTTCAATAACAAAATTCCATCAACTAGAGTCAATGATCAGCCAAAGGGATTTTAACAATGTAGCCCCACCGAAAGCAGCCGGCCAAGCGATTATGCTAGCAAAACGGCTATTCCAGGGAGAGCTATCTCCAAGGATGCCTTCGGCACCCTTGCCCTTTATCTTCAAAAATACCTTCAGCCTTCCATCGCACCTGTGCCTTCGGTCCCGCCCTTGCCGAACCTCGCTTCCTCTTTAGGCACTCCAGTCAACAGCAACATCCTCCCCCTCTTGCCAGAAATCGATATTCTCCACTCTACCCGATAGGTTCCTACCAAGGGGGGAGCAAAGGGGAGAAGGGAGAGGCGGTTAAGGCAGCAAATGGAGGCCCTCTATTTATAATAGAGGTCGATCATCCAAACGATGATGCATGGCAATGCTAGATTGGGCCGGCCGAGCAAATGTTTGGAATTTCGAAGGGAGTCACTTCGGATCCCACACCATTAATGCCCTCCTCTGAACTCAGTGCCGACGACCGAAAGCCAAAGCATGTCTACCACGTGGCGCTCCTAGAGTGGCTGGTCATCATAGCCACTTCAAAATGGCACCTCGTTTACTCCCGCCTTCATAATTAATGCAAGCAGCAAATGGTCAAGCTCACCCTGCCACGTGGTGCACTACCATCGATTAGGCCCAACAGCCATCAATGGAGTGATCAAGACAATAAATACATCCCATTTTGAAGGGCGACCTTTTTTCAAGTCACCATCGGATAAAGAGCACGGCAAATGAGGCCACCTGTCAGGCCCAAGCAAAAGTCAATCTTGCATGATCGGCCCCCTAAGGAAGGCCGACCCTCATTAGTCATTGGTCGGCACCAAACAACTTAAGAGTACTTAGTCGGTGCCCCCCACCGACCAAAGACTTGGAAGATTTTCACCTCAAAGCCTTTGGCGAACAGAGTCCAAGAGACCGCTCCAGCCCAAAGAGTCATTTGAGTCAGCCTGCATAGTCATGGGAACCGTTTGGCAAAAACACTTAAAACCCCATGGACAGACCATTCACTTCCAGACTCGGCAAACAATTTAGCCTTGCCTACTGACTCACCAATGAGACATCCAGCCAAGCTGGCGAAGCTGGGGAACCAATAGACAACCCACTCAGGTTCGACAGTACCATCGACCCGATACTTGGAAAAACTCACACAAGCAAAATACGTAGATTATGAGACATCACTAAAACAGAAAATTTTTATTGAAGCACATGAGAGTTTGTACAAGTTCTACCCAAGCTTGTTAAGGCCTTACAAAATTCGGCTTTAAGTCCAAACAAAGGAAAGCTAGAAAATGTGCAAATAAAGGTACAGAAATAGAAAAAAGTATCCCTAAGCTGTTGGAGCAGTGGCCGACTCTTCGGGAACCTCAACCAGAGCAGCCGCTTCCCAAGAAGTCTCGACTAGGGCTATTGCTTCCTCGGCCTCCTGTACCTCAATCACCACCACACAAACAGTGCCTCCATCCACCCCGCCCTCTTTTATGGCTCCCTCTTTGGCTGCTTCACCCTCTTCGGCCGATTCGTCCTCTTCCTCATCCTCCGCCCCGTCGGTAGGAGTGATGCAGTGCAAGTCTATGCCCGCATAAGCCTCAGTGACCTTTGCCTTGCAGTCGTCAAAACTAATGGCATAGATGCCCATTGCAACCACTATGGCATTGAACACAAAGGCATCCGAGTCTTGTACTGTTCGACCACGCGGAAAGCAACGATGGCAGCCATATTTTCAACGGACTTAGCCTGACTCTCGATGGCCTTGGCCCGATCTTTGACAGCCTTGGCCCGTCCCTCGACAGACTGGGCCCACTCCTTGTTCGCTTGGGCCCTATTCTCAACCAGCCTGCGGACGACCTCATAATGGTCCAACTTGCCACCACGTCCGTCGTCCAGCCGCGCTCCTTTACAAGCTCCTCCCTCTCCTTCAGCCAAGCAGTCATGTCCTCCTGCAATTTAATGACCTTCGAGCGACCCAGTTTAGCACTCACTGTCCTATCCTCTGCTTCATTCACCTTGGCCTCCCAAGCGCCTCGGGTCTTGGCATACTTAAGGATCACCATGCACATGGTTATCAAGCTATGAAGGAGCTGCACGAAAATAACAAGTGGAGTTAGTCACTCGGCGATGTCCGACCAACACACTACCACCACACCCGGCTTGCCTGAGTCACAATCGGAAAAGTCCACTTTATCAACTCGCTGACAGACTGGGACTGCAATTCCTTTATGTCCCTTAGAAGCACCATTATCTACGACAGCTCCTGAGTGACTAAAGAATTATGCAGCACCGAGTCATCCTTACTGACATGGATGTAGTACACCCATCCATCCTTGGCTCTAGCCCAAGAAATAGCAGTACGATGCCCAAGAGACCTCCTTAAGATCCCGGATCCCCTTATTTCCATGGACATCCAGGTATCTCTCGGCACCGAAAAGCTCCCTTCTCCCCTCAGCATCAATGAGGACGAGGGAGCCGCACTCGCCCCTGGTGACGTCGGGGTCCTCCATGGCACACTTGTTTGCACGTCAGGGGCGGGAACCGTTTGAGTCACCTGAGCCACGACGATCAAGGCCGCCACAATCTCCACTTCCTCGTCACTCTTTGTGGAGGCCCTCGGTGGAACAAACATGGTGCAGGGAAAGGCGCCCTGGCAGCAATAGATGGAGCATCGACGAACGGTCCACTAACCTTCAACCTCTTAGCGACAACCTCCTTTTCCTTCTTGTGACCGCCGTTCGGGGCCAACCTTTTTTACAGATGCACTCGGACCTGATCTGCCAAGATAGTCCTCGTGGCTAAAACAAAAAATACATAAGTTAGACAAATGACCAGACGAAGAAGCAACAGGGACTTAGAGCCCTTACCAAGAGAGCTACCCGGCATCATATAAGTTCTGTTCAGTAAGGAGCTCCCTTAGTTCGGGAACTTCTATATCGGAAAGCTTCTGGAAGTCCTCTTGATCAGGCTCGATCACCACATCATCCTGATTAGGAGAGGTATTCGCCATTCCCCAACTTTCTCGGATCCTCCAAGGTCAACTAGAAGAAATAAAGAACAGAGTTTTCCAGTGATGAATGGAATTAGGAAGTTTTATAAGCTTTCTTTTCTTTCAGGAACTGAGAAAGAACCAACCCTTAAACCCGAGAAGTTTATTCAATTTAAAAAAAGCTATGAACAAGGAGAGTTAAGGCTGAATCTCACAAAACTAACAAAGAATAACAAAACCGGCAAGGACCCAAAAGAAGTTGGGGCCAAGTTGGGCAGGAACGACATCATACCGCTGTAGAACATCGCAGATAAAACGTTGTAATGAAAAACAAAGGCCAGTATGAAGGTCCTTGTACATGACCAAGCAACCCGCCGGGCCAGAAGTCACTCAGTCTTCCGGCCTTGGTGCATGAAGACAGGAGTCTTCCGGAATCTAGTGTCTCTCAGAACCTAACAAGTTCACCCTAAAAAATATTCAAGATCTCATGCATCGGTCCCGCTGAGGGCCTCGTCGAGCCCTAAGAGGGGCCAACCAATCCTTTCTTTTGGAGAACCAAAGCTTCCTCCTCCAAAGCTTCCTACTACAGTTCCTCTCTCAAGCCCCTCGCCTCAGCCGACTCCTCTCTCGCCACCAAACTCTCTTTCTCAACCAGACTCACCTCCTCAAACGGACTTCACAAGACCAATCTACTAGGGAAGATGCATCTGAAGGCCCTTGTGCCCTAGAAGGATTACTAACCGAATGGCTCTCACCACTGTCCGACATCCTTTAGCGGCACAGAACAAATCAAGGGAGATGAAAATGAAGAAGAAAGGCCAGGAAAGATGCATTCACCTAAGGAAGCAAGTGAAGGCAGGAAGAAAGACTACAAATGGCGAGCAAGAGAGAAGAAAGGGCACCCATCCCCACTCAGTCCTCACCGGCCTGCTAAAAACCTATAAGTACCCAGGGAAAGACTCAAGAAGGGCACAAGAAACCAACTTGGGTGGAGAAATCTTCAAGGAGCGCAAGTGCGGATCCTCTCCTCCCTCTCCACTTCCTTCTCCATCAGTAGTGACCCTTGCGGCTGCAGCAGGAGTTCCATATTTATACACACACTGGCTAGCCGCAATTGGATCCCCCAGTGTTCCCGATGTCATCGGATCACAATGCGTGGCACGCCCCCATTCAGGTACAACCACAACCACCTCGAGATCCCAACCGACCAATTGCCTCCATTCCCGGGCTTCACACAGATCATTTATAGCCCACGGCTAGTGGGCCATGTGGAACGAAGCAGTTGGCCAAATATTATTATGCAAATCAACAAAGGTTATGGCACAGCCTCTTAGATGTCACACCAATGATTCACCTGCATTATATGCATACCGCACCCAAGGCACCAGTCATCGATTCCAAGGCATCAATTAATGCTCGGAGAACTAAAGGACAATCCTAGCTCTCGAGGCCGACGAAACAGCTACTCCCTTCTCCCAAGAGCAATTCCGATGAACCAACTTGACACCGTTCTGGACTCAGGAGTGGGGGGCACCTGTTATATCAACTCCTTACTCGGCCCCTATATGTTCTCTGGACCACCGATCATGCAAAGGAACCTCCTGGAAGATCCAGAAGTCACTCAACACTAGTTAGTGCCCCCGACTCCTCTGGCGACCAATTGCATAACTACTTGGAGCATGGCCCCACCAACTGTAGGCATTGAGAGATGTTCCAACAATCAATCCCATTGTTGCACCTCCCGAGCCCGACTCACAATTATGCCCGTGCCCCTCAGTCGAGAGCATTCTCGGACAGACCGCTTCTCGTGACTCCCGAGACAACCCCTCCTTCCAATTTTTGGCACTCGGCATACCAGAGGATTCCTAACCACACTACAAAAACCGCCCCCCCATCCGACGCCTACCATGATGGTCGTGCCAGTTGAGGTGGAGGAGTTCGTGGAGGGCAGCATCCCTGTCGTGCCAGTGCCCCTAACAAAAAAGATGCCCAAGAAAAAGATCTCAAAAGACAAGTTCCTAACAACCTATCAATATCCACTACTTTTATTAGAACCACCTCCCTCATGGCCTCTCGTCGCCTCTCACGATACTATAAATAAGTAAGAGGGACACCCGATAAGGTATGCATGCATGCTTATACCCATACTCTATACAATTACACGTGTAGTCACCAGGACTCTAAGCTCATATCCTTTTCATCCTCCACATACTAACTTAAGTATCGAAGTGTCCCGCTGGTACCCCGGCCCAGGTTTTCTTGTAGGTATCCACTCGAGAACCATCACGAGCCGTGCCTCTCCATGCCGGAGAGGGCCAAGGGATTCCCCGACACCACCGCAACCCACCGGAGGATAATCTAGCTGCAACACATATCATTTCAGAATACTCAAAATTTGGCATGCCAAACAATCAAAAGAGCTTGAGCAATGGACACATGTCCAAGTCATATTGGTTAATTCAAATTCAAAAAACAAGATCAACCAAGTGAAATCTTTAAATTTGGCAGAAGAGCTTGAGCAATAGACACATGTCCAAGTCATATTTTTCAACTCAAATTTAAAAAACAGGATCAACCAAGAGAAATCTTCAAATTTGGCAGAAACTTAAGATGAAGTCCAGAAAACATCAGAGATTAACAAAGATTGAGAAGGCAGGCATAGCGGGTAAGGAATATGAATAAATATAGAAAGATAATGCAATTATCGGCAAATATAGACAGCATATTTTCATAAAAAATTAATAGAATATGGTACAGTTACTGCTTAAAATTCACAAATAAATGGAGATGGTTCAATAATTCATCTGTGATTATGTAACAATTTAGTTGACCATGAAGAATTTCTTAAATAATTAGACTAGTCCAAACCATATTCATAGATCAACAAATACTGATTGTTGACAAGCCAAATAGCAACATCCCATGCAACTAGCAAGAATTTTTGACAAGCCATCTCAAAAAGTTACTGATTGTCTCTTGGGCAGGCTAAAAGCCATTCCAGGTGCAACAAATTAGCCAAGCCATTCATACACAGAACTAAACAAGACAGGTGAAATGCGAAGGGACATTAAAGAAAAGAAATTGCCGTAATTATTTGTCCCAATGCAATTGATTGGTGCAAGAATTTTATGTATTCATCAAATCAAGAAAGAATGAAACGGTCGCACAAAATGAGGAGTCATGAAAATGGGGAAAGAAGACTATCGAGACAGAAAAACAGAAAAGAAACACAAGGCAACCACAAACAATCGGATAAAACCCATCAAGATCCTTCGGTTTTTGAAACTCTTTTTAATAGAAGACTCGATATAAAAGATAACCAGTAATGAGCTGAAAGCTATAGATTTCTCTTTTCACATTACCGTATTGTAAAATAAGAGAAAAGATATTCATATAATCAAAATGCCTGCAGCAAATACAGACCGAAAACCTGAGGCATTCTTTTCACAAGATACGATTTTTCCTTCGAAATAGAGGGAAAAGAAACCCAACCCGGTCGGTAAAACGGATTATATCCATTATCATGAGATGAATGGTAGGAGATACAGCATATAAAGATGGTATCTTGATCCCATGGAAGAAAATTCTCGTTCAAAATCGAGTTAAAGAACCGATCAAGAGAAAAACTGGGAGATCCCCGTTTGCCTGCGAGCAGTGATGGAGTTCAAAATCTAAGAAAGGTGCAATCTTGATAGGATCTGGCAGCATTGGAGTAGAAATCGACGGTTTTGTGGCGGAAACCAGGGTTTTAGTGAAAGGACGCGTGGGTTCTAGAGGAGAGATACCTGGAGCTGTTCGATTGGGAAGGGACCGTGCTGCATGTCTTCGACCTCTTGCTGTTCCTCCATTTTCTGGTGTCTCTGCTGCTGCGCCGCCATGGCTGCGGACAGATCAAGAAGTGGGACGAGAGAGAAGCAGGAGAATGGAAAACGGGGTTTCGAACAATTTTAGGGCGCCAAAATCCTACCTGGTGGACCTACGAAATGACTTGCCTTGTGCGGTGAACCACATGGATGAGGCTTCTCGCGGAAGCTACGTCCATTTGGTCCATACCTTCGAAGCTACCGAATATATTGCTTTGTTTTCCCTCCAATATGTTCCATGGAGGGATGGATCTCGTTTTATCATGAGGTGGATATTATTGCTATCAGGTTAGCAGGAAACAAATTATGCCTCTTTTTATTATTTTGTTTTGGATCTGCTTGATGGAAAAGGATCAGGTCATGATGGAAAAGGATCAGATCAAGACCACATAGCTGCGAATGGGCCGGACTAGTCTAGGGCATGCTTGACCCAGGTTCAAGCTGGTTTTGATCTTGGTTCTTGATTTTTGACTTGGATCTAACTCATTGGCTAAACAAATTGGATTAGATCATATCTAAGAAAAATTTTAGGCCTAGTAGGTCATCAGGTTGGGTCGAAGTCAAATATATTTTAAACCCAATCCAAAATGCTCAAGTTTTTTTTGAATCAATTTGAGTTGCAATTCAAACCAGATTTTTATTTTTAAAAAATTAAATATATAATAATTATAATTAAAAATAAAATATTAAAATAACTAATTTAAATAAGTCTTTTTTTTTTTTTTAAGTGCAAATCGAATTCGGTTGGTTCAGGCCAAAAATTAAAAAAAAAACCCAACATGATTTTAAAAATTGAGTCAAATATTTGACCCCTGCTCAATCCATGGGTCTTCGAAAATAGATTGAGTTGAATCTAACTAGGTCAAGTTGTAAATTGATCCAGCCTATTTGTAGCTCTATATGTGAAGTCTCTGTACATGTGGATCCAACCAAATCCAACCTGCTAGTAGGTCTAAAATATGTGACTTAGAAGTCAAATCAAGGTCAACCCATGTAGAATTGGACCTGCCTCATTTTTACCGCATGGTGGACAAAGTAAGTCATTATTTTCAAGGTCCAGGATTTAAGGTTTAAGAATCGGGGCTAGTTTTCATTGCATGTCCAACCCTTCTCAATCTTTATTGTATTATCAAAGATATGAGTCATTAGATCAACTAATCCAATGGCATGTGTTGCCGCAGAATCTCCCGGGCAGGGTTCTCTTGATCGGGCTTGCTGGAGTGCGCATCTCCCGATTCCTGCAAAAAGGTCCCACAGGTCAGTGGTGTTCCGGCGAAGGACACTCCGATAGCTAAGTTAGTGGAAGACTTGGAGCAACATAATGGAGGAATCGAAAAGAGATAGCTCATGGAAAAGGAAGAGCCTCCTCTTACCTCGGGGTCCCCCTTTTACCTTATATAGGGGGCTAGGCAGGAAATTATCGATTTGCCCTTAGAGGGATCTTGGTAGTGGCCAGGTGGCACTAGGACGGGATGGCATCATGGGATCTGCAGAGTAGTGATACTGAGATGTCAGGAATATGTTATAACAGAATTCTGGTACCAGCTGGAAGGGACCTCCGGGCCGTCATTGGAGCAGCCCGCTTTAGACCGATATGGGCATACCTGAAGTGGATCGGTCGGATCTCTGGTGGGTCAATTAGACCTTTGGTTGGTCAGTTGGACCTCTGGTGGGTCGGCCAACGAAACAATAGACTCTGGTCCGACCAGGCTGAAGGGTCGTCGGCTCCGGTTTGGTTCGGAGGAAGGCCGATTGTGTATAATAGTTGCCCCCTTGCTCTTGGCCTTCGGGAATGCTTGTAGCTTTGGAGGGCGAGAGCATCATCTTCACATTGAATGCATTCGTCGTTGAGGGGATTGTGGATCTGATCAGGTGCGCTGCGTCTGGTCATTCCCCGCTCCAGAAATCATGCCCGGGATAGGTGTCGATCCTGCATTGGAAGTCGAGGGAGCGGTAGTTAATGCAGAAGGGCCGCAATGATGAGCAGCCAGCCTGGCTCGCTCGACCGTCGGGCTTCGAAGGCGATTTGAGGACGTGGCAATATCTAAGCAGTCAGTGCCGCGCTCGGGGTGACCCGTCCATCGCTGATCTGGCGATCATGCGGATCGCGGCTAGAATGTGTTTCCTTTTGTCACATCGGCTTTCGCTACGTGGGGAGTTGTACCGCCTGGTGTCCGAGTCGCGGTGCTTGAGGAATGGTGGTGACCGATTCCACCAGGGGCTATAAAAGGGGGCATTGAGACTCTAGGTGAAGCCTTTGCTGCATCCGTCCTTGGAGAGAGATCACCTTTGAAGAGAGGTCTCGCCTCATTCCACCGTCTCCATCCTTTTAGGAAATCCAGTCCTCAAGTTAGTCCTTCTTCCCTCCGAGCCCTGTAGCGATGATCTCCGGTAACCAAAGCTCCAGCATAGGGTAGAAGAACTAGGTACTAACCACGTCCAATATGAGTTAGTGCGGGATCAGGTAAAGGCCCTTAGAGTTACGTTCAATATCCCTTCCACTCTGCACTTCACCATCCCGGATCGAAATGGAAGGGTGACCAGGCTGCCAAGCCCGGGAGCCCTCCCGGTGTATGAGGATCATTTGAAGGCCGACCTTCGATTTTCCTTGTGCGACTTCTTCGTCCAGGTCTTTAACTTGTACCGAGTCACCCCTGCGCGCTAACCTCGAATAGTATTCAGGCTATCAGCTGCTTTATGATCTTGTGCTAGAGAGTTGGAGTAGAACTTAGGACTTCCCTTTTTACAACCTTTGTTGTCCTGAAGAAAGACTTTCGGAGTAAGGAGTGGTGGGTGTTCAGTTCCCGTCCTGGGCGGAAGATAATCGGAGGTCTTCCGTCGACCATCCATGGATGGAAGTCAAAATTTTTCTTCGTACACAGTCTTCAGCCTTGGAGCTTTAACCCGTCATGGGGGAACCAAGGCTAACAGCCAACGAAGGGAGGGCGGTCTTGATGGCCGACCAAGCCGACTTTAATGAGTTAGAGGTAGTCGGTATCACAATGATGGCGGAGCTGCTTTGGAAGGACAGCCTTCACTTAGCCGAAGTTAGCCATCACAAACACTTAGGTAGGGTAGAAACCATTGCCGTCGGTCTCTTTTTTATTCTGTCAGTTATATTTCCTTCTTCCTTACTTAGATTTTGCTCTTGTAACAGAAGAAAAAATGAATCCCAACAATGCGAGGATAGCAGAACAGGCAGCAAGGAAGAGGGCCACCCAGTCCATGGAGCCGACCATGAGCAAGCAGAAGAAACAGCGGGTGAAGAAATGGCCCGTGATTATCGTAGCATCGGACTCTGACGAGGACAATATGCCCTTGTCGGTGCGGTTGGCGGCAAAGGCGTCGGGGCCTCCACCCACTATCGGGGAGTCAACTGCCCAATCGGAGCTAGACCTATCTGAGTCGATCGAGATGGGGACAGCCCCAGCCTCGTCATCGGCTGAGCCAACCAAGGTGGTCTACCCCGCATGTAAGGGGAAAGGGGTAGCTGGAGGGATAGAGGCTGAAGAAGTCAGCTATGACACCTTCCAGCGTTAGTATGCCCTTCACAACTCCAGGCAGGCCAAGGACCTACTTAAACGGGCCATTACCCAAGCCGACTGGGAGGAGTCGAGTCAGCACAGGTTGCCCGATATGGCGAGAGGTGCCTAACACAGTCTAATGAAGGTAATTTATCATCCTTTCATTTTCTTTTCTCTTCTCTTCTTTTTGTTATGTATAACTAATGTGGTTTGTTACTTGTAGCTTCTCCATGAGGTCTCACTGATGGATGAAGGCCTCGGCGAGATGGTCGATATGGCGAAGGCCTCGGCTAGGAAGGCCGAAGGGCTAGAGGCAGCTAGGGTGGTGGCAGTGGCGTCGCAAAAGGTCGAAGAGGAGAGGCTTTTGGCCAGTCTGGCCGAAGTCGAATCCTTGAGGAAGCAAATAGAGGACCTACATACTCAGCTGGCCGAGCGGGAGGCCAAGTCAAAGAGGAAGAAGGAAAAGATCACCTCCTTGACTCATCGACTGGTTGATGAGGAGCAGCGATCCACTGATGCTGAAAGGAGCATGAGAGCCCACCAGGCATTGGCAGGGAAGCACTTGACCGAACTAAGAGAGGCGAAGGAGCTGGCGGTGGAGCAGGTCCGCGACGTCGTGGCAGAATACAAAGCTTCTGCCGACTTCAATGATGAGATGGAGGAGGCTAAGGCGGCGAGCTACAAATACGGCTTCGACGACTGCTTAAAGAAGGTGGTTGAAGCTTTCTCGGAGCTCGATCTATCCTCAATAGAGCTGAGGCAACCACCAGAAGGAGAAGGGGGCTCGGCCGACACCGGGGCTGACACCCAAACTGCTGTCGATGCAGGACCAGCAGAGACTTTGGTCGAGGCTTTGGATGCTGTGCGAGAGGCCGAAGCCGAAGCTCCTTCAACGAGTGGGAAGGATCCCTCCCCTTCGTACTTACTTGGTAAGACTTAAAATTAATTGTAAAAGTCTGCCCATATCTGTACAAAGCTTTTTGATTAATGAAATGACATTTTTGATATTTGTCTCTTACTTTATTATAAGAAATACTTCTAAGTGTCGAGAGGTCAGTCTAGTCTGAACCCGTCCCTTTTAAAAATATTTCTAAGTGATATTCGAACTAGCCGTTTGTAGAAAAATCCCTTAAGTGCTTGAGGGTCCCACAAAGTACTTTCTGATCGAGATCGGACTTTGAGGTGGGATGTCCTAGAGCCTTTCCGATCGAGGTTGAACTTTGAGTGGGCTGCACTAGAACCTTTCCAATCGAGGTCGGACTTTGAGTGGGCTGCACTAGAGCCTTTCCAATCGAGGTCGGACTTTGAGTGGGCTGCACTAGAGCCTTTCCGATCGAAGTCGGGCTTAGAGGTGGGCTGCCCTAAAGCCTTTCTAATCGAGGTTGGACTTTAAGTGGGCTACACTAGAGCCTTTCTTATCGAAATCAGACTTGGAGGTGGGCTGTGCTAGAGCCTTTCCGATCAAGATCAAACTTTGAGTGGGCTGTACTAGAGCCTTTCCTATCGAGGTCGGACTTGGAGGTGAGCTGCCCTAAAGCCTTTTCGATCGAGGTCGGACTTGGAGGTGGGCTGCCCTAGAGCCTTTCCGATCAAGGTCAGACTTTAAGTGGGCTACACTAGAGCCTTTTCAATCGAGATTGGATTTGAAGGTGGGCTGCCCTAGAGCCTTTTGGCATCATTCAGTCAGGTCTTCATGCCATGTAGGATCGTTCGATTGGTGACTTCGACCTCCCCATTGGATTGGGGGTGTCCGACTGAAGTCAATCGATGGGAGATATGATACTGTTGGCAGAAATCTCGAAACTTTGGGTTGTCGAATTATCTCTCATTATCGGTGATGATTGCCTGCAGTATGTCGAACTAAAAAATGATGCAGTTTCGGACGAAGCTCTCCACCTTGGCTTTGGTGATTTGCGCCAGTGGCTCAGCTTCTACCCACTTGGTGAAGTAGTTGATGACTATAATTAGGAACTTCCGTTATCTGGATGCTGGGGGAAATGGCCTGAGGATATCTATTCTCTACTATGCGAATGGCCAGGAGGCAGTCAGTAGGGTTAGCTGACTAGCGATCACCTTTGAACATTGGAATACCTCTGGCATGTGTCACACTTTTTGACAAAATCTGCCACGTCCTTTTGGATGGTTGGCCAGTAATAGCCCTACTGGATAATCTTGTAGGCTAAGGATCTACCTCCCAGGTAGTCGTTGCACATGCCTTCATGCACTTCTCTGAGTACGTAATCAGCATCCAACGGCCCTAGGCACTTGAATAGTGGTTGCGTAAACGACCACTTGTAGAGGATTCCATCGAGGATGACGTACTTCGAGGCCGTCCAGCATACATGTTTGGCTTCGACTTTATCTTCTGGCAGAGTTCCTTCGTTGAGGAACGCAAGGATGGGGTTCATCCAATAAGCCCCTCATTTCACTTAATGGATTCTCGATGTCTCTTCAGCAATGCTTGGACTTTATAAGTGCTCCATGAAAGTCTGGTCGGAGGAATCAGTGACGACAGTGGCCAGCCATGACAAGGCATCCACCCAAGAATTTTGCACCCGAGGTATGTGGATGATCTCGAAAAATTTGAGTCAAGCCACAAGGCTCTGCACCTTACTTAAGTACTTGGCCAGGGTTGGATCTCTCGCCTCGAATTTGCCTTTCACCTGGTTGACCACCTGTTGAGAATCTGAGAAGGCTCTGATCCGACCGATGCCTAGCTCATCAGCTATCCTCGATCCCGCGAAGAGGGCTTCATACTCTGCCTGGTTATTTGATACTTGGAATGCAAAATGCAGGGTATATTCCAGGCTCTGTCAGTCGGGGTCGGCCAGGATTAAGCCTGCTCCGCAACCAGCAAAGTTAGATACCCCGTCCACATGGAGTATCCAAGCAGGGTCTGACCCTTTGGCAATATCATTCTTAGGTGTAGAGACACTAATACAAGAATATGGGTGCTCATCAGGGTATGAGTACACTGAACTGATCCGCACCGGGACCATCTTATGGAAGTCTTACTGCTTGTCATAAGATAAGTCCCAGTGTAGGAGTTGTGCATGTGATCTTTAGACCTGAGGTCACCATGGTTCCTTGTGCACACTAAGCCATGTTTTGGTTCATACTTGTTGCCGCCCAGATCACCGTGGCCCGTAGCTGCGATGGCGTCAGTTGTTCCGCGTCCGCCCGCGGGAGATGCCTTTGGTGTCTCGGGACCTGCAAGAAAGCCAACGTCAGTGATCCAGGCTGGGGATTCCGCCGGGGGCACTCCGACGGTCAAGTCAGTGATGATCCAGGGGAACATATCCTCCTGGTCGAGCCCCTCTGGATGAGCTCCATGCTAGGAGGAGTGAATGGAGTGTATGAGAGTGTGAGTGTGAGCTGGGAGGTGTGGTGGCCGAGGTGGTCTCGCCCTCCTCCCTGGCCTCTCCCCCTTCTCCTCTTTCTCTTTGTGGTGGTTGTGTTGTTGGAAAAATAGGTGTCTCCCTTGTTGAGAGAATGTTGCTCTTGCTTGGAATGGAAGAATGAGTGTTGTTACCTCCCTTTTGTTCATTCTGATTGTGTCTTTTTCCTTGGCTTGCTTCGGGGTTCTCCCATGCTGTCAGACGGGTACAACAAGGTACCATGTCGTGGACGGGATGCCTTCTTTATTGGGTAGCTGGGGGAGCCTCTACATGCCTCTGACATTCCTTTTATTTGCCCTTCCTGGAAGCCTGGCGGGACCTCAACTGTCGTGCCGTCGCTCTCGGGGACTGTGCTCCCTGGTGAGGTCTTTTCTCCGGTCGTACGGCAGGTTAGTGGAGGGCATGGTGCCTTGATGTGAGCTTCCTTTCTTTCTGATGTGAATGGCGGTCGTGGACATTAATGGCGACGTGGCGGGTGCCATCGTACGGTCCTTGGGAGGCGCGCCACTATCCTCGGAGGGAAGGTGCCGCTCTCATGGTGGTTGGTGCCCCGATCTGAGATGAAAGCCGAGCTGGGAAGATGGGGCCCACCCGTAGGGGACCGGTCTCGCAGCAGCTCGGCTGTGCGGAGGAGGGCCGAGCTCAGCACCAGGCCAGAGGGGCCCAGCCTTAACCGAGCTCGGGCTGGTAGAGGTGGATGAGGTGCGCCCAGGCCAGGGGACCCGGCCTCGAAGGGGCTCCTCGTGGCGGAGGAGGCTTGAGCTCGACTCCGGACCACGGGACCCGACCTCAAGCTCGAAGGGTCTGCCTCTGGTGGGGTTTGAGCTCGGCTCCGACCTAGGCATTCCGACCTGGCGAGTACCGACCTGGTGGAGGATGAAGCCCGGCTTCGACGAGCTGCCCCGTTGGCATCGGGAGCTCAGCTCGGCGAGGGGGTCTGT
This sequence comes from Areca catechu, assembly GCA_021397845.1. NCBI lineage: Eukaryota > Viridiplantae > Streptophyta > Magnoliopsida > Arecales > Arecaceae > Areca > Areca catechu. The sequence goes on from CM038041.1 coordinate 11,616,720, forward strand.
GGTGGTAATCCTGTGTGGCATCCAATGAGGGTTCCACGTCAGTCTCCTTGTCCCATGTCAGCGATCCGGTCACATCATTTGTCCCCCACTCCCGAGGCCCGTTGTCGCGTGGCGCTCGAGGCAAAGGGAGTAATTGCGGTGCTGACATGGAAAGGTGAGAAATCTGGTACAATAATGACCGATATCAACGGCGCCTCGCCCGACGGGCCCTTGAGCCTGTGCGGGGGTGCCACGTGGCCACATCTCGAGAGCGGTTATGGTGGGCATGGAAGTTGGAACGACCGTGATCAAATGGGGGCGCTGGCCCCATTGATCAGCGATACATGGCGTGACTTTTGGGAAAGCCGTAACAGTACGGTCGGGCGTAGGTTATCTCGAATGGATGGGTGAGTCCTTTCAAAACATACATTTTTTCAAACTCTTCGCGCCCGAAGTCGTGCAGGAGCCTTCCTCTTCTTCTTCTCCGGTCATCAGCATCTTCTTTAAGCTTTAGCAGGTTAGCTCCCTTTTCGCCCGTTAGAAGTCGCCGTAGGTCTTCCTCCGTTCGCCTCCTCCTTCTCATCATCTAGGAGTTGTTCCGTTCTCTCCCTTTCTCTTTCATGGACCGCTTCAGTCCTAACTTCCGTCCCTCGTGCCAAGCTAAGGCCGGATCTTCCCGGCCGAAGACTCCCTCTTCTTCTGACGAGGAGATGGAGGCGACGAGGTACGAGTTCAGTAGAATACCTTACCATGGCCCGATGTCCATTAGGGAACCCGGGTCTTCTCCTCCTCCCGCTTGGCTTCCCTTCCTACTCCTGCTCCTGCTTCTACTTCCACTCCTGTTTCCTTTCCTGAGCCTGAGCCTTCTCGGTCGACAGGTCCTGGAGGGATTGCTTCGGTGATCATCGCCGAGGATCTGGTGGCCATCCGGGGTGCTTACGACATCCCTGAGTCCGTCCGGCTCTCCGTCCCTCGTCCCGGGGAGCGGGTCACGTTTGGTGGCCCTCGGCGGGTCTCCTTCTACAAGGAGACCTTCATCGGGGGCCTTCGATTTCATGTCCATCCTTTCTTTCTTTCTTTCTTGGCCAACTACCAGCTTGTCCCTGTCCAGGTCCCTAATGCCGTCAGAACAATATTTTGCTTCATCATTCTGTGCCATTTCCACAGGATTGTTGCCCATTTTTTCTTGTTCGGGGCCTTCTTCACCCCGAAATGCCACCCTACCGAGGACGGGTGGTGGTCCCTTTCTTCCAGCCCTCGGGACATCAGATTTGTACTCCCCTCTTCCATCAAAGGATGGAAGAGTAGGTTCTTTTTCGCCTCAGTAGAGGGGATCAACTGGGTTTGGAGTGACCCAGATCGATCTTCGAACATGAACTCCTCTGTCGAAGCTGCCGACCTCGACATATATGACCTGCTCAGATCGGCTGAGATCCCATCACTGGAGGTCTTGCTGTCGGAGCAGAATCTTCACGAGGCCGGGGTCAGCTCGGTGCGGGAGCCGGGTGAGTTCGACTTGGCCACCCCCCTCTCATTTCTTATTTATTTTTCTTTCTTTTTCTTTCTTCTTTTTCTCCCCCCCCCCCGCCCTTTTTTTTCTTTTTTTTTATTGTTGGGCTGACCTCGTTCTCTCCAACGCAGAAATGAAGTTTTCAATGGATGAGCTGCTCTCGTTTACTGAGGAATGTGAGCATGCCGCTGAAGCAGGTGAGGCCGCTCCGAAGAGGCCTCGAGCCGAAGATGGGGCAAGGCCAGGGCGGATGCACCGGTTCAGGAATGACGGTGGAAGAGGGCGGCCGAGCCCGTCCTCGTGACTGCCGGGCAGCGCGAGCCAGTAGCAGCGGTCGAGCCCGAGGTGGTCGCCCGTGCGAGATCAGTTGCCGCCACTGCCAGGTCGGCACCCCCCACCCCGGAGGTCGTCAACGTCGAGGAGGAAGGGGGGCCACAAGAGATTTGGCCAGCACCCCAGGCGCGGTCTGATGCTGTGCTGGCCTCGTAGTTGGCACCGAGGGTGCTACCCGCCGATGGAGGAGCTGAGCCGTCGAGGACCAGAGACAGAGATTACCGGAAAGTCCCCTTCAGATTGGGGCCGAACGTTTCTCTGGTGAAGGATCCCAGTCTCGCCGAGCGGATGATGGACTTCTTCATCCAATCCTGCGACCGGCGAGACGGGAGTGGGAGGCTCCTGGGTGATGTCGTCTGCTCGACGTTCGCCAACCTCTATGCTGTAAGTTTCTTCTCGTCCCTTTTTTGATCTTTTCCGAGCTCCTTTTTCACTTGATAATTAACATGCTTTTTTCTTCAATACAACAAGGTAGGGATCTGTTCCTCATTCAGGACTTCTACCAGAATTGGGCGAAGGGGGAGAAGGAGCGGTTGACCGAGCTCGAGTCCCTGCAGGCTGAGGCGAGCCGAAAGAACGGGGAGGCCCAGGAGGCCAACCTCAAAATCAAGAGCCTCATGGCTGAGGTCACGAACGCCGCCAGAGTAAAGAAGGAGCTCGAAAGCGAGCTCGAATCGAAGAGGACTCGATTGAAGGAGCTCCGGGCTGAGTCAGAGAGGAAGGTGGCGGCCGCAGAGAAGAGGGCTGCTGAGGCTGAGGCAAAGGCCACTGAGGCCGAGAAGAAGGCCACTGCCGCCAGCCATGCAGCCGAGGTTGTCGATAAGGGAATGGCGGCGACGGTCTGCCAGGTCGAGCATGCTAAAGATCTGGCGGCCACCGAAAAGAGCAAGGCAGAGGGTGCCAGAAGGGACACCGCCGGCACGGTGGCCACCTTCAAAGCTTCTCCTGAGTACCTTAAAGACTTCAAGGAGGCGGCGACGGACTCCTTCGCCAAGGGGTTCGCCTATTGCCGCCAGCAGCTACGGGGTATTCTGTCCGAGGAGCGATTGGCCACACTCCAGATTCCGAGAGGAGAGCAAGGGGCTACTCAGGTTGGGGCATCTCCGCCAATGGCCCCGGAGGCTGCCGAGCCGACCTCAATTGTAGCAGCAGCTGAGGCAGCACCACAGGAGAAGGCAGCCGAGCTGGTCTCCATGGCAGCTGTGGCTGAGTCCGCCCCTCCAGCAGAGCCTACCCAAGCGCGTGACCCCGCTCCGGAGGTAGAAGAGGGGGAAGTCCCAGTCGTGCACCGCCCAGGAAAGGAGCCGGCCTCATAGTCTAGAACTTCTCATGTACCCCTTTTACTTTCTTTTTGTAATTTTCGCTACTTGCTTTTTCTTTGAGCCGGGCTACTTGGCCTGTCAGGGCCCGGAACTTGATGTAAATCATCTTTTCAAGTAATGAAAACCGATTTCATAAATCTGCCTTCCTTTCTTCCTCTTTCTGTGATGTGAACATCTCTTTCCCTCTTCCTCCCTCTCTTCCCTTTTCTGTCGGTGCGAGGAGGTCGTGAAGAAGAATTTAGGACCTGGGCACCTAAGGGCGGTCCACATCTTGAGTGCCTCGGAGCTAGGCCCAGGGCTTGATCTTCAGAAGTTGGGCCTAAGGAACATCGTCCCAGAGCCGGGCTTGGGGATGCACTGGCCGGGGAGCTGTGTGGCTCAAAGGTTCCCTTGGTCGGAGATCTGAACTCCAGTCTTGGGTAGACGTCGTGGAGCTGGGCTCGGAGACGTTGAGTGCCTAGGGGCCTCCAAGGTCCTTTGCTGGGGAGCTCGGCTCGCCGGTGCCGGAGGGTCATCTAGTCTTTGGTGCCAGAGGGTCATCTGGTCTTTGGTACCGGGGAGCTGGGCAAGCTGGTGCCAGAGGGTCGTCCAGTCTTTATGCCAGAGGACTCTTCTTTGGGCTTTGGTGCCGAGGAGCTAGGCTCGCCAGTGCCGGAGGGTCATCCAATCTTCGTGCTGGAGGGTCATCCGGTCTTTGATACCGAGGAGCTGGGCTCGCCGGTGCCTGGGAGCTTCCCAGATCTTCGTGCCAGAGGACTCTTCTCTGGGCTTTGGTGCTGAGGAGCTGGGCTCGTGGCTTGCTTGTTGGAGAGCTAGGCTTCAGCACTTGATTGCCTGAGGGCGTTACTCAGGTGGCGGTGTCTTGGAGCTGGGCTCGAAGATGATGATAGCTGAGAAGATTCCCTTGGCCGGAGATCTGAGCTCCAGCCTTGGGCTGGTGCCCTAGAGTTGGGCTCAGGGACGTCGATGTTGGAGAGCTGCTAGGCTCGAAGGTCTGAACTCCGGTATTGGGCAGGCATCTTGGAGCTAGGCTCAGGGACTTCGATGATGGCGAGCTACGTGGCTCGAAGGTGCCCTTGGCCGGAGGTCTGAGCTCCAGTCTTGAGCAGGCATCGTGGAGCTGGGCTCGGAGATGTTGAGTGCCTGGGGGCCTCCCAGGTCCTTTGCCGGAGAGCTAGGCTCGCCGGTGCCGGAGGGTCATCCGGTCTTTAGTGCCGGGGAGCTGGGCTCACCGGTGCTGGAGGGTCGTCCGATCTTTATGCCAAAGGACTCTTCTTTGGGCTTTGGTGCCAAGGAGCTAGGCTCGCCGGTGCCGGAGGGTCGTCCGGTCTTCGTGCTGGAGGGTCATCCGGTCTTTGATACCGGGGAGCTGGGCTCGCCAGTGCCTAGGGACTTCCCAGGTCTTCATGCCGGAGGGTCATCCGATCTTTGCGCTGGAGGGTCATCCGGTCTTTGGTGCCGAGGAGCTGGGCTCACGGCTTTAATTTCCTGCAAGGCAGATAGATCGTGTTGCAGAAAGAAATCTTTATTTCTCATGGAGGGAATACTTACATTACTGATAGTATCTCCTCAAATTACAAGCATTCCAGGTCTGGGAAAACCTGGCGCCATCCAAGTCCTCAAGGCAGTAGGCCCCCTGCGAGAGGGCCTCGGCCACTTTATAAGGGCCCTCCCAGTTTGGTGAGAGTTTGCCGCCCTCCCGAGGCTGGGACGCCTCGGCTCGGCGCAGCACCAGGTCGCTAGGTCGGAAGGTCTTCTGCTTCACCCGCGCGTTATAGTATCGGGCAACCCGCTGTCGGTATGCAGCCATCCGGAGCCAGGCTTCATCTCGCATCTCTTCGAGGAGGTCGAGGTTGAGCAGGAGATGCGCCGAGTTCTGGGCCTTGTCGTATCGCTGCACCCAGAGTGTGGGCACGCCGAGCTCGATTGGGATCACCGCCTCAGATCCGAAGACAAGGTTGAAGGGTGTTTCGTCCGTCACCATTCTGGGCGTCGTGTGGTAGGCCCACAGGACACTGGGAAGTTCTTCTGCCCACCTACCCTTCGCTTGGTCCAACCTGGTGCGGAGTCCTTGTAGGATGGTCTGGTTTGTCACCTCGGCTTCACCGTTGGTTTGGGGATGAGCAACCGAGGTGAAACGATGTTGGATCCCGTGCTCGGCACAGAATCCCTCGAACTCCCGGTAATCGAACTATCGCCCGTTGTCGGTGATGATGCGATTGGGGAGTCCGAAGCGATAGATGATGGACTTCCAAAAGAATTGGCGAACGTTGGCTTCTGTGATCCGGGCTAGCGGCTCTGCTTCAACCCATTTGGTGAAGTAGTCGATCGCCACTAGCAGGAATTTTCGCTGCCCTGGCACCGTGGGAAACGGTCCCAAGATGTCCATCCCCCATTGTGCAAAGGGCCAGGGAGACGATAGCTGGGAGATCAGCGCAGCCGGCAGGCGCTGGATGTGGGAGTGGCGCTGGCACTTGTCACACTTCTTGACGAAGATGATGGCATCCTCCCTTATTGTTTCCCAGAAGTATCCCTGGCGAAGAGCCTTGTACGCCAGGGTTCTTCCTCCTACATGATTCCCACAGAGGCCTTCATGTATCTCTTTGAGCACAAAGGCTACCTCTGCAGGCCTGAGGCACTTCAAGAGAGGGTAGAAATAGGATCGACGGTAGAGCTGGCCGTCCATCAAGACGAAGCGAGCAGCTTTCCTTCTAATAAGGCCAGCTTCTTTGTGGTCTTCCGGCAGTAGGCCATCTTGGAGGTACCTGACGTACTTATCCATCCAGCTCGGCTCGGGGGCTATTTGCTGCACCTCTTCGGGGCTTTCGTAGCTTGGCTTCTCGAGATATTCGACATAGGCACGTCCTAGGGATGAGTTCGGTAGGGTTGCGAGCCTCGACAGTGCATCCGCACGAGCATTTTCTCCACGGGGGATATGGGTTACACGGAAGTAACGGAAGCCTGCTGCGCTCGAGCAAACCTTCTCTAGATACTTCATCATTTGGGGATCTCGGGCCTCGTATTCTTCGAAGACTTGTCCAGTAATCAGTTAGGAGTCGGTGAAGACCTTGAGGTTCTGTACACCCAGTTCGTGGGACACCTTTAGGCCCACAAGGAGCGCCTCGTACTATGCTTGGTTGTTCGTGGCGGGGAACTTGAAGCGAAGCGCGTACTCTGTCACCACTCCATCGAAATTGGTGAGGATAAGGCCTGCTCTGCTCCTGCAAGAATTGGAGGCTCCGTCCACGTGGAGGACCCAGGGGTCCCCAGGTGGGCCGGGCTCAGCTTGGCTCTCCGGGACCATTCGCTCTGGTTTCTTGGGAAGCCCTGTACATTCGACCATGAAGTCAGCTAGGACTTGGGCCTTCTGCGATGACCTCGACCGATATGCGATGTCGTACTCGCTCAGCATCAGGGACCATTTGGCTAACCTTTTGGAAGTCTCGGGGTGGCTTAGCATGGTCCTCAACGGCTGATCAATCACAACCACGATGGGATGCGCTTGGAAATATGGCCCGAGGTGTTTAGCAGACATTATTAGTACAAAAATAAATTTTTCGGAGCGGGTATACCTGATCTCCGCATCATGAAGTGTTTTGCTGATGTAGTACACCGACTTTTGCATTCCATCCTGGTCTGTATGGACGAGGACCGAGCTGACAGCCCCTGGGGTGATCGCCAGGTAGAGCAGGAGCTCTTCTCCATCTTTGGGTCTGGACAGTAGAGGTGGGGAGGTCAGGAACCCCTTCAGCTCTTCGAAGGCCGTCTGGCACTCTTCGGTCCAGGTGAAGTCATACATCTTGCATAGCACCTTGAAGAAGGGGAGGCAGCGGTCAGCCAACCTTGAGATGAACCGGCTTAAGGCTGTGATTCTCCCTGTCAGGCGCTGAACCTGCTTCTTGGATGTTGGGCGCTCCATGTCCAGGATTGCTTGGACCTTCTCCGAATTCGCCTCGATGCCTCTCTACATGACCATGAAACCGAGAAATTTTCCGGCCACCACCCCGAAGGCACACTTCGCCGGGTTGAGCTTCATCTGGTGCTTTCGGAGACTGTGAAAGGCTTCAACGAGGTTGGCAATGTTGTCCGAGCCCGGTTTGCTCATGACGAGCATGTCATCCACATACACTTGCACATTCCTGCTAATATGGTCCTTGAAGACCTTGTTGACTAGACGTTGGTATGTGGCCCCGGCATTTTTCAAGCCAAAGGGCATCATTCTGTAACAGTATGTCCCCCGGTCAGTGATGAAGGTGGTGTGCTCCTCGTCCTCCGGGTGCATCCAGATCTGATTGTACCTGGAGAATGCATCCATGAAGGAGAGTAGCCTGTGCCCTGAAGTGGCATCCACTAGCTGGTCTATCCTTGGCAAAGGGAAGCTGTCCTTCGGGCACGCCTTGTTGAGATCGGTGTAGTCTACACAGATCCTCCACTTGCCGTTGTTCTTCTTCACCATCACCATGTTCGCTAGTCAGCTTGGATATTGCACCTCTCGGACGAAGATGGCGGTGAGAAGTTTCTCAACTTCCTCGTTGATGGTCGTTTTCCTTTCTGGGGCGAAGGTTCTCTTCTTCTGTCGAACCGGCCTGCACTTTGGATCGACATTAAGTTTGTGGGTGATGACTTCAGGGAGAATACCTGGCATGTCGGCTGCCGTCCAAGCGAACACGTTCGCATTCGCCCTCAAGAACTCCAGCACCGGGGCTTTCTCCTCCTCGGGCAGCTGGGCTCCGATCTGCACGGTCTTCGTCTGGTTGGTCCCGAGCTGGTAGGGAAGCAGGTGCTCTGCCGGGCTTCCCCTGGGGTCCTGAACCCTCTGATCGAGCTCGGTTGCTCTGGAATCCTCCTCGAGCACCTGGGCCCCGGGGAGGTCTGGAAGTATTGCTGCACTGGCTGGGGCGTACCCCTCATCTCCCCCACACTGCAAGAGGTTGGGAATTGGACGAGCAACCTCTTGGTGGAGACGACAGCGTCGAGGAGGTTGAGTCCAGGTCGGCTCAGAATTATGTTGTAAGGTGAAGGAAGCCTGACAACCATGAACGTCATCACGACGGTGCTCTGCCGAGGTGGGGTCCCGGCAGTGACAGGGAGAGTGATTTCTCCCTCCACTCTTGCGGATTCTCCTGTGAAACCAACAAGGGGAGTATACACGGGCTTGAGTTGAGCAGGGAAGAGATTCATCCTGGAGAAAGCATCGTAGAAAAGTACATCTATAGAGCTTCCACTATCTACCATGATGCGCTTTATAAGATGCTTTATGATCGTCATCTCAACGACCACAGCATCATTATTTATATTTTTCTTCCCATTTTTCCCTTCCCTCATAAAGGAGAGTACATTCTCGGAGTTCCCTGTACCCCGAGTCCTCTTGGACGCGCGCTCAGCTCCCCAGGAGATCATGCCCACCGGCTTCTTGGTGGGGCGGTTGTCGATGGCTGGAGCTGGCGGGAGAGCCACAAGCACCTGGGACTCTGGTCGATTTCTGTCCCTTACATATTTTTCGAGGAAGCCTTTCTTGATGAGCTCTTCAATCTCCCACTTGAGATTGCGGCATTCCTCGGTGTCATGACCGTGGTCGCGGTGGAAGCGGCAATACTTCATCTTGTCACGGGTGAAGGATGGCTTCAACGGCGGTGGATGCCTCAGATAAGTCTCGCCCTCGATCTTCATGAGGATCTTCGTTCTCGGGGCGAGAAGGGAGTAAAATTCCCTTGAGGGATGGGAACATTCCTTGGCCTTGGCGCTGGTTGGGAGTTTTGAGCTGGCGGTCTCAGCCTCCGCACTTCAGGCTTCTCGGTGGGCACTGGCCCCTTCAACGGCTTCCCGTCAACCTCCCACCTCGTACGATCCGCCTCCTCAGTGCGGATGTACTTCTGAGCCCAGAAGAGTAGCTCGACGTAGGTCTTTGGGGGCTTCTTGTCGAGCGAGTAGGTCAGGCGGGAAGTCCTGAGCCCTCGCTTTAGAGCCAGCATCGCCACCGGCTCCTCCAGGCTGTAGATCTCCAACGCAGTGGCTTTGAAGCAAGCCATATAGTCCTGCAGTGGCTCACGGTCCTATTGCCTGATGGAGAAGAGGATGTCTGCCTTGCGTGGCATCTTTCGGCATGCATCAAAATGGGCCACAAACTTCTGCCCCAGCTAGGCAAAAGAGCTGATGCTTTCTGGCTCGAGGCGGGTGAACCACATCCGAGCCACCTTCCAGAGGGTAGCAGGGAAGGCGACACACAGAAGGACGTCAGTAGCCCCCTGGACCCTCATGAGGGCCCGGTAACTTTCCAGGTGGTCCATGGGGTCGGTGGTCCCATCGTAAGGATCCACCTGAGGCATGTGGAACCGACGGGGAATTGGCTCCGCTTGGATCTCCCGAGTGAATTGGGGGTGGGCGTCATAGCCCGCTGGCTCGCTAGCGAAGCCAGGCAAGTTGGCAAACCGGTGGGCGAACTCCTCCAGCTTGCGATCATGCTCCTCCAGACGCTTCTCCGCCATGCGCCTGATAGCTTTGTCCGTGGACCCCTTCGCTGAGAGGGGTGGGGAAGGTGACGCGGAGGCGCAACGCCCATGGCGGGGAGCCTTGCCTTTCCTACCTTGGCGAGGTTTGGGTGCCCCCTGGCCAAGGTGTGGTGAGCAGCTTTCTTCGTCAGTGGAGCTGGCCCGCCGTCGCTTTCCTGGGGCTTGATGGGTACCCCGAGGGTCTGTAACTGCTCGTGACTGTGAAGGCCTCCCGTGGAAGGAATGCAGGCTATCGCGGGGTGCTGCGGCGTGCGCCACGAGGGTCTCTGGCTATTGGTGGGTAGCCAGGGACCGATGCTGGTGCTGATGCTGGAGCTGGCGCACCGCTGCAGTGAGAGTGTACATCTGCTGGGCGAGTGCGGTCAGCTGAGTCTCCAATGGGGGCAGTTGAACCGGGGCAAGTAGCTCCGTCTCCGGCCTGTATGGGTTCCCGTGAGAAGGGGATGCCTCCGCACGGCTAGGAGAAGCTCCCCTCGCCCAAGTGGTCACCATCCTCCCGATGGACTGGCTAAGCGGGGCTTGAACTGGATCAAGTGTCGTTCTGCCCCCCTTCCTAGCATGCCAATCTGTTGCCGCCCAGATCGCCATGGCGCGTAGCTGCTAATGGCATCGGATATTCCGCGTTCGCTCGCGGGAGATGCCTTCGGTGCCTCGAGACCTACAAGAAAGCCAATGTCAGTGACCCAGGCTGGGGATTCCGACGGGGGCACTCCGACGGTCAAGTCAATGATGATCCACGGGAACAGATCCTCCTGGTCGAGCCCCTCTAGATGAGCTCCATGCTAGGAGGAGTGAGTGGAGTGTATGAGAGTGTGAGTGTGAGCTAGGAGGTGCGGTGGCCGAGGTGGTCTCGCCCTCCTCTCTTGCCTCTCCCCTATCTCCTCTTTCTCTTTGTGGTGGTTGTGTTGGTGGAAAAATGGGTGTCTCCCTTGTTGAGAGAATGTTGCTCTTGCTTGGAATGGAAGAATGAGTGTTGTTACCTCCCTTTTGTTCATTCTGGCTGAGTTTTTTCCCTTGGCTTGCCTCGGGGTTCTTCCATGCTATCAGACGGGTACAATAAGGTACCGTGCCGTGGACGGGATGCCTTCTTTATTGGATAGCTGGGGGAGCCTCTACATGCCTCTGACATTCCTTTTATTTGCCCTTCCTGGAAGCCTGGCGGGACCTCAACTGTCGTGCTGCCGCTCTCGGGGACTGTGCTCCCTGGTGGGGTCTTTTCTCCGGTCGTACGGCAGGTCGATGGAGGGCATGGTGCCTTGATGTGAGCTTCCTTTCTTTTTGGTGTGAATGGCGGCCGTGGGCATTAATGGCGACGTGGCGGGTGCCATCGTCGGTCCTTAGAGGGCGTGCCACTATCCTCGGAGGGAAGGTGCCGCTCTCGTGGTGGTTGGTGCCCCGATGTGAGTTGAAAGCCGACCTGGAAAGATGGGGCCCACCCGCAGGGGACTGGTCTCACGGAGGCTTGGCTGTGCAGAGGAGGGCCGAGCTCGGCACCAGGCCAGGGGTGCCCAGCCTTAACCGAGCTCAGGCTGGCAGAGGTGGATGAGGTGCACCCAGGCCAGGGGACCCGGCCTTGAAGGGGCTCCTCGTGGCGGAGGAGGCTTGAGCTCGACTCCAAACCATGGGACCCGACCTCATGCTCGAAGGGCCTACCTCTAGTGGGGTTTGAGCTCGGCTCCAACCTAGGCATCCCGACCTAGTGGGTACCAACCTGGCGGAGGACGAAGCCCGACTTCGATGGGTGGCCCCGTTGGCATCGGGAGCTCAGCCCGGCGAGGGGGCCTGTGGTGGTAATCCTGCGTGGCATCCAATGAGGGCTCCATGTCAGTCTCCTTGCCCCACGTCAGCAATCTGGTCACATCAATACTCATTCATGACATTGAGTCATGTACAGGATGTTTTGGGTATGGTGGAAGGTGTACGAAGGATGTGAGTGGACCAATAAGGAATCGATCATTCCTGATAAGAGGAATTGTTATCCCATGTAATCTCTTTTCGATGAGTGACTCAAGGAGCCTTTGATCAAAGAAGGATGATATTAGAAGTAGTTTCTAATCAGTCATCAGCTTAGTCTTCATGATCGAGCTGAGATTCGATATGACTAAGTGTTAGGGTTTGACATATATCCATACCTATCACTTAATCGGGATAATGAGAGATCGAAAGATTGAATTGCATGGTAACTTTCTACCGAAGGATATTTTGGTACTTTCCATCAAATTCCATATTTTCTGGGTAGGCATGATATGTTGCTAGATGTCAATCTTGTCTTGTAGGTTTTCATGAATAAATTGGATTGGTTTCATGAGTTAATTCGATGGATGATTCGAATTGGATAATTAGGTGAGCCAATTTGACCTAATTAGATCAATTGGGTTTGATTGGATCGAATCAGCTTAAACCTAAACCTACTGGTGGCTAAATGTGGAATCCAAAGGGTCACACACATTATGGAGTTGGCCAAGGAAGTCATACATGGTTTAATTAGGGTCATGGCATCCTAATGGTTAGCCAGATTACACACTAGCATGTGTAGGCTAACCCAATTCCTAATCTCATTGATTTGGGTCTAGTTGCTTGTTAATTGGACTAACCTTACTGAGGGAAACCTACGTTAGGTTGAGTTCTAAGTGGGGCAGTCTAAACCAAACTTTATCTGGTTTTATTTGAACATTAAACCCAGTTTATTGAAGAGTCCTGGGCGCTCAGGACTCTTGGCGCCTCTTGGCGCACGCGGGAGAAGAGAGCGTGCGCAAAATGATTTAGAGTCCTTCTGCAGATGAAACTCTGAGAGTTTCTCATCTGGGATGCCTCTTCAGATTATCTCCATGCCTTTTGGTTCTTTGAATGACTGGTCAAAGAGGGATAAAGGTACGGCATGAAATGGGAAAGAAGTCAGTGCGCGCAGATGAAGAGTCGCATCTCTTCATCTGCGCATGGTTCTAAGGCAGAGTCCTTCTACTCTCAGGATTCTTCTTCTTTTATAGTTTCAAGATCCATAAAGACACCTCCTTTCCTTCCCTTGAGTTCGGTACATGCCATGTGGCATGAAGAGAGTTCATTTAGAAACCAAGAGAACTCATATAAGACTCCTGAATCTTGAAGAGTCTTATTAGATATGAAGAGACATATCTGATAAGAAACATTGGGATGCTTTTCACGCCCCTTAAATCATTATTTAAAGGGTGCACAGTGAAATGAGAAAAACAATGTTCGGTCTTCTGAAATAGGAGTCCAATTTCCATCGAGTCTTCTGTCCGAGTGTCTTTCTCTGTCTCTCCCTCCCTCCTCCCTTCTTTTAAGACAAGACTTGTTTTGTTAAAACAAGGTCTCTTCTACTAAGACAAGGCTTTGTTTTAGGACATAAGCCTAAGGGGTCCTAGAGGAGGGTTGTCCTAAAACCAAGAGTGGTTTAGGAGAGTGTTCATAGTGCCCTACAGTGGAACAGGGTGTCCTACAGTGGTCAAAAATCCAAAGGCTGCCGAAAGAGTCCTAATCTAGCAAGCAACTTCAAGAAGGAATTCTTCCTTGGTTCAATTCTCGTGTGGATCACCATTGGAGGGCTTGCACTTGTGAGCCTTGTGGAAATAATTGGTATACAGTGTTTTAGGTATGTTTCTTGTACTTCATTTATGATTCATTAGTTGGTAATTCTAAAGAGATCCGGGAATTAGGGTTTCTTCTAGCCGGTTAGGGTTTTCATGCTTGAGTTTTTGTTTTAAAATTCACTTTCGCAAGTAGCATGATGACCTAGGCTCCCTAGAAATCTCATCACCCTGTACCATCATGTGGGCCTTTTAAGTGCCCACATGATCCAGAAGGTCGGTGGTGCCATCGTATGCGTCCACCTAGAGGATCTTGAAGTGACGGGAGATAGCTTTCCCCATAATTCTGGTGAAGAATGGTAGGCGAGAGTCGTATGATAGTGCTTCTTCTCCTTTTCCCAATCGACCAGTTCGATAATTTGCTCCTCCATGCATTGGAGCTTACTGGTGTAGTCCCTCGGGTCCCCGTTGCATCACTGGTCATCGTCGGGGACCGAATCCACGAAAGAGTGCGAGGTGGACCTTACTCTCTTTTCATCGGCACGAGTCCTCTGTGACCTTTGGGGCTCCGGGATCGTGTGGGAGCGGAGTCGAGGGGCTCCTTGCTATCGACTTCCCTCGGCAGCAGGTCGATGACTGGTTCTGGACGTCGCGAGTGGCTGCTGTCTGTCGTTGGCCATGTCTTGAAGGTTCTAAATCGTGGTGGCAAGAGTGTCGATGCGGTTCAGATGGGTCTAGAACTGCTATTATCCCAGGGTGATAGTAGGCTGGGCGGCATCATTCTCCCTGAGAGATTCTTCTAACCTTGTCTGGGAGTGGCTTCTCCTGTTGGAGGTATTCTGAGCTCTTCCTTTCACCATCATTTTGTCTGGCGGTGGATCCCTCCTTTTAGAGAAGGAATACATGGACGAAGTTTCAGGCCCTCCTTCTAGTGCCAATCTGTTGTTGAATCTCCCGGGCTGGGTTCTCTCGACCGGGCTTGTTGGAGTGCGCGTCTCCTGGTTCTTGCAAAAAGGTTTCACGGGCCGGTGGTGTTCCGGTGGGGGACACTCCGATGGCTAAGTCAGTGGGAGACTCGAAGCAACAAAATGAAGGAATCGAAAAGAGATAGCTCGTAGGAAAGGAAGAGCCTCCTCTTACCTTGGGATCCCCCTTTTACCTTATATAGACACATAACTTTACAGGAATCTGCTAGGGGCTAAGCTAGAAATGGCCGATTTGCCCCTAGAGGGATCTTGGTAGTGGCCAGGTGGCACTAGGATAGGATGGCATCGTGGGATCTACAGAGTAGTGGTGCTGAGGTGTCAGGAATCTGTTATAACAAAATTCTGGTACCAGCTAGAAGGGGCCTCCGAGCCATCCTTGGAGCGGCCTGCTTTGGGCCAATATGGGCCTACCTGAAGTGGATTGGTCGAACCTCTGGTGGGTCGATCGGACCTTTAGTGGGTCGGCCAGCGGAACAATAGACTCTGGTCCGACCTAGCTGAAGGGCCATCGGGTTTGGTTCGGAGGAAGGCCGATTGTGTATAACAGCACGTATAACTCTTTTTTGGAATTATATTATGTTGGTTTATCCGTGACCCAAATGGCCAAACTTTAGGCATCTCAAGTTTAAGTTATGTTTGGGTTAGTAGGCCTGGGTCAAGATTGAATTGTAATTGTACTAAGCCCATGATAAATTAAAAGTGCATGGTGCGGTATCTAGAGAAATATAGATTAGATCAATCCCGGTTGGATTTCTAATGGACAGGAAGGTGATGCTAAAATAAGTTATATGCATGACATGGTCCTTTCTCTCTCCTACATTTTCCTTCCCTTTCTTTTCTTGATCTGATTTATCTTCCCTTTCTTTGTCTTGGTTGAGTAATATAAAATTATAATGCAACTTGATGAGCTTACATGTACATTTATATATTGATATTATCTTATAAATCAAGTTGTGATGGCTTGGCCCAGTCCATAGAACTAGCCCATCACCAAGTCAAGACTAAAAATCCCGAGTCTTAAAACAAATGGTTGGAGGAAGCCTCCCAATTGGAGTCTTCTCCATTGAATCTCAAAAAAAAATGAAGTTTAAGGCCATTGGGATCCTACGGCTCTCTATAAATTGAACCTTTCTCCCCTCCAAGTCCCTCCACCAAGATCACTCCCCCTTCTTTTTCCCTCTTTCTTGTGTTATTTCGCTATATCCATTTCACTGTAGCCACCAAAAAATCAAGATTGGAGAATACGATTGGAGCCAAGGTAAAAAGCCTAGCTTTCTTCCCCCTTGCTATCTCTTCTTCCCAAGACACTAAATTACCACCACTAGTCAAGAAATTTGCCAAAAATCAACTAAGAAAGATCTCCTCCCACTTCTCCTATTTTTTGATCTTTGTTTTCCTTTTTTTTCGGCCATCAACATAATTGCCTTTGGATGTTGAACCCTTGGTCAAGTCCCCCAACCATCCCACGATCCTACCTGGCAAGATCATGGTTGCTAATGAATGGCCAATGGTCAAAAATAAAGAGGAAGCCCCGGATCCTTATTTTTTTGATTCATTTTCGTTTGTTTCCATGTTGTCCAATCCTTGCTACTAGTTGTCACCATTGCCCACCATCAGTCATGCCCCGCCATCCATTGCCAAACTTTCAACCATTAACCACTACCCCCCTCCCTTCCATGTTTGGATAAAAAAAGGAAAAAGAAAAAGAAAGAACAAGAAAAAAAGAAAGGGAAGAAAAGAAAGTAGAGAGAGAATATCTTTCTCCACTCCCTTTTTCTTTATCTATACGATCTATAGACTCCGATAAAGGGCTTTGTGCTCATTTACTGTGAACTTAAGATGATCTTCTGGAAAAGAGGCTCGAACCACTTCGATATCCATCAAATATATCGACCCCATCCTAGCTCATGTTAGGTATCTTTGAAATCTGGTCATCATTAATCCTTATTAAGTCGTTTAAGCTATAGCTGATATTGACCATCGAGTTCATGCTATTCAGATCGATCCTAGCAGTCAGGCACCATTGCCAAGCCAACCCTATCCTTCCTCCACCATGATTCAGGTATAAAGTCATACATCCTATAGTACCTAATGTGGCACTATCGCTGACATGGGACCTATGTCGGACCCAGCTAGCAGCCACGCTGGTAGAAGGTGCCACCTAGATGTGGCGACCAAATAAAAATCCGAGGTCAAGCCCTCGATCGAGGTCAGCTCCCATCCGAGGTTGAGCTCCTAGTCGAGGTCGTGCTCCCACCATCTAAGGTTAGCTCCCATCCGAGGTTGAGCTCTTGATCAAGGTGTGCTCTCGCCATCTGAGGTCGAACCCCCGGTCAAGGTCAGCTCCTATCCAAGGTCGAGCTCCCGATCAAGGTCGTGCTCCCACCATCCAAGGTCAAGCCCTTGGTCGAGGTCAGCTCCCATCCGAGGTTGAGCTCCCAGTCGAGGTCGTGCTCTTGCTATCTACAATCGAGCTCCCAACCGAGGTCGTGCTCCTACCATCCGAGGTCGAGCCCCCGGCTGAGGTCAGCTCCCATCCAAGGTCGAGCTCCTGATCGAGGTCATGCTCCTGCCATCCGAGATAGAGCTCCCACTCTCCAGGATGGAATCGTTGTCCGAAACTAGGAGGTGTCATTAACTGCCAAGGGATCAAATAGAGATAAAGAGAAGAAGACTAGAAGGAACTCAAGCCATGGACTAGGAATCCCAGACTATCCATGACCTGCAAAGAGTGGCACATGCCCTACTGGAGGTTCAGGCTCTGCAATGCGCTACCCATACATTATGCGCAATGCATGCTCCACCAGGCTTCAAGCCCTATAGCGCGCCGCCCATGTTTATGGCCGTGCAACTAGGGGCTCTAGTCCTCGTGACATGAAATCTGTACCTCCTCCAAAAGGAGTATCCTATTAAGGCCATAGGCCCTGCAACACTCCGACGGTCCCTCCTGAAATAGAAACACTCCACATGGCTTGGAGCTCAGCAGTACGGCACCCGCACCTCCCATGAAAAACTGCACCACTAGAGGAATAAGACCTGTACTACACCGACGAACACCCCCAATAAAAGGATCTCCTTTCGAGGATTGGTCTGACAGGGGGGTCACTGACAAAAAAAAATTCCTCCCAAAAGGGGTACTAGGAAAGTGACATCCCGATGAAGTCCCAGACTTGGTTTGGGCCATTCCTCTCATATAAAATAGAGGAAGGGACCTCTAGCAAGGGGAGAGACACAACTGGTAATACAAACAGAGCAATAATCAAGGAATCAGCAAGGAGAACCTCTCTGCTCTCACTCTCTGACTTATCTTCCATCTCTCAGATCTCATATTTTCTTCTCCTCTACACGGAGGAACCAAGCTCTCTATCGCAGAGACTCTGTTCTCCTTGATCATCTCGGGTCTCCTCTTTTTTGCAAGATCGGCCGAAACAGGAGCTAACTGGAAGAAAGGACCAAGCCCCTAAGGGGGAGCCCGACGCACCCACGACAAGTCAGAGCTATAGGCCACGACGATCTAAGTGACAACAGTACCCAAATTAGATTGTTTATTCTATTCTTGGTTTCTTTAGGTTTAAACATTATTGATGATAAGTTTTAATAGTTTTTGAATAGGTTTGGATGAATCAAACATAGTTGAACTTTGAATATTCAGAGCAAAAGAGGCAAATAATCCTGATACTTTTTACTTGTTTTTTAATTACTTGTTATTTTATCATAAAAGAATTATTCCATGCTTGTTTTAAAATATCGATTGAGCATATGTATTATGAAACTTATGATTTATCATGAAATTATGATTCGATGAATATTTTAATGACTTGCTTATATATAAACTCTATATTTATGGATTTTACATTTTTGTTATGAACATAATGATTGCATGATTGTTCTACTATTAAAAATTATTTATAGACCACGAATTTCATAAAATTGTCTAATATATATATTATTTATGTATGATTTAAAAAAAATAGATGATTTGATAAAATATGATTTAAGAATATTTATTTCATATTTATTTCATAAATATGAAAAGGATGCTTTCAGATATTTTATGTATGGTCCCTAAATGTATGAAATATCAACATCAGAGCTAGCATCTGTATGACCCTGCCAATGGATAATAGTAGTTAGCATATAATCTTGCCAGTAGTTAATAGTAGTTGGTGTACGACTCTATCAGCAAGTAACAGTTTTTGGCATATAATCTTGTTAACAAGTAATAGTAGTTAGTATTTTATCAATTACAGTCCTGTCACGGGTATATAGTGATCTTCGCATTTAGTTCGAGAAAATTATTAAGAATTATGATATCACAAAATAATAAAAATTTATGATTTTATCTATAAAGTTAGCATGAGTTATAAATTTGTTTATGATATACATTGGAAGCTATATTTATGTAAATTGTATGATTGATGATATGCAAGAGCATGAATGATTTATGATGAAATTATTATTATAAAATTTTTTATCTTCTAATGATAATTATCTCCCCTAAATGATTTTTTGATGCATATATAAACTTATGCTTGATCCAATATTGAAGTATATATTTTATTTATTGAGCTGGTGTAGCTCATATCTTTCTATTTTTTTTTTATAGAAGAATAACGGTCTCATCATAATGTAGTTCATATCTTTCCTTTTCTTTCTATCTTTCTATTTTTTTTAATGGATGATATTGCAAAATAATAAATAATTTATGATTTTTTCTATAAAGTTAGCATGACTTATATGTTTATTTATGATATACATTGGAACTATATTTATGTAAATTATTTTATTGATGCATATGCAAGATCATGATTAATTTATGATGAGACTATTAATATGAAAGGTTTTATCTTCTAATGATAATCATTTCTTCTAAATGATTTTTGATGCATGTACAAATTTATGCTTGGTCCAGTATTAAAGTGTATATTTTATTTGCTACGCTGCTATAGCTCATATCTTTTTATTTTTCTTTTTCTTTTATGGATGAATAATGTTAGAAATGATGGATGATTCAAGCTCGAGAGTTTGTGCTAGCAAGCTTAAAAGTTTTATTGTTGAATTTAATTATTTGGATAATTACGGACTTGTAGTCAACAATGTATAAATTTTGAGATATAGATTTGATATTTGATTTTAGATTTAGATGCTTTGAACCAATCTTGGTTTAATTAATAATTTGGCCTGAACCTCTTTTTATATCTTATTTGTAATGAAATTTAGTTGTATATGATTATTAGCTTTGTGTTATCATAGGTGGTGCCCCATAGTAGTATGGCTGTGTTATGTTCTGGATTTGGGGCATAATACAAGCATAATTCAATTGTTGAGACTAATAACTAGTTGGTATGGTAAAGTTTTTTTGTGCGGGCATTTGACACACATTCAATCCCATTTCCACCTTAAATTTTAAAAAAAGGGGAGGGGGAGGGGGGAATCCAATATTCCAATTCTTTCTCAAATACTTAATAGGAAAGCATCATTGGCTTCATTGAATTTAATAACTAAGAGGCCTAGCATGCTTTCCAACACGAGACGACTCACTAGATCAAGAATTTAATTGCACAAATTATTTTAGCAAGATGTTTCACACTTTTTTTGGTTGAACGAGATGGAAGAGAAGAATGAGTCCAAGGTTGGGTTGGAGAATTGTGCAAGTGTGCCATTGATTATCACTGGACATAGAGGAGACGGTGTTTGGTTTGAGTATCTTGAGCTTCAAGATCTTTGATTACCACAACATTATCCACGAAGCTGAAAATTAAAGGATAACAAAAAGAAACTAAAAAGTGTTAGAAAAAAATAAAGGTTCCTTTTTATTTTATCTGGTAAAGAAAAGGGATAGGAGGATAAATCACGATGTAGCTACCCCCGTAGGCCCCCACCTATCATAGGCTCTAGGAAAGTTTCTGGATTTAATCGAGTCATCCACGGGATCATGCCTCGAATCCATGACCTCACTACCAACCGGACTACCGTCTTAGCAATAAAAGCTCTTTTAAAATAGTAGCCAAAAGAGAGGTCTCTATTCTTTACAATTTCTTGTTTATGCTCCTCTCTCCACATTCTGCCTTCAACTGCCTAGAGATGCTTCGATTCCCATCTTTTCTACAAGTCCCAATCGGTTATCACCACCATTCAAATTTTCTTGTTAATCATGAGCTTTAATTTCAAATTTAGAAAACATTTCTTCAACTTTTCATTAACCACTTTTTTTTTTACTTGCAGCATGATGATATAAGAACCAATTTCAAATCTTTGTAACTTAACTGATTTCATATAGCTTAGTTTTTTATGATAATTCTAATTTGACTACTTTACTACATTGCTTCTCTCAGATTAATACTTCATTTTTAAGTACGAAGATCGTAGTTAGTACAACATTTTCTTTCACACTATTTGCGTCTAGCTTTTTTTTTTTTTTGTAGCTGGAATCTATTAGCATACTTTTGTTAATATTACTTGTCACCAATTTTACCAACATTACTTGCCAATATCTCCTAATGCACTACACGACATTTATTTTATAAATAAATATATTATAAATAAGGTATTTACATTTATTTTTATATAGTCTTTGAAAAGAAATAGGAGATGAGGTATCACCTAAAAGATAGAGAGAAGCCCAATTAAAAATCATGTTACTTGCACTTAAAATCTGATATAGGTTAGTTGTTATCATATTAAAAATTTTATCATCTCAACTCTTAGGCATCCCTATTCATTAATTTAAAAATAAATTAAAAGAACATTATCTAGCTTAAGTCCAATTTTATTTATATCTTTTCAACTTTAAAATATGTCAATCCAATTTTTTAAGTTTTTGAAATATTTCAAAATAATTCTAGCATTCACTTACCAATAAAAGATATTAGCTTTCCATTTCAATTGCAATACCCCTCATTTATATGGAATTGGTAAATGATAAGAAGGGGATGGAGATGAAAAAAACCATAAAGGAGGGAGAGGGCAGAGTTATAGAGGTTAACAAGGAGGGGGAGGGCAGTATCGAAGATCTCATAGGCAGATTTGGAGGAGTGAGAGGAAGGGAAGGAGAGGGAAAGAGGGATCGTCAACAACAAAAGAATAAGACGAATGAAGCCACTATGGAAAAAGAGGGCTCATGGATGTGTTTGGAGGAGGATAAAAGAATGAAAAGGAAATAGAAACGAGGAAAGAAGGGATTGCGAGCAAGGAAGAGGTAAAGGTGGAGAGAGCCTCTATAAAGGGAAGGATAGAGTCATCATGAAAGTATGTATGAAGGGAGAGGATAGCTTTGAAGGCCTTATTGATGAGATTGTAGAATGAAGAGAAGGGTGGGATTAGAGAGGAGGGTGAAAGAAGAGGGGAGAAGGATGATGAAAAGGAAAACAAGGTGAAAAAAGAGAGGGGGAAGAAAGGAACACTGACAAGAAAGGAGCAAAGGTGAAGGGAGATACCATGGAGGAGGGTGGGTCACAAAAGTCGACGTGGAGAGGGAGAGAGATGTTGAAGGTCTCATAGATAGGATCGGAGAAAGAAGAAGAGGAGAAGGGTATGATAGGAAGAAAAGGAAGAAGATGAGGAGAATGATGGGATTGGAGGAGGAAAGATGATGATGGAAGAGGAGGTGAGGAGAAAGAAAAGAGGGAAGGAGGGAGGAGGGATATTGGTGATAGAGGAGGGAAGCAATCAAAGAAAAGAAAAAAGAAAAAGACACTTTTATTATTTTATGTTATAAATTTATAATAGTATTATATGATGATCATATGGTATCATTCTATTAACGAAGATAAACGATATGATGATTTTGGAATATCTCGAAAATTTGAAGAATTAGTTTAATATTTTTGAAATCAAAAAAATACAAATAAAATTGAACTAAATTTGATAATTATTTCTATAACTTATTTTTAATTTAAATATTTAATACATATTATTTTAAAAAATATTGTTATTATTTTTTATATTATTGAAATTATTCATGCTTTTCTTTCACATGAACCATAAGTGATAAAAATAGCACTCACCTACCAAGCATCTAAGGCTATAAACATGTCGGGTTGATCTCTAAGTTGATCTATTTAGAACTAATCTAATCCATTTTTAAGGATCTATAAATATGGGTTGGATCTTGAAATTAAATCCATTCCATTTTTCGGGTCTAGTTTGGATTTACTGAATTTAGTCTCAAGCCGATCCAAACATACTAATGGTATTAGGACCAAACCTATTTGGATTTTTAAATTATAATTTAAAACTTATATAAAACTTATTTTTAATATAAAAATAGAATTATAGTTATTTTTATATCTTAATTTATTTCAAGAATAATATTATTTGTTATCTATTTTGTAGTTAATAATAGCTAGTTACATAATAATTAAAATATGGTTATCTATATTTGATTCATATCATATATAGATCCAAATTTTTTATAAATATGATCCATTTCATATTATTTATAAATATGATCCATATCATATTATTTGTAAATATGATCCATATCATATATAGATCCATATCATATTATTTATAAATATGATATAACTCGGATGATCTATTAGAATGCTCCATGGATTGCATTGAGTTCGCTTTAGCGGTTCACTTTGCAGTGTCTTGGGAGGTATGCTTTGGATTTCTTTGATCTAACTCGAATGATCTATTAGAATGCTCCATGGATTGCATTGAGTTCGCTTCAGCGATCGACTTTGTAGTGTCTTGGGAGGCGTGCTTTAGATTTCTTTCCGTGCTAGTAAAGCTACCATCTGAAGGCCATGGCGGAAGGGAGAGAATCTAGCATGGAGGGGAAGGAGTCCTTGAGCTCCGACGAGGGCGATAGGATGTGGGCCAGGGTTGTTCAGGGGCTGGCGAGAGGTTCTTACTAGACTTCACACAAGCTTCCGCTTGAAGATTTAGAGCAGTTGCAGGCTTACTTCACGAAGGTACTGGGGTTGCCGGAGGCGGAGCTGGAGGAGGTGCGACGGGAGTGGCAGGGACTAGTGGTGGTGGTTCAGAGCCTTAGGAGGCCGGTGTCGGCAGAGTTAGTGGCAAAGGAGGTCCGATCGAAGGCTAATCTCTCTTATGAGTCGGAGGTCATTCCGTTGGCTGAAGACCACCTGGTGGTCAGGTTATAATCAGAGAGAAAGTGTGCATTTGTCTGATCCAGTGGGCCGTAGTTTGTCGGAGAAAAGCTTTGGCCATGGAAGACTGGGAGCTGGATTTTGTTCCGGGATAGTGGATGATCCAAAAGGTGGTGGTGTAGCTGTGCTTGTCGGGACTTCCGTTGGAGTTTTGGAAGCCGGCATCTATCATGGCGGTGGCCGAGGAGGCTAGGCATTCCATCTCTGTTGATGGATTCACGGATCACCTCAAGAAAGTTGGTTATGCTCGAGTCCGGGTGGAGCTGGATGCGGCTCTGCCTTTGAAGCCGGGGGTGCTAGTTCAAGGGAAGAGCAAGGTATTTTGGCAGTAGTTCGTATATGAGAACCTGCTTGGACTCTGTTTCAGCTATGAAAAAATGGGTCATGGTGACGAAGAATGCAGGGAAGTTCCGGCTGGTGGCTTGGGGGGACGGATGGGAAGGGAAAGGTGTGGAGTGGTTACGGAGGAGAACGCAACTCCGGAGGGGACTGAGAAGGTTGGGATGGAGATTGAAGGCACGAGAAGTCCTAAGTATGGGCCTTGGCTACTCACTACTCGTGTTCGGTAGCAGGGGCCAGTATGGACTCCAGTGAAGGAGAAAAAGGAGGTCGCTGTTGGTAAGGACCCTCATAGAACTTCTCATGAACATCCCTCCTCTTCTCCCTCCAGGGCATCACCTACTGTGGGTACTTCTACACCTAGTTCGCCACCGGATTCGGATGGGTGGTAGAAGCCGAGTATGGTCACACGTCGCCGTTTGTCGGAGGCGAGCTCGGGGGAGGTGTCCGGTGATGGAGCCTCGCTGGCCCCTAGTTTTGGGCCTCTAGCAGCATTGGGTGATAGAATGGATATGGGCCATTCTGAGGCAGGCCCAGTTGATATGCATATGGTGGACTTGGGCTTTGGTGCTCTGAAATGAGGCCGTAGCCCTCCGTCTTCACCTGCACCCAGCTCGAAGGGTTCTACTCCGGTCATGCTGAAGCAGCTGCTGGTGGAGCCTGCATCTCTTCTTCCGGCTATGTTGAAGTTGCGAGTGGCAGAGCTGGCTTCTCCCTCTCCAATAGTGGCCAAGGTTAGTCCATCTGATCCTTGTATGGAAGGGCTCATGGGGGGTAAGGGTTGTTCTTCTGTTTCTTTGTCATCAAATGCCAAGTCTCCATCTGGGGGTCGGGAGGGTGCGGTAGGGGCAAGGCTAAGCGGCAAGGTTATGAAAGCTGCCAAGGGAAAAAAGCTGGCAATGGATTGGGGAGAGGAAGTGGAGAGGGGAAGAAATGAAAAAGGGAGAACTCAGGAGAATTTTGAGGGGAATGCTCTACATTCTTCTCTTTCTGCTACTCTTGACAAAAATAGTAAATCCAAGGTGGGTGGTTTTTCTATTTTAATTGCTTCTCAACAGTCAAACCCGGGGTCGAGATAGGCTGGCTCGGGGGATGTGGTTCCTGTGACAATTGGGGTAGCTAGGCAAGCTTTTGTTCATGAAGATGTTGTTGGGCAGCTGAAGGTGGTGCTGTTTACTGTGGTAGAGGGTGCAGATCAGGGTGGACCTAAATGTTGTATCTGGGGAGAGCCTAGGGGAAGGCTCTTCTAAGGAGTTATGAACTTGTAATGAAGGTCCTTTCATAGAATGTTAGAGAGGTGGGGAAACCTTCCTTTTCCTCTTCTTTTCGTATACTATGTCAATTACATCATCCTAATGTGCGTTTGCCTCTGGAAACTAGATTGGCTGGATCTTCCTGGCAAAGGATCTGGTGCTTCTTCCCAAGGATTGGAATTTTTATGTTATTGATGCCAAGGGGTTATCTGGGGGCATAGTTGTTGCTTGGAACAAAATAGCTGCCAGAATTGATGTGTTCCATAAATGTTCATAGCATGTGGTTCTGGTGGTGACTGAAAATTATGGGCCGACCGGGATTCTTTCTGGAGTCTATGCTATCACCTACTATAAGGAAAGGAGGTATCTTTGGAATGAAGTCCCCCGACTGATTGATCAGGGGTTCCCAACTGTAGTGGTTGGGGATTTCAATTGCATTACCAAGCTTGAGGAGAAGAGGGGGGGTAAACCTTTTACTCATAATATGGATACCAGGGAATTCAATCATTTTTTGGATTCCAATGGTTTGGTGGACCTGAAATTTTTGGGCTCTCGATTCACCTGGTGCAACAATAGATCTGGAAGGGCAAGGGTCTTGGAGAGACTTGATAGAGCTATGGCTACCATGGGCTGGCCAGTCTATACCCTCAGTTTATGGTGTGGCACCTCGATAGAGTGGCTTCAGATTATTGTCCTATTCTCTTATCTACTTCTCCTCAATCTCCTGTTCATGCGCCCTTTAGGTTTGAAAGGATTTGGCTTTCTTATCCAAATTCTTGGAAGGTGGTTAAGAAGGTTTGGAGGATTCCTGTTAGAGGTGATGCTCAGTATCGGATTACCTGCAAGTTGGAGCTTCTCAAATGTCGTTTGAGAAGATGGAATAAAGAGGAGGTCGGTAATATCTTCACTAGATTGGAAGAGATGGAAAAGGTAATCCATGATTTATAGGTGAAGGAGGATAGGGAGGGGGGTTTAGATGATGGAGATCTGTCCTCTCTATGTACTAGTCTGGCTTCCTATAACTCCCTTCTATCTCAGCAGGAAACTCTATGGAGGCAAAAATCCAGGGTTCAGTGGTTGGCTCAGGGGGATAGGAACTCTCATTTTTTCCACCAAGCTACTCTTATCAGGAGACAGAAATCGGATAGTAGCCTTAAAGTTTGATTATGGTCACTAGATTGAGGATGAGAAGGGCATCACGCAGGAGGTTGGTTCCTTCTTCAGGTCTAGATGGAGGACTGAGGAGGGGGATTCTCATTCTTTCCATGTTTCTGTTCCGAAGGTGATGGTTTTCCAAGACCAGAATGTTGATCTTCTTGCTCCTGTTTCTGAGGCTAAGGTGAGGGATGTTCTATGGTCCTTGGCAGATGATAAAGCTCCTGGTCCGGATAGATTTCCCCCACTATTCTTCAGGAGCTATTAGGGCATTATTAGCTATGATGTCATTTATGCTATGTAAGTGTTTTTCACTTTTGGCCACATGCTGGAGATCTTGAAGAAGACCTATGTTACTCTTGTCCCCAAATGCTCTCAAGATTCTCATCCTTCCCACTTTAGACCTATCAGTCTTCGTAATACTCTGTATAAATTGTGTGCTAAGCTACTGGCAAGGAGAATGAAGCCTATTCTTCCTAGTATTATCTCTTTGGAGCAGGGTCTTTGTTGGGGGTTGGAGCATCTCCGACAATATTTGTTGACCCATGAGTTTATGCATGATATGTGGATGGCACCTGCTAGGACTGGTCTGATGGCTATCAAGCTGGACATGGAAAGGGCTTATGACCGTGTTCAGTGGAGCTTTGTGGAGCGGTCATTACAGGATTTTGGTTTCCATCCCTTGTGGATCTTCAGGATTATGGCTTGCATTATTAGCCCCTTCTTTTCTATTATTATTAATGGGTCTCCTTTGGAGTATTTCAATTCAGCGGTCGGCTTGCGGCAAGGTTGTCCCCTTTCTCCCTATTTGTTCATTATTTGTGCTCATTCCTTCTCGTGAGCTTTGCGGGATGTTGATAGGGCATCGACAATCCAACCGTATGTTGCTGCCCCCACAGTATTTTCGATCTCTCACCTTCTTTTTGCAGATAACTACTTACTTCTAGGTAGGGCATCTGAGGCCACGGCTCGAGGGTTCAGGAGGGTGATCCTGGATTATTGTCTTGCTTCTGGATAGAGGGTCAATATGGCAAAATCGGAGGTCCACTTTTCTTCGAAGATTTCGCTCTGCCTTCGAAGCTTGATTATTTCTATTTTGGGGATTGGTAAGAAGGATGGATCTATCTGCTATTTGGGTATTCCTATTACTGGTGCCTCTCTCCGTAGGGCAGACTCTACCTTTCTGGTGCAGGCGGTATAGGACATGGTGGAAGGTTGAAGGGTAGGGCTCTATCGATCATGGGTAAACTCACTTTGATCAGGTTTGTGTTGTCATCTCTATCGATATACCTATTAGCCAATACTATTATCCTTAAGGTTATTGTGCAGAAGGTGGAGCAGATTCTTCGTGTGTTTCTGTGGCGATCGAGTGCTGCTTCCAGGGGTGTTAATCTGGTGGGATGGCAGTCAGTTTGTTAGCCTGTTAGGGATGGAGGGTTGGGTATCCATTCTTTTGTAGTGAGGAGGGAGGCTCTTTTGGCTCATCATGTTACCAGGCTTTTCTTGACCCCTGACAGTCTTTGGGCTTCTTTCATGCGCTGTTGATATGATTTTCGATCTCGAAAGGGAGGGGAGGTTTCTCATCCCACTCGTGGGTCTGCTATGAGGAGGGAGATTAAGAGGAGGGCTTCAGATGTCATTCAGCACATGAGATGGATTATCGGGGATGGGAGATATATCAGGGTTTTGTCTGATCCATGGATTTTAGATATCACTTTGGATAGGTGGTCCACCTTTTTATCCTCTGATTTGCTGGCCTCCACTACTGTGGTTGATCTTATCATCCTGGCTCTCTCACTATTTTAGGGAAGTCCTAAAGGAAAGGATTCTTTCCATTAGGATACCGGTGACTCCTTACCCTGACACTAGAGTCTGGGGTTCTTCCTCATCTTCTTTAGCTCCGTTGTCGAATCTTTATTCCATCTACTACCCGGAGCGTCAGAGGGGTTTTTAGGTTGCTTGGATCTGGTCTCTTCTAATGCATCCGAGAATGAGACATTTTATCTAGAACGTGGCTTGGCGACAGCTTCCCACGAGATCTTTTCTGAGCGCTCATGGGGTCCACCTTCCTCCTTCTTGCCCGATTTGTGGATCTTATAAGGAGTTGATTGATCATACTTTATTCTTTTGTTTGAGAGCTTGGAGGGTCTGGTCCCTAGCAGGTTGCAGATCTTTCTTGTACCGTGGTGATGATGTTATTGATACCTTTCTTCTTGTCCTTCGCTCTCCTCCCTCTTCGACTTCTCAGGGGTTTATAGCTTATTTAGCATATCATATATGGATCACCCGAAATGCCATGGTTTTCAATTCTAATAGATGTTCGGCCAGATTTATTATCGAGAGAGCTAGGACTCACGCTGATGAGTATCAGGGTATGATGGTAGCTACTTTCGAGATCTGGAGCTCCGATTATGCTCCTCGAGCGCCTCGCAGGGTTTTTATCTCTTGAAAGCCCCCTCCTCCATCCTATGCTACTATCAGCTTTGATGGGAGTGTTAGAGTATCCATTGCTAGGGCTGCTTTTGTGATCTGGGCATCGGATTTCTTGCTGCGAGGGGTATCCATCTTTTTGATCCTGCTGTTCCCATGGTGGAGCTTTATGGTACCTAGGCTGGGATCAGGTATGCCAGGAGGGTCATTCACCTCGATCGTCTTATTATTGAGGGAGACTCCTTGACGGTTTTTCCTGGATCTAGAGTGCATTTCGCTCTACTCCCTCTCTCCCTTACCTTCGAAAAATTGTTATCCTGTTACGTGGCTATACTGAGATTATTGTCTGGCATGTTTACTGTGAAGCCAACTCGGTTGCTGACTGGGTGGTCTTGCTTGTGGTGAATCACTCGGAAGAGGTTTCTTGGTCTCTTCTGGAGGAGATGCCTACAAAGTTTAGAAATATTTTGTTGACGGACCTTTTGGATTGTATTTGTTGCTGCTGAATCTCCCATACCAGGTTCTCTCAGCTTGATTGGAGCGCGCCTCTCCCAGTTCCTGCAAAGAAGTCCCACGGGCCGGTGGTGATCCAGCGGGGGACACTCTAATGGCTAAGTTAGTGGGAGCCTTAGAGCAACAGAATGGAGGAATCAAAAGGAAATCGCTCGTGGAAAAGAAAAAGTACCCCTACCGCTCGGAGTCTCCCATTTACCTTATATAGGTGCAGAACACTACCAAATCTGTTAGGGGCTAGGCTAGAAATATCCGATCTACCCCTAGGAGAATCAGGATGGTGGCCAGGTGGCATTGGAACGTGGCACATCGTGGGATCTATTGTAACAGAATTCTGGTACCAGTTGGAAGAGGCTTCTAGAGCCTTCTGATTAGTATGGGCCTGGCTGAAGCAGGTCAGTCATACCTCAAACAGGTCGGTCGGACCTTGAGTGGGTCAGTAGGATCTCTAGTGGGTCGGTCGGACCTCAAGCAGGTCGGTCGGATCTCAAGCAGGTCGGTTGGATCTTTGGTCTGGTTCAGAGAAAAGTTGATTGGGTATAACAATTGCCCCTTGCTCTTGGCCTTCGGGAGGGCTTGTGGCTTCGAAGGGCGAGAGCATCATCCTTGCATTGAATGCACCTGTCCTTGAAACGATTGTGGATCTAATTAGGCGTGCTACGTCTAGTCATTTCCAATCTTCAAAGATTTGTGCCCACGATAGGTGTCGACCTTGCATTGGAGGCAGAGGAGTGGCAGTTAATGCAAAAGGGGAGCAAGAATGAAGGGCCAGCCTAGCCCGCTTGGCCGTCGGGCTTCGGAAGTGAGTTGAGTGACGTGGCAACATCTGGGCGGATGGTGCTGTACTGGAGGCGAACTCTCCACCACTGATTTGGCGATCACGCGGATCGTGGCTTGAATGTGCTCCCTTGCATCACATCACTTCCGTCGTGTGGAGAGTCGTACCGCCTGGCATTTGGGTCATGAGGGTCGAGGGATGGTGGAAGCCAACCCTATCAAGGGCTATAAAAGGAGGTGCTGAGGTTTTGGGTGTTCCCTGCTGCATTTGCATTCGAAGAGAGAGTGCCTCCTTTTGCTGTCATCGTCCCCTTAGGAAACCAACTCTCAAGTTAGTCCCCTCTTCCTTAAACTCCATAGTAATGGCCTCCGATAGCTGGAGCTCCAACCATAGGGAGAAGGAGTTAGGCCCCAGCAAAGTCTGGTATGAGATGACACTGGAGAGGGTAGAGGCTCTTAGAGTTAGGTATAACATTCCTTCTACCTTGCACCTCTCTGTCCCAAACCAGGAAGGAAGAGTGACCGGGCCACTGAGTCTGGGAGCCCTTTCGATATATGAGGATCACCTTAAGGCAGGACTTAGGTTTCCCCTGTGTGATTTCTTTGTAGAGGTATTTAACCTGTATAGGATCTCCCCTGCGCAGCTAACCCCGAATAGCATTCGGGCGATCAGCTGCTTCATGGTTCTGTGCTGGAGAGCCGGAGTCGAGCCTAGGACTTCCTTCTTCACCAACTTCTTCATCCTGAAGAAAGACTTTAGGAGCAAAGAGTGGTGGATGTTTAGCCCTCGCCTTGGACGGAAGATACTGGGGGGTCTTCCATCGGCCATCCATGGATGGAAATCCAAATTCTTTTTCATTGACAGTCTTCAACCTTAGGGTTTTGCTCTGTCATGGGGGGAACCAAGGCTGACAGCCAACAAAGGGAGGGCAGTGCTGATGGTCGACCATGCAGACTTCAATAGGATGGAGGCGGTCGGCGTCACCATGATATATGAGTTGCTTCGGGAGGACAGCCTCCAGTTGGCCGGAATCAGCCGCCATGGATGGTTAGGTAGGATAGAAGCCGCTGTCGTCGGTCTTCTTTTTGTTCCATGGGATTTATTTACTTACTTTGGTTTTGTTCTTGTAATAGGAGAAAAGATGAAACCTACAGCAAAGGTAGCAAAGCGGGCGGCAAGGAAGAGGGCCGCCCAGTCTGTGGAGCCGATCACGGACAAGGCAAAGAAACAGCAGGTGGAGGAGTGGCCCGCAATCATAGTGGCATCGGACTCTGAAGAGGATAACGTGCCTCTATTGGAGAGGTTGGCGGCAAAAGGGCAAGGACCTTTGCCCATCGCTAGGGAGTCGGCCACCCGATCGAAGCAAGTGCTGTCTGAGTCGGCCAAAGTGGTGACAACCTTAGCCCTGTCATCAACTGAGCCAACAGAGGCGGTTCACCCAGCATACAAGAGAAAGGGAGCATCCAAAGGAGCGGAGGCCAGCGAAGTCAGCTATGAAACATTCCAGCGCTGGCACGCTCTCCACGACCCCGGGCAGGCCAAGGACCTACTCAAGGGGGCGATCACGGAAGTCGACTAGAAAGAGTCGAGTCGGCGGAATCTGAATGAGGTAGCAAAGAGCTCCTACCTCAACCTGATGAGGGTAAGTCATTAGCCCTCCAACTTCTGTCCTCTTCTCATTGTTCCTTGTATATGACTAACACTGTTTTGTTGTTTGCAACTTCTCCATGAGATCTCATTAATGGACGAGGGTTTCGGCGAGATGCTTTTTGTGACAGAGACCTCGACCAAGAAGATCGAGGGGTTGGAGATGGCCAGAGCGGCGGCAAAGGCATCGTGAAAGGTCGTGAAGGAAAGGCTATCGGCCAGTCGAGCCGAAGCCGAATCCCTAAAGAAGTAGGTAGAAGACCTGTAGGTCCAACTGGCTGATCGGAAGGCTAGATTGAAGAAGAAGGCAAAGATGAGCTCCTTAATCCATTGGCTGAGCGAGGAGGAGGAATGGTTTGCCGATGCCGAGAGGAACTCTCAAGCCTACCAAGCCATGATGGCAAAATACATGGCCCTACTGAAGGAGGCCAAAGAGCTGGCGGCAGAGCAGGTCAGTAACGCCATGGTGGAGTACAAGGCTTCCGCCAGCTTCGAGAAGGAGATGAAGGAGGCCGGAGTGGCAAGTTACGGGTATGGCTATGACGACTGCCTGAAGAAGGTAGCCGAGGCCTTCCCGGAGCTTGACCTGTCCGCCCTAAAACTGGCACAGCCAGTGGAAGAAGAAGCAGGCCCGATTGACATCGAGGCCAATGCCCAAGCTGCTGTCGTCGTAAGTGAGGCAGGGGCCCGACCGACATCGGAGCCGATGTCCAAGTTGCTGCTGATGTGGAATCGACGGATGCTTCGATCGGGACTTCGAATGTGGCACAGGAGGCTGAAGCCGAAGTTCTTCCAGTCAGTCTCCCTATGTACCCATAAGGCCTGACTTAAGAACATTTGTAAAAGTTTGCCCGCTTTTGTAAAAATCTTTTGTCAAGGAATAAAATGACTTGTTCTTTTGATATGTATCTTCAGCATTTATTTTTCTGAATGTAGAGCGGTCAGCCTGGTCCAAACTCATTTCTTTCAGAAATATACTTAAGCAAATTTTGAACTTAGCCATTTGTAGGGAAATCCCTAAAGTATTTAGGGACATCAAGTAGTATTTTCCGACCCAAGTCAGCCTTTTAGTGGGCTACACTAGAGTCTTTGCAAAGCAAGGTTGGACTTTGAATGGGATGCCATAGAGCCTTTACTGAGCGAGGTCGGACTTTGAGTGGGCTACCCTATAACCTTTGCCGAGAGGGGTCGGACTTTGAGTGGGCTGTCTTAGAGCCTTTGTCGAGCGGGGTTGGACTTTGAGTGGGCTGCCCTAGAGCCTTTGCTGAGCGGGGTCGGACTTTGAGTGAGCTGCCCTAGAGCCTTTGTCGAACGGGTTCGGACTTTGAGTGGGTTGCCCTAGAGCCTTTGCCGAACGGGATCGGACTTTGAGTGGGCAGCCCTAGAGCCTTTGCCGAGCGAGGTCAGCCTTTGAGTGGGCTGCCCTAAAGCCTTTGCCAAGCTAGAGCCTTTACCGAGCAAGGTCGGCCTTTGAGTGGGCTGCCCTAGAACCTTTGCCGAGCGGAGTCGGACTTTGAGTGGGCTGTCCTAGAGCCTTTGCCGAGCAGGGTCAAATTTTGAGTGGGCTGCCCTAGAGCCTTTATCGAGCGGGGTCAAATTTTGAGTGGGCTACCCTAGGGCCTTTGCCGAGCGAGGTCGGACTTTGAGTGGGTTGCCCTGAGCCTTTGCTGAGCGGGGTCGGACTTTGAGTGGGCTGCCTAGAGCTTTTGCCGAGCGAGGTGAGACTTTGAGTGGGCTGCCCTAGAGCCTTTACCGAGCGAGGTCGGACTTTGAGTGGGTTGCCCTAGAACCTTTGTCAAGCAGGGTCGGACTTTGAGTGAGTTGCCCTAGAGCTTTTGTCGAGCGAGGTCGAACTTTTTTGTAGAATGAATTGTGGCCTTTATTGATAATATTTGCGGAGGTTATCTACATTCCAAGGACGTGCCACTTATCATCCATCCAGATGCTCAAGTCGATAAGTTCCGACTCGGATCACTTCAACCACCCGATAGGGGCCTTCCTAGTTGGGGGAGAGCTTTCCTTGTTCGGTCGGTCTGGATATCTCTGTCCTTCGCAGAACCAAGTCTCCGACCCGAAAGCTTTGAGCCTTGACTCGAGAGTTGTAATATTTGGCCATCCTTTGGCGATATGTCTCCATCTTCAGGTAAGCTTGGAGTCGGGTTTCTTTGAGCAAGTCGAGGTCAATCCTTCTCCGCTCGAAGTTGGCTGGTTCAACAAAATGATCGATCTAGAAGGATTGCAGGGAGACTTCCACCAGTATGACTGCCTCACTCCCATAGGTGAGATTGAATGAAGTTTCTCCAGTTGCTATCCAGGAGGTAGTCCGATAGTCCCAAAGCACCGAATGAAGTTCTTCTGCCCATAGTCCTTTGGCGTCATTCAGTCGGGGTAGTGGGCTTCTCTAATGAAGCCTGCTTCGGAGAGCTTCTTGACCTCCTCATCAATTGCCCTCTCTCTCAAGAGCGAAACTCCTCTTCTTCTGTCAAACATGTTTGTAAGCTAGGTCCACCTTGAGCTGGTGGGTTATGACCTCCGACGGGATGCCTGGCATATCTGACACCGACCAGGCGAAGACGTCGGCATTGTCCCGTAAAAAACTAACCAACTCCAACTTGGCTTCTTCGTTGAGTGTGCTTTCGATCTGCAGGACCCTAGTGGGATTGTCCTCCCGGAGGGGTACGAATAGAATCCTCTCGACCAGTTGTCCACAGCAGTCGGCTTCGGCCCTGGGATCAAGCTGTTCCAAGATGGAACGGTCTTTTGATTGCCTGTCTTGAATGTTTAAACACTGCTTGGCCATCCTATGATCCCCCCTCATCACTCCAACCCCATTCCGAGTTGGGAATTTCGCCAGTAAGTGGTAGGTAGACACAGTGGCTCTGAATTTGTTAAGGGTAGGTCGTCCCAATATAGTGTTGTAAGTCGATGTCGTGCGTACAACCACAAAATTGATGAGAGGGTCTTTTGATAAGGCTCTGACTCGATTGTTACGGGCAGAGTTATTTCTCCTTCTACGCCGATAGAGTTCCCTTCGAACCCTATCAACGGCATTGGAGTCTCCTGCAGCCTGGTTCTAGGCAGGCTCATTCTGACAAAAGTATCATATAGCAAAACCTCGATGGAGCTTCCATTATCAATGAGGATCCTCCTTACATCATAATTGCCAATTACTATTGATACAACAACAGAATCATTTCCAGAGATCTGGGCCTCTAGGAGGTCTTCGTTAGAGAAGCTGATTACATTAGAACTCCGGGGCCTCTTCGAGATGTCCTGACCTTCTTCATACCTCCAGTCGGACTGATGGTGGAGCATGCCAACATTTCCATCGATGGGGTACTGGTTGGGCAGCTCTATTTCCTTCGGGAGGTCTCTGGCAGTAGAAGTTTTAGCCCGATTCCTCTGGGATGGGATGTACTCATGCAGGTACCCTCGCCTGATCAGATCTTCGATCGTGTCCTTCAATTGGAGGCAATCTTCTGTGCTGTGCCCATGGTCATGATGGAACCGGCAGTACTTGTCCTTGCTCCTTGATGTGGAGGGGCTCCTCATTGGGCGAGGCCTCTGCAGGAAGGTCTCCTTCTCTATCTTCATAAGGATTTTCTCCATCGGGAGGGAAGAGAGGTGTGTAAGTCTCGAACCTCCTAGGGAAGTCCTTCGGCTTAGGGCTGCGGCGTCGGGCAGAGTTAGTGCCATCGCTGGGAGGTCGGACTTCGGGAGCCTTGTCGCTCCTCTTCTTGAGAGCCGACCTCCCTTCAGCCTGGCATCGGCTTGCCGCTTGTTCTTCTGCCGGTGCATATTTTTGCTCCCAGGCTAGTAGTTCGGAGTAGCTTGTCTTAAACTTTTTGTCTAATGAGAAGGTGAGCCTGGCGATCGTAGCCCCCTCTTGAAGGCTGACATAGCTACATGTTCGTTGAGGTCCGGGACCTCCATGGCCACTGAATTAAATCAGGCCATATAATCCTAGAGGGTTTCTTCTTCCTTTTGTTGCACGAGGAAGAGGCAGTCCATGTTCCTCGGCGTCCGATTCCAGGTCCTGAAATGGGATAAAAAGAGTTTTTCCAACTGGAAAAATGAATGAATCGTACCTGGTCGGATGGCGAAGAACCACATCCGAGCTACCTTCCTGAGTGTCGCAGGGAAGGCGATGCAGTGGAGGGAATCAGAAGTACCCTATACCATCATATGGGCCTTGTAAGTGTCCAAATGATCCAGTGGGTTGGTGGTGCCATCGTAAGCGTCCACCTGAGGTATCTTGAAGTGACATGGATAACTTCTCCCATGATTCTGGCAGAGAAAGGTGGGCGAGAGTTGTACGCCTACGCCCCTTCTCCCTTTTGCCGGTCGACTAACTCAGCAATCTGCTCCTCCATGCGCTGGAGCTTGCTGGTGTAGTCCCTCGGGTTCTCGTCACGGTGCTAATCATCGTCAGGGACCGCGTTCGCAGAGGAGTGTGAGACGGACCTCACTCTCTTTCCGTCGGCATGAGCCCTTTGTGACCTTTGGGGCTCTGGGGGTTGCTTGGGAGCAGAGTTGAGGGACTCCTTGTTGTCGACTTCCCTCGGCAACAGGTTGAAGGCCAGTTTGGGACACCGGGAGCGGCTGCTGTCTACCATTGGCCGCATCTTGGAGGTTCTGAACCGCAGTGGCAAGAGTGTCAATGCGGTTCAAAAGGGTTTGGAACCTTGCCACTGCAGTTCAGAAGGGTCTGGAACTGCTGCTGTCCCAGAGTAATGGTAGGCTCGGCGACGTCATTCTCCCTGGGAGGTTCTCCCGATCTTGACTGGAAGTAGCCTTTCCTATTGGAGGTGTTATGAGCTCTTCCCTTTGTCATCATCTTAGCGGTGGATTCCTCCTTTTAGAGAAGGAAAACGAGAACGAAGATTCAGGCCCCTTCCTCTAACACCAATCTGTTGCTGCTGAATCTCCCGGACCGGGTTCTCTCAGTCTGGCTGGAGCATGCCTCTCCCGGTTCTTGCAAAGAAGTCCCACGGGTCGGTGGTGTTTCGGTGGGAGACACTCCGATGGCTAAGTTAGTGGGAGTCTTAGAGCAACCGAATGGAGGAATCAAAAGGAGATCGCTCGTGGAGAAGGAAAAGTGCCCCTATCGCTCGGAGTCCCCCATTTATCTTATATAGGCGCGGAACACTACTAGAATATGTTAGGGGCTAGGCTGGAAATATTCGATCTACCTTTAGGAGAATCAGGGTGGTGGCCAGATGGTACCGGGACGTGACTGCATCGTGGGATCTGTTGTAATAGAATTATGATACCAGCTAGAAGGGGTTTCTAGAGCTTTCTAATTAGTATGGGCCCGGTTGAAGCAGGTTAGTCGGACATCAAACGGGTCGGTCAGACCTTGAGTGGGTCGGCAGGATCTCAAGTGAGTCGGTCAGTCTCAAGTGGATCGGTCGGTCTCAAGTGGATCAATCAGATCTTTGGTCCGGTTCAGAGAAAAGTTGATTGGGTATAACGGTATTCATTCCAGGATTGTATATTAAATGATCTGGATAATTAAAAAAAAATATTATATCAAAAATTTTGATGATAAATTTAATTTAATTTTTTAATAAATTAAATTAAAATTTAATCAAAGAAATGGATTCGACCGTGATCCAGTCTCATCTAATCCACTTTCTACCCTGCGAGCATCCACGTTATTTTTTATATTGACAAAAACACCCTCGATGTGCAATCCACTACCATCGGACTCCTCGTCTCCCTTGCCTCTCCAAGTGCCAGCCCAGCTTTATATCGCGCGGCGGATCAAAGGAAAGCCCTCCACTGCTCCTCCTCTTTCTCTCTCCCCTTCCCTCCACGATCTCCAGGATTCACGGTTCCAATCATTTCTTCCGAGATGTTCCTCACCAGGTAAGCCCTCCTTCACTTGAATCGCACCCATCTCTTTGGTAAATCTTCGTATAATTTCCGATCAAACTACCGATCCCTTTTTTATTTTTTGATTCAAGGACCGAGTACGACCGAGGGGTCAACACTTTCTCCCCGGAGGGAAGGTTATTCCAGGTCGAGTACGCCATCGAGGCTATCAAGGTAGCACATTTCCCCCTTCTTTTGGTTATCTGAGTCAATTTTTTTGGGAATTTTTCAGTATTCATCCGTTGTTTTTTTTTAATCTTTGTCAGTTGGGCTCGACGGCGATTGGGTTGAAGACGAAGGAGGGCGTGGTGCTCGCTGTCGAGAAGCGGGTGACCTCACCCCTGCTGGTATCGGCCATCTCTTTCTTTAAAGAAACTGGTTCTAGTTGTAAATTTTGAATCTTTATTGACTTAAACTGTTTGACGGTGTTAATTTGAATTTCCTCTGTGCGATGGATCTTTAATGACTTGCACTTGTCAACCTGCTACTGTTGTTTACCCTTTTTCTAGATTTTAATTTTGTCCTGTAAAGCAACGTTTCATGGTTATTCTGCACTATAATGAGAGAGGAAAATAAAGGTCTTGTTTTTAAATCAAATGTCCAAACAAAAGGGTTCCCCCCCCCCCCCCCCCCCCCCCCCCCCCTTTTTTTTGGTTTTGGACGCGGGGCGGGGGGGGGGGGTGGGGGCGGGCGGCGGGGGCATCAATGATGTATGTACATTGGTGAGCATCTGGCCTTAAACTAGTGAAAAACAGTGACATGGGTCTGAAAAGAAGTTAGGTATGACCTTTTAGCATGTTGCCTATGTTATCTCTGGAAGTTAGGTCATGTTTTAGGTGCTTTTAACATGATATCTTTTAAACGTCCCTAATTCCTTGTACTGGAATTTTTTAATATCCCTCGTCTCCGTATCATTTAAATGTCTTGTATCTCATAGTGGCTTTTCCACTATAATCTGGTTACGTGCTCCTTTTACTTAAGTTGAGACCTTTTCATGCATCATAAGCTTGGAGGAGAGCTCTTGTGTATAGGCTGTTACAGAGATAGATGTGTTCAAGAGAGTTCCTTTCTTTTTTGCCCTTTGAAGAAACCAGAGAATGTCACACGGTGGACGGTGAGATTGATAAAAAGAATAGGATCTTTTTGTCCAAAAATTGCTTCTTACAAATATTCATAGGCCATATTTTGTCTATATGCATTGGGATCCAAATTCGTGGATCTCTCTTTTTGAGAAATAAGAAGACTAAATTGTTTATTCTGATTTTTCTCCAAATCTGACAATTATTTTTCTTCAAAGTTGTATTATTCAGAATATCTTTCTTATTTGAACCTTTTGAAATCCTTATTTTTCAAGCATTGAGACACCAAATGAGGATAGGGGGCCAATCACATCAATATCCTAGTCCATCTCTGGTTCAGCTGAGCATAGTGGGCTCTGCGAAGCTCTACTCATCCTCTATGGTCTCCATCATCAAAACCTCATGTTGTGTTGTTGTAACTTTTGTTCTGCCATCATGATCTTTAGAATTGATGCCTTTTGGCCTACTAGCTTGGGAATGGGGATGAGTTAGTTTGATTGTGTGGGATCACATGGAGCGGCATCTATATCATAGGATTGTTAGAATACTGCTGCATCAACCTTGTACTATCATTCATCATGAGTTGTTGTTTGGCAGAAAGTCCAAGAGGAGCAACATATATGGAAAACTTTTTCTGGTGATTTATAAGGAGTTCCTCTTTTTTCCTCCATCCCTAAGGTCAGAAACAAATGCGCATGAAGGGTGGCAGAGGGGTGGGTATGGCACCCTTTGGTTAGTGAAAATGATCAATAAATTTTACAGATGAATTCTTTGGCCCTTAAACTCGCACCTTTGGCTTCTTGTCCAAATCCTGAAAGCAGATTGGATATGGATAGGATACTGTCATATCGGTATATCCATGTCTGTATCCATATTAATCAAGTGGATATGAATACAAATACAGGTATTAAATGGATTCTTAAATTTGTTTCATATATGCTATGGACAGTTATGTATACAAATATCAATCAAATATCAATCATTTACAAGAAAAATAGATGTGGATGTAAATCAGAAATTACTTTGAATGCAAATTAGATTTTTGGGCAAAAGTTTAATAAGGACAACTAGCAGGAAATCATATAATCATAAAAGATGAGAACAACGGAGGAGTTGGAATTTAATTATTTGATTACAATTTCATCAAACATATTTATGAAAACAAGAGTCAAATTATAAAATCTTGACAAATAGATGTTTCCGGAGAAGGTGAATAACTACTACCATGTCTGCAGAATTCAGATAATTAATGGTCCTCTCCCTTGTCATCATGAATGGTGCTAATCCATGCTAATATTAGGCAAGGTTCTGTTCTCTCATTCAACAAACTAGTTTTGTTTTTCCACTAATGTGTTCTATTCAGATTTCTGAATTCTTTTTTTTTTTTTTTGAAAGTAGAGTTTCTGGATATCCAAATCCAGAAAAGAACTTGGATGCTATATCTTCTGTTTCTCAAAATTCTTTTATTTTTTTTCTTTGTATCAGAATCTTTATGTGAATCTGATTCAATAAAGAGTTTTATATCTGAAAGCGACCCCTATCTGGATTTTGTCAGAATTTTCTCAAACCTACCTTCAGCTCTACCTCCTCCCCCCCCCCCCCTCCCCCACTTTCCCCCATTAAACAAAAGAACTTGAAATACCTCAATTCTTAGTTCAGGTCCCCTTTCTCAACATGGTAAGGCTCTTGAGTATGTTGCACTCTCTTATGTAGAGGTCCCACCTGCTTTCCTATAGCTTCCCTTATGTAATTTGGACAAAACACAACAATCTCAATTGAGAGAGTTATGTAGCTGATGCCAAGATGCGCTCTTGCTCCATGCCTTGGAGCCTAAAGTGAGCAATTATCATGTGCAAGATTTGTTTTACTAAAGTTTTTTCTTTTTACTTCCATTTGTTATATATTCTGCATATGATGCTTTCACCTAGATCTGAACTTAAGGAGACCACTAAACTGGTATCAGTTTTATTTCCTTATGCTCCCTGTCCATCTTTTCCTTTTACTTGCTCCATTCCTACTCTCCCTACTCATGGCATGGGTCACCTTTTCTTGCTCACAGCATGATTAGATGAGTTCTTTTCACTAAAGTGTCTCCAGCTTTGTTAAGCAAGATGTCTCCTATACTCTCTCACCTTCAGGCTATAAAGAATTACACATTTTTTTTCAGGCTTATATTCATAGGCTGGAGAAAATCATGTTTCCCTCCTTCACTATGTTACCGCTGCTTATTCCTAAAACAAGATGGAGAAATAAATAGCTGCCATTTCTTTTGCAATATGTGGAAAGCTATATTGTGTTTAATTATACAAAAGGATTGAGGTAATAATATATGTAATATATATTTTTGCGACACCATTAACTATAAGTTCTGGCATTAGATATTAGTAGCAACATTAAGAAACCCAGTTCCTTCATGCTTCAATCAAAGCTGTAGTTAGAGCATAGTAATAGCGGAGGATGGATGATTCCTGGCTTCACCCTTGTTAAGATGTCTCTCCCAATTCATCAGATTGGGCAGGGCATGCTCTTTCAATGATACAAATCATCTAGGTCATGTTTAATTTTAACATGTTTTTCATCCATCTATAATTATTAATTGTTAGAATTGGAAGGTGCTTGGGAGTTTTTGTCTTTTTTTGAATTCACATTATACTACTATTACTGGACTACAATATCACCTATCCTTGCTTACACATTTGGTAGTTTTCAGCTTTTTTTTCAATGATATTTGCATGTGATATATTTTGGCTTCTTATTTTTTGCACCTGCTTGAGTGGTTGGCTGACACAACAATTAGTTACTGTGAACATCTCTGACATCTGTATCATTATTTTTATTTTGGAAAGTAATGTTTATCTTAAAGTATATCATATTAATTTTGGGCCTTCTTCCATGTTATGATGGTATAGTAACTAGGTCAGTGCCTTCATATTTGACATAGATGTATTTTATAGCGTGTTTAATCCAGTCTTATACTTTATTCTTTCTTGACATCCTTATTGTAACTGTCCTTCATTTTCACTTGAAAATCCATAAAGTTTCTTAAACCTTATTCATTTAGTTTGATATTTTGTTGTCAAACTTAATCAAAACTCTCTTCTCTGTTTGATATAGAGTAAAATCCTTGTTTGCAATTGTAAGTTCATTCTAACAAAAGTACTACATGGACTCTTCCACAAGTTTGTAATTAATTTTATTTTAGATTCCTGTAGGCCATTAGACATATCTTTCATTTGCCAACACAGCATTGGTTTTGCAACATCTTTTGCTCAAATACTATTTTTCTGTACCTGATGCATCTTCTAACAAACTCAGTTCTTATTGTTTAAGCTGTGACCTCATCTTTTTGTTATTCTAGCTTTCAACATTGTGTTTTGGACTTATTGCAGTCTATTTTTGCAGGAGCCAACTAGCGTGGAGAAAATTATGGAGATTGATGAGCACATAGGTTGTGCAATGAGTGGGTTGATTGCTGATGCACGGACTCTTGTTGAGCATGCTCGTGTTGAAACTCAGGTACCCTTTAGGTTTTGGATGCATCTCCTAAGTAACATAGCTATTTTAGTAAGCATTAATTACTAACTTCAAAGACTTTGTTCATCAGAATCACAGGTTTTCTTATGGTGAGCCAATGACTGTTGATTCGACTACACAAGCTCTTTGTGATCTTGCTCTTCGATTTGGTGAAGGAGATGAAGAATCCATGGTTAGCATTCCTAAATCTTTTACATCTGATATGTTTCTTTAAATATTTAGCATGGAGATGGTAAAATAGAGTATTTCTTAGACTTCCATTGTTAACTGGAGTTTCTTCAAGTCAGCAATGCTCGTCATGACTTCCATTGTTAGCTGAAAAAAAGGAGATGATAAGTACTCTACCTGCCAATTGATCTTCTGGGTATAATGGCAGGCTAATGCTCTACCTGCGTGTACCTTATTTTGGAATGTGGCAACAATTTGAGAAGAGTTGGTGTCAAGCAAATAGTTCTCAAAACTTGGTGACTCTATCATATTAATTCGACAAAGCCTCCCCAGTTAAGACTAAACTGAAGGTCCTGTTAAGCTGCTGAAAATCAATACTCCACAAACCGCAAAGATTTAGCTTCCAGACTTTTCTATCCTCGACATTAGTTTCCATTATTTTGTTGTGGTTGATTTTCACTTCTTAGTTGTAATGTCAAACAGCAAACTTTTTATTGTTACCATGAGGAAAAAAAAAAAAATCTAACAATTGGATTTTTTTGGTTCAGTCACGACCTTTTGGGGTGTCTCTTCTGATTGCTGGTCATGATGAAAATGGGCCCAGCCTGTAAGTACACACTACTTTAGTGTCATGTAACTATTTTTCACAACTTTTTGATGAATCAAATTCTCATGTCCAATATTTATTTACTGTTCTTTCCCAGTAGAAGTCCCAATATATATTTTACTAGTCTTTATTGAATTATTTATCCAGGCTGCTTATTTATTGGCTATGAGCTATCATAATTACAAGTTTTACAACTACTGGAACAAACTTTATTTTTGTCTTTAAATCCTTAGCATACAGTTGCCCTGAATTTTGAAGTTCTGCTGATAATATGTGGCCAAATTTTTGTTATTCATGTTAGCAATAATTAAATAGTTCTTGCAATCTGCTGATCTAATATAGTCCCCAAATAAGAGATGCTGGCAAGTTACTGAACCTCATCTTTGTTTCAATGGTCGGTCATGATCCTTCTTTTCTGGATATTGGGAAGATTGCTAAAGATTGCTCCTTTCGGGTGTCTCACATTTACAGTGAGGGGAAACACCAGAAGAATGCCTAGCTGGTTATTGTCTGAATCAATGGAATGGTGGTTGGGGTGATTCTTTTCCTTTTCAGTTGTTGGTGTTCACTCGTGGTGACAAGCTTCACTGTATTTATCCTAGACACTTTTAGCAGATTTATAATACTCCTGAGTAGCCGCCCAAGTGGGCAATGATAAAGAACAATGATATAACAATAAACCCTCAAACAAACCCTGAAGAAATAGTACGGTTAGTGCCCAAGTAATTGTCAGTATCTGTAAGGACCACGTGTCTGGGTGGCCGTTCCCTTGTATGATGTTTTTTCTTTACTTTATAGCAAATTCTTGGGAGTCATGCCTAAAGGTCACCTCTTCAAGTCAATTATTTTTTACATTTACGAGTTTTTACTGCATCTAACATTTTATGTATTTTTCCTTCAATGTTTAGGCCATCCTATCTGGTTAATAATTGTCAATCCAAAATACAGGTTAACTTTTTTATTTTTAGGACTAGTTCATTATGAGACTCTGATAGTTGAACAATCATGTGTACAGCTACTACACAGACCCGTCTGGCACGTTTTGGCAATGCAATGCAAAGGCTATAGGATCAGGTTCAGAAGGAGCTGACAGTTCTCTTCAGGAGCAATACAACAAGGTCAGCAATCCAGTTGTCCATATAAGAACTTCGATGATTGCTTAGATGCAGGATAGAGATATGATAGAAATAAATTTTTTAGTGTTCCAGGGCTTTCATTTAAATTGAATTAGATATGTAATCTACTGTTTTCAGTATCTTTACTAATTTCAGTGGTTTATAGTTTTTGATGGCACTAGCTGTTGGTGCAGGACTTGACCCTTAAAGAGGCTGAAACAATAGCTCTTTCTATTTTGAAGCAAGTGATGGAGGAGAAGGTAGAACAGCTCCATTTTTCTTCCTTTCTTTCTTTTTTTCTTTCAGTTTTCCCTTCTTTTATATTTTCGGGAATCTTTGTTTTGGCTTCGTTCGCTGGCATGCAATGTTTTACCTTGAGCTGTATCAATTCCCTTATTGCAAGTGCCTAACTTGATAGAATCAGGCTTCTTTTTGGGTAGCTGATTCTTTATCTTTCCCTAATTATACTTGTAATTATTCAAACAGATTTTACAGTATCTTGCTGATGATAGCTTTTGTTTTGTCCAGGTGACTCCAAACAACGTTGACATTGCCAAGGTTGCTCCAACTTATCATCTGTACTCCCCTACTGAGGTTGAGGCTGTCATTGCTCGCCTATAAATTATCTACGTATCTTCTTCTTCTTTGTTTGTCGTCCCTTGTTACCAACATTTTTATTTAAAGAACGTTTCTGATGGTGGTGGTGGTGGTAGAATGGGAAGAGGAACTAGTCTTCTTCAACAGAGATTTTCCTTTGTTGTGCATTAGCATGCAGTGTTTGACATGGTAAAGATTTATAC
Source organism: Areca catechu (assembly GCA_021397845.1). NCBI lineage: Eukaryota > Viridiplantae > Streptophyta > Magnoliopsida > Arecales > Arecaceae > Areca > Areca catechu. Next base: position 11,661,318 of record CM038041.1, read on the forward strand.
CGCCGGTGCCTGGTTTTCTTTTCTTGGTCATGTGTCAATAGCATTGGTTTATCTTTTACAAATAAATCCCTTCATTGATACTCAGTCTGTATACTGCTGCATGCGCCAACTGGGAGGCCAGAGATCCTTGAAAATAAGTCTTGAGCAAGAGCTTCAGCCTGTTTACACAAAAGCAAGTTTTATAGAAACTCTGGTTTTACAATTACATATTAAGAAATCTGATAGATAAAACACCGTCAATAGGATTGGTGCTCCAAGTAAAATTCTTTGTGCACCATGTGTGGTGCATGAAATCCAAGCTGGTCTGCATTATTTCTTCTCATTGGTTCATGCGGATCTCACCTAGTATGGTTGGTTAGAATGGGATGCCATATTGATGGTTTTTGAAATATATGCATGGTCAAATGTGAAAAAGTTATTATTATTATTTTTTTTTTTTTAAAAGAAAATAGCTGTTTTAGAGAGATGTTTTTTTCGGCTTCGGATGGAAAAAAAAAAAAAAAGGGGCATCGTTCTTCAATTTATTTGTCAGTTTTTTTTATTAATTTTGCTTGTTCTTTTTTCTTTGATGGTCTACGTTTTCATCTCGGTAGTTTGTAGTGACCACTTTTGTCTTGTCACAAGTTGTTGCTAGATTTTTTCATTCTTGAGCAAATGATAAAGGGCTAGAATTTTCAAATCTTTCTATCAAAGAAATCTAAAGATTTCATATTTAAATATAGATGATGAACATGGAAGGAGAAAGTGTAGTCGGAAGAAAGTACAGTAATTGTTATTTACATTGGAGGGGGTGATATCTTTTTAAATTTAGAAGATAAAAAGTTAGAAAATCATAAAAAGATAAAAAAAATGTATATATTTTAATATAATAATTTGAAATACATGTCTAAAGATGGATATCATAATATTTTTTAAAAAATCAAAATATTAAAAAGTATATGTTTTAATATAATAATTTGAAGTACATGTCTAAATAGGGATGCCATAATATTTTTTTAAAAATTAAAATATTTATTCATAATGACATCGTAGTAGAAAATTATGATATCATGTATAGTTTCAAGGTGGGAAGCTTTAGAATTTTACAAATAGTCATAGGATATCCTAAACTTATAACATTCTATACTAAAATATGCTTTTTATAATTATTATATATTTTTTTAAATTATGACATTCTAATTCAAAAATTTTTATATTGTAATTCAAAAATTATGACATTTCGGAATGAAATAAAAAATTGAATGCACTAATCTCTCGTACCATAATTTTATTTTATCGTGGCATAACTTATATGATTTTTAGAATGTTATAACATGTTATGATAAAAAATTAATATAATTCAGGTCGAAACAGAATTTATGACATTCTAGTTCAAATTTATGATATCTTAGTTCAAAAATTTTAACATCTTGATATGAAACCAAAAATTGAATGCATTAACCTCTTATATCAGGAATTTTTTCTATCGTGGCATGAATTATGACTCACAGAATGTCATAACATGCTATGATAAAAAAATCAATATAATTCAAGTTGAAACATATTTATGATATCATAGTTTAAAACTTATGATTCATAGTTTAAAAATTATAACATCCTGATACGAAACATGAAACTAAATACATTAACCTTTCTTATCAGGACTTTCTTCCATCCATGGCCTAAGTTATGATTCCTAGAATATTATAACATGCCATAATAAAAAAAAAATAATATTCAAGCCAGAATATAATTATAATATTCTAGTTCAAAAATTATAATATCCTAATTTAAAAATTATAACATCTCTGTATGAAATAAGAAACATAATACATTAACCTCTTTTACTAGGACTTTCTTCCATCCGTGGTCTAAATTATGAATCTTAAAATGTCATAACATGCCAAGATAAAAACATAATATAATTCAGGTTGAAACAAAATTATGATATCATATTTAAAAAATTATGATACCCTTGCTCAAAATAAGAAACCTAATACATTAACTCCTCCTACTGGGACTTTCTTCCATGCATGGCTTGAGTTATGAATTCTAGAGTGTCATAGCATATGACAAAAATAATATAATTTAGGCCAAAACGGAATAATGACATCTTAGTTCAAAAATTATGATATCCTGCATAGATTTAAGTTAGAAAACCTTATAATCTTATAACAGTTAGTATAATTTATTTTTTCATAATCTAGCATTTCTTTTTTTCCTATATTTCAGATGATTTCGTAATTATTTCAAAGCTTAGTGTGAAGCCTTTATAATTATTTAAGAATTGTTGCAAGCCGGCAATTTATATTGAAAATGTTTGGAAGATGGATTTTTCTTCTGCTCATGTTGATATAATATGGAAGACCTCATTTGGTACCTTCATGGATATGCATCCATTCATAGTCGAAGGGCAACTTCTTGTAGATATAATCAAATAATATAAAGGATATGATGAGTTCAGTTTTTATAATAAATTAATTATTTTTAGTGTGGAAGAAGTGGCATTAATTGTGGATTTTTCATGCCATGGAAAGATCTATATCGCATGTCAAAATAGAAATGACATGTTATTCTAAAGATTTGGATAGCAATTGAATTTTCAGCATAAAAGTTTGGAGAAATTGATAGCCCAGCTTCAGTCCTCGAAGATGCAAGAGGATATTGAGGATACTGTAAGACTTTGGATCGCATACATGCTTGGAATGTTTTTAGTTCCAAAGTCAAATCAAACATGTCCATGATATCTCATCTCTTACTTATATGAGTTATCTTAGATAGGAGCAATTGATTGGACTTCTACAATTAAAGACTTAACAATTATGAGTCTCCTAGAGATTGTTGATTGCTTGAGATCTGGAAAACCAGTCTAAGCGAAGAGGTGTGACAAGGATAGGAGGTAGTTTACCTGTTAGGCTATTTAGCCGCTCTAGTGATAAGGATTATTCACATGCAGAAACAAGTGTAACTATCTTTGTTTAAATTTTTCTATATTTTTATGTACAAAATGCTAATATATAAGTGTGGTTCCTTGAGTATACCATAATAAGAGTCCTAACATATCCTAATAAACTACCTAGGCTATTGAAGTGATATGACAGTTAGTTAAAGCTACAGAATATTCAGGTTGGCAATATATAGCCCCATGAGTTGGTAAGATAATCTATAATATAATATTTTTTAATAATAAATTATTATTATAATTATTAATTAAATTTAATTTTCATCTTTGCTTAGAGATGGAGGTGCTATTGTACCTATGCTATAGGAGCACTGGCTTATCATTTCAAAAGCAGGAGCATCTCTGGATCCAAAAATTAGCCGTGCAACCTGTGTGAAGATGAAAATTGAACTTGAAGATGTTAAGAAAATGCTTGCCATTGTTGAGAACCTCCTGAGTTCATTGCTCAAAAAGAAGAGCGATGCAAATAAAGAAGATGATAAAGGGGAGGAGGGAGATGATAAAGAGGAGGAGGTAAAATTCATGGGGCAAGATAAACTGAGGATAGAGAAAAAAATAGACACCCCTATGATTGAGGATGTTAAGGGGGACAAATAATTATCTTTAGTCCTTTTAATTATCAAGAGGTAAAAAAATAACCTAGGTTATATAATGCCTCATAATTGAAAATGGATCCTAGTTTTGACATCGACCGAGATACCAAAAAGTCCAAGATGGTGGCCACATCATAGGCTGATCAATCAATTTTGCCTCTATAATTTGAAGAGGATGAAAATCTGATTAATAATTTTTTGAAAGAAAGCATCATATCGTAAGTGTTATATGCTTTTTCTATTATATATACTAATCTCTCTTTCAATATCTTATTTTATGATATCCTTTATACTTATCTATTTTAGAGAGGTCATGTATATCAATGAACTTAGAGACAGTATCACAAGGACACATGTTCACGATCTTTTTACTAATCAAATGATAGTTGATGTAAATTTTGTATATAACTTTTTTTCTTGTTATTCTTGTTGTATATTATGATATCTATTTTTAATATTTTTTATCATGATTTTAGTATTGTATGCTATTATGTTATATTTTATTAATCACCTTATTTTTTGTATTGATAAATAATTTATGTCAAGCAGTTCTTAATAAAGAACTGGAGAGAATATCTGGATAGGTACCATAAGTGCATCATTGCACCTATTATGACCACCGGGATGTATATGACATCTCCATTATCATTTCATGAACTTGTTGAAATGGCTGGGAATATGATTTTTTATGGAGTTATTGATGAAGAAAAGGAATTTAGGTTTCTCTTCATCATTATCAACTCAGAAAATTTACACGGGCACCTGTTTTCAATTGACATGGAAAGGAATACATTCATTCACCTAAATTCCATAAAACACAATGCCATGTACAAATCTAATACGAAGAAGTGGTTAAATATTGTTAGCCCAATGCTTCATATCTATTGTGATAATGAAGATATGATAAAATGGGCCATGGAGAAAAATGTTGAATGCCTTCTCAACTAGCTGGTTTACTAGATTATAGTTTATATTATTTAAAATATATAGAATTTCTTGCTTGCAGGGATAAGTAGATCATTAAGACTTCACACAAGATGATATCATTTTATATAGGCAATAGTCAGAAGCAAGAATATTGAAAGGGGGCCTCAATTAGAAGATAGATAGAGTTTTAAAAATTTAAGATAAAAAGCTAAATATTTATCATGGCCTTTGCTCTTCGGTTCATTGACTTTTGTAAGATGATATCAGAAATTTGTAATTCGATTGATATTATTTCTTAAATATTAATGAAAAGAAAAATTATGTATAATTATTTCAAATTAGAATGCTATAAATATATTTTACTTATTACATGTAGTTGTTTTGGATATAAGATGTTATGTTTTGTATCAGGATGTCAAATTTTTAAAGGGATGTCATAATATGATACATGGATATTATATTACCATCTATAAATTTCTCAGGATATATTTTTGTAAGGATGTTATGTTTTATATTGGGGTTCATAGTTTTTTAACTAGAATGTCATAATTTTTTAACTAGGATGTTATAATTTTGTTTCAGCATATATTATCATCTTTTTTTCTCAGTGATGTATCATGACATTCAAAGAGTTATAATTCAGGTCACAAATAATAGGTAATCATGGTAGAAGGGATTAATATCTTTAATTTCATATTTTCTACATGAGTATCATAATTTTGAGTAAGAATGTCATAATTTTTTAACTAGAGTGTCATAATCTTATTTCGACATATATTTATCATCTTTTATTATTTTAGCATGTTATGGCATTATAAGAGTCATAATTTAGGCCACGAATGCAGGAAATCCTGTTAAGAGGGGTTAATACTTTTAGTTTCATATTTTCTATAGGGGTATCATAATTTTTGAGCTAGGATATCATAATTTTGGAACTAGGATGTCATAATCCTATTTTGTCATATATTTATCATCTCTTACCATTCGTAACATGTTATGATATTTTGGAAGTCATAATTCAAATTATAAGTGATAGGTAGTCCTGGTAGGAGGGGTTAATACCTTTAGTTTCATATTTTCTGCAGAGATATCATAATTTTTGAACTAGGATGTTATAATCCTATTTCGGTATGTATTTATTATTTTTTATCATCTATAGCATGTTATGATATTTTATGATGGAGACATCAGGTTAATCCTAGTTCACTATGGATCCCTGAATTTTGAGTCCCTTAACCATTTTTCAAATTTTGTCTTTGAGTTCAATAATCAAGTCCTGTTAGCCCTTTGAATCTTGTAAGTAGGGCTTGAGTCATTGAAGTCATATGGAGTTTTATAATAAGGGTTAAGTCATGAAAACTCGGTTATGTCCTGTGATTAAGGTTTTCATTCACTTTGAGCCCTGTAATGAGGGCTTGGCCCATTTAGGTCAAAGTTAGTTCTTTTGAGTCCTGTTTTAGTCCTTGATATTATTGAGTCTTGTATTTAGAGTTTGATTCATGCCATTAGTATTTTGGATCAGTTTTTGGGACATGTTCAGCTCAGTGAGCCTAGTTGGTCAAGTCAGCTCATTTTGAGCCTTGAGTCAGTTGAGTCCTGTACTTTTAATTTTTGAGTCAAGTCTAGTTCAGCAAGAGAAGACTCAAGCTACTGAAGGACCCCAGCTAGTGTGCCACTTCAGCAATTGCGTGGAGTCCCAGCCACACCTTGATTGTGCCACACTAGGATTACATGGAGGATCACATGAAGTCGACCCATGCATAAAAATTTGGTGTCCACATGCCAGCATGCCCTTCCACCCTCCAGGCATGCCAACTCCACACGCCATCAAGCTAGGAAGGAAGGTCAAACGGATATACTTCAATCCTGCAAATCATAGAGGCTTGTCTTGGAATGATGTGGGCCTCCCCAAGCCCAAGATGGAATATGTTTGGCATCCCATAGTCCCCCCTTTTAGCCGCCCCATATATACCATAATTGGAGAGATTTTGTTTTGGAATATGTTTGAATTCTACCATGTATTCTAGAGGCACTAGAGGCACAATAGGAAGGTGTTGGGCGCCCCTTATCATGAATTTTTCCATGTATTCCATTACTTGGGTCCTAAGTAATGGACATCTATATAAAGGACCCCTCTCATGTACTTTGAGAATGATGTTATGATTAATGAAAAAAATTCTTGAGTCTCTTCTTAATTGTCCTTTGCCTTTGTGCATCAAGCTCCGTGAGGGAGTAAACTGCCTTTGCTCTTTGAGCATTGAGGGATGTGAGGCCCTAGTTATCAAACCCTAGCCACCTTGTTTCTTCCAGCCCAAAGATGTCCATCATCAACCCATCCTTACCGCCACCTGCTTCCTCTCTCTTCCACGTTTCATTCAACCATCTAGCCATCTTTTCTATCATTTTCTAATCCTCTTTAGGTATTTTGCAGATCTCTCGAGTTTCATGCAAATCGGAGTTTGTTTCCTAGCTTTCGGGCCAGCGGATAGAAAGCCGATGGATCCGCGGGTCTTCAGTTTGATCTTCCAGGCCGCATCCGGGAGTGTAGAGTGATCTCTTCATGGAAGCAGCAGCAAACATTGCCAGGTACACACCCCCTAGCCCTCTAGATCAAGTTATTGCAGAAGAGCTTGCCTTACAGGGGTTTCTTAACAATGGCAGTCCTGTTTTTTATCTCTTTGAGGGTCTTTTTGCATGCTTATGGTCTAGAATTTCTATAAGATCACCCTTACATCCTTTTGACTTGAAATTCGATAATTAAAATTTTAACTTAATGCTGAATCCATGAAAATTTCCTTGCATGCTAATTAGTCCCGCATCATTTGGTATCAGAACCATCTATAATTCAGGTCATAAGTGATAAGTAGTCATGGTGGGAGGGGTTAATGCCTTTGGCTTCATATTTTTTTGTAGAAGTATCATAATTTTTGAGCTAGAGTGTCTTAATTTTTGAACTAAGATGTTATAGTTATATTTTGGTATATATTTATCATCTTTTACCATCCATGGCATGTTATGATATTTTGAAAGTCATAATTCAGGCCATAAGTGATAGGTAGTCTTGGTAGGAGGGGTTAATACCTTTAATTTTATGTTTTTTGTAAGGATATTATAATTTGTAAGCTAAGGTATTATAATTTTTGAACTAGGATATCATAATCCTATTTTGATATATATTTATTATCTTTTATCTTTTGTGACAGGTTATGACATTCTTGGAGTTATAATTCAGGCCACAAGTGATACGTAGTCTTGGTAGGAGGAGTTAATGTTTTTAGTTTCATGTTTTTTGTTAGGATATCATAATTTTTGAACTAGGATGTCAAAATCCTGTTTCGACATATATTTATTATTTTTTATTATTTATGGTATGTTATGACATTCTAGAAATCATAATTCAGGCCACAAGTAATAGGTAGTGATGGTATGAGAGGTTAATGCCTTTAATTTCATGTTTTTTGTAGGGATATTATAATTTTTGAACTAGAGTATCATAATTTTGTTTCGGCATATATTTATTATCTTTTACCATCCATGGCATGTTATGATATTCTAGGAGTTATAAGTCCGACCATAAGTGATGGGTAATCATGATATGAGAGGTTAATAACTTTAGTTTCATGTTTTCTACATGGATGTTATAAATTTTGAGCTAGGATATCATAATTTTTAAAATAGGATGTCATAATCTTGTTTCAACATATATTTATTATCTTTTATCATCCGTGGCATGTTATGACATTTTGGGAGTCATAATTTATGTCACAAGTAACAGATAGTCATGGTAGAAGGGGTTAATGCCTTTAGTTTCATATTTTTTATAGGGATACCATAATTTTTGAACTAGGATGTCATAATTTTTGAACAAGGATGTTATAATCTTATTTTGATATATATTTATCATCTTTTATCATCCGTAATATATTATGACATTTTGGAAGTCAATTCAGGCCATAAGTAATAGGTAGTCCTGGTAGAAGGGGTTAATGCCTTTAGTTTCATATTTTCTATAGGGGTATTATAATTTTTGAGCAAGGTGTCATAATTTTTGAACTAAAATGTCATCTTATTTTGACATATATTTATCATCTTTTACTATCTGTGATATGTTATGACATTCTGCAAGTCATAATTCAGGCCACAAGTGATAGATATTCCTGGTAGGAGGGGTTAATGTCTTTAATTTTATATTTTCTACAGGAGTTCATATTTTTGGAGTTAAGGTATCATAATTTTTTAACTAGGATGTCATAATTCTGTTTTAGCATATATTTATATTCTTTTTCCATCCATGGCATGTTATGACATTTTGGAAGTTGTAATTCAGGTCATGGATGATAGGAAGTCTTGTTAAAAGGGATTAATTCTTTTAGTTCTTTGTTTCATAATGGAGTCTCATGATTTTTGTAAATGGGTATCATAATTCTACCAAGGAGTGTCATAAATATATTTTCCTATTTTACACTTGGATGCCATAAATTAATTCATGAATTTACATGTTAAAACAACATATCATAATATTATCATATTAAATCATATATCGAATACATGCTGTTATAAATTTTTGCCAACATTATAAATTTATACAATATTGTAGCAAAGTTTAGCATTTTATACTCTTTCTTGTATTAGTTGACTGCATACATAAGCATCAAACTTATCCAAAAATGAATCGGAAGATGGTATGATGGTTTCAATTATTTGTTGGGATACTTCAACTACTTTATGGGAAGAGTTCCTCTATCTTTTAATAGGTCTTCTTTGGTTTTGAATAGAAAGAGTGCCAATAGAAACCTTCTTCATATTTTTCATTGACTTCTTTGACTACTCAATTTTACTCTTAATTCTATTCTTTCTTGGATGACTTTTCATAGCGATTTGATCAGGATCTTGGATTACAAGTTATCTACCAGGCTGAGCTGCCCAATCAGCATCTACCACTATTTTGAATAATGGTGTATATCATCTATCATTAAATTAAATACATCTTCGAACATAGATGCTATCTCTGCAAGCTTTATCATCGATGACTCATCAAAGCATATCTATAATTAATAATAAGTCATATTTGTATTAAAATTTTATAACATATAATAGGTTTTCGTAAACATAAAATAGGACATCTTAATCTAAATAATATGACTGCATACCAAGATTTTAGGATACTTTTATCATAAAATTGAATATTACAGTCAAAATCATTGAATTGGTATTTTATATCCTTGCACCATCTTTTTAAGAAATACTTATCTAGAATATGAAACACTTTGCTTTGATGAGGACTAATAAGGATTATGACTTCCTAGCTCAAAAATTATGACATCCCTGTAGAAAATATAAAACTAAAGGTATTGATCCCTTGTACCATGGCTATTTATTACTTGTGGCAAGAATTATGATTCCTAGAATGTCATAACATGCTACATATAGTAAAATATAATAAATATATATTGAAATAAGATTATGATATCCTAGTTTAAAAATTATAATAGTCTAGTTCAAAAATTATAACACTCCTGCAGAAAAATATAAAACTAAAGGCATTAACCCCTTCTACCAGAACCAACTATTATTTGTAGCCTAAATTATGACTTCCAAAATATTATAACATGCCACAGATGATAAAAAATGATAAATATATACCAAAATAGGATTATATACTTTAGTTCAAAAATTATGATATCCTAGTTAAAAAATTATAACATTCATGCAGAAAACATGAAACTAAAGATATTATCCCCTCATACTAGAACTACTTATCACTTGTAGCCTGAATTATGACTTCCAGAATGTCATAATATGTTACAAATGATAAGAGATGATAAATATATACTGAAACATGATTATGACATACTAGTTCGAAAATTATGATACCCTAGCTCAAAAATTATGACACCCCGGTACAAAATTATAAATTGGATGTTTTGATCCTTCGTGCCATGATTTTTTTACTATCCATTATCTAAATATGTCACCCTTAGTATAATAATAATATGTTTCTGAAATAACTTGAAAATGAAAATGAGAAAAATATGATTACCTTAGCACAAAATGGAAAATAAAGGCTTTAATTCTCTGTGTCAAGACTTTTTAATCCTGCATTGGCTTGAACATGATTTTTAGAGTGTGATAATATGGCCAAGAGATAAAAATTTATGAAAATATAAGATTTAAACTTATGACATTTTTACAAAAATTATGAGATCATAGTTCAAAATTATGACATCACGGTATAAATAAAAAAATTGAATTTTTCATTCTCTTATCTGGACTTCCCATCATCAATTGGCTAAAACATAACTTCCAGGATATGATAATATGGCACAGGAACAACTTGACTAGAAAATCATAGAATTGGACTTATGACATTCCCTCATAGAATTATGATACCCATTTATAAAAATTATGACATCTAGGTTAAAACAGAAAATTGAATATTTTGAATCTCCGTACCAGGACTTTTTCACTATCAATTGCTTAAAATGTGACTAATTGAAGAAAGCTAATACTTTTGATATTTAAGATGTAACTAGATTAAGTAATTTATGACATCCTGGAGTATAATATGGTTTCCTAATATATTAATTTTTTTAACTACTAAAACAATTGATGTAATAAAGGATCTATAAAAAAAATGTAAATAACATTTTATGAAGGATTTTTTACTTCTTGTTGGGATGACATTTTATCTTGAAGTTACAGAATAAGCCCTCAAATAGCTTACTTCAACCTCGGATCAAAACTGTTTTCTTATACCTAACACTCATAACATTTTTCAAAATGAAGAAGAATCTTCTTCAACCTCATATGCTACCTGATACATTGGACATATTACCAGAGCACCTTTTAAAGTGAGGAAGAATATTGTATCAATATCTAAAATTTGATTCTTTATATCGGACTCTTAAAGTACATTTCAGAGTTAGAAAGAATCTTGCTTTAATCCTGGACTGATTTCTTAGACTCGACATGGAGAGCAATATTCAGAGTAACAAAGAATTACGCTAGAAGTTGTAGGAAGAATATTTTAGAATGAGTAAAATCTAAGTACGACGGTGAAGAAAAGTAAGCCGGTGGAAAATGATATTTTGATCTGTTCAAAATTTTCAAAAAAAAGTTGATCAGGTATTAGCAAGCCATGCTCAAAATAGATACCGCTTTCATGCTCAAAATAGATACCGCTTTCATGTCATATAATAGTCATACCATCTCATCTCGTTATGCTAGGTAAAATTTATGTAGATCAATAAATAGAGACTATGCGGATTAGTTTGGATTTCTATCATGCACGTGGTGCACAAAAAAATTGACGGTGCCCCAATTGTTGGTATCAATCATGGATGACAAAATGCTGCATGCTTACGGTGATTATGCTATGTACCTTCTTGGTTGAGCAATGCACCTTGGTAAACACATTCAATGGTGTAACCTAAAATACGCCAGCCACAGCAATGATACTTATCCAGGGATTGCTGCACGGAAATTATATCCTGCAGTACATTTATGCACCTTTTAATCGTATACCATGTCAGTCGAGTGCACGTCGATCACATCATCATTCTATTCTAATAACCTTTGGGTGGGACCGGGTCAGATCAGTTTTCAAGCAATTGGGCTGGACTTGGAGCCGCCCATTTAATTTTCGGGCCGATCTTGAGCATCCCTTGGCCCGGCCCGGACCAACCCGAATCCATCTTTTTTCTCCTATCTCCCTTTCTCAGTCTCTCTTTGTTCTCTCTTTCTCAGACTCTCTCTCAGTCTCAACCTCTCTCCTCCCCTGGTCAACCCTCGACGGCCAACGCCCCTTGCACCCGACGGTCGACAGCCCCTCTCCATTCTCCGAGCTGCCTCCTCCGGCCCCGACGCCCGCACCCGACGACCTCGCGGCCCCCCTCCCGGCTCAAATTCGCCTCCCCTGGCCCTAACGCGACCTCACGACCCCCCTCCCGGCTCCGATCCATCTCCCCCGACCTCGGTGCGACCTCGCGGCCCCCCTCCCAACTCCGATCCGCCTCCCCCGACCTGGGCACCGGCACCCGATGCCCATTGCCTCCCATCCGACCTCGCGGCCCGTCTCCGATTCGACTCCCCCGGCCCCGGCACCCCATCTGACCACCATTGCCCCCGGTACGACATCGCGACTCTCTCTCCCCGGCTCCGATCTGTTTCCTCCGACAATTCGGGCGGTCGCCATCGATGATTTTTTTTTTTGTCATGGGGCTTGCATTCGAGACGGACCAATTAGGCTCGGGCTTGGCTTGGACCGGGCTCAGATCTAAGATTTTAGAAAACTTTCGGGCCAAGCCCGGCTCAAAGCCCGAATTTTTTTTTGGACCGAACTCGAGTAGGGGTGTGGCCCGGTCCGGCCCACTTCCAACTCTGCGTAAAAGATGGAAGTTACCAAAGAAACATGAGAAATACTACAAAAGAGAAAGACGGGCCAAAAAACCTAAACAAATATGATAGACTTTTTATAGTAGAAACCATATAAAATGTTTTTAAAATATCAGAAACATGATCGAACCCTCATCTTTAATGTAATTTTTTTTTTTTTGAAAATTGTTAACTATAGACATAGATGCTTGAAACCCTAAAAATATTAAAATTTTTTTAAGGATATAATTTTTCTATAAATAAATATTATAAAAAAATCAATTAAATTTTTAATTAATTAATTAATTTATATTTTTATACTTTTCGAGAAAGGTAAGTTATTTTTTTAAATAGTATTTATCCATAAAATAAAAAAAAATATCCAACTAAAATGTGGCTAAATTATTTTCTCACTGATAAAAAAATAAATATTCAATTTTATTTTTAAAATGCTCGCTTTCTGATTTTCAATGTCTTCTCATTTAATATCCAATAATTCAGTTATCCACTATTCCTAAATTATAGTCTTCATAAATAAATGATGTTATAAAAAATATTGATAAATTTTAGTAATTTATTCATGAAAGTAATAACATAAAAGAAGATAGATAACAAATTTTGAAATTACCTTCCTATACATAAAAAAACATGAATAAATTATTTTTTATATAAATATTATCTAAAAAATATTTATTCAAAAAATATAAATTTTCAACTAAATTTTTTACCTGCAAAAAATAAGCCTTAAAATGGCAAAGAAGAAAAAAAAAAAAAAAGAAAAGAAGAAGAAACTAGAATAGGCTCATGGACCGACCAATAACTAGTTAACCTGCAACATTGTTCAATTAGACTAAGGATAACTAAGACGATTCCATTAAAACCAACTGAATATGTTGCAGCTGTGGTTAATCCAAGCACTATCATGAATATTTTCTAAAAAGTGCAATGACCATTCTGTGATTATCAAAAATACAAAACCTAAAAGTTACCAATCCAGCAGCTTTTACATCTATCCTTTCTTTAGGACATCATCTATGCTCATTCAGAAGGAAAAGCTAGCACCATCCTCTCCACCTACAACCAAAATTGATGATTGGAGAATCCATTCAAGACGTAGCAAATCTCATTAGCATAACGTTCATACAACGCAGCAGTTTGCGGTTCATATAAATGAAATAACCTGCATAGAAGCATCTTTCACAACCAACAAGTAGTCACTGGATGGCCAAACATATTTTGAGAAAATCACATTAAATTTCGAAAGGAAGCCCATGCTTGTGGCATATAACAGTCAAAGTGACAACATGCACTTGATCCATCCACAAAAATGAAAATGAATGCATGGATGGTTTGCTTATTCCGATTCAATTATCTCGTACATCAAACAGAGAGATGACACCATGGGGATGATAGCTCGGTGGGTTGGAGATGAGACTTAGTCATGGAACTCTTCCATAAATGATTCATGGAATGCCTTGAGACGGGAGATGATGGGTGGGATCTTATCCTCCTGTGGCAGGATTGTGCATCTGAAATGCCATGTTCCAGGGACCTTTTTCCAAATGAAACAGAAAAAAATTAATTAGTATCACAACCTAGCTGATAGTGCTACAGAGATCAGTTATTTTCCAAGAATGGTGCAACCCATAGTTTTAGCTGATTGCAAATAAGAAAATATTCATAAATTTAGCATAAACAAGTTCACCTGCCGAAAGCCGGAACCAGGAACGACAACAATTCCGGTGGCATCAAGAAGATGGCGAGCGTAGAATGCATCGGGGGCTGCATTAACTGCTTTGGCAGCTTCAATTGCCTTCTGAGGCAGGTGAAGACGGGGGAAGAGATACATTGCTCCCTCCGCCTTGTTGCATGTCACACCTTCTAAGCTATTGAATGCATCCTCCAAAGCCTGTATCCAATAGGTGAAGAGGACAATAACATCTTCATAAGCTTAAAAATTAAGGAGCCCTTGTTGCACAGAAATAACATAGATCAAAGGTTCCTTTTCTAACAATGCAAGTTGTCAAAAGAACCGGTGCACATTGCATGAATCGGACAAAACAAGACTACCATTTTTTTCTGAACAAATAATCACTTGATCTTTTTCCAATTCTGAGAAGAATAAACATCACCAAAGAATGGTTAAAACTAACCTTTGCACGCCTAGCTAAAGATGAAAGGATCCCATTTCTCTCTGCAATAAAGGATTCGTATGATTCATCTCCAACCTGCAGGTTCTCTTGCAATGATATAGCAAACTCTATTAAGTAAATGAAATAAAACTTTCTCACTCATTTGTGACACATGGGATACTTTTGGTTAGTCCTTGAGAATAGAGGTTTTCCTAAGCTTAGTCACTGCCGGATGGTAAATAAGTTGATAGCAACAGAACACTCACCTTTGGTGGATTCATAACAAGGCTTGCGAGAATCTGGCCAGAGATGTTGGAACAGAGGTTTACCGATGCCACTTTGTAAATCTGTTCTCTCACATCAGCACTGAAACCAGTAATCTCCATGTAGCCGCCCCGTTTTCCACATTCCCCATAGTACCCTAATGGAAATGACAGCAATTTCTCTCATAACTATAAATCAAGGATATTCAGGTCAAAGTTGAACACACATTTCTTGATCTAAAACAGGGATCCATACCCTTTGAAACTGACTGAAACGATACTAAAGAAATATCTTTGTCGCCATATCCCATTGACCTTGCGATCTTCTTGAAAGAGTTAAATTTCTTGTTTTCAACATAGATATTTTCTTGGTATACCTATATAAATCTTAACATAGTGCATTAGTAACCAGAGGCACGGAGTACAATGAAACACTCGAGTCCATAAGCATTTAGTTAAAAAGCTGATTATGGCCTTTGACATTAAAAGAATTAAGTACATATTTCACCTCATCTGCCAGAAGAAGAAGGCCTTCTTTCTTGCAAAACTTCACTATTTCTTGCTGGTTTTCTTCTGCCAGAACCTGGAGATATAATAATACTACAATTATAATGAAGAAAAAGAAAATCATGTGCAAAAACTTTATTATAAAGCTATCATAGAAAAGTAGGGAACTAATAAGGGTACCGTATCATTATTAAGATACTCCTATCTGCTCATGGATAGAAGAGTTGTTTTTGTGCAACCAACTTTTAGTAACAATTATTCTTCATAGTTAAGAGGATTACATGTACATGCATATGTAACATAACACGTTCTCTTGCTAAGGCATAATTCCCTTTAATCACTCTCAAGATTTTTGAGAAAAATAACAAAATACTTAGTTCTCCATCCTAAGGTTTTCATGAAACCCCAACACCTACCCCCAACCAAAAAAATAGGGGGAAAAAAAGGATTTAAAAAATCAGCACAAACCTGTCCAGTGGGATTGCCTGGATTTATCACTACTATTGCCCTAACAGCAATGCCCTTGGATCGAGCATCTTCCAGTTGCTTCTTAACCTCAGAAATCTCCAGTCCCCATCCTGTTGCTTCATCAAGGTAATATGGGACCTGAGACCAAATAATTCTCTTGTTTAGTTCCTTTTAAACAAACTTCCAAAGCAAATTCTTGATCTGTCAAGCCTAAATGAACTGACTTGATGCTTGGCAAGGAGTCAGACTTTAATATAATAAAGAACATATAGGAAATCTTGATAGCCAGGTAACGAACATACAAGAGAGCCACCATGCAGAGCAATTGAAGCAGAGTATAATGGGTACTGAGGGATGGGGCAGAGAATGCCATCTTTCTCAGATCTTATCAATAACTGCATCATCATGTGCACCTGAGAGAGGGAAAGCAAAAAAAATAAGCAGGTAAAACTTCTCTTCACTGATGCGAAAAAGCACTATCATGAGTTTTAAAGGTCAAGTAGGCACTGCAGGGCTTGCTCCATCTGTTAGGAAAATGTCATCTGCATTGGCTGGGAAACCATCACGGGCGGCTATTCCAGCAGCAATAGCGTCGCGTAAGCCTTTGATCCCCTGGAACAAAAAGAATGTAGAAAAACCTCAAGCTTAGGAGAATATGCTTGTGAAACCTGCTGAGCATGTTTTTACCTGACTATGACTATATGCACCTGTGGCCCTACCAGGAATCAAGTCCAGAATCTGCCATGCTCGTGCTATAGCATCTGCACTGCAACGAGATATAGAAGTTCAAATGTGGTAGCTTAAGTATAAGTAGTGTTTTCTAATAATGTGAAGTCATGAGTTTGCAAGGGTTATAGATCTTGATGCAAGAACATGCAACAGTAGGAATGGTATAAAAAAAATCCTGTCTTTCTTTAGGTTCTTTGTTTGTTTAACAGCATGATAGAAGTTCTTACTACTTAAAGAAGCTGGACACACTAAATTAACTTGATCTAGATGAAAGAAGATATTTCTATATTGCCTAACCAATTAAACTGGGGAGTTCTTCAGAGCAACCACCAGATAAGCTATGGAAAGTAATGAAGGAGAGAACCGATATGGCATGAAGTCACAAAATAGGGAACAATAACGAAAAAATGGTGCATTGCAAATATATATATATATATATATATATATATATATATATAGAGAGAGAGAGAGAGAGAGAGAGAGATTTCTCTTTTGCATATAACCTCTTTCCTTGTATGTAAATGCACACAACCACTCTTTGACATACTTACAGTTTAACTTACCTCTGCTTTAAAAGAAACTCCTCGATAAGCATCCATATTAATTTCTGTCAGCCATAATGGAACATTTACCATGTTTCTTTTGATGCCTCTCCCTAGTCCTTATTCGGTCTTTTGGAGCATCTAGCTAATGAGCTACTAGTGCTTCTCTTGTCACATTCATTATGCTTGAGCTCCTTGCTACCATGATTGCTAGGGTTGAGATCTTGATTATAGCTCAAACTGGCATTTGATGGGAAGGAGCTTGAGTAGCTCGCTAGAAACTACAATGTCTGAATGAGGAGACATGGGAAAAATGCATTACGTATTCCACTCTGGATGGTAGAAGTTTAGTTCAGGTAGTATTCTGGGCTACAGGGGTTATGTGCAAAAAACCCATTTTTTTTATGGTAATGACTGGTAGAGATAATGCTTCCTTATCTTTCCAAAAGCCCAAAGCCCCCATCTTTCACCAGGGAAAATCCTTTAAGTCTTCCATGTAAAAAGAATGACAAGAGAAAGCGAATTGAAAAAGGGCAAAAAGAGATCCACGGCTTACATAACTTATGCATAAAGAAAATAAGGATCCTACATAATATCCATGACCATATTTATTTTCAGACTCTGTTATTTAGACAACATAAGACATAGAGCATTCTATAACATCACCACTTACAATGCTTGTGAATAATACTGGTAATGACAAACTTAGTTTCTGATGTCAATGTATTCTGATAATGGTTGACTTTACCTGAATAAGGCATGAGTTTCGCTTTTGTCCAACATGGATGGATGGTCACATAAGGCAAGTACCTGAAGTTGGATGCATAAGTATCCAAGAGAGAATGAACCTCACTATATTAGTAAAACTTCAATAGCATACTGACCTCGCGGAAAAATGTAACTGGCTGCTGAGCAAGAGACTGGGGATTCCCGATATTGCAATAAAGTATCTGCCAGAACAATTGGGAATTTAAAATGAAACTTTAAACAAATTTAATGAACTGAAAACATACAGAACTTGAAGTGACGGCTTTCTAATACGGACACAAATTGAAACAGCCATGTTACTTTAAAAACATCATAATACAATGGGAAAAATGGATTGATAATACACACCTCATCAAAGGGATGAGAACCTGGCTTGGTTTGCAACTCTTGTTGTAAGCGCTGGGCCAAAAGTAGACAGATTATTTAGCAGATAAAATATTTAAATATAATTGCATTCAGCAGAATAATTATCTTGATTTTCTGCTATCTTCAACCAACACATATATCAAATCCCAAATAAAAAACTAGCAACACAATATAACCATTTGCCAAGATTAAAAAAAATACAAGTTGCCATAATTTATAAACAGAATCTAATTGGTCACAGACAGCAACACATTGCATTGACAAGGTTCCTATACTCTTCATTCTAAAACATTTTAATTGGACAAGTTCCAGAAACAAAACATGTTCTTCTATCCACCTTAACTTACATTTCTTGAACCACCAAAGAGGGGAATCATAAATGACATGGAAAATAGGACACTTAACATTGTCAGATTGCGGAAAACATTTTTAAAAAAATATTAGTAATGGCAAGGCATTTAAAGAAAAATTTACTTTCACTACCATGGAAAAGGGTGAATATCTATATATCAAAATATCACCAAAACGATCAAAAAGGAATCTTATGCAATATATCCACAACAATGAAACTAGCTATAAAGTATGGATGGCTAGAAAGGACATGAGAGTAAAACTAGTGTAGTATAGCCATGTTGTTATATATGAGTGGTATAACCAGGAGTACAATTACAAGTGATAAATTCCAGTTGATAGTCATAGCATCAGAAGGTAAAATCAGAAAATAGTTTTAAACAGTTCAGCCTTACAACTTGCCTGGCGTGAAGAGTATCTCAATTTATACTTGAAAGTTGGAGAGAGAGAATGTAAAAGGCAAAGGGTGAGACCAAATAAGACAGATAGTAGTAACAATTGGCTTTTAAAAAAAAAAGATTAAAAAAAAAAGTGAAGAAGTTGACTTGGAAATTCAGTTTGCAATTCATCCTGATGTAGTTTAAGAGGCTCACTAAAGCAGATGCTCAAAATGAATCCATGGTAATAAAAATAATTAGACCTTCAGCCAGTGTGAAGTTGTAGTAGTTAAATTAATAGATAAGAAGAAAGTTCTGTCTCCAGCAGCTCAGATTATTTTTGAACCATACAACTGAGTCAGCATATATTTCTGATCCAATATCATTTACAATGACTACTTTTTTATTATACATATACAACAATATCCAATAAAAAGAGTGAAAACAATGAATATGGAATGTTTATTGACTAGAATCTAAGTACCTGCGCATGGCTCACAATCTCTCCACGGACAGCATACTCACATTTTAAAACCTGAATGATGAAGACTAAGAGTAAGTGTATGATAACAGTTTATGAACCTACCATGTTGCCAAGGGAAGAATCAAACAAAGGAAAACAATCAAATGTTATACGGCAACCATCTCAAAAAAAAAAAAAGGTGACATCATTGAGATGATACATAACAGATAACAGACAAGAAAAAAGTGACAAAAACTAACAATTGTCAGCCAGGAGATGAAATCAGGCAATGATTTACAGATCTTAGAACCTGATAGCTTATCATCAAGAATGCTTGACAATAAGAGACAGCGTCAACCAGTATTACTTCTATCAATTGCTCATCAATCATCCATAAAAAAATCTAAACACAAACAGCAAATCTAACAAAACATGAACCAACACCAAACAACATTATGGATATTAATGTATCAAAAATGGCTAAGAAATCTCAAGATTTCTCTTATGCATATAAGGATTATAAAATAGGAAAAAACTTGAGGAAACGCATATTGATTAAAATGAACCACCAAATAACAATGCATAAATTGCACATCCAAGAATAAAAACCAAGACATATAATCAAAGACATCATAAAAATGACAGGAGTGGTTCAAAAGTAAGTTACAGACTTGCAGCCGAACTACATAAACGACTAGAAAAAGGCCAAACCATTTAATTAACAAACAGATAGAAATAAGATCCAGCAAAAAAAAAGAAAAATAAATAGACCAACCGGAGGGGATAAAGGAGGCCTAAAACTTTGTTAAATTCGAAGCCAAATTCAGAAAGAAGAAGCGTATTCATGGAACAAAACAAAAGACGGACCCCAATGGAATAATTAAGAATGATAAGAAGAAGAATGCATCGAGAAGCAAACATGGGGCTGAAACTATTGCCTTTCAATTATCACAAGAGAGATCCACAAGCTGTCCCATCAATCCAATCCCGCTGTAGCTAATAAAAAGGAAAAGAAAAGGAGAATACTAAAGACAAAGTAAAATAAACGATCGAAAGCAAATCTTTGGCAATCAAATCGGCGAAATATAAGATAAAAAAGCCAGGTTTGAGAGAGCAATGGATCCAAAACATGGAAAAGCAACTTCCGTTTGACCAAAACAGCAAACCACGAGACACAAAATCATCAGCAAACTCAAACTATGAGATTAAAAAGCCATCTTGATGGATCAAACCGGAAAAGATCGCACCTTTGGATTGATAGAATCGAGAGTAACGGGAGGGGATTGAGTGGTGCCCATGGCGGACGCCGTAGCTGCAGCAGAAGAGGACAAGAGATGCGAAGAAGGCGACGGCGATCGAGAGGAGAGAAAGGAGCCAACGATGAGCTTTTTGGCTCTTTCCGTGGCGAATCTGCGCATGGTGAAGTGGAGGGCGTGGAACGGCTTTTAAAGGGGAGCCGTCGTGATGGCCGATACAACGCCAAGTCGTGAAGCGATAGCCCACTGAAAAAAACTCAAGAATGAGAGAAAGAGAGAGAGAGGGAGAGATCTTTGAGCTCCCCATCCGGAATCGCCCACGGAGTTGGTGACGAGCGGTAATTGGCGTGGGAGACTTGATAATCAAACAGGGCACAAAGATTTTTTTTTTTTTCTTTTTTTTTTAAACCAGGATTGTAATTTTTATCGAATATCCAACCCGATCCGATCCTAATAAAACAGGTAAAACTTGACATGTCTAACTTATAAACGGGTTATATAAAAAAAATCTGACTTAGATTCGGATTGGATACGGATAGTAGTACGTCCTGTTCCGAATCCGATCCGTTTATATATAAAAAAAATTATGTTTATGAAATATTTAAGTAAATTGGATATGGAACAGATATACCGATCCGACTCGATTCAACCTGATCCGTTTAGTTTTTAAATAAACTAAGTTTTACGAGACCGAATTTACTGGACCCGATCAACATATAATTTTTTTATACCTGACCCGATCCGAGACGGGTATGGGATGAATAATTTTTTAGCGAAACGGTTATGTTTTTTAGGTAACCCAATCCAAACCCGACCTGTTGCCATCCCTATTTTTTAGGACTCAGGTGATGTGCCAAGGCACGTGCAAGTCTGTGCCACTAGTGATTTTCAGGGGCACAGGAAGTTTTGGTAAAGAGTTCAAAGTAATCGGCATTTCACCGAGAAGGTAATTTTTATTAGCCCGGTGAATATTTGATCTGACTCAATTTTAATAAAATGGATAAAATCTATTCTGCTTAATTTAAAAATGGATATAGATTATATAAAAAAAATTTGATTAGAATTCGGATCGGATATGGGTAATAGTGTGTTCCGATCCAAATCCGTTTCAATTATATATAAAAAAATTATATTCATAAAATATTTAAATAAATTGAATATGGAACAGATATATTTGATCCGACCTAACTCGATCTGATCCATTTAGGATTTTAAGTAAACTAGATTTTATGAGACTGAGCATACTCGATCTGATTCAATCTAAACATGATTTTTTTATACCAGAGATGGATATGAGATGGATATGGGATATAATTTTTTTTTAGTAGAACGGATATAGATTTTAAATAACTCGAAATCCCTAGCATTCCAACTTCAGGGACACCGAAACATTAAATCCATGGGATCCTCCCCCACTGTTTTTTTTGGCAAACCTATAGTCTTAGTCCACCTGAATTTGTTGTTACCACTATAATTGAATACGTGCGATGCACATTAGAGAACATTTAATAATTGTGATAATGTTGGGGACTTTTGAAATTTGGGATCTACTAAATTAATATATATATATATAGGATAGTCAAGGAACGAAGGATCCGGTCTATTTTTTATTATTTTTATTTTTATTTTTTCTTCTCTCCTCTAGATGATGCTTTGCATCATGCAAAGCTAAGCTCCATTCTTGGCAGCTTATGTAACATTTTATATTTTTGTCATAGTCTTCCTGACATTGTATCGACGCCGGCTAGTTTTTTCTATGTTCGATGGGTTTGGCAATTTAAAATGAACTATGAATAGTTACAAAATCATCATTTATAAGTTTGAATCGTGAAAAAATATTTAAATATACTAAGAGCCTGTTTGGATATTCTTTGAGAATTATTCTTTGAGAATTGCATTGAAAATCTGATAGGATATGTGGATTGCATCATCCATTTAAACATAGTTCTATATCAACTAAATGTCATCTAGCCCTCATCCTGCAGGAAAAAAAATCTATAAAAAGAAGATGAAGATCTTTTTTTATTCTTACAACTTTAATAGACTTCTAGATATTTTCTGATATTATATCCTAGCATGCCTGATTAAGTTTACTTTGAAAGTTGATCAGGCCCGAATAAATACTCGATGGATGTGAATATAGGATTATCAGTCGGGCATAACCATCTATAGTCTCTCGGTGTAGGATATTATAAATAATCAGTGTAGTTACTATCTTACTGTCTTTTGCTCAGTTGATTATCATGTGAAATACTAGTAGGTAATTATCTTTTTCTTACTCAAAGGTGTTGCCGCCAAGATCGCCGTGGGCCTGCAGCTCGATCGTGTCGAGGCTCCTCCCGCTAGCATCGCGCGCCGTGATGGCCAGCGATCCCGTTCCATTTCATTCTGCCCGTCGGGTCGCGGCTCCTCGCTCGACCGCGCTAGTCCGTCTGTCCAGCAAAACAAGAGAGACCCTGGCCGAGGATTCCGGTGAGGACCCTCTTACGATCAAGTCAATGGGACGACTGAGAAAAACAGAATCTTCGCGGCATAGGGCTTGGGAGACCCGTCCGTCGGGAGGGTATGACTCGAGATGGAAATGTAAAGGAAATGAAAAGGATAGGGATCGAGAGCGGGGAACGGAGGAGACTTACCTCTCCCTTGCCTTCCCCCGCGTTCTTACCTTCCTTACCTTCCTCCTCTCCGTAGACGGGACCGAGGCTCTCTCCAAGAAGGGATCTCAGGGAACTTAGAGAAGTCCCTTGGATGCGAGCCCCTGCGAACCTCTCGAGGCTCTGAAGTCCTCCCTTCCCTTTGGGAGAAAGTCTGGAAGAAAAAACCTCCCCTCTTCTTATCGGGGATCCGACCTTGGACTAAGACTAGTTGGCCCATGAAAGTCCATATCATTATCCTAGAATTCATATTTCAACATGTCGACTCACATCTTTTCGCTGTCACTATTCTTGAATTTCAACTAGCACAACTTATTCTTAAAATTTGAATAATCATCCCAAAATCTAGATCTTGAGATAAACATGACAAGATCCAATAAAGGTGATGTAGAAAGACATCAGATACTATTTTCTCAAATGGCAAGTTATAACTCACTACAAAGTCCCTCTTATCCACCTTAAAATCTTTTAGAGGTGTTTGGATGCTGGGAGAATATTTTCCCAACGAGGCTTTCCTTAGAGATAGACTTAGCTTTCCTTAGAGATAGAATTAGGCAACTAATCCAATTTTTTAGGATAATTAACCCAATTTAAAAGGTGATCTATCTTATAATTTGAAGTTTAGATCAGAATTTCCGAAATAAAAAAAATCTCTCACCGGCCCTCTCTCTCCCCCACCAAACTTTTCCTTGCTTCCACCATGTATGCTCAAATACTGATACCTTATCAAGTATCTAATAACCCCCTTAGTCTATAGGATCTATCCCTTTTAACTTACGGTTTATAAAGTTTTTTTTCTAAATAACTCCCTTGATATGCTGGAAAAAAAAAGGATCTTTTCTTAAAAAAAGAACTAATTTAATAATGCACTGAACACTGAAAATAATAAATTGTTTATCTCATATATGTATTTAATTTTTCGAATTGATAATAAAAGCATATTTTCAATTCCAAGTTTGAAAGTACATACAGAAAAAAAAAAATCACACACACACACTTAAAACTCAATCATGTTTGCAACTCCTATAAACCTTGCATGCTAATATTAAGGTATATAAAGTAACATTTCACAAATATAAGAAATGGTAGCAAAGTCACAAATATAAAAGAATGTATTTCATGTATTTGGCTACAGGTTTCTTCTTGTTTTGGATCTCTATTATTCTTTGCACAACATTAACTCTAATCTACGAGTAGATAGGTTTTAAACCAGCATTACCATTTTACTTTATGCATATAGAGATAAATTGGTAAATGTCTTTAAAATAGTGAGTTTAACCTTTTAAAGAATGGTTTCTCTAACTCATGGATAAGAAAGTTTTTGTTTGAACAGGAAAAAGAATTCTTTATAAGTAATAGACTTCATGCCAAGCTAAAAAAATAATATATTTATTATTATATTACAAAGTCTTTAATTTCTTACCATATTTAAAATATTTAATTTTGACAGTTCATAACAAAGTAATTGCAATTGTAATTTACTTTTAGTGATGTCCTTTTCTAAATTTTTCCATGCTTCTTTTCTTGTTTTATCTTACTTGTATACTACGATTTTTTTAATTTATTTTTTACTACACTATTTACTAGTAAAGGTAATTAAACAATTTATAGCACAACTGAACTCCAAATCCTATAAATTACTTAACACTGGGTGCAAATTGAGATGAACGATGACTTTGCACTATGTTTATAAAAAAAGCATGAGACAAGGCCTCTGTTTTGCCCTACTAATTTAATTGAACTCTCTTAACTTTGAATTAGCTGATTAAATCATATTGAAACATCTATTTGTGTTTTCAACCCCAAATGGATATTCTTCACGCTTCTCAAGTTTTGCAATTTGACCTTTAAGCTATGCTAGTTTTTCAGAAATGTCCACATCTATAACATTTACAGCATCTGGTAGGAAATTTAGGAGGCATATCTATTAAACAAATATTTGCGCATTCAATGCCTACATCAGAATTGTATGTAAAGCTACAAAACTCATTCTTAAATCAAAACAATAAATTTGAAACAGAAAAGATCTCATTGTCCAGAAAAGAGCAGGATCAAAATCATTACTAAACATTTTATCAAATCCAGTTTAATTAACAGCTTGGATGGATGTATTCTAGAAATTCGTCATTGGTTCAGCACATAAGCATGCAATCTTCCATTAAAGAACTGGATTGCTGCCACTAGTGCGTGGCACAGCTGATTAGATATTTTTTGATTAAAAAATTCAAAAATAAAATAAAATAATTAATAAAATAATTTTTTTAAAAAAATTAATAAAATAATCCTGAAGTTTCTGTTGGCGGATGATAGTGAAAAAGTTAGGAATATATATAATAAATTCTGTTCACTGGACTGATGCTAGTAGCAGTCAGGTAGACATACTTATCTTCGGATAGGGAATGGCTGCGGAAAATTAATATGCGCCGTGTATCGAACATTTCTTGGCTGGGATTGGGGGACCGTCTAGAGGTGGCCATGCCCGGGGTCTAACTCCTCTCCCCCTTTTTTCGTTTTACCAAAAATAAAAAAGAATTGATTTGCTAGGAAAACATTTTATCCCTCCACATGACCAAAACTTTTGACTCGCAAACAATGGTGATGCTATTGATAGTTTCAGTCCCATGGAGCAGGTGAAAATTTTAACAATCCACTAGACGATCTGCCATCTGTTCTTTCTAAGCACCACTTCCCAAAGATACTTCCAATAAATCAACTTGAGATCAAGCTTGTCATGGCAATATAGCAACATCAGCATTACACACTGACAGTCCAAACATGACTTTGTCAACTTGAGGCAAATGAGACCAATGCATGGATAGTAATTACTCCAGCTATCTCATGGTAAAGCCCAAGCTTAATTGTTAGGAATACTTATAGAATGAGCACTGGATATCTTGTATATGAACTTAGACACACAATCAAGGATGATAAATATATAAACTTCACCATATTAATACACACATGTTATGTCACTTGGGTCTTTCAATTTAGCCCAAAATACTAGCACCCAACACTTAAACAGGGGCATTCGTATGACACCTGGACACAGCTGCATAATAAGTTTATAGATATTGAAATAATCTGATGCTTGGAAATGCCATTGCACCCAACAAATGAGCCCAAGTGCACATAGCAACTTTGAATTAGTGGATTAAATTACCTTCCATTGATTAATATTTTACTCAAAATAATAGACAAATATTTGATAATTCTTGCATAGTCAAGTTAGCTCTTCAAACAAAAAGAACTAATATTAAAATTGAGATGTTTTTGTCATCCAATCATTATGATATTTCTATGCAAAAAAAGGTCATTGTAATATGGTATGATAAAAAATAAAATAAAATAAAAAAGGCCTCTTTATTAGAAGTTTGTTTTCATGAACAAAAGAATTGTTAAATACTTTCGTGGGCTTTTATCATTTTTGCATGATCTAAAAAATATTGAGAGATTTTTTGGAAAAACTAGAGTGACTCGTTGCTATGATAGCCATGCATGTACTTTGGTAGATAAGCATTCAAAGCAAAGCCTCTGCTTTTCCAGAGTGAGGTAGTGGAAGCAGTCGAGCTGGAAACACATTTGGAGACAAATGCAGTGGTGGTTCTAATCTAGTAGAAAGATGAAGACAAGACTAAAGTAACTAAATCAAATGGAAAAGAACCGAAGGTAAATTAATGTATAAGACCAAAAGAATAGAGTAGTAAGATGAATAAAACAGAGGGAAGAAATCCCTATGTTACATGGTGTTATACCCAATCGGCTTTTTTCTGAACTGGACCGGAGCCGACGGTCCTTCGAACGGGGCAGATCAAGGGTCCGGCTGATCTACTCCTACCGAAGTCCGATCGGCCCTCTCTAGCCGAAGTCCGACCGACCTACTCCAACGGCAGAAGTCTACATTAAGCTTAGGAGAACAACTCCGGGGGTAGCTCAAAGGTCTTAGAAGCCTCTCACAGCTGGTACCAGAATTCTGTTACAACAGAATTCATGACGTGGCCACGTTCTGGTGCCACTTGACCATCACCCTGATTCTCCTAGGGGTAAATCGGACATTCCTAGCCTGGCCCCTAACCGAATTTGGCAGTATTCCATGCCTATATAAGGAAAATGGGGGACTTCGAATAAGGGCTAAGTATTATCTTCCTGCTCCATAAGCTTATCTTGTTGATTCCTCCATTCTGTTGCCCTCAAGCTCCCGCTAAATTAAGCATCGGAGTATCCCCGCCGGAACACCACCGGTCCTTGGGGACCCTTTTTTGCAGGAACCGAGAGAAGAGCTCTCCAGCCAAGCCTTCCTGAACCTGGTCCGGGAGAAGTTGCAGTAACAGATTGGTGCTAGAGAAAGGGGGCCTTTTCCCTTCTCTAAAAGGAGGAGTCCACCCACTAAGCAAGAAAATAGCAAAGGAAAGAGCCCAGAACATTTCCGTCAGGAGAGGTCACTCCTTGTCCAGGTCAGAAGTACCCCTCAGGGAAAAGGACATCGTTGAGCCCACCATCATTCTGGGACAGCAGCAGTTCCAGACTCTCCTAAACCGCATCGACACCCTCGCTTCCGCGGTCCAGAACCTCCAGGATGCAGCTAACGACCGGCAGTAGCTACCTGCGATGTCTCGCATCAACCACCAACCTGCTGCTAGGAGAAGCCGATAGCAGGGAGTCCCCCAGCCCCATCCTTACCTCACTCCGAAGCACCGAAGATCTTAGAGGGATCATGTTGAGGGGAAGAGAGTGAGGTCCGCCTCACCCTCTTCCACTGACTCAGTTTCCGACGGTGACCAGCACTACAGCGAGGTCCCGAGAGACTACTCAACAAACTCCAGCGCATGGAGGAGCAGATTGCTGTGCTAGTCGATCAGCAAAAGACCGACGGGACGCAGGCGTACGACTCCCGCTCGCCTTTTTCTATCGAGATCATGGGAGAACTCATCCCCCGTCACTTCAAGATCCCACAGGTGGATCCCTACGACGGTACCACCAACCCGCTGGACCATCTAGGCACCTACAAGGCCTTTATGATGGTACAGGATGCTTTTGATGCCCTCCACTGCATTGCCTTCTCCACAACTCTCAAGAAGGCGGCTCGAATGTGGTTCTCCGCCATCCGACCAGGTACGATCCACTCCTTTTTTCAGCTTGAAAAACTCTTTCTTTCCCATTCCAGGACTTGCAGTCGGACACCGAGGAACACCGACTGCCTCTTCCTCGTGCTACAAAAGAAAAGAGACCCTCCGGGATTACATGGCCCGTTTCAACTCAGCGGCCATTGAGATCCTGAATCTGAATGAAGACGTAGCTCTGTCGGCCTTCAAGAGGGGGCTGTGCTCGTCCAAGGTCATATTCTCCCTGGACAAGAAGTTCCCGACAAGCTACTCTGAGCTGCTAGCCTGGGCACAAAAGTATGCCCTGGCAGAGGAACAGGGGACAAGCCGATGCCAGGCTGAAGGGAGGTCGGCTCCTAAGAAGCAGAGCCACAAGGCTCTTGAAGTCAGACCTCCCAATGATGACAACAACTCGACCCGACGCTGCATCCCAAAGCCGAAGGACTTTTCCAGGAGGTTCGAAACCTATGCACCCCTCTCTCTTCTGAGGGAGAAGATCCTCCTGGAAATTGAGAATGAGACCTTCCTACAAAGGCCTCATCCGATGAGGGGCCCCTCTGCATCCAGAAACAGAGATAAATACTGCCGGTTCCATCGGGACTACGAACACAATACTGAAGACTGCCTCCAGCTGAAGGACACAATTGAAGACCTTATCAGAAGGGAATACCTGCACAAGTATGTCCGATCCCAAAGGAATCGGGCCGAAGCTTCAACTGCCAGAGATCCCCCGGAGGAGACAGAGCTCCCTAACCAGCATCCGACCAACGGGAATGTTGGCATGCTGCACCATCAGTCCGACTGGAGATATGAAGAAGACCAGGACAATGTGAAGAGGTCTAGGGGTTCTACTGTAATTAGCTTCTCCAACGAAGATCTCCTAGAATCCCACATTTTTGGGAATGATCCTGTAGTCGTGTCGGCAGTAATTGCCAACTATAATGTAAAGAGGATCCTTATTGATAATAGAAGCTTCACGAAAGTGTTGTTGTATGATGCCTTTGTCATAATGAATCGGTCTAGATCAAAGTTGCAAGAGTCCCCTATGCCGTTGATAGGCTTTGGGGAAACTCCGCCGGAGTGGAAGGGGAGATAACTTTGCTCGTGACCATCGGAACGGAGCCTTTCTAGAAGACTCTCCCCATCAACTTTGTGGTCGTACGTACGACCTCAGCATACAATGCCATCTTGGGCTGACCAGCCCTCAACAAGTTCTGGGCCATAGTCTCTACCTACCACCTGCTGGCAAAATTTCTGACTCGGAACGGGGTTGGAGTTATGAGAGGAGACCGTAGGATGGCCAGGCAATGTTTAACCATCCAAGATAGGCAGTCAGAAGATCATTCCACTCTGGATCAGCTTGACCCCAGGGCCGAAGCTGACGACCACGGCCAACTAGTTGAAAGAATTTTGTTTGTTTCCCTTCGGGAGGACGATCCCACCAGGGTCCTCCAAATTGGAAGCACTCTTAATAAGGAGGTCAAGTTGGAACTGATTGACTTCCTAAGGAATAATGCCGATGTCCTTGCTTGGTCGGCGTCGGACATGCCAGGCATTCCATCGGAAGTCATAACTCACCAGCTTAAAGTAGATCTGACCTACAGGCCTGTCAGGTAGAAGAAGAGGAGCTTCGCTCCTGAAAGATAGAGGGCAATTGATGAGGAAGTCAAGAAGCACTCTGACGCTGGCTTCATCAGAGAGGCCCACTACCCCGACTGGCTGGCGAATGTTGTAATGGTGAAGAAGGCTGATGAAAAATGGAGGATATGCATGGACTACACTGACCTCAACAAGGCTTGCCCAAAGGATAGCTTTCCTTTGTCAAAGATTGACCAACTGGTGGATGCCACAGCCGGTCATCAACTGTTGAGCTTCATGGATGCCTTCTCCGGCTACAACCAAATGAGGATGCATCCGGAGGATGAAGAGAAGACAACCTTTGTCACCGACAAAGGACTGTATTGCTACAAAATGATGCCCTTCGGCCTGAAGAATGCCGGTTCCACTTTTCAAAGGTTGATCAACCGGGTCTTTGAAGGGTAGCTTGGAAGGAATATGGAGGCGTATGTTGATGATATGATAGTTAAAAGCCTCCGCAAAGCTCGCCACATTAAAGACTTACAGGAATCCTTTGATGCATTGAGACGTCATCGGATGAAGCTGAATCCTACCAAGTACACCTTTGGGGTGACTTCTGGAAAGTTTCTTGGTTTCCTGGTTATGCAAAGAAGAATTGAAGTCAACCCTGACAAGATCAAAACTGTCATGGATATGGGGCATCTAACCAACAAGAAGCAAGTACAAGAACTTACAGGTCGAATAGCCTCTCTCAACCGCTTCATTTCCCGGTCAGCTGAGAAATCTCAACCTTTCT